>OW121752.1:33902045-35102045 GCA_933228765.1 Miltochrista miniata
GCACAATCTGAGCTTATGATCCGAGGAAGGTTCTAGGATACTTTTGTTCCCGATATATTGCGCGGTTCCTTTGGGAGAGGGCAGGGCAGTTTCACACGCTTTTCGCACACCTTATGTGTCAGCTAGATTGTTATAAGATTAATGACATACTTCAGCCATATGGCTTAAAAGTTCTTCGGCTACCACCGTATTATCCTGAACTAAACCCAATAGAAAATGTATGGGGAATTTAAACAGATTATAATGTTTCGCATAAAATCGAACAAAATGTGATGGAAATAATGAAATTAGGTAATAAACCAACGTTTAAGTAAATTGATGAAGAGATGTGGCGCTAAACTTGTCGACACGCCAAAGAAGAAGAATACTATCGATATTTTGATTGAATTTATAATTAACCTTGGAGAGAGCAGCGAATCCTAAAAATCCTCAATTTTATTCTTCAAACAGCGATACATATTAATATGTATAACATACATTTCACCCATTGAGTTTTTATTTTAGTTAAACAAGTGTTTTTGTATTTTGTACTTCACTGTACCTCATGTCACACACACGAAGTCACTGTGTTTAGACGAGGCTTACCCACACATAGTGCCGCGCGCACAGATGAGTTGAACTTGCTATATCAGGTTGATGATTTTTCACATTTTGTAGTGGTTTATTTACTTAAAACTAAAGATGAAGCAACACATAATTTAATTGATTTCATAAAAATTATAGAGAACCAGCAGGACACTAGGGTGAAAAGAATTAGATGTGATAATGGTGGAGAATTTAAAAATAGAATTTTAGAATCATTTTGCAAGAATAAAGGAATAAATGTTCAATACACACATCCTTACTCTCCACAGCAAAATGGTGTCTCAGAAAGAATGAATAGAACTTTGTACAATAAAGCGAGAACGCAAATGTTAGAGACAAATCTTCCAAAGCATTTATGAGGAGAAGCTATATTAGCCTCAGCATATCAATTGAATAGATGCCCTTCATCTGCTATTAATTTTAAGACTCCAGCAGAGGTGATGTTAGGGTCATTAGATTTGACCAGACTACGTGTTTTTGGATGCAAAGCATGGGCTATAGAACTACCACGAGGAAGTAAGTTTGATGAACGAGCTCAAGAAATGAGAATGGTAGGATAGGCAAGAAATGGATATCGTTTGTGGAATCCCAGAGAAAACAAAATTGTTATTTCACGAGATGTCAGATTTGATGAAAAAGATATAGTTTACAAAAATGAAACTTCAGGGATACAACAAAGGTATTATTACAATGAAGATGAAAGTGACACAAACACAGGACGTGAAGATATTGAAAATCGTAATGACTTAAATTCCAAAGAGGATACAAATACAAGACCGCAAAGAGAAACTAAAAGACCAAAGTATTTACAAGATTATGAAACAGAATATTACGATGCATGCAATGAAGAAAATGAGAATGATTGTTATATTGAATCTAACATAGCGTACTGTTTAAATACATATATAGATACAGAACCAATTACATTCGATCAAGCTTTGAAAAGTCCAGAATGGAAAGAAGCTATAGAAAAAGAATTAAAAGCACATGAGAAATTACAAACATGGGAAACTGCTATATTACCAGATGGACAGAAAGCTATTGATACAAAGTGGATCTTTAAGAAGAAATCAGATGGCACGAAGAAAGCTCGACTAGTTGCTAAAGGATTTCTAGAAGTTAATACCTATGATGTATATGCACTAGGGCTTGAACTCCGGAATTCCGGAATTGACATAATTCCGGAATTCCGATAAAATCTAATATCGTTCTCAATTCCGGAATTGGCGAGATCAATACCGGTATTTCGATATTGAAAAAAAACATATTTTCGCATCTTCTTTAATTTCATTACAAACAAAAATGTACATTATTCTCTATTAACAAATTAATTCGATTATGTACTTAGGTATTAATCATTTTATTTGATGATATTTCTAAAACCTACTAAGAAAGTAAATCCATAAAATTTATGGTATTTGATAGAAAACATACTATTTAAATAATAATAATATTATTGATGACGTTTTTGAATTTTTTTGTGTGAACTTAGACTTAGCTCTGACTTATGCTACGAGGTAAATTTAACTTTGATAGAAACGGCGCTGTAGGAATTTGACAGAGGTCTCACTCAGCATAGTTCTAGTAGTTCTGACGGAACTCATGGGGCCTGTACCTTATTATTAGGGGCAAACTTTGCCCCAAGGCGCTCCACTGACCCAGAGTGAGGAGGGTTCTGGGTTCCCTGTTCTCATCAAGGCGGAGAAACATATTCCTTCGCACATGGCTCCTTCTCAAGCGCCCGACGCTGATTACAGCGAGGACGACGTACCCGAAGTCACTGAAGGTGAGTTAGGGGCGACTGTACTGCGGCTTAGATTCCGCAGGGACCGTGCACCTGGACCCTACAGCATTCCAGGCCGAGCGTGGGTCCTGGCCCTTGAGGATTTCAGGCCTCGAGTGATGGGGCTCTTTAGGCCAGATTCCCAAGGTCAGGAAGACAGGGAAACTGGTTTTGATCCGAAAGGCAAGGGGGTCGGCAGTCTGCCTATCCGGGGATCGGCCGATCGTGTTGCTCCGTTGAGCAACTCCGGCCGATCCCCGATCGGTCGATCCCCAACAATGATACGCTCAAGGAGCTTGCATACCTCGTTAGGTATGCAAGCTCCTTGAGCGTATCATTGCACAGCGCTCAGTCTGGCACCTCACACGCGTGGGGCCAGATCTGGCGGATAACCAGTTTGGTTTCCGTCAAGGGCGCTCCACCGTGGATGCGATCATACGCATTAGAAGACTGAAGGAGGAAGTAACATCGCAGGGTGATGTGGTGTTGAAAGCGATGGCGATGTCAGGAGACACCGGCATCGCCTTCAACACCTTGCCGTGGAGCTGCGTTAGGGAGGCGCTTATTTATCATGGAGTGCCTCCCTACTTCCGTCGAATTGTCGGGGCCTATCTTTCCGAGAGGGCCTAACTTACCCAAGCTGGCTAGGGCCCAGCCGGGTCAGCGAGATACGTCGTGCGGTGTTCCGCAGAGATCAGTCTTAAAGATCGCTTCTGTGGAACATCGGTTACGATTGGGTGCTGCGTGGAACGTTGCTCAGAGGCGACATGTCTCAAGGATCTGGCAGCGAGGCAACTTGCGTACTTGTTTAAATTAATTAATTATATTTCTAATATATTATTTTCTGGTGCAAGGAGGCGCTGGAGCGGGGTCATAGGCCTACATCTCCAGAAATCTAGATTCGGCAGTTCCAGCTCCACAAGGAAATTGTGGAGACCTAGACTTGAGCAACAAATCGAATCGCCACATCACATCACACAAGGGGGGAATCGCCGAATCGCCACAATCAAGGCGGTCAGACGTGTGGTCCTCTGTGGCCGGACCACAGTTTAGTACTCAGATGCTATAGTTCGAAATAATACCTACCTAAAGTCTACTTTCGTCGGAATATATGTATATTTTTAGTACCTCAAGAGATATCTTTTTAATTAACAATTTATGTGGTCCGGCCGCCAGGCAGTGCTCTCTGGCCGCGCCACCTCAAATTAGATAAGAGTATAATGAACTATTAATAAATCAATATCCCGAAAAAAACTACTTAAAGAGTACCTTGCATACGACAAATATGGTCCAATAAACCCCTTTAGTTAAGAAGTTATTGGTCGCAGGGTGTGGTCCGGCTGGAAGGTATACTCTGCAGCAAGTCAATTTTGCAATATTTAATCTTAACTATCTGGAAATCAATTTATATAATAGTACCTTCTCTCTACTCTTCGTTGATACTGTTTTCTCTCAAGAAACTATTCATTTTGATTAAATAAATCTTTAAAGTATGTGGCGCGGCTAGGGAGGATAACTTTCAGCAAATATAACGAAATATGCTCTATTTCTTTATGCCAACGAAAACTGCATAATAAGTACTTTATAAAAAGACCTAGACTTCATCTATAAGCTTTTATTTTTATTACCAACAATGATTTTGAAAAAGGTGCACTTTTTGGTTTTTGTTTACCTATCTACCTAAGAATAGAAGAATTTGACGAAGTACCTAAGTGAAAGTTTTGGTTTAAAATAAACATTAAGTATATAAAAAACAAATATATTTTCATAATCAAATATTAGCAATTATTAATAAACGGTATCTAAATATTCATACTTATAGAATTCGGGACTTCACGCGAAACACATTTACTTACATTTTCACACCGACGTTTCGAGCACGTTGCAGCGCCCGTGGTCGCGGTTGGGCTGAGGCGAGAATCGACGAAAACCATGAAGTAACTTCTTGCCAAACTACCCTCCGCTATTGTCACAACGAAGGATAAGGCCGGCGACACACTACACTCACTACGTCAGTTTTAATTGGCACAGTTTTACGTTCAAGTTTATTAATCACTGCATTCCACATCCCGGAGAGCTTATATCCATCATCCCTATTGAAATTTTTGTGTTTTTTAATTTCAATGGCTTCACGCACCATACGTGGATAATAGTGGCGATCAGTGGAGAGGACTTTTGGTTGGTATCTAAATATATATAACTCAAAGGTGACTAACTGACTGACATAGTGATCTATCAACGCGCAGCCCAAACCACTGGACGGATCAGGCTGAAATTTGGCATGCAGGTAGATGTTATGCCGGAGGCATTCGCTAAGAAAGAATTTTGATAAATTCTACCCCCAATGAGATAAAATACGGGAAGCGGGATCGGGAACAAATATTACGCGGGAGAAGTTGCGGGCATCAGCTAGTATTGTATATGACCGAAAAGTGTAGTCTATAACAAACTAAAGTCAATTGAATTTTGGCATTTAGCCGTTTAAACAAGAAATAACAATAAAAAAATTTGTACCAAAACCTATTGTATTAACAATTTTTTTGTGTGCTTCAAGCTGTAATCCTCATATTTGAAATTTACATAAAATCGAATTTTGACAACGCTTAAAAATAGTCATGAAATAGTCGTACATGTAAAAAAAAGTCGCCATATAGTTTCAGCGTCATAGCTATAGGTTAGTGAGGATTATGGCAGCTTGACATTCAGTCAAGCTGTAATCCTCATCTCTGGTGCAAGAAAACGGTAAAGTCTATCGAATTGGTTTAGGTGCCAAAAAATAGTCATGAAATAGTCGAAACGACCTGCCAAATCTCAAAACTAGTCCATAAAAGGTTCCAGAGATATGAAGGTTCACTGTTTGGAAGCTACACTCTTCCGGGTGAACAGGCATTATTTTATTTCCGTATTCTCATGGAAATGGGAGCTACGCGGGTAAAACCGCGTGACGTCCTCCAGTATCATTTGAAGTTACAAATTTTGTACGCGACTGTACATCCATCGAAATGTATGGAAATAAAAACTTTTTATTTTCAAATTAAATCAACTCAAATTTATTATCGCTTCATACGACTATTTCATGACAATTTTTTGGCGTTGTCAGAATTCGATTTCATTGAGATTTCAAATATGAGGATTACAGCTTGAAGCACACATTTTTTGTTGTTTATATTTGATTATGAAAATACTAGCTGATGCCCGCAGCTTCGCCCGCGTAAAATTTGTTCACGTGGGAACTTATTCCCGGGATAAATGTAGCTGGAAGTGCACTTACCTTGAACTCTTGTTGGTAGGTAGGCGCTGCTCCCAGCTTTGCGTTCGGGGTCTTGATTCACGACCGCGAAATATGCACACAGGAGTTATAACCGTAACTCTCGAGACTGTGGCTGATGATAAGCGATGTAGCGCGATATGATGGGTAATCACAGCGGCCGATAGCGGAGCGGAGCGTTAAGAGACGGGTGCGTGCGTATCTTCCAATAGCTATGGCGGAATGTGAATGTAGGAAGCGGGCGGGATAGTGTTGCCATAGACAATACATAAAAGTAAGATGCGTTTAGTGCGTGAGTGTTGACATATAATAATTATAATAAATACCATTAAATACATAAACTAAAAAATATGTATGCGTCGGTACTGGCGCATCCAACTTCGGGGGGCTTAGAGGATTCTTCCTCTACATTGAATAAACAAAATAAAAAAATAAAAGGAATGAAAACTTATGAACTAAAAAATAATTCAAAAGCGTAGGAGTTATTGCGTGGGTAACGGGCAAAGCCGAGTTACAGGACGAATGTATTCACCAGAAGAAGTCTTAATTCTGACGACTCTAATTACACCATCCTTCCCGGGAAACACCTCTGATACAACCGCGAGTGGCCACGATAAAGGATGCGTATTGTCATCCTTAACAACAACTACAGTTCCTATCGTCACAGGTTTGGACGGCATATTCCACTTATGTCTAAGTTGGAGAGAGGTAAGATATTCTTTGCTCCAACGTGTCCAGTAACTTTGAACAATTCTATTTAATAATTGATAGCGGGTGAGTCTGTTATCTGGTAATAGGGGTTCAATGTGTTCAGCGGGTAAATATTTAAGCGGAGTAACATTAAGAAAATGATTAGGCGTTAGGGGGGTTGGATCCGATGGATCCGAAGAAAGTATGCAAATCGGACGGCTATTCAAAATGCCTTCAATTTGCACCAATATTGTACTGAATTCTTCATAGGTGAGTATTTGACTCCCGATAGCTTTAAATAAATGAGACTTAACACATTTGACATTAATTTCAGGCAACGAATTAAAATTGGGCCCGAAAGGTGGGCTGTGCTGAAACTGAATCTTATGTTGAGTTAGATATTTATTCAGATCATTTTTATAATTAGTGGACTGTATAAGCGTGTAAATTTCGTTCAATTTTCGTTTCGCACCTATGAAATTAGTGCCTCCATCGCTGTACAACACTGAAACAGGACCCCTGCGTGAGATAAAACGTTTAAAGGCAGCGAGAAATAAATCTGTACTAAGATCACTTACTAACTCTAAATGGAGCGCCTTTGTTGTGAGACAGACGAACAAGCAAATATACGCTTTATGACTTTTTACTCCACGACGCCTTATGTGAGTTACGTAAAAGGGTCCCGCGTAATCAACTGCGGTATGCACAAACGACTTTACTTGTGAAACTCTAATGGATGGAAGATCACCCATAGGTGGAGTTGTAGAACGAGGCCTAGCTTTAAAACATAAATTACATTTATGTACTCGTTGGCGAATCAAATTTCGTGCAGAAAGAATCCAATACTTTTGGCGAGTCAATGCTAACACTAGTCCAGGACCGGTGTGTAAATTGTCGGTGTGATAGTGGTCTACTAAGAGCGACACTATACGTCCTTTAGGTGATAGCAGTATTGGATATTTTGTATTGTAATTTAGTTGAGAATGAGTAAGTCGACCACCTACTCTAATTAACCCTTGTTCGTCAAGAAAAGGGTTGAGTTTTAAAATAGCCTGATTTGGACAAATTTTAGTAGCCTTAAGTGCTTGTAATTCTACCTGAAAATACTTAGACTGATCGAAGCGGACCGCATAATATTCTGCGTATTCTAAATCGTATACAGAAAGTATACCGCGGGATTTGAGAATCCTTGTGAAACGTAATACATAAACCAGTGAACGAATAAATTTTACCCAACTCGAGCAACGCTCGGCAAGTTCGTCTATCATGTGAACGTGATCGGAGACAGGTATGGTATGTGCATGGAGAGAAGCTATTTTAATTTCCGGTAATTCTGTCTTCTCGTTATGATTGATTTTATATTCCTTCACAGGCCATGCATTTATAGGTGCGGACAGCCATTTCGGCCCGTGAAACCAAAGATAGTTATTTATTAACCCTTTAGGTGTCACAGGGCGCGAGACTATATCGGCGGGATTTTCAACCCCACGAACGTGATACCAATGGGAAGCAGGCAGATATTCATTTACCTGAGCGATGCGATTAGCTACAAAAGTTTGAAACTTATGAGCGGGAGAGTGAATCCAGGTAAGGGTTACCGTAGAATCAGAGAATGCGAATATATTGTTTATTTGACACCGCTTATTAAAAACAGTGCGCACAGAATTAATTAATTTTGCGAGTAAGACCGCCGCGCAGAGTTCTAAACGCGCTAGCGTTTTATTAGAATCTGACACTTTGGATTTAGCGGTCAGTAGATTCACATTAAGAGCGTTTCCGTTCTCAGCCGTTTCTATTCGTACATAGATAACAGCACCATAACATTGCTGGCTGGCATCCGAGAAGCCTATTAGAGTAATTCGACGAGCGGATGTTAAACCTATATGTCTCGGTATTTTTATTTCAGATAAACGCGACAACTCCCTATGAAAGTGTTTCCATTTAGACAGAATGCAACCCGGGACCGTCTCGTCCCAGTCCAGTTGTAATTTCCAACATTCTTGTATAAGCAACTTCATGTATGCGACCACTGGACTGATGATTCCAAGCGGATCGAACAAGCGCGCGGTTACGGAAAGGATCGAGCGTTTAGTGCATGTTAAAGGCATGTCGATCACTATTTTAAAGTTAAAGGTGTCATCGTTAGGTTGCCATTGCATACCCACGATCTTAGTGTCAACATGAGGATCCTCATCAAACTTGACAGCGAGACAGCTCTTATGAATTGACGGGATACGTGACAATAGGGTATTGTCATTAGAGATCCACTTAGTTAAGTTAAAACCTCCAGATTTAAACATAGCGACCATTTCCCTATAGGTGTCTTCAGCTAAATCTACATTCTCTATGGAACTAACGTAGTCGTCAACATACATGTGATTGTCAGCTTCGTAAGCCGCCAGAGGATATAAAGCGCGACAGTCTGACGCGAGCTGGTTTACGACTCGCATTGCCAGGAAGGGTGAGCTGGAGACGCCAAAACAAACGCGGTTGAAATGATAGCTTTCAATAGGAGAATTGGAATCGAACCTAAATAATATTCTTTGATATGTATGATGATCTTGAGTAAGTTTCACTTGAAAATACATTTTTTCTATGTCCGCGGTTACAGCAACCGGGTACATACGCAAATTGAGAAGCAAATGAAAGATATTGTTCTGTAATATTGGTCCCGTATAAAGCAAATCGTTAAGCGATTTACCTGACGTGGTTTTACACCCAGCGTCTAAGACCACACGCGTTTTAGAGGTTTCTTTGTCAGGGCGATAAACGGCCCGATGCGGCATATAATAAACTTGAGAGTCTAGAAAGCTATTTGACACTTTAGTGAGATAACCTTGATCAATATATGTTTGAATAATGGCATTATAATCGTTGCGTAAGTTAGAAGCGTCTAACTTTTTTTCTAAATTTAAAAACCTGCGTTTGGCGATTGTGTACGAATGCCCTAGCTCACTGGGAGGGTATTTAAAGGGAAGACTAACCGTATATCTACCGGTATCGTCGCGTGAGTACGTAGACGAGAACAGCTTTTCACATGCTGCGTCGTCCGTGCTAATGTGCTTCTTATCTGGCACCTGTTCTATCTCCCAAAAGCGTTGCGTTAATTGTTCGAGAGACACATCTTGAGTGTGACATAAGAAGGCCTTGTCGGACACGGAGGAATGAGACATGCGATCGCGGGGATGCTTGTTTGCCACTAGCGAATAAGGTAAAGCATGCGCCTTTCCCATTGCGACGTATCCGAGCGTGGTTTCTATCGCGATTACTGATGAGGTTGGGGATGTAATTTTTTGCGACCCTAAAATCATGGGGAAGAGTTCATTACCTAACAAACAATCTATACCACCCGGAGTATAGTATCGTTCGTCAGCCATAGGTAAATTTTGTAAATGGGTTAATTCCGCTGTATCAATTTCCACGTTAGGCAAAAAATCTGTAATAGTGTCTATAACCCGTGCACTAACCGAATAAGAACAGCGGGCATCAAATCGCGAATATATTTTGAAATGCGTAATTCCATAAGATTGGCTTTCAAGTTGACCTATGCCTTTAATGACAGAAGGAGCGTTAAGTATGGTTAAGTGCAAACGCTCACAACAAGACTTCGTAATAAAGTTACTCATAGACCCTGAGTCCAAAAACAAACGTATACGATCCGATTTATAATTTGCATATACACAAGCAGTCGGCAACAAAACCGTGGTCGCGCTGCTTGAATTACGCGGCGGAGGGATCACAGCCGATAACGACGCGATATTGCCACTATGTGACCGCGCCTCCCGCGAGTGCGAGCGGGACGGATCATCTGCCGATGACGCATGAGTCGACATGGAATGCTCGGACGGCGCAGTAGACGCGTTTGCCTGCCTCGATGCGTTGCCGGTAGCATGATTTCTTGTTGAATTTGATGCGTTCAAATTATTTTTATAACACAGTAAACTATGATGAGACCGATTGCAAATCGAACACCTATTAACAGATCTGCAAGCACTCACGTGATGAAAACCTAAACAATTAACACAAAAGGAATGTTTACGAACTATTTCATTTCGCGTTTCAACAGTCTCTTGAATAAAATGTTGACATTTGAACAAAGGGTGAGCGGAATTATTGTTACATACGATACAATTTTTTATGTTAGAAGTATCGACTGATTTCAAATTAGTAGGGCGGGTTTGCGTAAAAAATGACTTAGGTTTATTTAAATGAGAGGCGGTTGAACTCCGCTGAGCGCGATAATCACCTTTTTGGGAATGTGATGGTGAGCGGAGCGTTTGGAGTTTGCTTTGTTCTGTCAAAAATGTTTTGACGTCACTATATGTAGGTACACTCAAATGTCTATGAGATTGTTCAAACAATTCAAGCATAGGTTTATCAAACTTGCTTAATGCTAAATGAGTTATTATGAAATCTGATAAATTTGTGATAGGTAGACGCTGCAGAGCTGCTTCAGCTGAACAAAAGTTCTCCAAGATCTGATCAGCCGATTGCCCTGGCTTCTGGTGTAACATTTGTTCTAAATAGCACGACGCCTGAACCCTGGTATCGTGGTATTTAGCCAGAAGGGCTTGCCAAATAACATCGTAATTTTGTGCGGTAGCAGCTATGCCTGAACAAACAGTAAGTGCCTTACCCGAAAGGCAACCTATCAAATATTGAACCTTTTCGGCGTTGGTGAGACGAGTATTCGTATGTATCACACTACAGAAATTTTCATAAAATATAGGCCACTTACCATAAGTACCATCGAAACCTGTGAGTTTAAGTGGGGGTAATTTGATATTAAAATTATCACTTTTCTTTTTATCGTCGAGTTCTTGTCTCAGAGTAGTTTCCGTTTGCTTTATGAAACAGTATAATTCATCAAATGTATTAAAAACACTATAACTCGGCTGTACCTGCGGATTATCTTTTAATTGTTCAATTAACAATTTATCGATAGTTTCGATGTAATCCGATCGGGTTTTATCGATAGATTGAACCCGAGCGAGAAACATCATGCGTACTGTTTCATCGGTAACCTTGAGACTTAAGTTGTACACTTCTTGAACTATGTGAAACAAACTTTGTTTTTTGTATTCTAAAAAATTTATCATGACCTGACTTTCGTCTGAACTTTTACTATGGGATTTGTCTTTAGAAGCCATGATAATATAATTGATACGAGATACGAGTATGTATATAAGTGGGTAGGTAATAGAAATATTCAGCGAAAAAGTATAAAATTCGAACAACGATCAGCTGTTAGCTTAAATCAGCTGTTTGCGATAAAGTATTCAGAGAACAAACCCAATATGGAGTCTGCGTAACAACCAGCTGTTAATCGTTTGAATACCGTTATGTATCGGCTGCGTTGCCCAGTACCGTCACAATAAAATAAATATATGTGGGTATAAAATTAACGTATAAATATGAGTTTTATCTACGATTACAATTCGAAAGATAATATGAAATTGTAATGAAATTGGGGAAAACTACGTTAAATTTATGACGGTTGAGAAAATTGTTAATTTTGGATTGTCCGTTTTACTTTATGCCAAAACTCCTAATTACCAAAAAATATCAAAATGATTGCCTAGAATCGGACAACCGGACTAACATGGCCAGGATGGTCCAAGTCCTGGGTAGCGATAATTTCGGGGGGCGCTACCTGCCAGCGGGTTGATTATATATAGGTAAATATGATTATGATAAATAGCGTAAATGCGTTATAGAATATGAGTACTTATGAGTAATATAAAATATGCGGTGTGAAAAGATAATTAACTTTTCTAATGCGTGCGGGTGGCGTTAAATATAATATTTGCGTTGAGTATTTATGAGTAATATACTAAATATATATATGCGTATGCGTGAATTTAATAGGAAAAGAGGTAATTAATATTATTAGTAGAACGAATGCGTTAGATGGAATATCCGGACGGAGGACCACACTTGGAAGTGCACTTACCTTGAACTCTTGTTGGTAGGTAGGCGCTGCTCCCAGCTTTGCGTTCGGGGTCTTGATTCACGACCGCGAAATATGCACACAGGAGTTATAACCGTAACTCTCGAGACTGTGGCTGATGATAAGCGATGTAGCGCGATATGATGGGTAATCACAGCGGCCGATAGCGGAGCGGAGCGTTAAGAGACGGGTGCGTGCGTATCTTCCAATAGCTATGGCGGAATGTGAATGTAGGAAGCGGGCGGGATAGTGTTGCCATAGACAATACATAAAAGTAAGATGCGTTTAGTGCGTGAGTGTTGACATATAATAATTATAATAAATACCATTAAATACATAAACTAAAAAATATGTATGCGTCGGTACTGGCGCATCCAGTAGCCTATGTGTTATTCCAGACTATAATGTATCTCTATAGCAAATTTCAGCCCGATCCGTTCAGCGGTTTAAGCGTGAAAGAGTAACAAACATTAACACTCACAAACTTTCTCATTTATAATATTAAGTAAGAAGTAAGATATTATTATGAAAATATTTGTTTTCGTATACTTAATGTTTATTTTAAACAAAAATTTTCAGTACTTTGTCAAATTCTTCTATTCTATGTACCTAAACGAAAACCAAAAAGTGCACCTTTTTCAAAATCATTGTTGGTAATAAAAATAAAAGTTTATAGATGAAGTCTAGGTCTTTTTATAAAGTAATTATTATGCAGTTTTCGTTGGCATAAAGAAATAGAGCATATTTCGTTATATTTGCTGAAAGTTATTCTCCCTAGCCGCGCCACATACTTTAAAGTTTAATTTAATCAAAATGAATAGTTTCTTGAGAGAAAACAGTATCAACGAAGAGTAGAGAGAAGGTACTATTATATAAATTGATTTATGGATAGTTAAGATTAAATATTGCAAAATTGACTTGCTGCAGAGTATACCTTCCAGCCGGACCACACCCTGCGACCAATAACTCCTTAACTAAAGGGGTTTATTGGACCATATTTGTCGTATGCAAGGTACTCTTTAAGTAGTTTTTTTCGGGATATTGATTTATTAATAGTTCATTATACTCTTATCTAATTTGAGGTGGCGCGGCCAGAGAGCACTGCCTGGCGGCCGGACCACATAAATTGTTAATTAAAAAGATATCTCTTGAGGTACTAAAAATATACATATATTCCGACGAAAGTAGACTTTAGGTAGGTATTATTTCGAACTATAGCATCTGAGTACCAAACTGTGGTCCGGCCACAGAGGACCACACCGGTCAGACCGGTCATGGGCAAGTGACTAGAGAGGAGCCACGGTGGGGGTGCTCTGTCCTACCGGTTGTCACAGATGCTTACTGGGCACGGGAGCTTCAGTAAGTACCTGTGACGAATACACCGGGAAACCACACCTGAGTGCCAGCACTGCGAGGAACGCAGTACTTCACACATTAGTGGAGTGCACAGCGTGGGCTTAACAGCGCCTGGTCGTCGTGGTAGGTCTGGACGTGGACATTCTCTCGCTGGAGACCATTGCGCGAGCTATGATCTCCAGTGGGAGTAAGTGGGACGCCACTGCGTCTTTCTGTGATCAGTTAATGCGGCGAAAAGTGATCAAGAGAGAAAGCTCCCACCCGAATTCCGCATGTCTTTGCCCAAGACTATCAGCCTCCATAATCGGGGGCCTGAGGACGGTGGGAGGGCTAATCGCCGTTCTTACAAAAGCTCGCCCAAGACGAAAGTGTAACGTGAAAGTTTCACGCACTTCACACGCCCTGAGATGCGGGATAACACCTGAACAAGCCCCAAATACGCGGGATAGCACCCGAACTTCCTAGGTGAGGCCGCAGTGATAGTCAAGGTCTGTGGGGAATCCTGGGGTCATCCTTTTGAGGGCTTACCCGGGCCACCCGTAGGCAATAGTTAGGAAACGTGTGGTTTTTAGTTGGTTACGTTAAAATAAGTAATTTTACTGGGAATTCAAAGTAGTTTATCACTAATCACGTAGGACTGCCAGCTCCCGTATCTTTTTTTACATATCACTATTTTGTACAAAACGAAACTTGAGTGAGTTCCGGAATTCCGGAATTCCGGAATTGAAATACTGAATATCGAAACCCAATTCCGGAACTGAAAAAGCGTCCGATATTCAAGCCCTAATATGCACCAGTTGCTAGAATGTCAACTGTGAGACTATTGATTAGTATTTCTTTACAGAAATACTAATCAATTTTTCTTCTTCATTCTTTCTGAGACACCATTTTGAAAGATGTGTGTATTGAACATTTATTCCTTTATTCTTGCAAAATGATTCTAAAATTCCATTTTTAAATTCTCCACCATTATCACATCTAATTCTTTTCACCCTAGTGTACTGCTGGTTCTCTATAATTTTTATGAAATCAATTAAATTATGTGTTGCTTCATCTTTAGTTTTAAGTAAATAAACCACTACAAAATGTGAAAAATCATCAACTGACCTGATAATACACCTGATAATACATTTCTTCATTCATTCCTTTTGTTTTTGTAGGTACGGCAACATCTGTGTGCAGAAATTCACCAACATACGATGACCTCGGCCTTTGTGTATGCGGGAATGGCAGACGAGTTGACTTACCAATCATACATGGTCCACATGTTTTGTCCGAGACAGGAAGCTTCAAAATTTTCATACTGTACCGGTTAACATGTCCTAAACGGTTGTGCCATAAAAAATCTGTGTTCAAATTACATACATTGGGATTATTTTTTAGTAAAGATGCTTTTAGAATAAACAATTTTCCTTTTCAATAACCTGTGACACAGCTATTTGAATTAATTTTATAAATGTTTACACTATTTGCAGTAAATTCAACATTAAAGTTGTTTTGCACTATCTTTTTTACTGACAAGAGATTAAATGATAAGTTATCAATCAAAAAAGCACTCAAAGTTAATTGTCTTTCATTACAGATCATTTTCATTGTTCCCTGCTTCCTCGCTATAACACAGTCTCCATTTGCTACATAAATCTTTATTTCCTGTTTCAGTTCTATAACGTTACTCATGTATTTCTCATATCTAGATTGAATTAGGTGTTCGGTACATCCTGAATCTATGACCCATTCAATATATTGGTCATTCTCTTCTATTAAATTGCATTTCTCAATCCCCGACAGAAAAGACAAGTTTTCATTGTATTCTACACTAGAACTTGTTGCATGACTATGACTCTGATTTCGGTTCTGACCTCTATATGATCTTCCATATCTACTATATCCTCTGGTCTGCCTTCTATATCCTCTTTCTTGTCCTCTATTTCCTGATCCTCGATAATTTCCAGCTGTTTCTATTATACTGTTTGACCTGCATTCATAGCTCTTATGACCTTCTTTTTGACATCTAAAACACTTAATGATGTTCGACTTAAATGCAACTCCATCCATTTGATCATTATGTTTCACACTCTTCAGCTCCTCATCCAACAATCTAGCCTTAACAAAATCTAAATATAGTTTATCATTTACTGTTTCCAGTGCAGTTACCACGGTATTATATGTTTCCGTTAAACCCAATAAAAGATATGTTATTTTCTCCTCCTCATCTAGCTTCTTGTCCGCGTTCTCCAATTCTCTTATTATCGACTCGAACTTTAAAAAATATTCTTCTAGTTTTTCATTACTATTCAATTTTAGGGTTAACAATTTCTTTCGTATATGCAAGCGACTTACCATGGATTTTCTTTCGAAAATTGAGCATAGAACGGCAAACATTTCTTTTGCTGTAACGGCATCTTTAATTATATCTAAATGTTTGTCTGTTACGCATTGCACTATAAGAGACTTTGCTCGTGCATCATTTTTCTTGTCGATCTTGTCGACATCGGCATCTAAAGTATCCAACAACTGTTTTTCTTCTAGGAGACATCCTACGAAATTTCCAATTGTTGAAATTCTCCGCAGAGAGTTGTGGCAAATTAATGTGCGAATTGCTGCCCATAACCTTTTAATATATTAACTTGCGCAGTGGTAGATGGATGAGGATTCATTTATACACAGTTTTACACAATCACCATATTTTTTTTATTTCATAACGATATTAACCAATAAAGAATATTTCCGTAGTAACAGAAGAGTATATGAATTACTCTATGCTATGAACATTGACAAATTCTAACAGGATAAAGGTGTGACTATATTATGTATGGTTGTAATATAATTATCTCATCAGGTAAGTAACCTAAGTGTACATGGAATGGTCATAATGAACGTCGTAGGTCAAAAAATGCAAAACAAAACAGAACTGTGCGAAATTTTCACAGGCAACTGATTAGTTTTTAAGATAAATAGGACGTCCCGGCTCTGCCGGCGTGGAATATGATTATCGCACAAACGCATTTTCAGAAAAATTTATACGCAAAGCCAAACCATTGTACATAAGCTAAGATAATATAATAGTATTACATACAGATCGGCAACTCCCTGTCGCGCCACAGCTGTCAATAGAGTTGACGTGCGCGTTACATTTATTGATCACATGCACACATTCAAGCTGGAGTTTTCGCCCTGTGACATAAGTACACTTTTAAGAAATCTGTTCGTACGGATAAATTTGAAACATGAAACAGTTAGAGCAGAATTTAGTAATATTGGACGCAGTTCTGCGGAATGCTATGAAGTGTGGTGTGTACGTCCGCTCTATGCTATTTGGTTGCGCCACCATTACCACAGAATAACTAATATCACTACGTACTATAATTTTATTCCCAAACTAAAAGATACATTTAGTATGAATGGCTTCGTACCGTTCTTCGACCCAAATTTATCATTATTATTATCTTCATTTAAAAAATAACGTCTGTAAACCATAGTTTCCTAAGATGTGCAGGAAAGACACACAAACAAACAAACTTTCCGGTATATAATATACTTGATATATCATAAAAAATTGCGAGTAATTAATAATGAAGTAAGTAAGTAATTGAAAAACCAAGGATACCTACAAACATTGTGAACAAAATAGTGATAATATCGTCATATTACATTGTTTTACAAACAGTTGCAAATGATTATTTCATTTCTAAAAAATGTCAGTAACGTCCAACAGCCATGGTTGGGAGCCCCAGGTAAGCCCTCGGAAGGATGTCCCAGGACTCTCAACAGACCCACGGCTAATACTGCGGCCTCGCCTAGATAGGAGGTGGTTCGGGTGCTATTATTTCTGCCAGCAGGTCGAGCATGACCTGCTCGCAGAAAGAGGCGGCGCAATCCCACTAGCTCGGCGCAGTCCCACTTTCTTAAGGTCTTCATCTTGGTTAAGCGACTGCCTTTGTCTTATTTTATTTTAAGCTCGCCATAGTGACGTTGCATGATGGAAAGCCATGGCCCATCTAGCGACTGGGGGTCACTCTCACAGTCTGTAAGACTTCTGTCTGACAGTGGTCTTTAAGTTGGCGGCCCTGTGATGTGCCTCTTCAAGCTCCGTTTGAAGAACCCGGGGTTGAAAGGTGTGGGAAACACGTGTGCTGGCAGGCCGTTCCAGGTTTTATAGTTCGACAGAGGAACTATCTTTCTGAAACGCTCAGTTCTGGCGAAGTACAACACTTGCATTGCGTGCGTGTCGAAGCACGGAAACGCTCGCAGTATCAACACAAATTAGAGATTGTACGAATGAAAAACGAATGTATGTACGTTTTTTCACACCTACCCTCTGCTACACTCGGAGTATTCCCGTTCGTCCCCTCGACTTCGTCCCCCCGAGGGGGACGAATGGGAATTCACAAAAATAATATTTAATCAGTTCCCGATCGTCCCCCTGCTAATTCAAGAGGGGACGAATGGGAATACTCGATCGAAAATTCGGTTGAGACCGCCTGACCTCGTGTTGATGAGTTGTCTATGTGTGCGTAGCGTCAGCGAATTTAGTATGTAGGTTTTCATCTGTACTATCTCTAATTTGTGGTATTAGCCACAGTGAAGGATGAAAACTGTGTCAATTAGAACTGACGTATGAGTGTGGCGTGTCGCCAGCCTTACCTTTTATTTTATTAGGAATGGAGGGTACACAAAAATAACTAAACTATCGCGGTTTGCTGCAGTCGAATGGCGATCACGGGCGCTATGTGTTCAAAACTTATATGATTAGTGTTGAATATCGCAAAGACGCAAAGTTCTGAAAAGTGAATTAGATAACATCCAGTACAAGAATTGCATTGAATTGAAAAGTGTGTAAAATATTGAATTGATTCGAGTGATAATTCTCGCTGAACGGAAACAAAAAACTTTATTGCGAAGATAAGGATTTTGGTATGTAGTAGCTACATTATGTAGATTATTATATATCTTTAAGGACTTTATCTACACCCATGCTTTAAATCCTCTATAAAAGATTCTGAAACAATTAGCTTATTGCAAACATTAACACATCCAATGTCCTAATAACCATAATATTATCATTCAAACGGGTGTTATTATGTTGTATGAAATTTCATAATAACACTCCTTTCGCTTTTTCAATTTCTCCCGCGCAAAGGGTTTAGTCCATTGAAATGTTACATGAGCTTTGCATTTCTTAGAGGACGCAATTTTATTTTTGGGACATGTGTCCAATAAAATTGCGTTCTCTAAGAAATGCAATATTCGGTCCTTAAATTGTAACATTTCAATGGACTAGTTACTCATCAGACAGCCAAATTCTTACATCAGTATGAGTTTCAAAAAAAGAACTGTCATTCACGCGCGTTGCATTGCACTACCACAGCGGCGCGGCGCGCCATAAAAAAAATTAAAGCGAATTCGAATTCCCGCTACAATTTTTCTTCGCTATTATTTTTGCAAATTGTTTTGTTTACCTACGAAAATGAGGACAGAGGACACATCATGGGTGTAGATAAAGTCTTGTATGCATATGCAACTGTATAATTAGGTATTAAAACACTCATGTGATACTATTATCACACTAAGCTTCACTTCGTGTGACAAACCCACATTCATGTTTTAATAAAACTATTTGTCGTTGAAATAAAAACTGAGGACATTGAGATCGAAACTAAATAAATAACTGCAATGCCTTCAGCTTAACACCGTAATAGGGTCATCACCTAACGGTACATAAAACTATAACGTGAACTGTGGGCGTTTATCCCTGAAGGGATTAAGCTGAGGCATAGTATACTACGACTCGGCCTATCCCTTCGGGGACAAAGGCGTGAATACAAGTATGTTTGCCTTTAGAATAAAAGTTAATTCTGATTATGTTAACACAACTGTTACAGACAACAAGCGATGTTTCACAGAAGTCTTTTCAAAGAAACAATTTTAGAAAACTCACAATATTGTGTGTGTGTGTGTGTGTGTGTGTGTGTGTGTGTGTGTGTGTGTGTGTGTGTGTGTGTGTGTGCATGTGTGCGTGTGCGCGTGTGTGCGTGCGTGCGTGCGCGTGTGTGTGTGTGTGTGTGTGTTACGGGCGTTTGAAATAATCACGGGCGAAACCGAGTGGCTACTTTTGTGGTATCTTTACTGACCGGCCCTTTTACGGGTCGTTTTTATGTCCAGTCAGTGTTCCTGGGAGCTTACCCAGGGCTCCCAACCGTAGGCAGTAGGTAGGGAACGTGTTGGTTTTTAACGGTAAGAATCCGCCAATGCATCCAAACTGTGTTTAGAAGTAGATTTTATTTCGATGTAACTATTGTGTTTCCTATGACTAACGACTATGATACAAGTGTTGTATCAACACAACATATTATTTACATTTTTAGAATCTATTCTAACCAGGTGACTTGTTCCGTTATTACGTACCTATCTACTAAAAAAAATATTCAAGGATACTGTTGTGAAAGTCTTAAAAAAATCCGCTCCCTGGCTAACAACTGTACACAGTACCTACACAAATTTGAGATCGTACAGATGGTAACCTACATACTAAATTCGCTGAGGCTACGCACACATAGACAATTCATTCACAGACACGAGGTCAGGCGGTCTCAACAGAATTTTCGATACTGATTTGTGCGTGAGTGTGCGTAGCAGAGGGTAGATGTAAAAAAAAGTTCATACATGAGTTTTCCATCTGTACCATCTCTAATTTGTGGTACCTATCTGTGATAATGATTTTTATTATAATTGCACTACACGAAAATTGTAATGAAATATAATGGGTGTACAATGATTTTAAATACAACAACATTTAAAATATAGATACCTCCTAGTTATAACTTACGGTGCCGAGACGTGAACACTACGGTGGGTCTAGTCCGTTCCCTCAATCTTGCACAGCGAGCTATGGAACGAGCCATGCTTGAAGCTTAGAATATAGATCAAACTTGGAGTATCTTTGAGGAATAAACTCTGAAATAAGGTTTAAGAGAGAAATTTTTAAATAACCAGCTTCAACTGTTCGAAGAAATTGGTTTTATTGGGATTTTGCATTGGGTCTTCAAGCATTCGAGAGATGGGAAAATTACAGAAAAAAGACAGGAATCTGGAAACCGGTATCTGAAAACCAGGAACCGTACAGGAAAGCGGGAACGAGAATAGGGTCGGGAACTCAGAACTTGAAATACCGAATTCAATAATTGTTTGTCGGCTCAGCTAATCTCTATCTCTACTAATATTATAAATGCGAAAGTAACTCTGTCTGTCTGTCTGTCTGTCTGTCTGTTACGCTTTCACGCCTTCGCGGCTGGAGCGATTGAGATTAAAGGTACAGAGATAGTAAGAGTCCCTGGGAAGGACATAGGCTACTTTTTGACTGACGGCGCAAATGGAGGGTTATGATTTTACGTGATAACGACTTCTACGCGGTCGAAGCCGCAGGGAACAGCTAGTATTAGTATAGAATAGATAAAAATAACTAGAAACTTAAGAGATCCATCTTAAAATTTCACGAAATCGAGTTATTTTCAACACAAAATACCCACTATCGAGTTATTAATCGTGTTTCTGGCATAGTAGAAATATATAAACTCTGTTTCTGGCTTCGAGAGTTATTAGTTCATGAACTGAAGTTGCCTGTGGTAAATTTTCAATTTTTCAAAATCAAAATCAAAATTTTATTTATTTCACTTAGCCATTATAGCTGTTGATTTGGTCGTGCACAAGCCTCCTTCAGTGCGTAGTGTACTATAGGTATTATCGATTGCAAGCAACACAGCAACACAGTAGATAACAAAACCCCAAAAATCCTGTTTTTAGTGAAATATGATTTATGAATAAAAAATCTTCACCCGTGTATTTAATGTTTACGACGCCGAGCCAACGCTAAAGCGCAAGTCACACTGCCAGCGGGCGGGTGAGCGAGCTAGGCACACTGCGAGCTGCCGAATAACCTACGTGGCTGATGCGAGCGAAGCTACTCGTTTTCGTCGTTAGGCGCGCCCGCTTCGCTAGCTTAACTACCGTCCTCCCCGTTTCGGGTACTCAGACTAGTCGTCGCTTGTCATTCGAATAGCAGTGTCCACGTGTCTAGTCTCATCCGCACTACCCGGTTCGCCCTACCGTATGTAATTTTTGGTGTAAACTCCATAGTTTAGCTCGGCAATGTCGCGTAGTTTGCATAACTTCAATATCTCACTTCACCCGCCCGCCTAGCTCGCTCGCAATGAATACGATAGTGTAAAGAGGCACTTCGGCTTACCTCGTCAAAAACTATACCTCCCCTCAGGCGACTTTATTTGCTGTCGATTTTTGCGCCTCAGTCAATGGGCCCAAAGATGCGGGAAGTGCGTTCACGAAGTACCTCTCTACACTACTTGGCCGACATCGTGTGTGCCGGTGCTTTGCCGGCGCGTGATTTAAGCTATAATTAGTGCTTTGGTGTATGTGATCCAATTATCAGCGTCAAACAGTGGTCAGGAGCAAATTATGTTGTTCCTGGAAACTCTGCCACACAAATTTCTTTGTTCATTACAAACGGCGGCAATGTGCGTGCGCAGGCTACTGACACCACTGAGTGTGTAGTGACGCACTTTTTTCGAACTTAGACAAAGTTTCTAGAGTACTTCGCCTATGAACTTTGCGGGCAGTGTAGAGGAGCCATTAGTTATTAGGTTTCATGAGTTTTTAGTTCCAGCTGACAAGTTCGGTAACCTTTATGTACTTTTTTGATTTGATATTAATGATTTGATGATGAGTTTATGTTGATTTAAAAGATTCCTTCCTACTTCAAGGGCTTAGGACCGGCAGAAACACGCTATTTATCATGCAATTGCAAACAAAAACATTAAGTACTGTTAGTAAACATTAGGTATGAGAAAAGTATTCTGAAATGAAGCATTTCTGGCGTAGTTAAAAATTTTAAATCAACTTATTTACAGAATTAATTGAGAATCAAAGCTTAAATACCTATTTACAAAATCATGTAACACGCAATAATTGTTCAAACTGCTCACCCCCAGTGTCTATGCACAGATTGGCGCGGCGCACTAAGTTGCGTTTTAAGCTGCGAAGCACTAGCACATTTGTTTTTATTTGTTCAAATGCCAAAACAATTCTTTCACGTAATTGTGTAACACTCACAATGTCTTCATTGTAAACAAGTCTTTTAATATCTCCCCACAAATAAAAGTCTAAGGGCGTTAGGTCGGGTGAACGCGGCGGCCAGGCTACCGGTCCACCACGGCCTATCCACTGCGTACCAAACACTTCACTTAAATATTCGCGCACTTGGCGTCCATAGTGAGGTGGCGCACCGTCCTGTTGTAAGTACAAGTCCCTATGGAATGCGAGTGGAATGTCATCGAGCATCTCATTAACCACATGTCGGAGTAGCACCAAGTATGTAGCACTGTTCAAACGACCGTCAATAAAATATGGGCCAAGTAGATGATCACCGATGATACCAGTCCACACATTCAGACTAAACCGGACCTGGAACGAGTCCCGCGTAGTAACATGTGGGTTGTGTTGTCGGTGAGCCCACCAATGTTCATTGTGGACGTTATAAACGCCCACGCGCGTAAACAATGATTCGTCGGACCACAAAATGTTCACGTCCTGATGTTCAAGGAGCCAGTGACAAAAAACTGTCCGAGCGTTATTGTCCTGCGGATGCAACTCTTGAACACGTCGGAAATGGAACGGATGCATTAGTTCGCGATTCAGCAGCTTCCACACTGTGGTATGATGAACACCGAAACGGCGACCGGCTTCACGCGTACTGGCTCGAGGTTCTTCCTCAAAATAATTGAGAATCTGCTCTTGCCGATCAGCTGATAGGCCTTGTGTACCACGACCTTGTGCATGTCGAGGAAGTACGTAGATATCGGCGCGTGCGGTTATACTCACGCTGAACGCGGGCGAGCGACTAATTAATTCAAAATTTCAAATTCACCGATCAAAGGCGCCGCCTGAGCCGCTCGCTCCTGCGCGGGGGTTGGAGGGGTAACTTACACGCGCCGCGCCGCCACCGCCTCCTTTGCCTATGCCTACACATTTGTATGTGCCTACTAAGGAACGCTCCAGACGTACCGATTTGGTTGGATGGTTGGCTTGTCGGATGCGTCGGCGATCCAACCATATCCGACCGATATTAATAATAATTATGTCGGGCCGACCGCCTTACACACTTTCCGATTTGGTTGGTGTCGGGTGGTTGGATCCAACCAAATCGGAACGTGTATTAATACTATAAACTGTAGGCAAAGAAGAAACGGTTTTGAATGAACGGTGAAGAAAGTTATTAATACACGTTCCGATATGGTTGGACCCGACCAAATCGCGGCCGACGGAGCAACCAATCCAACATTGCTACAGACGTTCCGACCGTCGGACATCCAACCATCAGTAGCCTATGCTCTGACGTAGTGTACGGACGTCATGCCACCCGCTCTTTCAAAGCAAGCGCCACAACTATAACGGCTATCGCTATAGTTGTGGCAGCTACATTAGTACCCCAAAAGAAAAAAAGAAAGAATAGAAAAGAATGGGCAAAATTTTATTTAAGGAAGCATAACTATTCAAGTATAATTGAGTACCTATGCTTAATTTCTTATTTCGAAAGAAGAAAGAAAGAAAGAAAGAAACTTACTACAATATATCAGTAAACTCTGCCTCTGCCTACCATTTCGAGGATAAAGGCGTAATTATATGTACATACATATAAAATTTTATTACAAAAATCCTTGTGGGTTAAGTCTTACAGACAAGGAAAGTATTTATATAATATAAGTCTAAAAGGTTTACTATTATTTCGCGTTCTGTTATCGCATTCTCCGCGTCGTTAATTTTGACATCCTCCATCGGCTGTGTGCGAATGCGACTGAGCTGCATTCGGTCGGATGGAACGCTCCAGACGTACCGATTTAGTTGGATGGTTGGCTTGTCGGATGCGTCGGCGATCCAACCATATCCGACCGATATTAATAATAATTATGTCGGGCCGACCGCCTTACACACTTTCCGATTTAGTTGGTGTCGGGTGGTTGGATCCAACCAAATCGGAACGTGTATTAATACTAGAAAATGTACCTATGTAGGTAATAGTATTATTAGAATATTTAGAACCGATTCATACGAGTTGCTTTTTAAATTTATTTTATTTAATAATTATTAAGAACTTAATTTTACTGCCCCATTTTTTCACTTAATATTGGTTTAGTATAAGCAGTAGAGTTCCCATAGCAAATAGAAAAGAATTTAAGCAGAAAAAAAAAGTGTAAAAAAAGGTGTCTCGTTTTATCCCGAAATATCAACGAGTGTAGGCAGTACAGTCATGTGTGCAAGTAATGCACAAATGCAGATCAACATCCTGTATAGATGCGCTTGTAAAACGTCTAGAACATAAAACAAAACTCTACCATCAGTTCACAACGCGACCCACCTGAGAAGGGCAAGAAACTCAACGGGTTGTTCTATTTCTGCTCTATTTACAATTTTAAAGAATCTATAAAAACTATGCATTTAACAATTTTTCTGAGAATCCAGCAGAACAGGTCATTTCCAGGCTTCCTTATCCAACAAATAATCATTGATTGTATAGTGGCCCCTGCAGTACAATTTACCCGTTACGATTCTTTTAAACTTAATAAGGGACATACTTTTAATTTCGTCTGGTAGCCTGTTGTAATTCTTTAGACCTCACGAGTCCTGAGATCAAGATCATGGTAATTAGTCTCTTATGGATATTGCTCCTTCATGACGCTATCAACACAACCATATCTTTGGACTAGATTGCCTGCGCTACGAGAAAAATCGGTTTCCCTTAACTGTTATCTCAATGTATGCGATTTAGACTGTAAAATAGATAATCTATACAACTCAAATGTTTGTTTTCGTTTGTATATCGTGTTTGTGATGTAATTTCAATGTTTCTAGTAGGTAGGTAATTCTAGTTTTGTATATTTACCATTTTGTAGGTTAAATACCTACTTTTAGATCTAAAGAGATATGATAATAGATATCGTGTGGAAATTCCCATGAATATCATGCTGTACACAAACCACCTAAAACCGCATGTGTTGGCAACATGTGGTTTTATTCAGCAGTGCCTAACATAGATATCTTAACCAAAAATCTATGGTACCTACCACGGAACAGAAAAATCAAGTGACTACCTATAACGGGTAATTCTTTGGCTGATGTCCAAGGAGAAACATTCGTGGTTTGCTTATTAGGTAAACTCTTGGATTCAGGCAATACATGGATTCAGGCAATACATGGCTGATTATCATCGTAGTACAAAAAGATGAGGAGGATAATCCCACAGCATACCTTCAATCCTGAAGCTCATGAGTCAAGGGTTACCTCAACTAATTGTAACCGCAGAAAGGCGAATCGAACTTCTCAAGGAACTATCTTACCCCTACAAGGTGTACCACACCGAGCCCTTCGACCAAGACCAGACCCAAGCCACTTTTATCTGTAAGTGGAGCACCTGCCGAATAACATAAAGATATTGTTGATACTCAGCCTAATAATGGAAGACCAATCACCCTTTCAAAATGGAATAGAGAGAGGTTTCTTTTTATTAATGCGAGGAAAATCTTACATGGATGCTATGCTGAACTCCTACCGACTAAAAAACCTTACGCATCCTGCCTAATAGCCTACGGTTGAGAGGTAAGCCCTCGGAAGGATACCCCAGGACTTCCAACAGACATAGGGTTACCACTGCGGCCTCATCTAGGGATATAGGGAGAGGCTTAAGGCCAGTAGTGGACTGTGAGGTGCGCCTATCGGACGAAAGACAACAGGCCGTCTCAAGCTCCAGCACGGTAATCGTACTTCTCCAACGGTATCGGATGCGTTGGTTCCCATGGCCTGCATGTGCAGGCTAGATTTGCAATAAATATTTGTGTGATCCGCAAGTTATGGTTTCGGAGTTTAGGAGTTTTCTATGTATAATGAAGTATGATATATAATATATAAGTATACTAGCAGATGTCACGCGAATTCCCGTTCCCATGGGAATACGGGAATAAAATATATCCTATGTTCACCGCAAAGAGAGTAGCTTCCTAACAGTGGAAGAATTTTTCAAATCCTAATAGTTTCGGAGCCTATTCGATGCAAACAAACAAAAAAACAAACAATCAAATCTTTCCTATTTATAATATTAGTATAGATAGCTCCCATAGTAAAAGCTTATAATTTATTATCATTTGAGTTAAGATGACGTTCTACGACAATGTCCCTAAAAATTATAATTTATTTCTTTTTATTAATTCCAGGTAGGATTTTCAGCAACTGGGAAAATGCTGGTATGACGAAAAAGTACATAATATATACTTGATTGTTGTTATAATAATTTTATTACCTACTGGTAATAATGTCAGTAATGCTTTCCTTTCGTGGCCACAAATGTTGAAGCGCTAATTTGCAGTTAGATTAAGAACGAAACTGTTGGGTACCTGTAGTATATAAATATTGAAAAGATAATATTATAATCAGTTCCGTTAGAACGGTCTTGCAAAACGCGCGTATGTTTGGAGAAAATAAAAAAGAAAAATGAGTACCGCTTGGGACCAAGATGAAGTGATTCAGCGGTTCAGAGAATATCTGAGGATCCCCAGCGTTCATCCTGATGTTGATTACAGTAAGTGAAATTTTGTTAATTATTAAAATTTTAGTTAATTTACATAGAACATGAAAGTCCTGGAGTAACCTTCCGAGGGCTTACCCGGGGCTCCCAACCGTAGGCTGTTAGGTAGGATACGTGTGGTTTTTAGTAGTTAGGAGTCCGACATAGCAACCCTGTAGGAATTTCCCCATGTGAAAAAAAAAACAGAACAATATTTTTTTAGTTTGATTTTTAAATTTATCTAATAGGTGTCATTTTCCGGGCCGCTCGATGTTAGGCAGATAGGTAAGGACCGCAAGTAGTTTTCATCGGTTCCAATCCTTAACATCCGTGGCGATTTTCACACCTTAAAACATAGGGCCACGCTCCTGTGCATGTAAGATTTTTTTATTATTTAATCCGCCCGCCTTGAAAGTCATGGCGACACCTAGAGATTGGGTAGGCACCACTTTCACAGTCCGCAAGGCTGACATGCTCTTCAAACTGGCGGCCCAGTAATGTAGCATCGAGTGAATGTCATTGATATGCAAAAGAAAGAAATTAGTGTCAACACAGATCCCAGTGGTATCTCGGCATTAACCCCCATTAAGTGGACTCGACTATAACAGACCCGCATAGGCTGCCAGTGCAAGAAACGGACCATTCAGTGGCACAATTTGAGGCGTCGACCAACTCGATTGTGCGGGAAACTTGGCATATTCTATCGAAGGATATTGGGCTCGTCGACTTATTAACAAGGACGCGCCGTATCACTCCAAAGCCTAGAAATTCAAATCATTTATCGTTTCGACTTAAAATCATATTGACGGTAATAGCAATTGGTCCTCTAGGATTCTCTCTCTCCTCCTATTGTATGGGCTGATTGTTGACGATTAGCTCAAACACCTACTCGATAACTATGGGAACAGCAATGGGGCGATAGTTGACAGGACCTGACATACTGACTTTTTTTCTGGAATTTTAAGAAAAGATTACCGTGCCGTCTGGAGGCTCTTCCGTCAGAAAGCAGGTGTCCTACTTAGAGACTACGACGAGACTTTGGCAATGTTGGCATTGACCTCGAGAATGTTGTGAGCGCATCTAAATTTAAATTTCGGATCTGATTTTATTTATTTTTAAATTTTAACTATTTTCAAGCAGAGGAACACATCGGGTTGTTATCGTGTTTATTTATAATTTTTATCTTTCATCTCTTGTAAAATAGGTTAATAGGTAGGTACCTATTTAGCATAGTGACGCATTTATGTTAGTACCTATATATTTATAGTACGTATTCCATACCATTGTATATATTTTGGGTCCTTCGCTGTTTGACACCACGGTGTCAATCGCAGAAGAACGTTTTTTGAATTGGCTGTTTGGGACCATTTTCATAATAATTTGCGACCGTGGTGTCAAACGGCGAATAATCTTATTTTGTTTTCGTCGATTGACACCATGGTGTAAAACAGTTGATTTGGAACACTTTCAACAATTTAAAGGTCAAGTGTGATTTGTGTACTGGCGAAAAGAAAATTAAGGCTACGTTTTATAATATATAACTTCAAATAATCCGATTTGGATAGGTTAGGCTAAGGCGGGAGCTCTGCTTCGCTCCCGCCTTAGCCTTCGTGGTTATTTTTTTTAATCAATTAAAATAATAGTTTTGTAGTACAAACTTTTATTTAAATTTTTTATTGTATTAACTATATTATATTTTTTTAACTATTATTTTTATTTTACTTTTGTAGTATTATTTTATTTTATAAAAAAATAACCACGAAGGCTAAAGCGGGAGCTCTGCTCCGCTCCCGGCTTAGCCTTCTAACCTAACCTATCCAAATCGGATTACATTATTTCTTCTGACTATTATACTTTTTGATTTTATATATTTTGAACTTATACAATCTAAACAGTTTTGTTTTTCCAAGCACTTAAGGAAAAAATGTATAATTTAAATAAAAATCGTTTAAACACTTTTGTGCATGATTGTTATGTTATAATAAAAATGCCAATGAGCCGTCCTTTGCTGTTTTACATCATGGTGTCAATCAACGAAGCCATATATAAGGTATTCGTCGATTGACACAGTGGTGCCAAACCACAGGGTGGAGACTCCATACAAAAATGTTCGTTTTCACCCACACTAATATAGACGTAATGTGAATGCTAAAATCAAGCTTTAATGTGTGTGGAGTATTCTAGGGTCACTAGCTATGGAAACAAAATAATAAGGAAGAGAACGCAGTCTCATGGTATGTAGGTACTTTTTTTCAAATCTACCCTCGGAAGCATACTCGCGTACAAACCAGAATACTTTTGAATAGGTAATGAAAAAAATACCAAATTGATTACATAGAGAGTAATATTAATTTCTTTATTAGTTATTTATTATAGAAATAGCTACATAATAAACTCACAAAGAATTTTTTGGCATTGTACTTTATCCATGTTCGCTGTATCATGGTGTCTCGAGGGCAATGTTACCACAGATTATATAATAGATATATTCTAAAATATTATGCGAACAATTTTTTTTTCATCAAACCTATACGTATGGGGTATCTATAGATAGGTCTTGAAAAATGCTATTGAGGCCTTTTTTCTAAAGTGAATAGTTTACGCAAGAGACACTTCCAAGGTGGAAAAATGTGTGACCCTTTAACTTCTAAACTAAGAGAATGATAAATCTAAAAAATATATATGATGTACATTGCCATAAAAACTACAAACGTAAATTGGTTTCAACGGGATCGAGTTAGTAGTTTATTTTTAATACCTCATAAACCGCAATTTTCGCCTAGAAAAATCACTACCACTGCGAACGTGTTAAAACATCAATGAAAGTTTCAACGAACTACAAGAACTTTTATATTATGTCACTTGGTGCTACGAAACCCTTCATGGGCGACTTGGCCGGTTTTATCTATATAGATAAACTAGCGTTTCCCTGCCACGCTTCGCTGTGACTTTTTATATTAACTGAGCCGAAACCAAAATCAAGCATTCTGCCATTTCTCTCACACTTTTCATTTCTTAAAATCTATTCACACAATAATTCTATTCTGCGTCCAATATTCAGTTCTTAGAAAAGCGCCATAAATAGGAAAAATCACTTTTTACAGCTGTTTTATTCTTGTAATAACCTAAAACTATCTCAGAAACCTGTTGTAATAGCGTGCCAAATTTTGAGTTTTTAGCGTGCCTACGCATACGCACAGAACATTTTTATATATTAGAAGAAAGATTGTCTATCTAGATCACATAGCATTAAATTAATATTAGACATACACAAAATGAAATGAACAGGTAGGCACTGTAAGTTGTTATGTAATTTATTGGTATTTATTAGTACCTACTCAGGTAACTAGTTAGATCAATCACCCATTTTGAAAGTTACGTCGTTACAATGTTATTGATTACTGTTATCGTGATTTTTAAATTGGCCTTATAATATTCTTAGGAAATGAAAAAAGTCTTCTATTTTTATCTTGACTGGTTGACAGACATCCATATACGGCACAATATCTAACCATTTTGCGAACTATCTAATAAATGAAAGCAATAGCACAAAGTACGTAGGTATAGGTAGTAATGCGTAATGCAACGCAGTGACACTCTCTCAAGTACTGACACGGGAATCGACACATTAATTTTGGTGGGGGGATGGGGAAGCTTACTCAGGTGGGAGGCAGGGAGTTGCCAATCTGTATGTAATATTATCTTTGGCCAAACAGCCAATTCAAAAAACGTTCTTCTGCGATTGACACCGCGGTGTCAATAATTCGTGGTGTCAAACAGCGAAGGACCCATTTTTTAGGGTTCCGTAACCTAAGAATGAAACCGTTGATATAGTGACAATAGAAATGCATCATCTGTGAAAATATCAACCATATATCACGATTTTTTGAAATACAGTCTGAAAATAGACAGACAGACATTAAAGTCTTTATACTAAAACAGAAACAAAAATAATAAAGGGGGCACCCATAGGTACAACAACACAATTATGACAGACTCTTGGTACGAAACTCTTGTACGTGAGTCCGACTCGCACTTGGTCTTCTAACATTGTGATCAAATGTTTAGTAACAATATTAACTAATGTTACCTACTTATAATTTTATAACAGCTTACACCAATATCAAGCACGAAATGCTCATAAATGGAAATGCAACCAACTGTCAATTCTCCATTTCAAAACCATCTGTCATGTAAAATGCTAAATGATTTATGTTTGACTAAGGTAGTAGGTACCTCATTACAATCATTTTTCGTCTACCTAAGCCGCTGCCGAGAGCCCTAGGACATCCTTCCCAGGGTTTACCCGGGGCTCCCGGCCATAGACATTAAGGCATCGTGTGGTTTCAGTCGGTAGGAGTCCGGCATAGCATCCATGTAGGATTTCAAAAAAAAGGAAAAAGAAAGCTACGCTGACTAAAAAATTTTCTCGACTTTTAAAGAGACAGGTTTCGACAACAAGAGAGATTTTTTTTAGTTGCAGCACTTGCAGCGAACTATCCAATTCAAAGGCAATGAATTTTACTATTCGTCACAAATCGGAGATTTTAAAACGTCAGAATCTTACTAGATTTTTGAAATTAGGGCTCGTAAGAGAGGCAAGTTATCCACAGATGTTACTAGGACAAGTTATCACTTAGTAACAAATTCCTTTATATTTAGGTCACGCGTATTTTATCAAATTCCCTTGATCAAAACACTAACTTATATTTGTCTGTTTCTGTATAATAAATTATTACATCAACAGATAATATCTATCTAAAGTGAATTAAAATATAATAACTTAATATTTATTCATTGATGAATAAAATAATTTTAATTATTATAGTTGAGATAGAAGAGAAGTTATTTTGTAATTATTTCAGCCTAGGGATAAACATATTTTAGGCTTTTGAATTCCGTATTTAGTAGTTACTGGAACAAGTCGTTACCCAATAACAGTGTACTTACTTTGTTTTCGACTTTGTTACAAATTAGTCAAATTACGACCACTTAGCTATTGCAAATTGCAATAATAAAATAACCAAATTTAACTATGACAAAATTCACGTTGGAAGATAATGTAAGTTAGTAATGTTACGATAGAATAAATAAATAGACTGGTATTGAAATAAAATAAAACTATTGTTCAACATTGAATATTGAATATCTATATATATAAAAATCAATGCCACTTTTCGTTGTAATTTTATAACTCAAGAACGGGCTCACCTATCCAAACCAAATTTTGAAGCTTTGTTCGGACTATTTAGAAGATGGTTTATGTGAAGTTTGCACAAAATCGGTCGAGCGGTTCTTCATTTATCACGCAAATGAAATTGCGCGGGTCAGCTAGTATATTATATTTATTAAAATATTGTTATTGGTAATCTATTGGATTATTGAATGGCTCGAGTGGCAATCATATTATAATTGTGTCTAATCACGATCTGGCCATATTTTCTTAATAAAAAAACGCGAAGCCATGAGACGGTCTCACCGTCTCACCCGACTGCCCCTCTAACGTTTATTGTGAAAGCGAAAGTTCAATTCGATTGACTTGTCATTTTTGTTTTATTTCAAACTTTGAACAGATGATCCTCGTGACCTAGTGACGTAATTTAATGCAAAAGAGTCACAGACTACAGACACAAGTCTTGCCATAAGCCCTTCTACAATCTTACTATAAATTACATTTATGGTTTAAAAATTCAAACCGATTCTAATTTTTAACCGACTTCAAAAAAAGGAGGAGGTTCTCAATTCGTCTGTATGTATTTTTTTTTATGTATGTCAAGCGATATTTCCGTCAATTATAGACGGATTTCAAAAAATTTTTTGTTGTTGAATAGGGGTTACTTCTGAGGTGGTCCCATTTTCACCAGGTCAGGATCTGATGAAGGGATCCAGTAGAAATCGAGGGCAACCACGGAACATTGTAGGGACAACTAGTGCGCATGTTAACTTTTTAATTAAGTGCTTTAATGTTCTACATTTTAATGAAGGTCTGGCGTCGATCTGATGATAGAGTCGAAAGACAGTCGAGGGCATTCCTTAACAATTTACAGCAGTTACCTTGTGTTTGGGCTTGATTGATTTGTATTGATGAGAACTTTACATCTAGATTGATAGATCAGACTTTAAAAAAAAGAAAGTTCTCAATGTTTTATGTATGTTCACCGATATTTCCGGCCATTATAGACGGATTTAATTTTTTTTTTGTTGAATAGGGTTTACTTCTGAGGTGGTCCCATTTTAACCAGGTTATGATCTGATTATGAGATCCTGGATAAATCGAGGGCAACCACCGATAATTATAGGGACAACTAGTGCGTTTGTTAACTTTTTAATTCAGTGCGTTAATTTACTACAGTTAATGAAGGTCTGGAGACAATCCGATGATGGAACCAAAAGACAGTCGAGGGTATTCTTTGACGATTTACAGAGCAGCTACCTTGTGTTGGGGCTTGATTGATTTGTATTAATGAGAACTTTCACCTAGATAGATATATTTTTCGGTTCACCCGTCACTTAAAATATTGAAAAAAAAATTTTCAATAAAAAATACATAATAAAATCTGACAAATCAAAATACATATTACTTTGTGCTAAGTAAATTTTATTTTTCAGGATTTGTTCGAAGTCGGTTGTATTTTTTATTGAAAATTTTTTTTTATCAAATCGTCTACTCTCTCCTCCAAAAAGATTTTTCTTTCATTTTTACCTAATGATTCGTTTATTTTCAGATGACTGTGTCAAGTTTTTGAAAGAACAAGCGCGTCAGATCGGCTTGCCTGTAGCAGTGTACGAGATAGTGGCAAAGAAGCCGGTAGTTGTGATGACATGGGAAGGTCTTCAACCGGAACTGCCTACGATACTCCTAAACTCGCATATGGATGTCGTGCCGGTGTACGAGGTAAGATTTACATAGTATATCTCAAAAAAAAATCACGATATAACAGTATTTATGACTAGCTGACGTCACGCAGTTTTACCTGCGTAGTTCCCGTTCCCGTGGTAATACGGGAATAAAATATAGCCAATGTTCACCGCGAATAGTGTAGCTTTCCAACAATGAAAGAATTTTTCTAATCGGTTCAGTAGTTTCGGAACCGATTCGATGCAAACTAACAATCAAATCTTTCCTCTTTATAATATTGAGTGTAGATGATAGATTTTATTCTATCGACCTTATTCAGCATCGGCAATGTACTGCTGGACGCTAACAACGCCTCTTTTAACTTTTGCCGGATCATAGATAGGTACTGTTCTGCGTCTTTCGCTTCCAGTCCCTCCCTTCGACGTTTTGTAGATCGTCGGTCCATTTGGCGAGGAAGTAGCTTGCCTTTTTTTTGTTTACGTGGGGTCCTACCGACTAAAAAACCTCACCTAACGCTCAACAGCCTATGGTTGGGAGCCCCGGGTAAGCCCTCGGAAGGATGTCCCAGGTAAGTTTGTCTAACCGCGGTTTTCACTCCGGAACTGGTCTGTTCCATCAGCCGTCGGTTCTTAGAGAGATATGATCAGCCCACGGCAGCTTTAACGTGATTATTTTACGAAGTATGTCGAGCACTTTGATTCGCTAGCGGATAACGTCGTCCCGGAGTTTTTCTCTCAAAGAAACTCCAAGCATAACTCACTATCTAACTTTGAAAGTGTGATGGAGTAAGTAGTCTTGTGAGTGTCCATGTCTGGGCATAGGTCAGTAGTAGAACTCACTTGTTGGTTGTTGCAGACTTATAAGCATTCTACCCACTTCAATTATCAGTTCTTAACAATTTTTGTAATTTTCATTGTATAAGTAAGACCACAGAAGTCTGTAGAGAATAGGTAAGTATCTATTCAAATTTAATAATAGTACTCGGTGATAAGATTTACCACGAATACAAAGTAAACAAATTTTGTTATTCCAACGAACTATACGTACCTATACTACCTATATTATTTACCTTGGTTACATTTATCTTACTGTTACACATAACAAGATATTGTGTTTTTATGACATTTTAATTCAATTGTAAATTTATTCCAAGTAGATAATAATAGAAAGAATGTCCTTGAACAGAAATTTCAATGAGGATTCTACATCGCGTTGAGAATCGAACTACTTTTTGCACTCAGTTACTTACCTACCTTTTGATGAATAGGTAAATAAGGCTTTATTTACCTACAACCTCTTTATCTACCTACTTGTGGCTACAAGCGGACTGACAGCCATACCTACATTTTATATTAGGGCAGTGTAAAGTTACTTATTTTCTTGAGATTTTATCGATTCTTTGAGAGAATGCCATATTGGGCAAGTTACCTAAACCAAACCATTGCTATATGGTCATACCTACCTAGTATTTTTGATATAAATTTTAATAACGATAATACAGTAGGCTACAAAATAAAGTTTCTGAACACTCAAAAAACGATTGAGAACATTTTTTATGACGATGACGATTTGATTAGACCCTTTTTTTTACGTGAGGGAAAATCCTCAGAGGATGTTATGCCGGACTCTTACCGACTAAAAAACCTCACGCAACGCCCAACAGTCTGTGGTTGGGAGCCCCGGGTTAGCCCTCGGAAGGATGTCCCGGTACTCACAACAGACCTACGGCCGCCACTGCGGCCTCGCCCAGGGGTGGTTCGGGTGCTATCCCGCGTCTTTGGGTGGTTTCCGGTGTTATCCCACTTCTAAGGGGGGGCATGCGTGAGTTGCTCACGTCACGCTGCCGTCATGGGCCTGCTTCTGTAAGGACGGTGAGCCGCCCTCTCACCGTCTTCAGACCCCCGGTCATGGAGGCCGATAGTCCTCGGCGAAGACATGTCGGCATCGTCCAGGCCGCCGACTGCGGAACTCGGGTAGGAGAGCTCTCTCCCGCACCCGGCCCGCCGCCTCCTTCACGAGCATGACCTGCTCACAGAAGGAGGCGGCGCAGTCCCACTTACTCCCGCTGGAGAGCATGGCTTGCACCATGGTCTCGAGCGAGAGAGTGTCCACGCCCAGACCTACTACGAGGACCTGGCGCTGTTGCGCCCACGTCGTGCACTCCACTAGCGTGTGGAGCGCCGTGTCATCGCTCTGGTCCTCGCAATATTTGAATAGACCCTACTGAAATTGGTGCTTACGTTGTATTACCAAAGTTTGACGAGTGCGCGCTGGTATAGATGGTAGAAATATAAATTCTGGTTATAGGACGAAAACTATCGTCACGCGTCCCTTCAGAACTGATTATCGTTTTATAGTTCTATATAAAACAGCCCAGAGGATTACGGGCAGATAAGTAAGATTAAATCGACTTAAACTATTATAAACCTATCCTAGGAGTAGGTGTTCGCGCCGCGAACCGGTCCAGATCCCAGACATCACGCCACCATCGTACCATACTCAACAGCCAATCAGGTCACTACTGCTAAGAGCATCTCTGCCGGCGAGCTATCAATTGCCTAGGCCTGGTACCGACTGGAGATGAATGAATTGGTTGAAAGCTAGACCTGGAGCTTTCAACAGGCCGGAGGATGTTCGCGCCGCGAACCGGTCCAGATCCCAGACATCACGCCACCATCGTACCATACTCAACAGCCAATCAGGCGCCGGCGCGCGCCACGCGCGACACCGCCTCCACACCACGCTGCGCCCGGTGCGAGGCCCATTCCACTTCAGATATCAAGCGAGTGCGCACGTTACACAGTATACAGGGTTACAGGAAAAGTCGTGCTAGATCCGTTAAGGGCGTGGAGTACCCATTATTTCTGACTAATTTCACTATGAAACACCCTACCCTAAACTTAACCCTGTTCGAAATATTCGACTTTTAATGTTTTTATTGAAAATTGCCGATTTTTAGGTTACAAAATTTTTTAATTTTATTTTGGGCGCCTTATTTATTATTTTTGTTGCATTTTGACATGTGTAATAAGATGCTCCAAAACGTCAATCATTGAAATAGTGCATACATTAATTGAACATGTCGTAGAAGACAAGTGAAAGGTAAGAAAATAAAAAAAATAGTAACAAGTTTATTTTTCTCTAAGGGATATGTAAAAAAAATATTACGGCAGTCGTTCGGCAGATGTTTTTTAAAATATCTACATTTCATCAGCTATCTAACGACGTATAGCAATGTAGGGTTGTATTTAAATTCATTGAAAAAAACTTAGTTTCAAAAGCGACAGTGGAGAAGAAAATTAATACTTAGCCCTAAAAGGTAAAATAAAACAATAGGAAAAGATGAAATGTCATTTATTAAACAAGGTTTTTACACAACTTTTTCATACTCTACAGTTCATGTTCAACATGGTCGCCTCGGTTATGAATACATTTTCGCATCCTTCTACGGAGACCAGTCTTTACAACTCCAGTGGTCAATGTTGTCCTCATTTGATTGGCTGCGTCCACAATGCTTTCTCTTAATTCTTCCACAGACGAAACTGGATTTGGCTCGCTGTACACAAGACTTTTCATAACCCCCCACACATGAAAATCCATGGGGTTAAGTCCGGACTTCTTGCTGGCCATGGCAACGGCCCACCTCGTCCTATCCATTTATTTGGGTAAGTTGTGTCCAGCCAGTCTCGGACACTTCTTCTGAAATGGGCAGGGCAGCCATCATGCTGGAACCACATGTCCCTGATTAAGTTTAGTGGCAGATCATTTAAGTCTCCTCTTAAAAAGTTTTCGTATGTTTCCCCATTTAAAGTGTCCGGGAGAAAGTAAGGTCCAATTAAATAATTGGAGATAATGCCCATCCACACATTCACGCTGAATCGACGCTGGGACCCCGTCACTCTTTTCTTATTGGGATTCTTCAGTGCTTTTGGGGCCCAGTAATGTGCGTTGTGATAATTTGTTATTCCATCTTTATCAAATTTGGATTCATCTGTCCTCAAGATGTTTTTTAAAAAATTTGGGTCTTCTATGTCAGCATTCAGCATAAATCTGCAGAAATCTATCCTCCTCGCCGGGTCTCCCTCTTCAACAACGTGGACCGGAGTGTAATGGTACGGGTATAGGCCAGCAGTATGCACTGTAAACCACACTCTCCATTGCGAAAGTCCCAGATCACGGGCAACAATATTAGTGGAAGTAGTTGGATCCGCTCGAAAGCGTTGCACTATCTCATTGTCCTGTTCTTCGTCGCTATTAATTCGTGGTCTTCCCAAATCCGTACTTCGTCTCGAAATAGAGCCAGTTTCTCGAAGTCTTCGATAAACTCTGTCAAAAACGGCCACATCTGGCACTCGACGACCGGGGTAGTGAATTATGTATTCGTTGCGAGCTTGCGCAGACACACAATCACAGTATCCGTAACAAATAAGCATATCCGCATATTCCTCAGGTGTATAGGACGTCATCTTCAACACTTCCGTATCACAAGTATAAATCAGGGTCCGGTTAACAAGCACAGTATTCACAAAGAAGAAGAAATGGTCCAGAATCACAGCCAAGTCGAGAAAAAGAGCAAAACGATATCACATCTACTATGAACGAAGCACAAAAGCAGACTAACAACCAAAACAATATCACGTGTTGTATTCCCAACCCCAACCGATCACTATGTTCTTTCATTCACACTTGCATAAATTGTCACTTGTCTCGCTCGCACGGTGCGTCTTAACTTGAAGGACAATAGGCGCGGGACCATTAGAACTGCTACCTGAAGCGTCCCAACTACTTTTTTTTCTAAGCGTGTGAAAAATCCTACATGGATGCTATGTCGGACTCCTACCGACTAAAAAACACACGCGTGACACTAAAACCGCCAAATCCAGTTTCGTCTGTGGAAGAATTAAGAGAAAGGATTGTGGACGCAGCCAATCAAATGAGGACAACATTGACCACTGGAGTTGTAAAGACTGGTCTCCGTAGAAGGATGCGAAAATGTATTCATAACCGAGGCGGCAATGTTGAACATGAACTGTAGAGTATGAAAAAGTTGTGTAAAAACCTTGTTTAATAAATGACATTTCATCTTTTCCTATTGTTTTATTTTACCTTTTAGGGCTAAGTATTAATTTTCTTCTCCACTGTCGCTTTTGAAACTAAGTTTTTTTCAATGAATTTAAATACAACCCTACATTGCTATACGTCGTTAGATAGCTGATGAAATGTAGATATTTTAAAAAACATCTGCCGAACGACTGCCGTAATATTTTTTTTACATATCCCTTAGTGAAAAATAAACTTGTTACTATTTTTTTTATTTTCTTAACTTTCACTTGTCTTCTACGACATGTTCAATTAATGTATGCACTATTTCAATGATTGACGTTTTGGAGCATCTTATTACACATGTCAAAATGCAACAAAAATAATAAATAAGGCGTCCAAAATAAAAATAAAAAATTTTGTAACCTAAAAATCGGCAATTTTCAATAAAAATATTAAAAGTCGAATATCTCGAACAGGGTTAAGTTTAGGGTAGGGTGTTTCATAGTGAAATTAGTCAGAAATAATGGGTACTCCACGCCCTTAACGGATCTAGCACGACTTTTCCTGTAACCCTGTATAATAGACTATCCGTGTTCCACTAAAACTTAAAGTAATAATTATAATATGTTTTGCTAACTAAGCTTCCTAATAGATTTGTAATACTGAATAAAGCAAGAGGAATCTTTGTAAACTTAAACCTTGTTTGATTTCGGCTCAAACAGTAGGTACTTATATTTATTGCAGAAGAAGATAAGAACTTCTATCACAGATTATATAATATATTCTATACTTCTATCAATATCAATACATGTAATAAAATCGTAACAGGTCGCTGTCTGTACATTAAAGATATATAAGAAAAAAGTTTATAGCGAGGCTTAATGGGCGCAATAGAACCTAAAACAAAGGTCTTTAGAATTTTTGTCTGTTTGTCTGTACGTTTGTGCACGCTAATCTCAGCAACCGCTATACCTACCGATTGCGATGCGGTTTTACCTTTTTTGCGTTGCGATTTGCTCCACTTAACATTTAGTGTTTGTTTCATGTCAATCGGTTCATTAATAAAAAAGTTATATCAATCTAAAGATAATGCAGCGTACGAAGTCGCGGGCTAAAGCTAGTCTGCAATAAAGATAAAGCTGCAATGCAATGCACACAGATGACTCAAAATGTGGCATAATTTTCAAAATTTGACATACTGCTCGTTCGCTCTAACTTTGCCGCTCGGCTCCATACTAAAGTCGAATTTTTAATTAGACGAAGTAAATTGACAGCAACTAATGTCACTTCTTCATACAATGTTGCGTATTTTCTATGACGAAGTGACATTAGCTACTGTCAATTTACTTCGTCTAACAATTCGGGTATACGCCTCTACGCCAGCGGCAAAGTTAGAGCGAATGGGTAGTAGGTATGCTTGCTTCTATCGACTGTGTGTATTATGACCTGCGTAGTTGAGGTGCTGGGTCTGAATTCGGGGTAATTACTTATTCGTATAATCCAAAATGGTTTATTTATAACAATCAAAAACACATTTGCCTGCCTTTTTTTACGCGTGGAAATTCTTCTTGGATGCTTTGCCGGACTCTTACAAACTAAAAGCCCTTAAAAAGATGTCCCAAATAAAAATAAAATAAAATAAAATAAAATTTATTCCCTTTGAAATTAAAAAAAAAAAAATTAGGTTTGTCAAAATTTTTGTGACTCTACCGGGGGTTCGGAAATGCTACAGACTGAGAAGAACACCCCAAGAAACTCAGTCCGGTCCCTCTTAATTCATCTTAGTACCTATCTAATACACTTTTTTTTAAATGTAGAAAAGAGAAAATCGTGTCACTGCCAGGCAGCCTTGTTTTCTAGAAAGTCTTTAATGCTATAATAAGCTTTCTGGCACAATTTAAGTTTTATTAGTTTTTTAAATTTATTAACTGACAAATCTGTTACGGCTGTCGGCAATGTATTGTATTATCATTATTATCATTACACATAGGTCTGCACCTTATTGGAGACTTTCTTAGGCACCAAATAGAGACCTCCCATTACTTGTCTATTTAGACACAATTCAAATAGGAAGTACTCAGCCATATTTTTCATCGAATTGCAATGTCCAATGAAAGCAACAGTTATGGTTAACAGGTCTACCTAAGAGTCTCTAGTGCCTAGTACTTGGACTAATAACACAAAGATGATATTATTTCCCTCTTCCAATTGTTATACGTAATACGTAAATTTGTAATTGGGGGCAGTTAAGGGGCGCGTCCGCAAAATGCACAAAAAGACATTTAGGATTTTGGAAATATCAAGAACTTACTTCATTAAATGACACTAAAATGGAACCTTAAATTCTTAATAGATGAGCCTACATTAACACCATGCGCTTTTTACAAAATAATTAAATACCAGCGAAAAACCTCTGAAAATCATCGAAATTTACCTTTGTCAATTTAATTATTTCTGCTATTTCGATGATTTTTTATAACTTTGAGTGGTGTTTTTTTATAATCTAAATAATTATTTTGTTAAAAGCGCACGGTGTTATTGTAGCTTTATCTATTAAGTATTTAAGGTTCCATTTTAGGGTCATTAAATGAAGTGAGTTCTTGAATATTTCCAAAATCCTAAGTGCATTTTTTGCGGACTAGCCCCTTAACCTTTGTAACATGAAGATACATTACCCCGACGCTAGATAAATATCATAATAATGATAACATTATGTATTATTTATGAGATTATAAGTCTAATATTTACATTGCAGTAAACAAGCTATTTCCGGGGCTTCGTCCGCGGTCGTTATCGCGTAAAATCATTACCTACCCACCTTTTGCGCAGTCAGTTACAAAGTAGCCTATGTGCTTCCCTTGGACTCAAATTATATCTAGATAAATTTCATGAAAATCGGTTCAGCGGTTTAGGCGAGAAAACTAACAAACCGACTGACAGAGTTACTTTCTTTAATATTAGTAGGGATAGGGATATTCTGATTAAAGTATATAAATAATAAATTAAAAAATATTCACGGACATTTCACACAACGCTATCTGATCCCAAAGTAAGCTAGGAATAACCTGCTTGTGTTATAGGTATCAGACCACGGATATTAATACTTATATACTTTATAAATACATACATATTATACATAGAAACACCCAGACACTTGAGACAAACATTTATGGGTCACACAAATATTTGTCTCCGGTGAGAATCGAACCCACGACCTCCAGCGCCGCAGGCGGTATCACTACCGACTGCGCCACAGAGGCAGTCTATATATATGTAGGTTATGCCTGTAACATTATTTTAAGTGCTATACGCTCTGGGCTATCCTTCCGAGGTCTTACCCGGGGCTCCCGACCGTAGTTAGTGATAGGTCACAGTGTGGTTTTAGTCGGTAAGAGTCTGACATAGCATCCATGATGGATTTCCACACATTGGTATCATGATTGCCTATACCCGTACTTTATAAAGATAATCTGAATTTCAGGACCACTGGACGTACCCTCCATTCGAAGCTGTGATCACGGAAGATGGGTTCATTTATGGCCGCGGTACTCAAGACATGAAGGGAGTTGGAATGATGCACTTAGAAGCTGTCAGGAGGCTCAAAGATGCTGGAGTAAGGCTCAAGAGGACTGTTCATATCAGTTTTGTTCCAGGTACCCTATTATTGGTTTCAGAAGCTTTGTCTGAGCTGTTAACTTTCTCATATTAATATTTCAAAAACGTTTACAAAATAAATTCAAATTAAAATAATCTTACTAATATTAGTAGTGCGCCTTCACACTAGCGTTTTTCCGGCGTAGGCGTACGATGGACGTATGCGCGGCGCCGACGCGACGCATACGCCGCGTTGGCGCGGCGTCTCCACTGGAACACATGAGTACGCTGAACAAGCGACGGGCGTGCGCGACGTATACGCCGCGCATACGTCCATCGAACGCCTACGCTAGTGTGAAGGCGCACATGCGAAAGTTTGTGGGTGTGGATGTTTGTCACTCTTTCACGCTCGAATGGCTGAACGGATCTCGTTGAAATTTGGTACAGGGATACATTATAGTCTGGAATAACACATAGGCTACTTTTTATCCCGGGAATAAGTTCCCAAGGGAACAAATTTTACGCGGGCGAAGCTGCGGGCATCAGCTAGTCATAAATAAATTATTTAGGAAATTATGTTTAATTAAAAAGCAAGCTTTTATAAACCTATCTAAAGAGCCCAAACACTTTAGGGTTTATCTTGTTTCATTGAAGAGTTAGTATGGTGACCTTCGGATTCCACCTTCAGACCAGGTCCAAGCTACCATCATTTTGCATTGTCACCGAAGTTATAATTCCAAATTTCAGCTCAATCGGAGCATGAAAAGTGGGTCAAATCTTACTTGCAAAATTTGTACCTTACATACATTAGGTACATAATATGTAGCAAGATAAATAAAAGCTTGTAAAATATCAATTATACATATGAAAGGATTTTAAAATTAATTAGCTGCCAGCAGCTTGCTCGAAATGTGCAGATGTGGAACTGTAAAATAAAATTCCTTTTGCAGATGAAGAATTAGGCAGCATCAATGGTATGGGTGCCTTCGCCCCATCAGAGCAGTTTAAACAACTGAACGTAGGCCTTGAACTGGACGAGAGCTGTTCCAATGTTTTACCTAAAGAGATCACCGTATTTTATGGTGAAAGGACCAACAGGCGTAAGATTTTGGATCATTATTTTGATTATAGCTTTTTAGAGTACAGGAGCCCCACAGTATCGTATTCGTAACTCAATGGCTAATTATTGTTATTATTTTTAAATTAAATAATCTTATCAACTACCTAATCAAAAGACCGGCTCCTGACCACACCCGGCGCAATAGTGCCCATTACACTTGCTGTGTTCCCACGCTGGGTTGCATTGCAATGGCCAGCCTTTGCACCAAGAACGATCCGGACCGATAGTCACCCGTGGCTTCTGTGAGCCTATATCCAATCTCGTTTATAAAGTCCTTGGCTTCTTTCCTACTCCCCAGAGTCTCCACCGCTACGGGCTATTATTAAAATAGTACACTTGGACCCTGTACTGTTTACTACTGCATTATCTTACACGTTTTCTGAAAACAAAGGGTAAAAAACCGGCCAAGTGCGAGTTGGACTCGCCCATGAAGGTTTCCGTAGCAGCAAGTAATATAATATAAAAGTTCTTGTAGTTCGTTGTAATTTTGATTGATGTTTTAACACGTTCGCAGTGGTAGTGATTTTTCTAGGCGAAAATTGCGGTTTATGACGTATTAAAAAAGAAACTACCAACTCGATCTCGTTTAAACCAATTTTCGTTGGTAGATTTTATGGCAATGTCTACCATATATTTTTTTTAGATTTATCATTCTCTTAGTTTAGAAGTTAAAGGGGGGGGGGGGGGGGGACACACATTTTTGCACTTTGGAAGTGTCTATTGCGCAAACTATTCACTTTAGAAAAAAATGATGTTAGAAACCTCAATAGCATTATAAAGACCTATCTATAGATGAATACACGTATGGATTTGATGAAAACAAAGTTTTAGAGTTTCAGTTCTGATTATGGGGACCCCAATCAGATTTTTTAATATAAAATAAATTCAATTTTTATATAAAAATCTTGATGCGGTTCACAGAAAACATCTACATACCAAGTTTTAACACCATAGACCTTATAGCTTCGGTGAAAAGTGGCTGTGACATACGGGCGGACAGACAGACAGACATGACGAATCTATAAGGGTTCCATTTTTGCCATTTGGCTACGAAACCCTAAAAACGAGACCCTGCCTATTCATGAGACTTCGCTGTCCGTCTGTCTGCCCGTCACGAGGCTGTATCTCAGGAACCGTGATAGCTAGAGAGCTGAAATGTTTACAAATTTTGTATTTTTGTTTGGGTCTTACTCTTCTTACTAAAATCAGAAAAATAAGCATAAAGGGGTACTCCCGTAGGAACAACAAACGTGATATTTGTCGTTTTTTGGTACGGAACCTTCCGTGCACGAGTCCGACTCGCACTTGGCCGGTTTTTTTTTAAATATCCGCAAAGTAGACAGGCGACGTACTAGGCGTCGTAGGCACAGTCGTAGGAGTCTGCAGCGACACGTATTATACTCGGCAGTAGGTATGCGTCAAATCGGCTGGGATGATGATAATGATATTATAGTCTGTGGACTTCAGATCATTCTAGAAAGTGTCTGCAATTTATTGCTTAAAGCGGATTAGCGTCGTTAATATAAAAATAGATTAATAAATTTATCAATTCATTTTTTATGTGTGAAAATGCCTACGTAACTCAAGTTAGATTAGAAACGCCTAAAATCCGAACAAAAAGGTTCATTTTTTTTTTATACTGCTTAGGTGTCAGACAAGCTTACGGCCCACCGGAAGGTTGGTAACCGTAGCCTATAGACGTTTGCAACACCAGAAGCGCTACACACGCGCTGCCGACCGGGGCGCAGGTTGTGACGACCCACGTGGTGGTCACCCATCCATATCCGGCCATAGTAAATGTTGCTTACTGTAGTGATCGTTTACAGAACACTGAGCAGAAATATAAGTAAGAGATAGGTTTTACACACAGGCTACATATTATTACGCTAAATATTTTAGGGCTCGGCAGAGAACAATAAAAATCGGTGTGTATAGCAAAATCCAGAAACAACTGAATACCCAATTTAATTTTTTTTTTACGTGATTTGCAATAAGAAGTGGTGCAATACATAAAAAAAAACATAATATTACGCTACTTAAGCTAGAGGATTGGCAGAAAACAATTTAAGTCCAAAACCAAATTGGCATTATAACAATTTTCACGCGTCGCGGGCAACAGCTAGTGATTAATTCTAATTATTTTGTTAAAAGGCCCCCAAGGTGTTTTATCTGACATAACATTATCTATACGGAACTCTCAATATTATTATTATGTCTCTTTCTAGCTCGGGTATCTTCTTTTTTTTATTATTATTCCCTTTATTTACATCTACAAACTTATTAATTTAAATTTTTAAATACATCTTAAAAATAAAAAAATATATTTAAAAATATAAAAAAATAGTGTCCCACCGGCATCGGGTACAGGGACCAAGCTACCGGTGGTTAGGGCTGCAGAGACAGGAACCTCCTCACGATACGTGCCGCGTCTAGAAGTACCGCCTTTTGCATCTGGCCCTTGACCCAACTACCTAACGCGAGCCTCTTGAGATGTTGATCGAGGCTCTTGGCAATTAGACCGTGTGCTGATACGACTATCGGAACAATAATCGCTGAATCTACATCCCACATGTCGACAACCTCGTGAGCCAAGTCCAAATATTTTAATTGTTTGTCTTTTTCGGCTTTCACGAGGTTTTCGTCATGTGGAACCGTGATATCAACCTATATTATTATTATTATTATCTACACGACATTTAGATTACTATGAACTGATATATAAATTTACCCATAATAGACGTATTTTACAGAAAACAGCTACCAATTGATTTTGAAAATAACTCATTTCTATTGCAGAAATCAAGGTAACTTGCAAAGGAAATCCTGGACATAGCTCTATAATTTTACCAGGTCCCGAACGCACAGCTGGCGAAAAGGTTTGTACATTTCTTTTTAATTCAAATCACGAATCCAAAGAGTTCCTCTTTAAGATTTCAAGACTTTTTGTTTTACGAGTGAAAATCTTCTTGGATGCCTGGGAAGGATTACGCCAGAAGGTTTTAAGGCCCGAAACAACCCCCAAAGATTCGAGAATAACGCCCGAACCCTTAGGAGAGGAGGCAGTGGTAGCCAAAGCTAGTATACTTCTGGGATGTTATTTTTAAACTATCGCGGTTTTTTACACTCATACTTAAAGAACTCGGGACTTCACGCGAAATACTTTTACTTACATACACCGACGTTTCGGGCATGTTGCAGCACCTGTGGTCACGGTTGGACCCGCCGGTCCAGAAGTCGTGAAGTCTCTAGTTCTATAAGTTTTACTTCTGGAATATTCTCCCGAGGAGTTATTCAGGACGCCTGGACATGTAAGGGAACGTGTAGTTTTAAAAGAGGCTTTACTTGAAATTAGAAATGCACCCGGTGTCAGGTACGCTTACGATCACTTCCACTGTAAGATTATTTCTTGGGCAAATACTTAACTGTTATCCTCTGCTATATTCTGCACAAAATAAGTACCTAATAAACATTTTTTTAAATGTTTGGTTAAAGTCTGATGATATCAGCAATAAGTAGGTACCTCCCTATATCAACTTTCATACTACCTATACAAATGTACTTTACTTAGTCTGTGATATGAATTAAGGCTGTGGCAAACAAATAGGGCTTACGACGTTGAGCATGCGTTCTTTAAAACACGCGTTCTTCCAACAAAGAAATGTAGTACTTTATAGCTTATTTTAAACTAGCTAAGCCCGCAACTTCGTTTACGTCACATAAAGTGTATGAAAGTAGAGGTATTTCTTCATCAGACTCATCAAGTAGCGTGTGAAACTGCCCTGTTTGCTTAATCATAAAAGAGCTTAAAGATTAAGTCTATTCTAAAACAATTCAGTCCAAGCCTTCGGCGCGGACTCCATGTACAGACCCGTTACGATTTTATTATATGTATTGATTGATTGATGATATTAGCTATAAGTAAATACTCTTCCCAAAATCTTTAGCCCTTTCTGCTAATAATATAAAATGTAAAACTTTCATGAAGATGTTTGATTTGTTTGAATGTGTGTTACGAAATATCGCTGCAACGGCTGAAACTTTAGTTCAGGCTTCAGGGCCAGATTATAGTCTGGAAAGGGCTATTTTTGGAATGCAATATCCCGGGAACACGATAATAATTCCCACAAGAATCGGTAACCGAAACAAAATTCATGACTAACAGAGCTGCGGGCGACATCTAGTTAAAAATTATAATTAATAAAATATATTTTGGATTTATTTCAGTTGCACTACATTATAAATCGCTTCATGGAGCTGCGTTCTAAGGAAAAAATGAAAATAGATAATGGTGCTTGGTGCGGTGACATCACTTCGATAAATATGACGATGCTGGAGGTAACTCAAAGCAATTCTCCTGCGTTCCTATTTCATATCTCACCTAACTTTAGCTTCTGTCTGAAGATGACTTGGTTCTGACTGGAGTTTTATTTTTATACCACTAAGGTGGCAGACAAGCATACGGCACGCCTGATTTATTGGTGGTCACCGCAGCCTAATGGACGTTTGCAACTCCGGAGGCGCTACACTCGCGCTGCCGACCCTGTAAAAACCTTCTAAGACCCCTTTTGAAGAACCCATACTGGCGTTTGGGAAAACCGAGACAGGGAGGTCATACCACAACCTAGGCGTGCGCGGGAGAAAGCCCCTATCGGATAAAACCGTGCTCGCACGCTCCGGACGTAATGTGTGAGGATGAACTCCACGTCTGTGGCTAGCGGTGCGATGATAGAACGTAACCGTGGGCATCATATCAAACAATTCTTCAGAGCACAAACCATTATACAAGCGGTAGAACACGCACAAGGAGGCAAAGTCTGAATCTGTTGAAATGGAGTTTAATCTGTCCCTAATGCCTAACAAAGGCAATGCTTTACTATATCCACTGAGCAACAGAACCGTATTGTTGCACAAGCTGAAAGTTTTCATAATTCAGCCTTTGCTTGTTAGTGCATACTACTGTTCAAACGATTTCAAAAATTTTCAATATAGATATTACTACCAAAAGATGAAACATACATACATATTATATAGTCACGCCTTAATCCCCGAAAGGATAGGCAAAGGCATACTATACACCCACATTTCACCTCATAGTTTTGTTCCACGTAATAGGTGGTGAACCTATTGCCGTAATCAGACAGGCTCAGGTTGTGACGACCCCCGGTAGAAAATTTTCAAACTGCCCAAAAGGCCTCCAACTTGGCTTAACAATTATTATTTTACTGACAACCGGGTTTCATTTAGAGTTTCCTTCCGTACGCTATGGATCGTTTGGCGTAAGTGTTCCCTTAGTCACCTCTAACGACACCCTCGGGTTGAATTGGGGTGGTGACATTTTTTACTCTTTCCGTTGCCACATGGGGCCCCGTCGCCACACGAGGACGATACACAAAAAAAAAGTCGATGACATTAATATTGTTGACTAGCTGAGCCCGCAACTTCGTTTACGTCACATAAGGTGTATGAAAGGTATTTCTTCATCAGAGTCCTCAAGCAGCGCCTGAAACTGCCCTGTTTGCTTAATCATAAAAGAGCTTAATGATTAAGTCTATTTTAAAACCATTCAGTCCACGCCTTCGGCGCGGACTGAATTGTTTAAAAATAGTCTTAATCATTAAGCTCTTTTATGATTAAGCCAACACGCCAGTTTAGGTTCACTCACATTCAAAGAAACCCCTACAATTAAAATTTTCAAAATATCTTATTCTTAAAAGTGTTATAACTCTTTTATTTCTAAACCGATTTACATAAAACAAACGCTAAATGTTAACTGGAGCAAACCTCAACACAATAAAAAAACCGCATTGCAATCGGTTGAGCGGTTGCTGAGATTAGCGTGCACAACCGTACAGACAAACAGATATACAGACATACAGACATACAGACATACAGACAAACAGACAAAAATTCTAAAAATCATTGTTTTGGGTTCTATTGCGTTCATAAAGCCCCCCTATAATATTTTTTCTTATTTATCTTCCATGTACAGACAGCGACCTGTTACGATTTTATTATATGTATTGATAAGTGCCCATGATCCGGGCCGTACCATTTAAACTTACTTTACCGTATTATCCCCGGATTAGTATCATAACTATCATATGAGTCAATAATTAAAATCTTTTCTTATTTCAGGGTGGCGTCCAAATTAACGTGCTACCAGAAAGTCTATCAGCATCCTTCGATATAAGAATTGCTTGCGACGTCAGTTGTGATGAGTTCGAAAAAATGGTAAGTGTTTTAGATGTAAATATATCAATTGATAATGCAATAAACCCAGTTGACTAAATTATATACAATACAATATTTGCCTTAGAATAATTAACAATAGTTTTAAGGCAAATATTTTACAACAAATCAATGAATTTGAAAAAAAAAAGCAGATCCACGATTCCATTTCAATATTGGATTTGGCGTTTGACCCTGTTTCATACTATAGTACAAATTAATATGAAAAAAGAAACATTAAATCATTATAATTCTGAATTTTAGGTTATAGCATGGTGCAAAGAAGCCGGAGATGGAGTGTCATTTGAATACTATCAGAAATGCCCCGAAATTGCAAGCACCCAACTTGATACGCTGCCTTTTTGGAAGGCTTTAGAAAAGACTCTTCATGACATGTAAGTGACCTATGAGCTTATTAATACGGTGCGGGTCAAATAGCGTTAAATGAGAAAAAAGTAATATTGTTAGAGTGATGATCAGACGCTTCCGATTAGCAATGATGATTTATCGGATCTTTAGTTTTCGTGTATTAACTCATATTTTCGTAATAATTTGCGCTAAAAGTGTCGTTAAGTCTGTCTATATCACGTCCAAATGGGCATTGAAACACGTTACTGCCCTGAAGATAAGGAAACCGGATTATCTTCAACATTTTTTTCTCCTTTTCAAAATTCTTATATTTGAAAGTAACAGTGATATCGTATAAATCCTTGGCGTGATGTGTACCGCAAACCTACGTAATTATGGATGCTCCAATACCTGCAATCCAATGTGACATCTCTCAAAAACAGAGTTTGTTACCCTGAGCTTCAGGAGCAAAGAGCGAGAGCTGGACCATGTTCTGTAACTTGAAAGTATCTACTAAAAACTAACGGGCATCAAGTAATGGATGACTGGAATAGTCGACAAGGAAACGTCTGGATGCTTAGGCTGGCTAGCCTAAGCCTAAAATGACTGTTCAAAGGGTCAATAAGATTGACTCCGTCATAAATAAATACTCCATTCCGACAGTATACTCACCGAGCAAATAGGTTCTTAACTTCGGAGATTCCCCAAAGGCAGCAGTGCCCTTACAAACGCGTATTATAGCTGAAAGGGTCGAACAACACATTGCTGCTGTGAAGAACTACCAGACCAGAAAATAAAAAATATGCTTAAATAATGAAATTTTCATTTTACCATACGCAACACTTCTCCACTGGCCGTCACTTGTCTTCTGCTCTAGAGTTTTACGTAAAGCGGGAAGATGGTTTTAAATTATCAGGATCAGAATACAGTTAAACAACAAAAACCTCATTTTAAAAGAACACACCGATAGCACCGAAGATTGGGTGGATCAAGAACCTTGTACTACACGGACATCACGACGAAGAGTGTTTAATATTTAGCCTATAGCCTGAGACCAGTGCATTTTTCAAGAACCGTCTCACAACAAGAAGGTATGAAATATAACCGCTTATGAGCCTTTATACTACTTATATATACACTTATGCCCATTAACTTAGTTCTGAAATGTGCTGTACACTTCTAAGTTTCTGCTGCAATTGAATACCCATTTAGCGATAAATAGTATGGCTTTTTTTTTCAAGAAACTGTATTATATGCTGTGTATAAACACCTGCATGTTGTACCTACTCACACACTGTACAAGTAGTTCTATTGAACCCGCGTTATAGATTGCAAGCCCATTGCCACCGGGCACTAAACACCGGAATTCTTAAATACAAAGATGAATTAAAATCCCACTGCCAGAACAAATCGCACATAATTATCAACATAGTCGTATCTCAAAATTTTGCGGTTTTGGGTTTATTACACATCCAGATAAAAGATTTTTTTCTCTACAAACTGATAAAACAATTTTATTTATAAGTCGATTATTCACCGGTTGATGGTCTTAAAAGTCTTTCTACACTATTCATTCTCTCCCCCGCACGATCCAGTAATATAGTCACAATTTTATTTGATTCAGTGTTTGCCTGGACCGCACGTGATTTTGTGTTTCACTTCACGATGAGACACGGAATCGAAAACAATTTTGACAAATGTAAGTAATTCAAAGTGTATTATCTTAGAGTTGATACTATATGGCTGATTTTATTCATGACAGTATTATATTCTAATGAGTTACATTTCAAGTTATGACTGTCTTACAGATCTATTTTAAATAGATTTTTGAATTTTTAAAGTTTTTTTTTTTATATATTACTCTAATGCCTTTGATTTTTTTGAGATAATACTTTATTACAGAATCAAATTTTCGGAATTAAATAGTTTATTTACAATTGTGACCCTGTTCGATGTTAATCTTTTTACTTTCTCATTTCAGTTCTGTAACATTTGGACACCATGAAGAGACACAGAAGAATATTCAGAATCCTAATGGCTATAAACTATAATGAAAGTGACTCAGATGGCTGTTCTATCAATGGAATTACTGGCCAAAAGGATCCATTTCAGTGTTTGGACGATATCTCTACTGATCCTACGTATATCGAATGAAAATCGCTCACCAGTTCTAGGTACCAGGGGGTCTTTGAGTAGGCACCAGACGTACAAATATGTTTCGTGCATATCTGAAGTTATGGCAGCTTGTAGTAAGTGTAGGAGAATTATGATGATTTTGAATCTTTCATCATTAATCAAACTGTACACGTCATTTTAGTAAAACTCCAGAGCTTTACAATCAGGGCGGCTCTTGGACAAAGGAAACACAACAAATCCCTCAGAGATGATGGAATCACGGCCGAGCTCGAGGAAGTATCAAACAGGTGGGACTCCCACCTTTAGAGAGCTAACGAGCATATTTAATTCCGTTCTCCAGCAAGGTCAAACTGGCTCTAAGCTTCAAAAAATGTTATAAGACCTTACTGAAGAACTACAGACCCATCTCACTCCTGAGCCATGTTTACAAGTTGTTCTCGAGAGTAGTCACAAACCGCCTTGCTGGAAAACTCGACTAGTTTCCGCCAAAGGAGCAAGCCAGATTTCGAAAAGGCTTCAGTACCGCAGACCACATACTGTTCTGCTAATTGTACAGACAAATGAGTACAATCAGCCGCTGTGTATGGCTTTTGTGGACTACGAGAAAGCCTTATCGAAACCTGGGCAGTACTGGACGCTCTGCAGCGGTGTCGTGTTGATTGGCGAGATATCGAGGTGTTGAGATGCTTGTATGATACCGCTACCATGAATATTCAGTTGGAGGATAAGAACACCAACTCTATTGCACTGCGCAGAGGTGTAAGTCAGGGCGATGTAATATCCCCGAAACTCTTCACTAATGCGCTTGAGGACGTCTTTAAGACACTGAACAGGGATGAATGGGGCGTGAATATAAACGGTGAACACATTTAACACCTTCTGTTTGCCAACGCCATCGTCATAGTTGCGGAAACGCTGGAACAGTTGTGCGGGATGCTGCACAGTCTAAGTAGAGAGTCTCGACGTGTTGGCCTCGGCATGAACTTGGATAAAACTAAGGTCATGTTCAATGAGCATGTCACGCCGGGGCCAATCTACGTCGAAGGATCGAGGCTTGAGGTTGTCCAGGAATACACCTACCTAGGGCAGGAAATTACACTGGACAAGAATAACATGAAAAAAGACATAGCGAGAAGGATCCGCTTGGGATGCTTAGCATTCAGCAAACTACGTCGGTTATTCTGTTCACCCATTCCGCAATGCCTGAAGACGAAAGTCAATAACCAGTGCGTTCTACCAGTTATGACCTACGGTGGCCGAGATGTGAACACTTACAGCAAAGCTAGTCCATGCCCTTGAAGTTGCACAGCAAGCAATGGAACGAGCTATGCTTGGGGTGTCTCTGAGGGATAAAATCCGGAACGATGCTATCCATCAGAGAACCAGAGTGGTCGACATAGCTCGCAGAATTTGCGTTTTGAAGTGGCAATGGGCTGGCCACATCTGTAGAAGAACCGATGGTCTGTGGAGCAAACGAGTTCACGAGTGGAGACCGTGACTTGGTACACGTGGGGTAAGACGACTCCCCGCCAGATGGACCGACGACCTGAAGAAGGTCGCAGGGACTGACTGGATGCGGAAGGCACAGGACTGTGTATTCTGGCGAAGTTTGGGAGAGGCCTACGTTCAGCAGTGGACTGCCAGAAGCTAATTTGATTGAAAGATATTTTTGATAGTAATTTTGTTACATGGTAATTTTTATAAGTTGTTATTACTCTAGTAGGTAGGTGTTTAATAAAACTCTGTGATTCTGTTATTTTTATATGACAGGTTATAATAAGGGTTCTACTTACTCATTAATTAGGTATAAGGTGTACTATGTTACTTTCTTAAGAAAACCCTTTATTATTTTTTGTGATTAGTTTATTGAAATAATTAAGAGACTGTTATTTGCATTCAAGACTGCTCAGATTATATTACCAATGTCTTTAAAAAGTTATTAAGATATACCCAACACAACTATAATTAACACTTAACACTATTTTACTGATTAAAAAACTGAATAGTTGATAATAAATTATTATATAATCAGGTATTATTTTGTTTTATTACATCATAGATTTTCATAATGTCATGAAATGACTCCGCAATACAGTATTAAGTAAAAAATTATCATCATTTGAGTTGGTAATAAAGTATCAACTCAAAGTGTTACTGAAAAAATACTTCTAAAATGAAAAATATTAGTTTATAATTCATGAATACTTCAGTATTATAAAGAACAGTAATGTTTCATTGCCACAAAACCATGATAAGGTCATAAACATGTAAGAATTGATAGTAATGATTTTTCAAATCTTTCAAACGCTATATCTCAAAACAGCGTTTTTTGACTTGATACTATATTGATAATCATGTGCGAAATGTTACAATCAACAAATACAATCTCTGCTGTGTAATGAGATAAATAACATCTGTATGCTGACAACAGGTTTGATCATGTAGATCACAGAGTATTGATATGAAGGTATGTTATCCGACGGAAAACCATGCGATATACATGTCAACGATTCTTCTTCTTCTTCTTTATAGAATATAAGTTCATACAAGCTAGTCCTCTATGGATATCACATCTGAAATAGCATAGATGGAGTCTTGTTGCATCAGGAGTACCACAGGGTTCAATTTTGGGGCCTTTACTGTTTGTTAGCTAACTACAACTATTTTATTAAAATTGCTACATATTCCATACGGTAAGTATATATACACATAATTTAATATTTTCTCATCAAACAAAATAGCAATATTCAGAAACAAATTAGGTACATGGATGTAATTCTTTTCTTTTACCATTTCAAATAAAAGAACAGGTACAGACTTAAGTAGAGATACATATAAAGTGAGAAACACAGTCTTACATGATTAAAGAATGGCATTATATGTATATTATCATTTTCGAAATAAACTTTTCTATACCTATTGCATTGTCATTGAATCCTAATGATTGCGCAAAATTTCAACGTCACCTTAACTTATATTTTAACCTGCTTCAAAATAACGTTCAAAGATTACGTACACATACAATACATTTTTTATTTCAGTGCCTATTCCCCCAAACCCGTGATATGTCCAGGAACTACTGATGCCAAGTACATTCGACACGAAGGTATTCCTGCAATTGGCTTCTCACCACTGTCAAACACACCATTCCTTCCTCATGCCCACAATGAAATAATTCACGTAGATGTTTTTAAAAAGGGAATCGATATTATAGAAAAAGTCGTGATAGCTGTCGCCAACGTCGAATAAATACATTATTAAATTTTTTCAGCACGGTGCAGATTACTTAATAAATCAGATTACTAAAAAAATGGCTGTACCAATGCACTTCTTCTTCTTATAAACTTTAACTGTGTCTTTCATCTGTTCTTGCATAAGTTACTTAAAAACGGGTATTAACTAAGTAGGTATATTTGTTTCCCTTATTAATATAAGGATACTTGTAAGTGATCAGAAATAGGTATAAAAATGCCGTGTCCTATGCTTGTGCAATAAGAATGTTTCATTTTGTGGAGATAAATGTTTATTGTACGAAACAAATAAAATTGTTTATTTATTGATTATTATAATACCTCTTCGAAGGTTTGATCCGTGTATAATTATGTCTTAAACACACATACTTAGATAAATAAGAGTGTAATTTTAAAGCGATGTAGGTTAATTCGAAATACCTTCTTCGCCTATAAGGTTAGCCGCACACGTTCGGTTTACCGATCAAGACGAAAAGTTTTGAAACCTTTAACTTTGACTAATGACTGGTAGCAGGCTGGAGTTCTGGCTTAACATGTTTTCAAAACATGAAGGCAATTGTAACGGAAATGCCATGAATGGTTTACCATCTTAGCCTAGACCGTAATTTAAGATGCTTGACGCGTTTTGGCACCGATAATTTACACTATACAGATTTCTTTGCACAAATGAGTGCTGAAGAAAATAAAATTGTTCTCGTGGGGCCATCTTATAAATTGTATTTATAAGATTATTATTGTATGAACATGTATGTATAATTAAATTGATATGGATATTTGTTCAAATTGGTACAGGGATAGAATACAGTATATTTATATAGGTACAGGTAAAGATTAAATTAACATATATTTTAATGTCATTCACATCAATAAAGTCGAGGATAATCCATAGAACGTACAATATTAGCCTAAGTATAAGCGCGTAGATAACAACAAATTTAATGAAGCAGTCACCATCATCGAAAACATGGTTGAGAAGATTTTTCAGGATCATCGATTGATCGCTTCAATTGATCGAAGTGAAAACTGTTCAAATCCACTTTTTTCTTTCAGGGGCTACACCGTCAAAGCGGTCATCTGTCCAGGAGCAACTGATGCCAGATATGTTCGTCAGATCGGCATTCCATCAATCAACTTCTCCCCGATACCAAACACGCCCGTGCTCGCTCATGCTCATGATGAAAGACTTCACGTAGATATTTATAAGACAGGAATAGATATTATGGAAAAGGCTGTAGTAGCGATTGCTAACGTGTAGAATACATGTCTTTATTCTTCAAGTTATGAACAAGAATTTAATATCTATCACCTTGAACAATTATAATAAGTACCTACATTTATATTATTTATTCAATTTTCAATATATTACTAAAATATGGATTTACTATTTATTTGAAATGAATAATTGTTTTTTTTTTAGTACAAATTTGTTTAATTGGCTATGATATATGCTCTTCGGCTTCACCTGTTACATACTTTCAAACTCCGTTATACTCCTCCTACAGATAAGAGTATTCAATTTCCCTTTTTTCACGATACTTACTTTATAATAATTATTTATCTGTACATCATAGAACCAAAACTGATCAGAGTCAATTCATATCACTGAACACATTTTTGGTTCGTCAGCGCCTAACTCAAAACGCTGAGCAAAATATTGGTGCAATTTGGCATGGAGCTATCATGACGTAAGTATCCAATAAGACAGAATTGTTTGAAACTATTCTCGTTGTAAATTTTCTTGGCTGACTGAATTTTAAAGCAAGGTATAAACACAAAGACAACCGTGTTTCAATTATTAAAACAAATTGAAATAAAACTTACGACTCTCTTTATTTCATAAAACTGTAAAATATTTATTTTATGACTATATGTATAATAATGCTGATTTGTCTACTAACACACAATAAAATCATTGCTGTGCCATAATAAAATTGTACAGGAAAATATAAACCAATTTGACAAATTATAAGCGTTTATGAAGTTGTTCGCCATCTGAAAAAAGTCAAAATATATATATCATCTAAGTCCTATACAAAAATTATACTTATAAAGGAAAGATTTGAAGAACAAGAAGGTCGAATAACAAAGGCAATGTCTCAAGGGCAATGTAACAAAGGCAATGTCTCTTTCGTGTCGCAAGTGCTTATGTATTAGGATTATGCGAAACAAATGTTTTTTGACTTTGACTTTGAAGGGGAGCGAAGCAATAGTAGCAGCAGAAATATAATACTAATGTCTCTTTCGTGTCGCAAGTGCCTATGTATTAGGATTATGCGAAATAAATGTTTTTTGACATTGACTTTGAAGGGGAGCGAAACAATAGTAGCAGCAAAAATATAATACTAACGATTACTTACTGCAGTAAGCAACTTATGCTATGACTGTTCCTAAAAAGAGTGAAATAATTGAGGTATTTTATTTGCGAGAGGTTTCGGGCTCCGGAAAGCGCATTAAGAAACTAACTAGTCCAGCAGTAACATGGAAGTCATCAAGCCATGGTAAAGGCCTTATGGGCGGCTTGAAAAAAGGAAGAACTCTTCTGACAATTAGAGATTACACAGACAAATTTTAATGAAGTAGTGACCATTTGAACTTCTCATGGAGAGGGATAGGTATATGGCTATAGTAGGTACTACTAGTGTCTTACCCTATACATTGTATATGCAGATTGACAGGTGGAAGTCACGGTATATAATAGAATCCAGTTTGACCTTCCATTCTTATTTTAGTACAGACTCGGAATGACCAAACTCCAGTCGGAGTCTTGCAATTGTTACAAAAAACCGATTCAAATTTCACATGCCTACATGAAATCTTAATCGATTTATTAAAACACATTGCAAGAACATTGAAAATTAATATTGTTCAAATTAATACATGACTGAAGTAACATCTTACCATTTCGTTTATTATAATTTTCTCTTTAACAATGTTGTTACTTTTTACTTGTGCTAGGATCATCTTTTCCTTTCTTATCATCTTTATTTGATTTTTTATCTGTTTCACCAAGATCGTTCATACTTCGAAACTGGTTACCGGTGAGTAAAGTAGCAGATTTTTTGCTTTGACGACTAATAATTGATGGTGATGTCATTGATTCATTACCCTCAAGAAGCTTGCTAGGTTTTTTTGCTTTGTTCTCAACTATTTCACTTAAATGGCCACCTTTTCTGTTTACATCACTAAATTGATGTAGGTTCGAAAGTTGTCGTTCTGAAGCTGCAGTAGTTCGGCTGTTTTTAAAGTGCTCTTCTATTTCTTCTAATGTTAAACCTTTCGTTTCGGGCAAGAAGAGTGATAAAAATACTAAACCTGAAAAATAGATAGTTAAATGAGAACAAATAGTGGTAAGTAACGTAGGTGCTGAAGGTGCAAAGCCTAGCCTCTAAGCCAGCTTTCGATAAATTAAATGGAATCAACTCTTTAGAATAGAATAGAATAGAAAAGAATATAATATAACATTATTTGTACACCTTGTTAAAAACTATTTACAATACTATTTACATACTTTACTATGTTAGCGTATCATATTTTATTGAATTGTGATGTTTCATTGAAGGAGTACTAACGTAATAGTCGGGACCCCAGCCAATCTTATATCAGCAAGTGGTGCACCTGCTTACCAACGAGGGAGTACATACTTGTAACAACCTATCGGTCCTGAGCATATAAAGAGCATAATAAAGTAACGTCATACATTTTCTCAAAATAGAATTGAGAGTAGCCTTAATCTAACAGTCGACTGTGATAGGCAGATTTCATAGATTTTATTACTGAAGGAAGAGATAATTTCGCACGTCCGTCGCCACGTACATAGGAATGCATAAAAAAACCGGCCAAGTGCGAGTTGGACTCGCCCATGAAGGGTTTCGTAGCAGCAAGTAACATAATATAAAAGTTCCTAAAGTTCGTTGTAACTTTGATTGATGTTTTAACACGTTCGCAGTGGTAGTGATTTTTCTAACCGAAAATTGCAGTTTATGACGTATTAAAAAAACTACCAGCTCTATCTCGTTCAAACCAATTTTCGTTGGTAGTTTTTATGGCAATGTACATTATATCTTCTTTTTAGATTTATCATTCTCTTAGTTTAGAAGTTAGAGGAGGGGACACACATTTTTCCACTTTGAAAGTGTCTCGTGTTTCAAAACTATTCAGTTTAGAAAAAATTGATGTTAGATACCTCAATAGCATTTTTGAAGACCTATCTATAGATACCCTACACGTATGGTTTTGATGAAAACAAATAATTTGAGTTTCAGTTCTGAGTATGGGACCTCCAAAATTTACTGCTTTTTTTCTAGTTTTACATAAGAATCTTAATTTTTTTTTTTTTTTTTTATACCACTAAGGTGGCAGACAAGCATACGGCCCACCAGAAGGACCGGTGGTCACCGCAGCCTGTGAACGTTTGCAACACCAGAGGTGCCACACTCGCGCTGCCGACCCTGTAAAAACCTTCTAAGACCCCTTTTGAAGAACCCCATACTGTAGGCGTTTGAAAAACCGAGGCGGGGAGGTCATTCCACAACCTAAGCGTGCGCGGAAGAAAACACCTATCGGATCTAACCGTGCTGGAACGCACCGGACGCAGAGTGTGAGGATGAACTCCCTGTCTGTGGCGAGCGGTGCGATGATAGAACGTAGCCGTGGGCATCATATCAAACAATTCCTCAGAGCACATACCATTGTACAGGCGGTAGAACACGCATAAGGAGGCAAAGTCTCTCCTGTCGCGAAGAGGTTCCACACCAGCTGTAAGTACAGGATCGTTGACAATTCTTACAGCTCGTCTTTGCACCGAGCCAAATGGACGAAGCTGATATTCAGGTGCTCCCGCCCAGAGGTGACAGCAGTACTCCATATGCGGCCGCACTTGCGACTTATAGAGAAGCAGTGTTTGCGCCGCAGTGAAGTACCGCCGCGCCCTGTTGAGCACACCTAGCTTCTTGGACGCCAGCTTAGCCTTGTCCTCCAAATGACTACGGAACTGAACGTCACTGGAGATGTCAACGCCCAGGATCCCTATACTTTTGGAGATGGAAACAGATGTGCCCTGAAATTGCGGCGCTACAGTAATTGGGGTTTGCTTAGCGGTGAAAAAACACGCTTGTGTCTTGGAAGGGTTGAACTGGACAAGATTTTGTCCACCCCAATCGGACACTCTAGTAAGAGTAGCCTCGATTTCAGACACAAGCTGTTCACGATTTTCCTCTACTGTGTCCCGAGAGATACCGGGGCGGCCCGTGTAACAAGTGTCCCCCGTACTGTCGTCCGCATAACAATGAATGCCATCAATAGACAACATGTCATTGATATGCAGCAGAAACAGAGTAGGGGACAACACTGAGCCTTGCGGTACTCCAGCGTTTATGGCCATGCAGTCTGAACAGCTGCCGTCAACGACGGCCCTGATGCTTCTACCGGCCAAGAAGCTGGACACCCATCCGCATAATCTCTCAGGTAGTCCATATGAGGGCAATTTCGTAAGTAGACCACGGTGCCAGACCCGGTCAAAGGCTTTAGAGATGTCGAGGCTCACTGCTAGAGCCTCACCCTTACTCTCGATAGCCGCCGCCCATCGGTGTGTTAGGTACACAAGAAGATCGCCCGTCGAGCGACCGTGACGGAAACCGTACTGCCGGTCGCTGAGCAGGTCGTGTTCCTCAAGGTACCCCAGGAGCTGTGTATTAATTACACGCTCCATCACCTTGGATAAAAGGGAGGTGACGGCTATAGGCCTGTAATTGGCCGGGTCGGTCCTGTCACCCTTCTTGGGTACAGGATGTACATACGCGATCTTCCACGACGCCGGGACTTGTTGCATGGAATAGGAAAGTGTGAAAAGACGTGTAAGTACCGGACACAACTCTGGACCACAATGCTATGGAAGTGCCACAACTCGGAATGCCCGGCGGTAAAGCACCCCCGTCGCTCATGGTCGAGTTAGAGGCAAAGAGATTACCCAAAAGGTCGGCTTTCTCCTTGGCACTCTAGGCCAAACTACCGTCGGGTTTAAGCAATGGTGGTAATCCTGACCGACAGAAGTTTCCCTCGGCAGCTTTGGCAAGCGACCAAAATTCACGACTTCCTGAAGGGTAGCCTGCTAGCCGTTCGCCAATTCTGCCGACGAAATCGAACTTGGCCTTGACAATTGCTCTTTTACTGGACCTCGAGGCGGCATTTAATTTGCGTTTTACCTCAGAGATGTTTGGATCTGAATTTGCACGAGCCGTGGTCCAAGCTCTGTAGGCAGATTCTTTCTGCATTAGAGCTTCTCTGCAGAGCCGATTGAACCACGGTCGCTTTTTTGCACCTACAGGGATCCAGCGGTTGGAAATGTAGCATTCCATACCCTCCAAGATCCCCTCAGCGACTGCTATAGCACAAGAATCCAGATCCTCTGAGGCAAAACAAAGCCGCCACCACGGGTACGACGCATAGAACTCTCGCAGTCCATTCCAGTCTGCTGACTTGTAGTGCCACACATGTCGCCACTCCTTGGGCCGAGGTGGTTCAGGCCTTGCGAGAGGCACATGCGTCCGAACGACACAGTGGTCCGACGATCCTAGCGGAGCATCCACTGAAACGTTGTATCCGTCCGGACGCGTTGTCAGCAGGAGGTCCAGCAATGCACTATGCTCGTTCTCCCTGTCTGGTATCCTTGTATGGGATTTAACCAGCTGGGGTAGATCCGGGTGTGGCCCCCGTGATCCACGCGCGCCCATAACGTAGACAGGTCCCTGTCTTCGAGGCTTGTAAGACGGCGACAGCAGACATCATCCCGGACGTACATACACACCCCGGCTTTCCGCCTGAAGTGGTACTCCAGCTTGTAGCCAGGGTACATTAAGTCAGATGCATCTTCCGGGCATGAGATCTGCGTCTCCGTCAAGAAAAAAAGGGTCGGCTTCGCAGTTTCAAGATGGTGGTGGACTACGTTGATGTTCGCGCGCATGCCTCTGATGTTGCAAAAGTCCACTTGAAGTGTGGACGCCGATGCCGCTGTGGATACCCTTTTATTTTTCCTTTTTGCTGCCATGGTTTTTTTTTTTTAAAAAGGGGAATTAAGAAGGTTGAGGGGGCGCCTGTGTGCCGCTGGCGCAGGAGACTTAGCGAGGCTCCAACTCACCAAAGGCAGACAAAGGTAATGCGGAAGATTGGCACGGCGTACGGAAGGGCCCCCGGTCCCCCCCCAATGCAGTGGCCGCGTCCACTCCGGTATCCTCCTCCGGCACGACCACAGCACCAGGGACTTTACACAGGCTGCTGGTTCAGCCTCCTGGGGCGGAGATTAAGTGATCCCCAGGTTCGGGTTCCGTACAGCCTGCGGGCGGTCAGCGGTCAACCGTTTCACCGGGTCTCCCTGACCGCAGTACCAATACTCCGCGCCTCTATCCGCCAATGGAGCCAGGTAAGCCTCTGGTCTCACCGTCACCGGCACAAAGTCGCCCCAATGAGCTCTGGATCCCTGCTAACCGACGGAGAACATAACCCAACCGGAGTCAGGTTACTATTACCGCGGTCTTCTGCAGGGCGGAGGTACTGCCCCAGGCGGGCTGCTCAACGAACGGAGTACCGTTATGCCCTTCCTCCTAATGTGGGCTTTTTCGTTAATCCCTAAGATATTGAATCTTAGGGATCTCATTGAAGAAGCCACTACTGTACCCTCAGGGTTTAACGTTAGCTCCATGAGAAGTAACGCATATCCCCTAAACCCCGAGGGGGAAAATTAATGCGGTTTGGGAAAATTTGGGAATTTGGGGGAAAATTAATGCGCTTAATGCGGTTCACAGAATACATCTAGTTACCAAGTTTCAATATCATAGGCCTTATAGTTTCGGAGAAAAGTGGCTGTGACACACGGACAGACAGACAGACATGACGAATCTATAAGGGTTCCGTTTTTGCCATTTGGCTACGAAACCCTAAAAACATGCCTATACCTCTTTTTTTTTAATTAGACGAAACAGTAAAAACGGTAGTAGGTGAAAATGAACTCACACAACAAGGCACTGATGCTAAACATCAGAATAAGATTCGGCATTCCAAGACCATTTCTCAAAGCGGGAAAACATTTTGCAGTCAAGAACATTTCGACATTCGTAATTGATATCGAGATACCGGTAATAGTTCCTCTAATCTAATAAAAAAAATACAATGCCTATATTACACAATAAGTAAAATAGTTAAATTTGTCATATTCTTGCTATGGCTATTTAGTATTTTGGACTACGATAATAGTGTGTTACAGTGTGAGTATCTAACTAGTCTATAAATTATATCATAACTATGATTATCTACAGAATAAAAATTTGACTCACTTGCAATGGATATAGTTCAGACATCAAAAGAAATGGCAATACATAAAAACTCAAACTGTCAAAAGCCGTAAATATCATTAATGAAATCTGAGGCATTATGCTTGGCACTGCCTCGAGATGTAAGAATAGTCCAAAACATAACCATATCATACTGACGCCACCAACTGAAAAGAATTGTTTCAACATACATATCATTGCCCCGGCGGTGGCGCGAGAGGTAGTAAAACTCGACTGCCATTGACAAAGACCGTTTGCGGACCACAAAAATATTAGTGGGTAGGTATTTGTTTGACCCGCAAATTTTTGTTTCCTAATTGAAAATAATAATAATAAAGAACAGTAAGGTGTATAAAATTCAAACATTAATAAAGGTGATAGCTTAAAACAGACGACACATTATTTACATAATGATGACCTAAAAGTAATCTAATGAAATTTAAATATAAATCATGTGAGAACCCGCATTAAGTTAAAATAGGGATCGTAGGAATCGGTTTCGCTTCCGCTAAAAAAAAGCTCTGAAGTAACAAATATAAAAAGTCAGTTAAATTCTGAGCCTCCTCCTTTTTAAGCAGTTGTTTAACGTAAAATAAATAATGAAGTATTTTTACCTGCAACAAGTGCCATCGTTTTTATAGGAACTCTAAATAGTAGGGCTGAAGCCACTGCTGCAAAAGTTAATCGAGTAAATGCTACATAAAAGTTTCCCTCATAAACATTAACCGTTGAATTGGTTGCCTGAAACATAAAAACAATTATAAAAACTAACAAAGTTCAAAGTGGACGATGAATGACTCGATTGATAATATGAACATTAGCATTATGTAAAAGATGTAAACCACAGTAATTTTCAATGGTATGAAAATAATCAAAACTATCGTGATACATTCATCTAAATATGTATAATGTAAGCATACACATGAGCAACATAGCATCAAGATCAAAGATATTATTTTCTTGGAAAGGCATCGAGCAAATGCTTAAAGCCTACGCATTCGATATCAGTAATTATATAAAAAGAGCAAGTACCAACAGTAATTCTATCGTCCAAAGTGTAACAATAGGACTTCCAGCCAAACATCCAAACGTTATGAACGTCATTATAATTCCAAATGGAAGGCAGGCACTTTTCGAAAACACTGCATTTATCTTTTCACGACAATTAAGGCTGGAAAGATTATAAAATATCTTAAAAAGCTGAAATGAAAATAAATCGGAAACGACAAATTAAATATAGAAAAAATTTAATAGATAAAAAGCTAAATTTGATATTTAGTAAAAATATTTTATAACAAATAAATTAAATACAAAAAATAAAAATACCTACGAATGCGGTTATGCCGTTTAAACTCAATGAGTTGATCAATCTCAGCATCTAAGTCGTAATCTCGAGCACGGAAGGAGGCAAGTGCTTTTAAGGCGACCTCTGGCGAGTCTTGCAGTAACAGATAATAAGGTGTTTCTATTAATAAATAGTAAGAAAAGAAGAGCACCAAATTCAATGCACCACAAATATAACACAAAATTATCCACTGAAAAAATAATCCAAATGCAGCCTGTGGAAAATGATTAGTATGAAATTATTCAAAACTATAAGTTTTTGGGGAATTAAATGCTGAAGAATCTTTGGTTAAGGACTTCAAATTGATTTCATCTATAATAATCTTTAAGTTCAAGTTGAAATTCTGCCCATTGTACTGTTTAGTGTTACACTTATAATGAGGACTTGATGATTGGAGCCGAGACTCGGGTAGGTAAAAATCAGAGCTTTGGCGATTACATTATGTAGCGCAATACTACAAAGCTATATTTTGAGGAAGTTGTAAAATCGCCACAAAATATCTATAATTTATACATTGTACCAATGTAGCCGTTTGTCTATTTCAAAGATTTGCACAATAGTAATACCTGTAGAGTGATCCCTAATGCCAGGAACATGTTAGGAGCTGCACCAAGGAGTCCTCTCATATTAGGGCGGCTTATTTCAGATGTGTATAATCTCGCCGGGCCCATTGCCATACCACAACCTAGACCTAATAATGAACGCGCTGAAAATATGTTAGATTCACATCAACTAGTTATTTACACTATTTTGATTTAATAGTGGTCATGTAAATGTAGCTTGGAGGGAAAATATGACGAACATTGTTAACAAACCTATAATTATATGTAAGGCACTTGGCGACAGAGCTGTGTATATCCATCCCGCAAACATCGGCACATTACACCACATTACCATTATCTTACGGCCAAACTTATCCATCATAAATCCACTAAACACACATCCAATTGGACAAAACAATGACAATATACTGGCTATCCAAGATGCTTGTTCCATTGTCACTGGAATATGCGAACTAGGGGCGACTAGCTGAGGTATCTGAACGGATGGGAAACCGTATGCTAGACCAATTGCCATGGAAATAAAGTTTACCCATATTCCGTAACCCAGCTGTAATAGAGAAGTTTTTGAACAAAATTTCGGATCACGACTTTGTTGGGACATTTCTTTGAACGCATGAGTTTCATTTCGACATATTTATTTAATTATCGAATTCTGCATAAAGTCAATATTACTAAAAACTTAAATTCACTCAAACTTTGAAATAATAAATTAATTAATATTGTTAGAAATAAACAGCGTCTTGGTCCCCTCAGCTGTGACTTGTGACATTGTCAGTCCAACGTAACGTAAAGTCATTTTCTCTGTCGTGTCAGGTTTCTCGTGTCTACGCGATGTCAACAGTCCTTTTCATTATGAAACCACGAGATTGGCATCTTAACCATAAAGAGAGTTACCATACAGGTTCATTGGAACATGCATGGTTACTATAACAATAGGTATAGAAACAGAATTTCTTTTACAAATTCTATTTGATTCCTTTCATATTATATGATTGTCTTTTCGTGTTTACTTTCTTCGGCTAAGGTTCGATAAAGTACGCCTTGAAAAATTTTTAAACTTTGTTTTAGTCATTTTTGTGTGATGCAGGCTGCGATTTCTTTACATTGAACACTTGTGGGTAGATAAAGGGGTTTGTGAACTTGTTGTTACTATAGTGTGCTGTATAAATAGGCTTCACTGGCTGCTTGTGATACTGTTTCTGGATATTTTTTTCGAAATTCGTCAAAAGCTTGAGAAGGTTTCCGCGGGATATATTGCTGTATTCAAAGCCATTTTGTAATTTTGTTGCCTTTACACCTGTAATTTTTAAAATAAAAATGTTTTTTTATTTCTATTTTATTTTATAGATAAGTTTATTAGAATATTAGCATTTGGACATCAAGGACATGGCAATAATGTTGCCATGTCCTTGATAAAGGGGCAGAATTCACACAAGGTTCCTAACGAAACTACTAATAAGTTCATCGTGTTGTCTCAGCAGAAATACACGCCATTACAAACTAGGTACTTATATCAAAGATCCTTACCATACTTATGTTTACATTTGGTAGCGTCACATATAACCATAACACACAAAAGTATAACCACTATTCTCATATTTAGTACCATGCACACGTTTATCGGCCTCGCCTTTAATAAGGCAAAAGTATCAAGTTGTTAACGATTGCAACCACTTCTATTGCCCATACTACCTGTCTACATTTGCAGCGTATTTTGAAAGTGAAGTGCCCGCGACTCGCTTTAGTAATCACTGCGTGATCCTCCGAAGGGTTTACTGAATTTTATACTAGAGTGAGACTGGCGTATTGTATTTTTTTACTGAAGTTATTTATATCTATTATCCGACTGGACTGTTGGCGGAATTTTTGATATACAAAGTGCCATTAATATAAGAAAGGAAGAAGATCAATGCGCTAAGCACATTTACCTATGCCTGGTATCCGATGGGTGATAACATTATGTGATTCCCATCTGCGAACCTTTTAGTGCTCAGGGCGGCTAGTTGGTAAGGTTGCCAGTAACATAGTGATCGTTAAGTCTAGTTTACGGCTTTGCGGGGGGGGGGGGGAGGTGGAACAAACTTACTAAAATATAAATTGACCACCTAGTGCGTGTAGAGGTAAAATTGTGCGACCGCAGATCGCAGGTCGTGGGTTCGATTGCTCCTCTTATGCTTCGTACTTTGGTGGTCTCTGGGAGATTGCAGTACAATAAGTGAAAAGTTAAACAAAAGTACTTAATCTTGCAATTTAGTGTAAACTCTTAGTAGGGGACTCTCATTCACTTTCTTTTTGCAACACGTATTTACAAACACAAAAGGAAACGGCTGTGTGAAATGAGAACACTAGTTTTCAATACTCTTTTTATTTTCAATAAATCAGATATGTTCAACATTTGATAAAAGCTAGTCTAATCTATAACTATCACAAAATGCTTTACTACTTTTGTATTTAAAGCAAGTTAATAAATAAAATGCATTTTATGCCACAGACAATAACTGAAATATTTAACTTTCTATACAAATAGTTAACAAATTATATATCTCAGAAAATTACATAGTATTTATTCACTGTGACCAGATATTAATGCAATTGTAAAATGGCACATATTTATTATACTTAGTATAATATTTACAAAAATAGTTTTGGTTAAAAAACATTTCTTTTAAAACCTACTGTATAATACTTTCACAAAATATACATTAACTATTATAATCTTTTACATCTTAACACTAAAATGGCTCATTGTTATTAGCCTATAATTATTATGATAGCTTTTAAAAGGCACAGTACAACAATTCATTATTATAGTATGGTACAGGAGAAGCGGGATAAGGCCCCATACAATTTGACAAGGTCAGGATGTTTTTTTTTTGTTTTACATAAGGGAAAATCCTCATGGGTGTTATGCCTACCGACTAAAAAACCTCATGTGTTCTGCCAACAGCCTACGATTGTGAGCTCCGGGTAAGCCCTTGGAAGGATACTCCAGGACTCCCAACAGAGGTCAGGGTGGTAGTCAGAGTCTGCCTTACTTTCGATGATAGACGTATAGGTAGGGACCGTATGGGTTGTAGTCGGTTCGAGTCTGGCATGGTTCGTGATGATTTTCACATGCTAAAGTTCAGTTTGCACGGCACCCTAGTGTTAGTACTTAGAACAACAGAATGTCTATAAGATGGCTCTGTTACAAAATTCTACACAAGTTTTTCAAAGGGAAATAGTATTATTTGAGAAAAATCAACAATGAAGAACATTTACAAAATTAACGTCTGTCTACAATTTATATTCCTCAAAATCATTTGAGCCGTTTTGGAAGTTCTATGATTAAACCAGTCTATATAGTTTTTAACGCAATTTGTCATTAATTATTTAGACATTTCAGCGCTGTTTCCAGTGCATCCAGTCCTATGTTAACAAATTATTTTAAACCTTCCAATGGTACACAGTTTCAAAAATGTACAACACTGGGTATATCTATTTAGAATTATATAAATATTGATAAAAAAATTATGGACTTTGCCTTAAGTGTAACAAAATTAAAGGCTGCCTATTTAATAGGTAGGTAATAAACTATTCACTATGTATTATCTAAAAATGTACTCATAAAAGTCAATTTTATTATACAAAGTTATATTCATTAGGAAATAACAATATCTAAACTGCTCAAAAAGCAATACAAAATAAAAGAATCCTATTTTGCCTTTTAAAAGTTACTTGCTAAGTACAGATCGTTTGTTGAATTATTATATTTCGAGACTAGTCTTATTTAGCCCTATACAGGCCAAAGTAAATAATAAGCTGTGAAAAAGTGTCTGTACAAAAATCTATGACTGTATAAAAACTATTAGTCATGATTGTGAATTGTTAGTTACAAATTTCTAGATTGTAAATGGTTATAATCATCTACAATGTAAATCTGTAATAACAAATTATAGATTGTAAATAGTTTATTACAAATTTCTCGATTGTAAATCGTTCATTACAAATTTCTTGATTGTAAATCGTTCATTACAAATTGCTTGATTATAAAACCTTCATTACAAATTTCTTGATTTTAAACATTCATTACAAATTTTTTGACTTTAAATCGTTTATTACAAATATCTAGATTGTAAATCAATCATTATAAATTATTAGACTGTAAATATTTGATTACAAATTTCTTGATTTTGAATCGTCCATTAATTTCGAATCTTTAATAACAAATTATAGATTGTAAATAGTTTATTACGAATTTGTTGATTGTAAATAATTTATTAGTTATTTTTATTGCAATACGTTTATTAGGTATAAATAACTTGATTGTAAATCGTTCATTAAAAGTATTTTGATTTTATATCGTTCATTACAATTTTTAATCTCTTGACTCTAATTAGTTTATTACAAATTTTTTGATTGTAAATTATTTAGGTATATAATACAAATTTTTTGATCATAAATAGATTATTACAAATTTCTTTTAAACAACACTTAAAACTAAAATCATTACTTACAAAACTAACAATTTATTTAATTTCCATAGCGGTAAACTAGCTACGTATATCATTTTGTTTTAATTTCACTTCACATCGACAGTTCTTGAACTTCATAAGTATTTAGGAAGAAAAATATTTAAGATCGAAAATTTCCACACATATTCGAGTTGTACAATCTTTCTATCAGTAGGTATTCTACATATCTCTACTATTTCAAGCCCCTTCGCATTGAGTATTGCGTCTCCCGCCCATAACTTTCGTTCTGCCGCTAAAATAGTCTTCAATCTCCTGAAGGGTTCTGCCCTTCGTCTCAGGAAGGAAGAAGTAGAAGAATATAGTTGCTGGAAAATAAAAATATAAATACATGAATAATAAAACCGGCCGAGTGCGAGTTGGACTCGCACACTGAGGGTTCCGTACCAAAAAACGATAAAGAATCACGTTTGTTGTATTAGAGCCCCCCTTAATTATTATTATTTTTCTAATTTTAGTAGCGGCAACAGAAATACATTATCTGTGAAAATTTCATCCTATCTCATGATGGACAGACAGATAGACGGACAGAGAAGTCTCATGAATAGGGTCCCGCTTTTATTCTTTGAGTACGGACCCCTAAAAAGTTGCAAAAACAATAATGGATTATCAAAAAAATTCACAAAAAAGTTTACACGATTAAAGTTGAAGCCTGTTATATTTAATGAACCACTGAGGAATAAAGATACAATTTTATTTTATTACATGGTAGGATCAGGGATCAGGAAGCTTGTTCGTCGAGCTTGAAACTTGTAGTATACTTGTATTGGCTCATACCTACATAAAGACATATATGAAGATAATGTTACCCTCATGTTAAGAATAAACAGTGTTCAACTAACTACGTGTGTTTCACTACATGGTGGCAGCGGTTAATTGGTATAATAGTGTCGAACGACTAGTAAACCACAAAAACCAGTGTCATTGGATTATTTGTTAGCTGAAAACTTATAATAATCATGGAACACGCGCGTCCTCCGACGGAATTATCACTCGAAGGCGGTCCGGCCGCACGCTCCGAGTCGTGGCGGAAATGGCGGAAGCTATTCGAGGTGTTTCTCAAAGCGTCAGGAGTGAGCAAGGAGCCGAAGGAAGTGCAGGCCAGTTTGTTAGTGAACCTCATCGGACCGGAAGGCTATGAAGTCTTTTCCACGTTTAAGTTCGACGCGGGCGAGAGTGAAGATGACGTCCACTGCGTTTTGAAGAAGTTCGATACGTACTTCGGCGCGAAACCTAACATCACAGTGCGTCGTTACAAGTTTTTTACTCGCATCCAGGAAGAAGGAGAAAATATAGACCAGTACCTGACTGCACTACGCGTACTGAGTCAACATTGTGAATTTGGCGAGTTGAGCGAGAGCTTGTTACGCGATAGGATCGTGTGTGGTGTGAACAATAACAAGGTGCGGGATCGGTTACTGCGTACGGACGATTTAACACTCAATAGGGCGATACAGATATGTCAGGCGGCTGAAATATCTTTGGAAGAGGGACAGTGCATTAGCTCCACACCGGCAAACACGGAGATACAGGTGAATGCGGTGCGAAGCGGCGCCAGCGGCAGCGGCGCGCGAGGCGCTCGCCGTATGAACGCTCGGCGAGGGACGCCTCGAGCGGAGCACAGCTCAGTCGCGAGCTCCCGGCGGCCCGCGTGCCGTACGTGCGGGGCCTACCGCTGCGCAGGCGACGATCGATGCCCAGCTCGGCATGCTACGTGTTTTATTTGCGATCGAAAAGGTCACTTTTCGCGAGTGTGTGAGCAAAAGAAAACAATTGGAAAAGTGTTTAATTTAAGCGTTGATAGTGTACCTAGTAATTGCGACGAACAATCATGCTCGGACTCGGACGATATGTTTTATGTTAATATAATTAGTGCACAGAAGGGACCTCTCAAGTCGAGTAAGGAATGGACTGAAAATATGGTATGTAATGAAAAACCTATTGTTCTAAAAATAGATACGGGATCAATGTTAAACGTAATTTCGAAAACCAGGTTTATAAGTTTGGGTTTATCTATTGCCATGCTCAAGCCGTTCACAAAGCGAGTACTTTCGTTTACGGGTAACCGCTTACCCGTTATAGGCACGGACAACGTTTCGTTAACTTTTAATAACAAACAATATGTTCTACCGTTTGTTGTTGCGGATTTAAATTGTCAGAACGTACTCGGTTTGGAGGGCTGTATTTCGCTTGGATTAGTTAGTTGTTGTGATTCTTTATCATTAAGTCGATATGACGATTTGTTCAAAGGTTTGGGTAAATTACCCGGGGAACACACTATTTGTATAGACAAAAATGTTCAGCCTGTCGTGTGTCCTACAAGAAAAATTTCTTTTGGTATAAAAGATAAGTTGTTAAAGGAATTACATAGAATGGAAACGTTAGGTGTAGTTAGGAAGGTCACACACCCGACTGATTGGGTAAATGCAATTGTTATAGTGCCTAAGAAGGATGGTAGCATTCGTGTGTGTTTGGATCCGCGACCTCTCAACCGCGCAATCCGACGCGCACATTACACGTTGCCCACGGTACCCGAGCTATCGGCGCGCCTCCGCGGCGCGACCGTGTTCAGTGTGCTCGACGCTCGCTGTGGCTTCTGGATGGTGAAAATCGATGACGCAAGTGCTGACCTCTGCACTTTCAGCACCTGCTTCGGCAGATACCAATTTTTACGCCTTCCGTATGGTATCAACAGCGCAAGTGAAGTCTTTCATGCAAAGCTTAGGCAGCACCTAGAGGACTTAGAGGGCGTAGAATCTTTCATCGATGACGTCATCGTGTGGGGTCGTGACACGAAGGAGCATGACACGAGGCTCGAGCGACTGTTGCAGCGGGCGCGTGATATAGGTATGAAATTTAATCGTGAAAAATGTAAATTTGGGGTATCAGAAATTACTTACCTAGGTCATAAATTTGATGCCAGCGGAATGCGACCGGATGACTCTAAAGTAAAAGCAATTTTGCAGATGCCGTATCCGAGCGATAGGAAATCACTCGAAAGGTATTTAGGTATGGTAAACTACCTGTCTAAATTTCTTCAGAACTACTCGGAGTGTGTCAACGTTCTGAGGTCATTACTGAAAAAGGACTCGGAGTGGATGTGGGAGCCGCAGCACACCGCGGCTGTGGATGAGCTCAGGCGTAAGTTGGCGAGCGCACCGGTGCTGGCGCTGTACTGCGAGCGCACGCCCGTCGTGCTGTCGGTGGACGCGTCCAGCGTGGCGCTCGGAGCCGTGCTGCTGCAGGGGGGGCGCCCGGTCGAGTTTGCATCGCTCACCCTCTCCGACACCCAGACCAGGTATGCACAAATTGAGAAGGAGATGCTGGCCATCGTATTCGCGGTCGAGCGATTCCGACAGTACATCTATGGCCGATCGGACGTCACCGTGCAGACGGACCACAAACCTCTGGAGGCGCTTTTTATTAAGCCGTTGGTGTCGGTGCCGGCGCGACTCCAGCGCATGATGATGAGAGTACAGGGCTACGACTTCAAGGTTGTGTATACTCCCGGTAAGTATATGTACATAGCGGACACTCTGTCGCGGGCACCGCTCAAGGAACTAATGCCTGAACAAATCTCAGACGAATTGGACGTACAAACGTGTTTCATGCTAAAACACATACCATTTAGTGGACAGAAAATGGAAGCAGTGAGGAGAGAAACAGAGACAGACGAGGACTGTAAATTGTTAATTAGATATATAACAGAGGGCTGGCCGAGAAACAGGCGTAATGTAAAACCACAAGCGGCTGTATTCTGGCCTTACCGGGATCAATTACATCACGCTGAAGGAATCGTCTTCAAAGGCGAGCGTGTGTTCATACCGCGAGCGCTTAGGGACAGCATGATAAGCCGAGTTCACGAGGGCCACCTGGGGATCGAGCGGTGCAAGCGGCGCGCTCGAGACGTAATGTTTTGGCCGGGGTTGTGCGCGGACGTGGAGCGCGCGGTGCGCGAGTGTGCGGCGTGCGCGCTGCACGCGCCCCGCCCGCGCCGCCAGCCGCTTCTGCAGCACGCCGTGCCCCCGCTGCCGTGGCTCAAGCTCGCGTCCGACATATTTGAATATAGAAAGAAACAATACATAATATTGGTCGACTACTTCTCTAGTTATGTTGAAGTTGGCGAACTTTCAAGTATGAGCACCAGACAAATCATACGTTTTATGCGAGAACAGTTTTCGCGACACGGAATACCAAATGAACTCGTCACTGACAATGGACCCGGCTACCGATCAAAAGAATTTAAAGATTTTATGCGAGAATGGGAGGTAAAGCATATAACGTCATCTCCTCTATACGCGCGGTCTAATGGGAAGAGTGAGAGAACGGTACAGACTATAAAAAATATGTTAAAAAAATGTGTGGATTCGGGACAAGATCTCTCAATGGGATTACTTAATTACAGAGCGACGCCTCGAAATGGTTTAGATTCACCGGCTCAGATGTTAATGGGTAGGCGGTTGAACACCATGCTGCCTATTAACTCACAATTATTAACTGAAAATGTAGATAATGAGCGGAATTATCAAGCCTTGATGATGAACAGGGAAAAAGGGAAACGTCATCATGATCAATCGGCTAAACCTCTCGAGAGCCTATCGCCTGGTGAAAGAGTAGTGTTGACATCTGACAGCTCCAGAAAACCAGTCACCGTGGTTGATCATGCGCCCGAACCGCGCTCTTATGTAGTGGAAGATGAGAATGGCGTTCGCTACAGGCGTAGCCGGTGTCATCTTGTGTCGCGGTCGATGTCAAGAGAGCCAGGCACTCAGACACGCAAACCCATGAAAGTACCCGTGGGTTCTGCAAGTGGACAAAAACCCATTTGGCTGACACCTACGCGCAGGCGTAGGCCGAAACCGCCGTCACATAAGTCAGCCGACAGTGCAAGTGTAACCACATCACTGCAGGGTCCAGATGCAGAGCACCAGCCAGAGGCCACAGAGTGCGACGATGTACGTCAGTTAGTAGTGGGCGGCGACTTGAGCTCGAATGGGCCCCCTTCCTCGCCTCTCGTACCAATAACTAGGTCGGCGGAGAGAACGGCACGAATGCTATCCAATCTGTGGTTTGGTATAAACAAAGAATAATATACATATAGGTACCTATTTAGATTTTAAGTCTCCATACTTTAAATATTTTACAAATTAAAAAAAAAAAAAAAAATAGCATAAGTGTGAGTGGATATCTTTTATATAGTATACCTACCTACCTAAGTGTGCATCTTTATAATTATTTTAAGAATTTTTTCTATTTTCTTTTCTTTGAAGGGATACATGTAGTATACTTGTATTGGCTCATACCTACATAAAGACATATATGAAGATAATGTTACCCTCATGTTAAGAATAAACAGTGTTCAACTAACTACGTGTGTTTCACTACAAAACTGTAGTCAGAAACTCGTTCCTTCGAATACTTTGTTGACAGAAACATTGTTGGTAGACATCTTCTTTCATAGGAAGCACACGCTAAACCTTAGATAAGACAGAGTAGCATTCACTGCGGTTTGGCAAAGGGAGGGTTCGAAATAAGACTCCCCTCTTGCAAATAGATTTATCAATCAAGCTGCTTCAATTAAATTGGCTTATTACGTCGACACGATTGTTATTATATACAAGTATTTTTCTGGTTCAAAGATTAATTGATGACCTAACCAAGCGTCAAACGGTCAGCTATGTGGCCGGCCTTGCCGGTCCCAATCATGAGCTTTTTAAATTTTCTCCAGTTACGTCAGTTGAGGTCAAAAAGGTTATAATGTCCATAAGTTCCAAAGCTGCGACAAAATTAGTCGTCGTATGATCACGACCATTCTAGACCAACTCCTTCCTGCTATTTCCTATATCATTAATTTTTCTCTTGAAATACACCAATTTCCTACTACATGACGTAAAGCCTATGGAGAGGAAGACTCTCCCAAAAATTTCCCCCCCCTCTATGCCTAGTCACTATCGCCCAATCTCCATCCTCCCGTTTCTGTCGAAGGTGCTCGAATCTTGTGTGCACAGTCAGTTGTCCAAGTTTATGCATCTCAATAAAAGTCTAAGCCCACTACAATCTGGCTTCAGGAAAGGCCACAGTACAACGACAGCTCTTTTAAAGGTAACAGGAGATATTAGAACGGGTATGGAGAAAGGTGAAGTGACAGTACTAGGGATAACCACAACTAATTGTAAGGGAGGAATCGCAAACCGAACTTCTTAGGAAAGGAATTTTGGATGTTGGATAGGAAAATTACCTGTGCCCTCCAGATTGTTAACAATTTTAAAATAAAATTAGAAAAATACTGTAAATCAATTTCAAATAACTTACCAAGTAAAGACATGGAGCCATAAAGGCCGAACACGCCGTAGTCGTTGAGCGAGTACTTGAGGAAGGGGAAGGTCTTCACCACGGAGAACACGGACAGATGCGCCACGCACGTCGTCATACCGCCCACGATGCCGCGCACCTGGGAATTGTACGTAAAGTTGTTAAAAAGCCGGTCAAGTGCGAATCGGACTCGTGCATGGAGGGTTCTGTACCAAAGAACGGCAACAAATCGCGTTTGTTGAATGAGAGGCGCCCTTAAATATTATTATTTTCCTGATTTTAGTATTTGTTATTATGGCGGCAACATGATTTGTGAAAATTTCAGGTGGCTAGCTATCACGGTTCCTGTTATACAGCCTCGTCACATTTTTACCCTTTGGGCACGGAACCCCATACCCGGCCAAATGCGCGCATGGGCAAGGACGAAGGGTTCCGTACCAAAAACAACAGCACAGGTTATGACTACCCGCTTTGTGATTTTTCAAAGGAATTCATAAGGTCCTTTTTTTTTGTTTAACGTGACCGAAAATCCTCATGGATGTTATGCCGGACTCCTACCGACTAAAAAACCTCACGTCACGCCCAACAGCCTGTGGTTGGGGGCCCCGGGGAAGCCCTCGGAAGGATGTCCCAGAACTCCCAACAGACCCACGGCCGCCGCTGCGGCCTCGCCCAGGGGGTGGTTCGGGTGCAATCCCGCGTCTATGCGGGGTTTCGGTTGTGATCCCGCTTCTAAGGGGGGGGGGCGTGCGTGAATTGCTCACGTCACGCTGCCGTCATGGGCCTGCTTCTGTAAGGACGGTGAGCCGCCCTCTCACCGTCCTCAGACCCCCGGTCATGGTGGCCGATAGTCCTCGGCGAAGACACGTCGGCGGCGCCCCGGCCGCCGACTGCGGAACTCGGGTGGGAGAGTTCTCTCCCGTACCCGTCCCGCCGCCTCCTTCACAAGCATGACCTGCTCGCAGAAGGAGGCGGCGCAGTCCCACTTACTCCCGCTGGCTCACATGGCTCGCACCATGGTCTCGAGCGAGAGAGTGTTCACGTCCAGACCCACTACGAGGACCTGGCGCGGTTGTGCCCACGCCGTGCACTCCACCAGCGTGTGGAGCGCCGTGTCATCGCTGCGGTCCTCGCAGTATTGACACTCGGCCATGGTTTCCCGGTGTTTTGGCCACAGATACCTACCGAAGCTCCCGTGCCCGGCAAGCATCTGTGTCAACCGGTAGGAGAGAGCACCGTGTCTCCTCTCCAGCCACTCGTCCATAACCGGTCTGACGGCCGCGATTGTGGCGAATCCCCGCTTTGGTTGCTCAAGTCGCACCCTCCATGTCTCCACGGTTTCCTGTTGGAGTAGGGGACGCTAGGCATCGATTTCTCGATAAGCGGGCCTTTGGCCCCGCTCCAGCGCCTCCTTGCGCCATCTGAACAGTGACGCAAGGGCTCTCGCTTCCAGGTCCCATCGAGGGGTCCCGGCTAGGAGACATGCCGTCTCACCGGAGATCGTGCGGTATCCCCTTATCACCCTGATGGCCATCGCTCTCTGCGGGCTCATCAATCTAGCCACATTGCTGGCCGTCAGGGTTTCCGCCCATGCAGGAGCTCCGTATAGAATTCATAAGGTCCTTAACTTGGCTTAACGGCCTACTATAAACCAACGAGGTGATCGGCTTAACGTGCTTTCGGAAGCACGGAAACGATTGCAAATGAACCTCAGGACTTCAGACCCAACCAAAGTGAAAGATATGCGTAGGTAGTAATCGTTTACAAAACACTGAGTCAGTGGGGCTGCGAAATCTTCAGCGAGGCAACTATTTTAAAATACCAAAAACAATCCGAGTGCAACAGTATTACAAAACTTTACTTATACAATAAATATATTCTCACCTGCGTAGGATAAACTTCTCCGATCATAACCCAGGGTATGATCAAGTAGCCCAGCGTGCAGAATATCATGAAGATATAGATACTGGCCACCGGGATCCAGGAGTGTTGCGGCGTGATGTCGTTCTCCTTCCAGTACTTGATGAAGTACATGTAGACTGACAGAGTTATCATTGTGAGGCCGCATCCGAATGCTGGGAAAGTAAAAGCACATTGTTATTTTTAAACTATCGCGGTTTTTAACTTATAGAATTCGGGACTTCACGCGAAATACTATTTCCTTACATTCACCGACGTTTCGAGCACGTTGCAGCGCCCTTGGTCGCTGTTGGACTGAGGCGAGGATCTGTGCAAATTAAAACTGACGTAGTGAGTGTAGTGTGTCGCTGGCCTTGTCCTTCGTTGTAATAACAGCGGAGGGTAGTTCGACAAGAAATAACTTCGTGGTTTTTGTCGATCCTCGCCTCAGTCCAACCGTGACCAAGGGCGCTGCAACGTGCTCGAAACGTCGGTGAATGTAAGTAAATAGTATTTCGCGTGAAGTCCCGAATTCTATAAGTATAAAAGCACATTATTAGTTGAGCGACTGGCTGAATTCTGGGATATCCTTTAGAGGAGTATGGTTGTGGCCGTGTGGTTTATTCAGATCAAGAACAGCGTGATATCCGAGTTAATTTTCATATGTTAAAAAGAAGAAGAAGTAATGGGCATCCTGAACTATTTATTCGTAGATCCAGTATCTTACTTCCCCGTCGTCTATTTAAAATGGTGTCATGTCTTTTTAACAGCAATTTACGTTTAAAGCGATTCATGGCAAAGCATCTCTGCCATAGATCTTTCACCATCCACATCACTCCACATCCATGACAGAGTATCTATTATCTTCCACCATCATTAAAAAATCGCGAGGAAATGGATGCCCTAGAGTATGTATTTCGGCCCTAATGAACTATTATCTGACTATGACACCGAAGGCTTGATCCCCCACCTAAGACAAATTTGGTTGTGTGATGAGCACGTCGATTTATTCTGTTAGACTCTTGAAGAAAAGAATTCTCTGAAAATTCTCGCCTTTATGGGTTAGAAAGCTGTTTGAAGTCAGTGGCGGGGGAAGCTTTAAGAATTTGTCCAGTATCGAACGCTTTGCTAGACTCCTTCCGGCTAAAACCACATAGTGTCCTTCTATCTGCCTACGGCTGATAGTGATTGAGAGCCTGCTGAAGAATAATCCTTGAGGTTCTTTCAATCATCTTTCAAAACAGAGCAGAGTCATAAAACTCCACAAGAACTCACCAGATAAGAAGGTGAGAATTCTTCTGCCACACTTCCTGCAGAGTATGCAGCCCACCACAGTAAAGATCACACGCAGGATGCCCATAGATATCGTCAGCCAGTATTTGTTTGTTTTTGCTCCTGATGCCTGTTGATAGCATGACAATAATGAACCAAACGATGATCGTATTTTTACAGTAAGTTGATAGGAAGATGCAAAATTTTTTTAATGCACTCCGAAGACTAAATGAGTTCTGAGCTTGTAGTCACAACCAGCGCCTATCCAATTCAACATGGCAATACGTCTCACCGCCTATTACAGTGCACGGCATCTAACTTAACAACGTTTTTGAGTGAGAGGAGCAGTTTCTTGTGCCTCTAAGTGTACAATGTGCGAACTCACTCCCCCCCCCCCCCCCTACTCCAAAACCTTGCAAAGTTAATTTCTAAAAAGGTGAAATGTAGGTAGGTATATAATATGCCCTTTCGCACCCTTTCGGGGACAAAGGTGTGACGAATGTACGAGTATAATGACAATATTTCTCTCACCTCAAACACATCGACGGCATAGAAGGTGACGGTGTTGACGCCGCACCACTGGTACACGAAGAAGTATATAGCGAGGATCGTGAACGGCTTCAGCGTGGACGGAGACATGAGCGCTTTGATCGTCTCACGGAAACCTTTTAGACTGAAAAGGGATTAGTAGCTATGTTATTTTTCATAATAGTAATAGGAAAACTACTGCTAACATTCATACAATAAAAGGTACCCATGTTTTGCAATAAAGACCATTTTCAACGCAGACATTTAGCTAACTCAGACGTTTTACAATCACGTCCTTCCAAACCTATACGGGTAATATGGTTTTCACAGTTCTTAAAAACTGAAGTGTGATAAAGTTCATTGAGATATAAACAAGCATGAAAGGGACCTAAACTTAAAAAGGTGAATTCAAAATAAAAAACCTAAACACAACATCATGAGAATGGTCTTCAAGTGAATTGCCGCTGCACCTTTCCTAACTGACTGTTTTGAGCCCTCTTGTCCCAGGGTTCCCTACAGACTTTGACTACCCTCACGGCCTCGCCTATGGGATTCGGGTATCATCCCTCGTCTATAGGTGTTGCTCGTATGTAATTCGGGGCATGAGGCGGTGAGTGGAATCTCTCACTCCCTCCGTTTTGTGCCTGCTTCTATAAGGACGGCGAATAGAACCCACCGACGTCCTAAGGCCCCCGGTCATGGAGACCGATAGTCTTGGGCGAAGGTAAAGAATGAGGGACAATTCAGAAAATAAAAAGAATACTACAACTACTTACGGTTCCACGTGATTCTTCTCTTTAAACGCAATCATCTTCTGAATCTCATCTTGCAGATTGCACGTTGACCCTCTAAGCTTGGCCAAAGAGCTCTCAGCCCTCTCCCTGCCTTGCTGCGTTAGAAGGTAGTTGGGGGGACTCTGGTAGGAAAAGCATTCCTAGAAAGGAGGCTATGGGGATAGCTGCACTTATGCCTGCTAGAATATTCCATGTTGTTGCGCTGCCTATTACGTACTGGAATAGAACAGAAAATTGAACATATATATGTTACGCCCAAAGATAGATGAGTAAAACTAAGACTACTTAGTTGTATAAACTTAAGTTTTCCTAGAAGTTACCCGAAACAGATAGATTAATCCCAACTTATTGAAATATCGATTTTATTTACAAAAAACCGGCCAAGTGCGAGTTGGACTCGCCCATGAAGGGTTTCGTAGCAGCAAGTAACATTAATACGTTCGCAGTGGTAGTGATTTTTCTAACAGAAAATTGCGGTTTATGACGTATTAAAAAAAACTACCAGCTCTATCTCGTTCGAACCAATTTTCGTTGGTAGTTTTTATGGCAATGTACATCATATATTTTTTTTTGATTTATCATTCTCTTAGTTTAGAAGTTAGAGGGGGGGGGGGGGGGGGGGGACACATTTTTCCACTTTGGAAGTGTCTCTTGCGCAAACTATTAATTTTAGAAAAAAATGATGTTAGAAACCTCAATAGCATTTTTAAAGACCTATCTATAGATGGGACACGTATGGGTTTGATGAAAAAAAAAATTTCGAGTTTCAGTTCTGAGTATGGGGACCCCCAAAGTTTACTACTTTTTTCTAGTTTTATATAAGAATCTTAATGCGGTTCATAGAATACATCTAGTTACCAAGTTTCAATGGCATAGGGCTTATAGTTTCGGAGAAAACTGGCTGTGACACACGGACGGACAGACAGACAGACAGACATGACGAATCTATAAGGGTTCCGTTTTTGCCATTTGGCTACGAAACCCTAAAAAGCAACATTTTACTGTCAATTTTAGTCTTACAAAAACTACAGTAGGTACCTAAATACCTTATTCCTCGAATACGAACCACACATTTTTGCTATTTCTATAGGTAGGTACTTAGGTGAAAATCAAAACACTTGTAGTTGCCATCTGTCTAAGGTCAGTCTAGTAAGTAAGACTAGTAAGTAAGCAGGTAAGGTCAGTAAGCAAGGTCATGCTCCGGATTAACCCTCGGAAGGATAACCTTCCGAGGGTTAATCCGGAGACTGACCTGGAGCCCTGGCGTTATCCCCAAGGCTCCTGACACAGACTTTTTCCACCTTCGCGTACTTTCCTTATGACATTTTAAGTCAATGATTCTAGATTTTGGGAGGAGCAGTACGATTATGTGATGTGATAAGAATAAGGCTCAACTATGATTAAATTACTTTCTTTAGATCGTAGTTTATTTGATGAGAAGATCATTAGCGACAAATTCTAAAGAAAATAATCATAGTTCCCATAGTCAAAAAATTTGATTTTTTTACGCTAGATGGCGCTCATTTTTCCGCTAGTTTTACATAATGTTGGAATTTTACATTATTCTTTTATGCGGACTGAACTTGCCATTTTTATTTGGTGGTCATATTATGTTTATAAATAACCTTATTTATTGTCATTGGCACCTAATTATCATAACAAGCCGAGTGAATGTGTAATGTCGTATAACCTCTACTTATAGTTCAAAGACACGGTCAAAATGAAGATTTAACGACACAAAATGTTTTTTTACACCACTAAGGTGTGGCAGACAAGCTTCCGTCCCACCTGGAGTAAAATGGTGACCATGATCTATGGACGTTAGCAACATCAGAGTCGAAACACTCGCGCTGTCGACCCAGCAAGAACCTTTTATAACCCCTTTTGAAAAACACCATTCTGAAGGCGTTTAGGAAAAACAAGGCAGGGAGCTCATCCCACAATCTAAGCGTGCGCTGAGGAAAGCCTGTATCATGTATATTTAGTTCATATGATATGTAAGAATTTTAGTTATATGTATAAATAATTAAAATATTAATAAACAATAATGTAGGTACACTGGTGGTGAGCCTAATGCCATGATGAAAGTAATTTTTTTAAAGGTTTCAAATTGACCTAATGTTCTGTCATGTAACTGACAAGACAACCGGGACCTCTTTTTTTTTTACATGAGGGAAAATCCTCAGAGGATGTTATGCCGGACTCTTACCGACTAAAAAAACCTCACGTAACGCCTAACAGCCTGTGGTTGGGAGTCCCGGGTAAGCCCTCGGAAGGATGTCCCGGGACTTGACAACCGGGACCTTACAACGAGTAATCTTCACAAAGAGAAGCCCCTTTATTCATAAAACTACTTATCGAGGCATAGATGATAATTAATTAATTAATTATCATCGTATATATCGTATATCGAACATTGGCGTGACTACTTAATTTGAAACATTTTATAAATTTTGATTTAACGATGTCATTAGTAGGGGCATGTATAAATTAGTGCATTGCTACTTTATGGGTGCTAAATACTATTGAATAGGGATTGTAAGAATCATGACTAGATTCTAAGGAATTAGTAGATATAGTTATATTTATGAGAAATTTGAGTTTGTGGTTGTGTAACATCCTTCCTTGCTGTTGAATTCTGGATTGGTTTTAACATTGAAAATCTCCAGTAAGGCTTAGGCTTCCATTTTCGCTGAAAGTGCGACTCGCCCTTGATACACTCAAAAGACGTGGAATTTGAAGGGATTTAAGAAAATGTAAATTGATTTAGAAAAAGTCAAAATCTTTTTTGGAAATTGTTGAACCAAGTAATATTTTAGTCATTAGACTTTTTTCGGTAATGGTGACGGTTGAGGCTGTAGCGGTGCCCTTAGCTGCGAGTATTGCGCGGCGCGAGATGATTGTCATTAATGTGTGTCTAAAATAAACAGGTTGCATATTTGTGAAACATTGTGCAGAGATGGGAAATAAAAATATATTACAAACATGATTATTTTTTGTTTTTCTTTTTTTTAAACAATCAAAACAATTTTATTTTCAATGCCCTTTAAAGTCGTGTAGAGCACGAAATCTGTGGATTTTTTTTTATTGGGATCGCAATTATAACGCCTGATGGAAAGCTATGGTGAAATCTAGAGATTGAGATCCACTCTCCACCACTCCATAACTCCATGGTCCTCAAGTTGGTGGTCCCATGATGTGCCTCTTCACGCTTCGCCTGAAGAACCCAGGGTTGTAAGAGGAGGGAAACACTTGCGCGGGCAGGTCGTTCCAAGAGATGATATATATTTTCTGCATAACATAGAATAGAAAGTGTGAATGTGTAAATTTACCTCTGCCTCGCGGATTCAGGCACGATTAATTATATTTAAGTAGGTACACAAATTGAGGTCCCCTACTAGGCGAAGGCGCAGTGGTAGCCGTAGGTCTGTTGGGAGTACTGGGACATCCTTCGAGTTCTTACCCAGGGCTCTCAACCTTAGGCTGTTGGGCGTTACGTGAGGGTTTTTAGTCGACAGGAGTCCAGCATAGCATCCATGAAGGATTTTCCGTCACGTTAAATAAAAAAAATACACAAATTGATCACAAAAATCGGCACAGTCATCCTTTGGTTATAAATGGAACTAATACGACTTAGTTTTATGATAATATACATTTAATGTCTGATTTGCATAAATTTATCAACTATAAGTCCGCGATATTAATGTGTGGAGGTCTCGCTAAATGGTGTCATTGTATTTTATTGAGATAATTAGGTATTCATTTATTATCTCATGATTTTACTCTGACCAGTGGGGCACAAATAACTAGGTAATAAATTTGTAAGTATTTGGTATTATAATAATATAAATTCAGTTCACTGACTTCTTGGCTATTTCTAGAGGGAAATCATTTAACCGCACAGTCGCATTTCAATTAAAAAAAAAACTTTATACCGTTCTTATCCATATAAAACTTTAGTGTCGAGAAAATCTATAATTATAGTCCAATCCTGCCCGATCTGGCAATAATGTAAACATGTCATGTTTTGACAATCGTTGTCTAAGACAGACGAGTAGAAAAATATAGTATGACAAATCATTGAATTTTTTACTATTCTGAGTAGGTATTTTAAATGAAAATAAACTGTCATAAAGAAGTTATTTGGTGTCGAAATCATTGTAAGAACACTGTATGACTCCTGGATACTGGAATATAATCAGGTTAAATATTCAATTGCAAGTAACTATGGATATATAGGATCAAATGTGTTTGTTTACATTTTTGCGCAAAGCTATTGAAATACAGTATACAATATTAATTTAAATCATGGTTTATGTATACCTGCAGCCGTTATTCGTACCAAATCATTCGCTTAAATCTTTTCGAAGGATATACCTACTCGTCGTTTAAAAATATTTTTATAACTAGCTGTTGCCCGCGACTTCGTACGCGTGAAAATTATGTTAAAATGCCAATTTGATTGCTCTCTGCTTAGCCCCTAGGATATGTAGCGTGATAATATATAGCCTATTTTAAGACCCTACCCCTAGGTAATATTTGTGCAAAATTTGAATCAAATCTATTGAGTACTTTTCGAGATCCTTCCGGACAAAGCAAAGCAAACAGACAAACAGACAAACAGACAAACAGATAAACAGACAAACAGACAAAAATGTTTCTAACTATATTTTCGGCTTCGGTATCTTATGTTGAACACCCAGCGAGTATTTTTTTTTAAATATTTCCAATGTACAGTTTTGACTTTTCTATCATTTTATTATATGTATAGATATTTTACGTCTGGCCTTTCAAATAACGGTTACTTGATCCTGACTTATGTAAAAGTGTTACCTACCACGGTGACACCTTCACATAAGTCTCTGGAACGGTACCTATTTATACCACAAAATTACATTTTTTCTGGCATTCAGGTATTGTTGGGTGCAAGACGACGCAGCGGAAGGGTTAGCTCTGTAGAGGGGGCAGGTCCTTAAGTCTATACAAGCTGGAGATCTGCATTTGTGCAATACTTGCACACATGACTCTACTGCCTACACTCGTTATTATATTTTGTGATAAAAAAATGTTTTTTTTTTTTCATGTCAAATTTGATTTTATTTGCAAAGGAACTCTGCCTGTACCCACTGGTATAATACGTGAACATAAATTTAAGTAAGTACTTAATAATTAATAATAAATCTAAAAAGCGAAAGATTGTAAATGATACTCGCATAATGCCTATTTATGGTTGACACAGATACTTGCCGGGCACGGTAGCTTCGGTAGGTATCTGTGGCGAAAACACCGGGAAACCACGGCCGAGTGTCAGCACTGCGAGGACCGCAGCGATGACACGGCGCTCCACACTCTGGTGGAGTGCACGGCGTGGGCACAACAGCGCCAGGTCCTCGTAGTGGGTCTGGGCGTGGACACTCTCTCGCTCGAGGCCATGGTGCGAGCCATGCTCTCCAGCGGGAGTAAGTGGGACTGCGCCGCCTCTTTCTGCGAGCAGGTCATGCTCGCGAAGGAGGCGGCGGCCCGGGTGCGGGAGAGAACTCTCCCACCCGAGTTCCGCAGTCGGCGCCCTGGGCGCCGCCGACGTGTCTTCGCCGAGGACTATCGGCCTCCATGACCGGGGGTCTGAGGACGGTGAGAGGGCCGCTCACCGTCCTTACAGAAGCAGGCCCATGACGGCAGCGTGACGTGAGCAACTCACGCACGCCCCCCCCCCTTAGAAGCGGGGTCACACCCGAAACCCCCCATAGACGCGGGATTGCACCCGAACCACCCCCTGGGCGAGGCCGCATTGGCGGCCGTAGGTCTGTTGGGAGTCACGGGACATCCTTCCTGAGGGCTTACCCGGGGCTCTCAACCATAGGCTGTTAGGCGTGGCGTGAGGTTTTTTAGTCTGTAAGAGTCCGGCATAACATCCTATGAGGATTTGCCCTCACGTTAAACAAAAAAAAAAAAAAAGGTAGGCATACTGGCTGCGGTCGAGCGTTCACCGCTCACTTTTTGCCGTTTTTTGGTACGGAACTTGCACTTGACCGGTTTTTCTGTTTCATATGTTTACGTATTATTAGTAGTTGGATTTAAAAAACGAATTCAATATGAAAAAAGACTAAAAAAAAAAAATTATCACGAAATATTAACGAGTGTAGGCAGTAGAGTCACGTGTGCAAGTATTGCACAAATGCAGATCTACAACTTGTATAAGCGGTTGCATATGTTTACTCGCTCTCTTTCTGCTCTTCTCTGCACATTTGTTCATAAAGTCATGTTGTGGCGCGGTTATGAATGAAATTAATTGTAACTGTTGTGTTTGTAGATGTATTTTCTAGTTAAGTGTGTATTAGTGACAGTTCTCTATAAATTTAGCGATTGAAAATCATAGTTGTACTGTTTAAGATTCAAATAAATTGTACGTTTAAGGTCAGTAGCTGTGTATTATTTTATTAATCTTTGTGATAGTTGTTTTTCCCAATAGTATAATAAACGTATCCTTGATCACTCATGCTTTGACGAAGTCATTTTACTTACTTTTTGTTTGTTTTTGACCGACTGGTAAAATATCAAATGCCAGGACAACGCAAAAGATCTGGGTAACATTTACACTGATAAGTTTAATACATGTATATTTTAATTTTTTTAAAACGTTTTTATATGTAAGTAAAGGTATTTCGCGTGAAGTCCCGAGTTCTCTAAGTATGAATGTATATTTTAATAAAATATTCTAAGTAGTTATACAAAAAGTCTCTTAAGTTCTATAATAAAATGTATGATCTGATCTGTTAACTTAATCTATGAGAAATTTCATACTCCTTTGGCCTATTAGCAATAATGCAAACTATAAATTATTCTTTTGACGTGTATATGAAAAACTTGAATACGCAAATCATATAATATATTCTTTACACCAGTTAAATCTTAGAATTCATCATTCGCCTTACTTGATGGTAGTCATTATAATTCTTTTGTTTTTGACAAATTGTTTTTTTTTTGTTCCTAATAAGCACGTTGAGCATAATGTATGATAGGATGCTTTAAATTTACATGTATTAAGTATGTGGTTACGTCAATATTTTTCATAAAGATTTTAACCATTTCAGTATTGTTGACGCCACAGAGTATGTACCTACTACGCATCGATTAATCAAGTGATGTAGCAGTGCTTTAGCATAATGCAGCATACTCTAGGTACTTGGTAATTCAAGATGAGGTTTTTTACTTGACTACGACAAAGGAAGATAACAATAACGGTAATAAAATTAGCGGTATATTCACAAATGCACATACCTACATACGTTTGGTAAGCGAGCGCCTGTCGCGTCTCGCGAATTTGTTTGATTAAGCCCAAATTAAGATAATTTTAAATGCTTGTGCTATGGGAAAGAGAGACATCTGATAACTTTCTAAGTACAAACAAAATTACTTATACATAGAAACTAGAAACACCCAAACTCATAAAGAAACATTTTGTGAATCACACAAATATTTGGTCCGAACCGGAAATCGAACCCGGGATCTCAACGCTGCAGTCGGTTAAAATACCGCCTGAATTCGATAAAATTTGTACTTTGGAAATAAAGTTAGAATGTAAATGTGTAGGTACTAACTTTATTTTCAAGGTAGGTACATATTGCTGTTAAAAGTATTTTTTTTATCAAAATGACTTCTGTCGCTTGTTATTATTTAAAGTACCTAGATAACTTTTATCTTTTACACAGCGTAAATAGAATAAATGTTGTAAAAGATACGACCTTGAGAAAGTACGTGCGTGCGTCTGTGGTACAGTCCAGGGGTCCAGTTTTAGGGGTAGGGTAGTACTAGGGGAGAGGGGCTTTAAGTGAATTTTAATTTTGGAAATATAACTTATTCTCATGAACAGAAGCTAAACTAATAGTTTTTATCGGACCCTACTATGCATGCGCGCTTCGGACGCAAAGTATAAGGATGAAAACTCAGTCAGTGACGAGCGGTGCTATGATAGAGAATAACCATGGGCATCATATCAAACAATTTCTCAGCGCTCAAACCATTGTACGGGCGCGGGCTGTACAATACGCGGAGGATATTTGCACTGATACAAATGGATGTAGCTGTTGGGGTCCGTTCACACAGACCGGCTCGGAGAGCATCGGCGCGCACTTTTCTTTTCACACAGACCGGATCGTATACGCTCGGAGCCGGTCGGAGCGGAGCCGCCAACTATTTCACATAGATCGGCTGGAAGCGGATGCGCTCGGAGCCGGTCGGATGCCCTCGCAGCCGGTCGGATGCTCTCGCAGCCGGTCGGATGCGCTCGCAGCCGGGTGGATTCACTACAAAGGCAGTACCAGTATCCACGCAGTCCAAGTTTAGTTTTCGGTGTTAACGTGTGCTTTTCGGAACATGCTTTTAGATAGCCCCGATGAAGAAATATTTTAAGTTTTCATCTGTGATGCTTTCGTCTAAGTACACACAACTGTTCTGTTTAAATTGTGCCATCTAAATGGCGGTCGGCGTGGGGCGGCGCGCACGCAATCGGAGCCGATCGGCTGCGCGAGCGGGAAAGAGCACGCAATCGAAGCCGATCGGCTGCGCGAGCGGAAAAGAGCACGCAATCGGAGCCGATCCGCTGCGCGAGCGATAAAGAGCATGCAATTGGAGCCGATCGGCTGCGCGAGCAAGAAAGAGCATGAAATCGGAGCCGAACGGCTGCGCAAACCAGAAAAAGTACCCGATCGGAGCCGGTCAGCTCTTCTTATTATTTCACACCAAGCGCGTTCAAGCATTCTTAATGACAAAAGCAGTGCACATGCAAAAATAAACCTTACTTCAAATACTAAAAACTCTGTTTTCAACGTGATAAGAATCTGCTCTCCTCTCCGAGCCGGTCTGTGTGAACGGACCCTTATGCAAGGTATTCCAGCCCTTTGAGCTTCACCTTTGGGTGACAGCAGTATACATACGCGTTATATAGAGGAAAAGTGTTTTGTACCGCATGAAAGTACCTACAGCCGTGACCTGTTGTGGACCCTGAGTCTTTTGGACGCCAGCTTAGGGATCTCCTCCAAATGACTACGGTATTGAGGGTCACTGGAGATTTCAACACCAAGGATCCCTATACTATTGGAGATGTAGAGATATATGCCCCGAAATTGCAGCGCCATAGTAAACAGTAGATATGTATTCAAAACTTTTAATACTAACTTGTATCAAGACACCAGTGGAGACGCCTACAGACGCCAGCGCACCCAGCATGCCTCGCAGATGTGGTTGTGACACCTCACATGTGTACACTCTCGCGGGAGCACCCACCATGCCGCAACCGAAGCCGATCAGTAGCCTGCCTGCAAAACAGGGCTGGTTTAACCATAGATTTACAATGGGAATGGGAATTAAATACAAACTCGATGGGTTTAACAACTAGAGTATAGAAAACTAGCTGTGTTCCAAAGCTTAGCATGTGACAGACTACGAATCCGTATGTTCTTAGTTCGTATTTACAATACCACATGAAAATCTACCCCATTTTTTTCTACGTGTGGAAATCGTCATAGATCCTATGCTGGAATCCTATCGACAAAAACCACACGATGCCCTACAACTGCTTGCGATGAGTCCCGGGTAAGCCCTCAAAAGGATGTCCTATCGGCCCCTTGCAAAACCGCGTCAAAATCTATTTAGCAGTTTTCTTACTGAGATTTTAGAGACTCACAAGCCACCCCATTTGCATGTGGTGCATCTGCTGAGTAACGGACGAAGTCATGTTGAAAAGAAGTTAAAATATCTCCAATCAAAATCCTGTCCTAAATGTATAATACCTAAGTAAACAGATAGATAGTTTTTTAGACATATAGGTAGGTACTTACCAACGTACATCATGGGAATGTTCTGCGCAAAAGCAATCAGAAGCCATCCAAGTACGAGGGGAATCTCCGTGATTATAAGTGTCTTACGGCGTCCAATATTGTCCATGAGATAGCCACTTAATATGCATCCTATTGGAGTACCGGCCGCGCTGAGACTAGCTGAAAGTCATAAAATAGGATATATTAATAATAAGAATACATGTAACAAATCTAAATATTATTATCTTCTGGGTGTCTTAGGTATAATAGGAACTCCTCTGAAACATAAGAGGAACGTTTCAGAAAGATTCAAATAAAGTCATGACTCGTCTAAAACGTTCCACTATGTTTAAAAAAGAACAGTAAAAAGTGTATGTTTCACCATACATTTTTGAATTTAAACATTTCATACAACGGCCGTGTTCCAGAGCAAGTTAACCTACTCCTACTGTAAACTCCTACTCTTTACATGAGTTTAGTGATGTCCTTGTTGCAGTTCCCTGCTGATACAGGATCCACCCAATAACCTTGACTTGACATGAGTCAATTACTTGAGTAGCCTCCGAGTGGTCCCCTCTCCAGAACTCATCTGCTCCATTGGCCATCGGTAGTCCAACAGATATGCTGAGCTCAATGTCAATTTAACGATATTACTCTGCGAGCTATGTTGACTAATTTTCATTGACTGACAAGTGATTGATATTGCCATACCTAAATACAATCTATCTTTTTTATCACACAATTAATTATACACATTGACGTTTTTGCGAGAGAGTTCTTCCTGGCTCTATTTTAGCACAGTGATCAATTACTACATCATACTGTACATACAGTACACAGTGTGTTGACATTTCGCTATGTCACACTACCTACAGTACAGGCTACGTAGTACTGGGTAATTTCTAATTAAATACTAGGCGAAGACGCGGGCGCTATCTAATAAGACATTTTATATTACCGTACTTTTATCCTTGGAATAAGTTCCTTGAACCGCGGGGGCCATTTAGTCATACATATAATGTTATTCTATTTATTTACGCCTGAAACAATGCGATAGAACTTCAGCACGCGGTCTTTCACTACTAGCAATCAATGAGTTAGCCCTTGCGTCACTGTTTAGATGGCGCTGGAGCGGGGCCAAAGGCCTGCGTCTCGAGAAATCCAGGCCCAGCGGTCCCTGCTCCACCAGGAAACCGTGAAGACATGGAACGTACGTCTTGAGCAACCAAAGGGGGGATTCGCCACAATCGCGGTCGTCAGACCGGTCATGGACGAGTAGCTGGAGAGGCGACACGGTGCTGTCTCCTACCGGTTGACATAGATACTTGCCGGGCACGGTAGCTTCGGTAGGTATCTGTGGCGAAAACACCGGGAAATCACGGCCGAGTGTCAGCACTGCGAGGACCGCAGCGATGACACGGCGCTCCACACGTTGGTGGAGTGCACGGCGTGGGCGCAACAGCGCCAGGTCCTAGTGGTGGGTCTGGACGTGAACACTCTCTCGCTCGAGACCATGGTGCGAGCCATGCTCTCCAGCGGGAGTAAGTGGGACTGCGCCGCCTCTTTCTGCGAGCAGGTCATGCTTGTGAAAGAGACGGCGGGGCGGGAACGGGAGAGAACTCTCCCACCCGAGTTTTGCAATCGGCGGCCTGGGCGCCGTCGACGTGTCTTCGCCGAAGACCATCGGCCTCCATGACCGGGGGCCTGAGGACGGTGAGAGGGCGGCTTACCGTCCTTACAGAAGCAGGCCCATGACGGCAGCGTGACGTGAGGAACTCATGCACGCCCCCCTTAGAAGCAGGATCACACCCGAAACCCCCCAAAGACGCGGGATAGCACCCGAACCACCCCCTGGGCAAGGCCGCAATGGCGGCCGTGGGTCTGTTGGGAGGGGCTCCCAACCATAGGCTGTTGGGCGTTACGTGAAGTTTTTTCCCTCACGTTACACAAAAAAAAAGAAAGAAAAAAAAGCAATCAATGAGGTGGTCAGTTATTCTAGAAGATTTAAACAGAGAGACTAAGAAAGATTTAAATTTTACAGATCTAGGATTTTTCGTGATGTGAAACACGATCCAACATCATCCTTACACAAGATATCGTCATGCCCAATAAAGATTATGGACTAGAGACACTCCCCTGCAGTAAACTATTTAATACTTTTACGAGATCTGTTAAAGCCAGCATGACGTCAAGGATGCGTCATATTGCGGGTATAGTATTATGACGTACGCACTTCCTACTATCTGGAATTCCATTCAATGATGTAGTGGAAACGTACTTTTTTCTACCGTACAAGAAATTTCTAATAGCACATGTATTTCATTCTTCTTATAACTGCACACCTCGTATTTTGCACTTAGAACCAATAATTTAAGCAAGCTAAGTCGAGCGCGAAGCAAACTCTGCCGTACCATCCTTTAACTGGAACCATTTCGCCACATTTTCAGGCCCCTATTTGAGAACCTCTGTATAAGGCCAGAACGCAGAAATTTTCGTCAATCAGTAAGCTATAATCACATACTTAAAATCCAAAATTTCAAGTCTGTAGTTCATTTAGTTCCGAAGTTAAGCGAAAGCAAAGTTTCGCATTTATGACACTCACTCATGATCATCAAAATAGAACTAAGTACTTCCCATAAACTCACAGAAATGAAAGGACCATGGGCAAAAATGTATGAAGCCTGGGCTCACCCACCAACAGAGATGAGATCACTTTGAATATACTTGTAAAGCACTAACTAAATATAAAGATTTAAACTCATTTTTGCGAATAATCCATGGGGTTATTTTGCTATTAACATTTTTCTCCGACCATAAATAAACTAAAAAGTAGTGCTGTTATGGCATTGTAGGTTTTGTTGATTGACATCTTTAACAAGTTTTAATTCCAGGTTTAATGTATATATAAAAAATAAAACAGCTCCTAACAGTTAAAATCATTTTTAACATTTCAATCAATACCAATAAAAATATCGTCTAAATGTCCTGCCGGTGGATTAAATTGTATGTGCCTGCCTAACTCTAGATACCATATTATTGAAATGGTATGAGCACAACTTCCTACTGTGCGTCTACCTGTTAGCTCGGTCATAGACGTTTCGTTTGCGACCCCTGAGATCGCCCGCCGTGTCCAGGGATGGCGCGTGGTGGAGGAGGAGGAGACGTCGTCAGATCACCGATGTATTCGGTTCGACGCCTCCCCTCCACCTAACCTGCGGCCAGCAATCGCGAATCCCCCGGAACCGCGTTGGGCACTCCATCGCCTTGATCGGGAGGCTCTCCTGGAGGCGGCCATCGTGCAGTCCTGGATTCCGACAGCGGACAGGCCTGCCGATGTTGATACCGAGGTTTAGTGGTTCGGGAGAGCCATGTCGCACATCTGCAATGCGGTGATGCCCAGGGCTAGGCCCAGACCGGCGAAGAAGCAGGTGTATTGGTGGACGCCGGAAATCGCGCAGTTGCGCGCGGATTGCGTTACCGCGCGCCGCCGGTACACCAGGTTTCGCCGGAGGCGTCGCCGCCCAGACGATGCGGCAGCCCGAGATACGGAGCTCTACGATGGGTACAAGGAGGCCAAGAGGGCCCTCCAGACCGCCATCAAGCGGACCAAAAAATTGGGCCGCAAGGAGCTGATGGAGACTCTGGAGCGGAACCCGTGGGGGCGCCCGTACCTCATGGTAAGAGGCATGTATATTGGGCCGCAAGGAGCTGATGGAGACTCTGGAGCGGAACCCGTGGGGGCGCCCGTACCTCATGGTAAGAGGCATGTAGGTATATTGCGTATTCGTAGATCTGGAGAAGGCCTATGACAAAGTGGTGAGGAATGAACTATGGTCAACATTGTCTTTGTACGGGGTGAGCAGCAGCTTGATACGAGCACTGAAATCTCTTTATGAGGGCTCAAGTGCTTGTGTCAGGATCAACGGAGCTTGCACGGACTTCTTTAATATAGAAAGGGGTGTGAGACAGGGTTGTGTAGCGTCACCGTGGCTGTTTAACCTGTACATGGACAGTTGTTTGAAAGAATTGCAAGAGAGTGCGTGTGGTATAAAACTGAACGAGCTGACCATCAAATGCCTCCTATATGCTGACGATCAGGTGATCTTAGCTGCATCGGCGGAGGAGTTGCAGTTGATGGTTAATATTATGCATGAGGCGCTGAAAGGTAGAGGAATGAAAGTGAATGTAAGTAAGACTAAAGTAATGGTTTTTGAAAGAGAGGAATGTATGACGAATTGCCCTATTATTATCGAAGGGCAAAGAGTGGAACAGGTGAAAGAATTTGTATACCTGGGTTCAAAATTTACGAGGGATGGAAAGTGTGACCAGGATATTGAGAGAAGAGTTTTGGCAGGAAATCAAGTGAATGGGGCGATGCATACCTTTATGAGCAGTCAAAACGTGTCTAAGAAGGCGAGAGTGGCTGTGCATAGGGGTGTGCTTATCCCCACACTTATGTATGGTAGTGAAAGTTGGGTGTGGCAGAAGAAGCATGAAAGTAAAATTAATGCAGTGGAAATGAGAAGTCTGCGAAGTATAGCTGGAGTGAAATTGATGGACAAAGAAAGGAATAGCGTGATTAGAAAACAATGTGGTATAACTGAAGATGTAGTGACAAAGACAGAAAAAGGGATGCTTAGATGGTTTGGACATGTTGAGAGGATGGATGAAAATAGACTGACTAAACAGATCTATAAGGCGATAATGAATGGGCAAGCTGGTAGGGGTCATCCTCGGCGTACGCATGGTAACCAAATTGATGACCTGCTGGAAAAAGGCCAGGTCAAGAGTACCCTTAACCGGCGAGCGTGTATGAAAGCACTTATGAAAGTAGAAGAAGCGAAAGTGGTATGCCAGGATCGTAGCAAGTGGAAAGCCATAGTCTCTGCCTACCCCGATGGGAAACAGGCGTGATGATATGTATGTATGTATGTAAGTTTTATGACTCTAATAATTAGCTTTTACGCAAAACCTATTTAGGTGCATATCTTTTTTCTGCAATGGAATTGAAGGTGGTGCTGGTAGTTACAATTTTAGTACAAACCAAATCCTTACAAACGGCATATGATATAACTCTGTTGGACACTGAGCCCAATTTGTCTCATGGTCCTTTGGTACAGAGTCACTACTTTTTAGAGATGAACAAGCAGCTCCATCGAGACTTGGCTAGTTTTTTACAGAATGTTTTTGGTGGGATATTGATTACAATAATATTATTTAATTAAAAAAGATAAGTAAAATTGCTTACCAATCCAACTGGCTTGACTCTCCGTAATATACAGAAAGGATTCCTTACTCTTCAACTGTGGGAGCGCAGTAGCCGAGAAACCAAAGGCCATACCAGTGTTGATAGTTCCTAGGTTGGCAACAAAAGAGGCCAACACCTGCTTGAGGGCTTTCCCCCTGCCTTCCTTGCTGGCCTTCTTGTCAGGGAGAGCGATTTTTGTGATGGTCGCGGAGTTGCCATTTTTTATGAAGGGCACACCGTCGTTCCTGTAACAAGATGAAAAATAGTTAGGGTTTTCTTAAGTCCTGGGACATTTTTCGGAGGGCTTACCCGGGGCTCCCAACCGTAGGCTGTTGGGCGTTACGTGAGGTTTTTTAGTCGGTAGGAGTCCGGCGTAGCATCCATGAAGGATTTTCGCAAACGTTAAAAAATTGGTTTTCTTGAAAATCTATATTTTTCTTACAAAACAAAATAGGTACTTATAATGCCAATCAGCTAACCGCAGGCTCAAAATACAAAATAAACATTGAATTTAAACTTTTACGGTCACTATATTTAGAGTACTTAGATCATCAAGATATTTACAATTGTGTCCCATGATCATGGCGTTTGCGCTAATATAATTTACTCTACTTTCCCGGGACATCCTTCCGAGGGCTTACCCGGGACTCCCAACCACAGAATGTTAGGCGTTACGTGAGGTTTTTAGTCGGTAAGAGTCCGGCATAACATCCTCTGAGGATTTTCCCTCACGTAAAAAAAAAAATATATATATTCTACTTACAAATTTTCAATAATTCGCCTTTTTTAATGGCGAGCAATACCAGTACTACCCGTTCGCTCTAACTTTGCCGCTGGCGTAGAGGCGTATACCCGAGAAGTAAATGGACAGTAGCTAATGTCACTTCGTCATAGAAAATACGCAACATTGTATGAAGAAGTGACATTAGTTGCTGTTAATTTACTTCGTCTAATTAAAAAATCGACTTTAGTATGGAGCCAAACGGCAAAGTTAGAGCGAACGAGCAGTACATTAGTTTCAGAGTGTTTCTATTACAAACAAATCTTTCATCTTTAAAAAAAAGCGTTAAGTAAAAATGTCGGTGAATATTTATTTTTTATCTTTATAATATTAGATAGATACACATGATTTCTTCACTGCACAGTTAAGTGATAACACTCAATTATCACATTATATTCTGCGAACATCTTTTTAAAAACAATGATCTTATTTAGGTATTTCCGATATGACACATAGATTAACATTTTATACATATTACCTATTCCTTGTTTCCGTGTAACTTATACGTTATTTTCTACACTACAACCACTGTTCAGCTGACTACAGAGGCGTTAAGGGTTATCTCATACGATAACACGAACCTACCTCTCGACCTCTTAACATTCATTAACCCTACAATCTACAATGATGCTCAAAGTTTTCTTCACATATTAATTATTTAAGCCAAGTTCTATATTCTTCTTTCAAAATTTTGTTATTTTGGGTTCGGAACTAGTTCTATCTACTATTGGACATTCGAGGTGAAGGAAACCTCGAAACAATACCGGCAATATTCTAGATCCATTATTTTGAAAGCTACGAAAGTTTACTGAAGAAATGTCTTTTGTTTCATAATTTGCCGTTTCTAAATGTAAGACAAATGACGCATTTTATTGGTAAAAGTCCACCTTCCGCCGCTCTGTTCAACAAAGGATAATATAATACTATTACATACAGATCGGCAACTCCCTGTCGCGCCACAGCTGTCAGTAGAGTTGACGTACGCGTTGACGGACAATTTGCTTATATTTTATTGATCACACGCACACATTCAAGCTGGAGTTTTCGCCCTGTGGTTCAACGTAGTAGCTGGCCAGCGTTATAGGTGCAGTAAGGTCAAACAACCTAAAGAAATGCTAGGTAGAGAGACCTACGGCCAACTGTGGACTGTTGCAGGTTTTGATTTGTTTAACTTGATATCAGGCACGTGAGTTGAACCAACATAACTTGGTGAACTGTGAATATATATATAGTATGCCTCTGTCTACCATTTCGGGCTAAAACTCGTGACTAGAAGTATCTATGTATAAATTCTAATTTGCCACAATAGATCACCGATTGATAGGTCGTTGAAGATGTCAAAATATTGTCATTGGTGACGTCAGAATACATTGTAACAATAATTATTATTGTTAATTGTTATTAGTGTATCATAACAAACATATAAAATTAATGGCATTACTTCTGTCTATGTTAGGTATCTCATATTCTATTAATAGTTTTATATGTAGTCTCAATGTGTTAATGAGATATGAAAATCAAAACAATACCGGTCAAGTGCTAGAATTTTTAGCTGTATCTACATCATATCTATCACGGCGTTCAAAACGAGAGTTTCAGATGATCTGTGTGTATTGTGGAAACAGTCCATCAAGTTCTAAAGAAATTTTTAGTGTTAAAAATGCTTTCAGTGTCAAAAATGTCTTTAAAATAGGTAATTATTATGCTGGAGGACTACACTGCAGGAAAATCCATCTGAACCCTGAAATGTGCACGTACTCATATTAAAATACGTGTGTTTAAAGGACATTGCAACGCGTCGCCGGGTTTGTTACTATGTCAAATTTTCGACTATCGTCTATGTACAGGACGATTGTGTTGTGTTCTTTGGCTTCAGGGAGGCAAGTTTATGTGCCTCACAGGGGAGATACTCTGGGTTGCCACGGGTATGATATCTAATATTGACTTTGTAAAAGTTTGCCACTTTCCTTGCTCAGACACAGGAGTGCAAAAACATCGTTGGTTTCCCTGAGAGAAAAGCCTTGAGAAGCCACGAATTCGAAAGGCTTTTTACTACCAACTTCGTTGAGAAAATTCGTTACTATTTAGTTAGCTTCGGAGTCCTACTGGTATCTTTGAGTTCCAGTTCAGTCTCACCTGCAAGAAGTGCAGCTGGGTAACGCGGTCCAAATAACGGAAGACTAGAAATAAAATCTTGTATTCCAACAAAACGAAATTCGGCACTCCAGCTACACAGGGTAAAGCTAATTTGATTGACTGAATCGCTTCATTTTTGGAGAGAGATAAATTTCTCATATTTTTTTCCTCATGATAAGCTATCTTTTTTTTTTTTTTTTTTTTTTTTTTATTTTTTTTTTTTTTTAACGTGAGGGAAAATCCTCATAGGATGTTATGCCGGACTCTTACCGACTAAAAAACCTCACGCCACGCCTAACAGCCTATGGTTGAGAGCCCCGGGTAAGCCCTCAGGAAGGATGTCCCGTGAGGAAGGATGTCCCGTGATGATAAGCTATATTGAGGAAAAAAATATTTACCCCTTCTTGAAATTATATTAATTTTTTAAGTTATTATAAACATAGCATTAAAATTGCAAAGGTAATTCAATTGGCACAATAAACAAGGTAAGGACGATTGGAACAACATGGTGAAAATACCAATGAACATAACTAATTTCATGCGAAACACGAATCTGTCGAACGTTTCTTTTATAATGCAGTACAGTGTTGTATTATTGACATTCAATCAGAAGAGGAAAAAAATATTTAAGGCAAAATGTTGGCATGTGAAAAGCTATTTTGGGTTTTGGTTTTTTAGGGCAAGGATACTCGTAAGCTCTTGAATCTTACGTTGTTTATTTTAAGACATGTGTAAGAGATTCTTTGTGCCATATTGCTTGGTGGAATCCATGGGATTCGTGGAATTACTTTGGTGCTGATTTTTAACCACACGACGTCAATGCGTGAACGGGAATTTACAGGGGAAACGTGAAACGAGGTCTCTCATTTTTGCAGTTACCGAATAGAGAACCGGCGCAGCGCCCTGGACATCCCGTCCCTCAGTTATGGTGTGACGCCTCATGGGCCGGAAAGTAGAAAGACAATCTCGGAATGGATTATGGGTCCGCAAATATTTGTTTTGGGGTTCGAGGTTTTTCTATCTATAGTAAAAGCTCTTAGTCGAGTTGCCTGGTGACCCAAGGGCTAACAGTTTTCTCTCTCAGCGAATAGGTATTGCTATTCAAAGGGGGAATGCTACTAGTCTTTTGGGCACAATACCACGGTGGCCTTATTTAGGTTTGGTTTAGATAGTTATAATGAAAATATTTACCTATGTAATTATGTTTCACTGAATTTTTGTTACTATAATTATTATTCATGTATTTAGATCATATTTGCATGTTTATCAAGTCAAATTATCCAGACGTTCTCAAGTAGGTACCTACTGCATATCAGCAACTAATTTGACGATTCATTTGGATTGATATAGACCAAAAAAACTCTAAATGAACAATTTCTCCACCTCAAGCCCACAATCTAGAAGTCGCCTGAGCCTAGAAGCAGCTAATGTCTTAATGAAACTCCTCTTTTCTACCGAGGTTGTTCTAATGGGTAGTTCAGAAATCCGTAAGTCCCACACAGACCCTGTGCTTTTTACACAAGGGTAGTTATGGTAACAAAACTATTGGTAACGTCTGTAAGTGTGCAATTCGCTTCTGTCTATCACAATGATTATTAATTACGCGTGTTTGTTTGTAAGTATGTATTTACACCAATAAATTTAAAAAACCGACTAAGTGCGAGTTGAACTCGCCCATGAAGGGTTTCGTAGCAGCAAGTAACATAATATAAAAGTTCTTATAGTGCGTTGTAACTTTGATTGATGTTTTAACACGTTTCTAACCGAAAATTGCGGTTTATGACGTATTAAAAAAAACTACCGGCTCTATCTCGTTCAAACCAATTTTCGTTGGTAGTTTTTATGGCAATGTACATCATATATTCTTTCTAGATTTATCATTATCTTATTTTAGAAGTTAGAGGGGGGGGGACACACATTTTTCCACTTTGGAAGTGTCTCTTGCGCAAACTATTCACTTTAGAAAAAAATGATGTCAGGAACCTCCACAGCATTTTTGAAGACCTATCTATTGATGCACCACACGTATGGGTTTAATGAAAAAAAATTTTGAGTTTCAGTTCTGAGTATGGGGACCCCCAAAACTTACTACTTTTTTTCTAGTTTTATATAAGAATCTTAATGCGGTTTACAGAATACATTTTGTTACCAAGTTTCAATAGCGTAGGCCTTATAGTTTCGGAGAAAAGTGGCTGTGACACACGGACGGACAGATAGACAGACAGACAGACAGACAGACATGACGAATCTATAAGGGTTCCGTTTTTGCCATTTGGCTACGAAACCCTAAAAAGATGATATATTTAGATACTAGCTGAGCCCGCAACTTCGTTTACGTCACATAAGGTGTATGAAAGGAAAGGTATTTCTTCATCAGAGTCATCAAGCAGCGTCTGAAACTGCCCTGTTTGCTTAATCATAAAAGAGCTTAATGATTAAGTCAATTTTAAAACAATTCAGTCCACGCCTTCGGCGCGGACTGAATTGTTTAAAAATAGTCAATAATCATTAAGCTCTTTTATGATTAAGCCAACACGCCAGTTTAGGTTCACTCACATTCAAAGAAACCCCTACAATTAAAATTTTCAAAATATCTGATTCTTAAAAGTGTTATAACTCTTTTGTTTCTAAACCGATTTACATAAAACAAACGCTAAATGTTAACTGGAGCAAACTTCAACACAATAAAAAAAACCGCATTGCAATCGGTTGAGCGGTTACTGAGATTAGCGTGCACAACCGTACAGACAAACAGATATACAGACATACAGACATACAGACAAACAGACAAAAATTCTAAAAATCATTGTTTTGGGTTCTATTGCGTTCATAAAGCCCCCCTATAGTATTTTTTCTTATTTATCTTCCATGTACAGACAGCGACCTGTTACGATTTTATTATATGTATTGATAAGATAGGCAGAGCATTTTTCCTCAATTCCCTCAACTCATCTATAAACTAATTTTCTTTACCAATTCCACATCTTAAACACAAAAATTACGGTTGTACTACTTACGAATTCATCAAATGGCGGAAGCCGCAAACTGTCGAAACTACGTTCAATTGTCTTAATTGGTCAGCCGGGAATCGAAGCCGCTAGAATATGTACTTCTAACCAAACCAGTACCCATTCAAAACGAACAACCGACAAAAGGAAAACCCAATACCATACATGAAAAGCAATAATAGGACCAATACCTCCCTCTTGCGAAAAAAATAAAAGAAATTAAACACAAAAGAGTATTTTCTTTTTTTAATTAGCTCGGCAAAATGCCGCCCGCCTTGTGGAAAGCCATGATGACATCTAGCGATTGGGAGCCACTCTCACAATCTACAAGTGTCAGGGTGACAGTGGTCCTCAAGTTGCCCTTGAGGTGCCTCTTCACGCTCCGCTTGAAGAACCCGGAGTTGTAAGAGCAGGTAACATGTACGCTTGCAGGTCGTTTTAGGATTTTAATGGACTGACAGAGAAACGATCTTTTGAATGGCTCAGTCTGGCGAAGATTCTCTCCACTGCACGAGTCTGCAGAGGGATTTTAAGAGCTCTGCAAACATGCATAGTCATAAATTCGGTAAGATGCAGTCAAACTCATAACCTTCGGATTCTTTTACATATAGCTTTTTTTTCTTCTTTGGCGTTTGCCTTGTTTTCTTCCTTAGTTCTTTTTGACACCTGAGTCCTTTCATGGATAGGTATAGGTATGTGCTTCTTGGATAGGTATTATTATAAGTGCAAATTGGCATCGTACTCCGTAATAAACCTTTTAATGAAGTGGATACAATAGTCCTGCCCATTTTTAGGGTTCCGTAGCCAAATGGCAAAAACCCTTATAGATTCGTCATGTCTGTCTGTCTGTCTGTCCGTCCGCTGGTATCTATAGATAGGTTTTCAAAAATGTTAGTGAGGTTTCTAATATAATTTTTTTCTAAACTGAATAGTTTGCGCAAGAGACACTTCAAAAGTAGAAAAATGTGTGTCCCCCCCCCCCCCCCTCTAACTTCCAAACTAAGAGAATGATAAATCTCAAAAGAAGATATGATGTACATTGCCATAAAAACTACCAACGAAAATTAGTTCGAACGAGATAGAGCTGGTAGTTTTTTTTTTATACGTCATAAACTGCAATTTTCGGTTAGAAAAATCACTACCACTGCGAACGTGTTAAAACATCAATCAAAGTTACAACGAACTATGAGAACTTTTATATTATGTTACTTGCTGCTACGAAACCCTTCATGGGCGAGTCCAACTCGCACTTGGCCGGTTATTCTTTACTAAACACAAAAACAAATCCAACCAACCCTCACCAAAATACGACACAATGAAACCAACGAAAACTGTAATGTTCTCCAATGCCTTTCTGCTTCCCACTAATAAGCAAAACCCAGTCAGGTTGACAAGAAACTTACATAGTACCATAATAAGGTACTTCGTGAGCTGAATGTTGCACCAAAGACTGCATTGACAAACTCCTCCTAAATAAAATAAAAATGTCTGATTAATATCCGGAGCTGCAAAATGCTTTTTTTTTCTGAAGTGACGAGTCTGTCTTTATAAAGAATTTATCAACAACAATTTGGGCGTTTAAAAAGGATTATAAATGGCATCTTCAGAAAGCATCTTGTCAAAATCTAAATGGTGGCTTGATCACAAGCAAATGGAAGAACCAGTATCGTTCATTTTCTTCAAGGATACTGAACCTCAACTGTGGCTGGTCTTTGGAACTCGGAGTTTCAACGTTTCTCAGCTCCCTAGACTTTTATCAGACTAAAGCTAACATAGAGCAACGCGAACTGTCTAAGGCGATGCTCTGTGAAAGCTAATGACATAAATATATATGTCAAATTTCATAAGCAATAGGTTAAATATTTAACGGATCGTTAAGACTTTAAAAGAGCTTGAAATTGTTAGTATAATATACGCCACGTCGCCAATCATTCAAGTTTAGGGCCTAAGCCATATTTCATCCATGCGTCAAAAAGGGACCAGTAGTTTTGAAGTTCATACACCTTTTTTTATATGGGCATTCTATTTGTTATTAATTAGTGGGTACAAACTAGTAAATAAGTACTTTCATACAGCGTGCCAATGAACGATTCATGCTATTTACCTAACCTTGTTGTCAGTCTATGATATCACTACCGCGCTACCGCCAAGGGTTGCCAACTGTAGGTGCTCTTAAATTGAATATAGTGCTGTATATCATGTAGACCACAGAAATCAGAAAACTCTTTTCTGATATCTGTGATGTAGTCGTACCTAATGTCTGTCGGTCTATCATTAGTCAGTAGTTATCTCATGAATCATGATAGCTGGGCAGCTGACATTATCACAAACGATGTATTTCTGTTGTCGCTATAAAAAAAATACTAAATTAATAAAAAACAAATAATGTTTATGGAGGCTCCCACACAAAAAAATTATGTTGTGTGGGAGTACACTCTTCGTGCGTGAATCCGACTCACATTTGGCCGGTTTTTTAAGTCTGAACTCTTTATTTAGCTCATTTGATATAATAGGTATACCGTCAGAATACCAGAAATTATAATGCCTTAACTCAAAATATCGTAGCCCAAAATACCCGAAATCAAAATATCAATATTCAAAAGGCAAATATTTATAATATAAATAATTTAAAAAGCCTTACGGTCGAATAACCGAAAACCAAAAAATAAATTTATCAAATACCTTATCCTAAAATGTTCAAACACAAAATACCTTTTTTTTAACATGATTTAAATCCTACATGGATGCTATATATCTGCGAATGGTTAACACCCCGACTCAGAGTATCCCGACTCGGATAGGTTAGGTTAGAAGACTAAGGCGGGAGCGAAGCGAAGCGGAGCTCCCGCCTTAGCCTTCGTGGTTATTTTTTTTTTTGATTTTTAGTTAGCCCACTGTAGTACTTTTGTAACTCTGAATCAAAGTGTTTTAACATGAGGTAAATCCTACATGGATACTATGCCGGACTCCTACCGACTAAAAACCACACGTATCCTACATAACAGCCTACAGTTTCCCGGGTAAGCCCTCCGAAGGATACCCAAGGACCAACAGACCTACGGCTACAACTTCGGCTTCACTTAGGTGGGGGGAGGGGGGGCGTGTAAATAAGTTAAAGCCAAATAACAGAACGTGTGAGTGACAGTGACACATTTTTTTTTTTTTTTATTTTTTTTTTTTTTTTAACGTGAGGGAAAATCCTCGTAGGATGCTATGCCGGACTCTTACCGACTAAAAAACCTCACGTAACGCCCAACAGCCTATGGTTGAGAGCCCCGGGTAAGCCCTCAGGAAGGATGTCCCGTGACTCCCAACAGACCTACGGCCGCCAATGCGGCCTCGCCCAAGGGGTGGTTCGGGTGCAATCCCGCGTCTATGGGGGGTTTCGGGTGTGACCCCGCTTCTAAGGGGGGGCGTGCGTGAGTGCTCACGTCACGCTGCCGTCATGGGCCTGCTTCTGTACGGACGGTGAGCGGCCCTCTCACCGTCCTCAGACCCCCGGTCATGGAGGCCGATAGTCCTCAGCGAAGACACGTCGGCGGCGCCCAGGGCGCCGACTGCGGAACTCGGGTGGGAGAGTTCTCTCCCGCACCCGGCCCGCCGCCTCCTTCGCGAGCATGACCTGCTCGCAGAAAGAGGCGGCGCAGTCCCACTTACTCCCGCTGGAGAGCATGGCTCGTACCATGGCCTCAAGCGAGAGAGTGTCCACGCCCAGACCCACTACGAGGACCTGTCGCTGTTGTGCCCACGCCGTGCACTCCACCAGCGTGTGGAGCGCCGTGTCATCGCTGCGGTCCTCGCAGTGCTAACACTCGGCCGTGGTTTCCCGGTGTTTTCGCCACAGATACCTACCGAAGCTACCGTGCCCGGCAAGCATCTGTGTCAACCGGTAGGAGAGAGCACCGTGTCTTCTCTCCAGCCACTCGTCCATGACCGGTCTGACGGCCGCGATTGTGGCGAATCCCCCCTTTGGTTGCTCAAGTCGCATCTTCCATGTCTCCAGGGTTTCCTGGTGGAGCAGGGTCCGCTGGGCCTCGATTTCTCGAGACGCAGGCCTTTGGCCCCGCTCCAGCGCCTCCTTGCGCCATCTGAACAGTGACGCAAGGGCTCTCGCTTCCAGGTCCCATGGAGGGGTCCCGGCTAGGAGACATGCCGCCTCACCGGAGATCGTGCGGTATCCTCTTATCACCCTGACGGCCATCACTCTCTGCGGGCTCATCAGTCTAGCCTCATTGCTGGCCGTCAGGGTCTCCGCCCATACGGGAGCCCCGTACAGGGCCATGCTTCGCACGATCCCAAGGTACAGTCTCCTGTAGGGAGCGTTGGGTCCCCTGATGTTGGGCATCAGCCGCGCGAGTGCGGCCGATGCTCCCCTCAGTTTTGGGACCAAACTTCGGAAATGATGTCCGAAGTTCCACCGGCCATCGAGTACGAGCCCCAGATACTTCATCGAGGGCTCGATGCCGATGCTGACGCCCCCCACCTGTAGGCTGGATCCCGCAGGTGGCCCCATCCGAGGTCCGTGGAAGCACAGAGCCTCGGATTTGTGAAGGGCGACCTCAAGACCCAGCCGCCGAATCCGACCCACGACCTGAGCAACCCCTGCCGTGGCCTTAAGTGCTGCGGCACGGTGCGTTGCTCCCCGCGCCGTAACGAGGGTGTCGTCGGCGTAACATGTTACGCCGACCCCTCTGAGCAACGGACCACGCAGCACCCAGTCGTAACCGATGTTCCACAGGAGCGGCCCTAAAACCGATCCCTGTGGAACACCGCACGACACATCTCGCCGACCCGGCCCCAGCCAGCTCGGGTAAGCTATGGCTCTCTCGGAGAGATAAGCCCCGACAATTCGACGGAGGTAGGGAGGCACTCCATGATAGATAAGCGCCTCCCTGACGCAGTTCCAGGGCAAGGTGTTGAATGCGTTAGCGATGTCGAGAGACACCGCCACCACCACCTCACCCTGTGAGACTGCTTCCTCCGTCAGGCCTCTAATGCGCATGATCGCGTCCACGGTGGAGCGTCCCTGACGGAAGCCAAACTGGCTATCCGCCAGATCAGGCCCCACGCGTGTGAGGTGCCCGACGAGGCGTTGTGCAATAATGCGCTCAAAGAGCTTGCACACCTCGTCGAGCAACACGATCGGCCGGTACCCTGATGGGGAATTTGCCGGCCGCCCCACCTTTCGAATCAAGACCAGTTTCCCTGTCTTCCAGACCTTGGGAAACTGGCCTTTTTCGAGGCATGCGCTATAAAGACCCATAAGTCGAGGCCCAAGCTCCTCGAGAGCCAGGACCCATGCACGGCCTGGAATGCCGTCGGGTCCAGGGGCGGTGTTTCTACGGGATTTAAGCCGCAGGACAGCCGCCCCTAACTCACCCTCGGTGACTACGGGCACGTCGTTCTCGCTGTCTTCCGCGTTGGGCGCCTGAGACGGAACCATGCGCGGAGGAACGTGTTCCTCCGCTCTCGACGGGAACAAGGAGTCCAGGACCCCCTCCAGCCGCTCCGGCTGGAGACTCTGGGTTAGTGGGGGCGCCTTAGGGCGTAATTTGCCTCTTACCATGAGGTACGGGCGCCCCCACGGGTTCCGCTCCAGAGTCTCCATCAGCTCTTCGCGGCCCAATTTTTTGGACCGCTTGATGGCGGTCTGGAGGGCCCTCTTGGCCTCCTTGTACCCATCGTAGAGCTCCGTCTCTCGGGCTGCCGCATCGTCTGGGCGGCGACGCCTTCGGCGAAACCTGGTGTACCGGCGGCGCGCGGTAACGCAATCCACGCGCAACTGCGCGATTTCCGGCGTCCACCAGTACACCTGTTTCCTCGCCGGTCTGGGCCTAGCCCTGGGCATCGCCGCATCGCAGATGTGCGACATGGCTCTCCCGAACCACTCCACCTCGGTATCAACATCGGCAGGCCTGTCCGCTGACGGAATCCAGGCCTGCACGATGGCCGCCTCCAGGAGAGCCTCCCGATCAAGGCGATGAAGTGCCCAACGCGGTTCCGGGGGATTCGCAATTGCTGGCGGCAGGTTTGGTGGAGGGGAGACGTCGAACCGAATATATCGGTGATCTGACAACGTCTCCTCCTCCTCCACCACGCGCCATCCCTGGACACGGCGGGCGAGCTCAGGGGTCGCAAACGAAACGTCTATGACCGAGCTGAGCCCCCGCCGCGTCCAGGTTGCGACATTCCCCCGGTTCAGGATGACTAGGCCACGTGTTGTGACCCAGTCCTCCAGTTTCCTCCCCCTGTCTCTGGTTTCCCGGGAGCCCCAAGCCTGCGACCAGGCATTGAAGTCTCCCAGGACCAGGACAGGGCGAGGCCGGCATGCAGCGAGGACGACGTCCAGCTCAGGGAGCCATAGCTCGAACTGATGCTGGTCGAGGCTCGGCGAGATGTAAACGGCCACGACAGCCACACCCTCGTATTCCGCCGCGACACAACCCGGACCCCTAGCGATGACCGCCAGGCGCGAGTCGTCCGCGCCGGTCCCCCCAAAAATAGTCGCCATGCCGTCCAGATCCACCGGGCTTCCCGGGTGAACCCAATACGGCTCGGCGACGACTGCGATGTTAATGGACCACTGCCTGATGCTCTGGTACAGAAGGTCCTGAGCACCAGTGCAGTGGTTCAAATTCACCTGCAGGATGCGGATATGGGTGTCCATTAATGGACGTCCATTTCCGCACCCTGCCGCGGGCGTGCCACCTCACTCTCAGCCCCCCGTGCGGACGGACGGGGCTTCGGCCTTGAGGCAGCGCAGGACTTGCTGCCCGCCCGGTGGTCGGCCTCCTTGCCCTCCGCCACGCATTTATAACACCGCGGCGGGGCGTCACAGGCAAGGGCCTTGTGACCGGGCTGACTACAGCGGAAGCACCGGTCGCCTACGGTGACTTCCGCCGCACACTGCACCCCCACATGCCCCACGACCAGGCACCTATAGCACCTGGCTTCGCGGGGCTGCAGGAGATGCACCTGCGCCCTCAAGAAGCCCCCAATAAGGAGGCTTCGTCCGTCCGCCACTTTCTGGGCCGCCGCGACGGGGCAGCTCACGACTGCCGACCCGTGACCGGTGGGGCCAAAGCGGATTTCGCCTGACCTCACCTGATCACGGGGACAGCCGCTCGCCTCCACGACGGCGGAGATAAGCTCGTCCGTCGTGGCCGCGTCATCCAGACCCGAGATGCGCAGCGCGGCGCATTTGTTGGGTCTGGTCACGCAGACGTCGCCCGCATTCAGCGACTCCCGCAGCTTCGCCGCTAAGGCATCCGCTTTGGGGCCGCTGGTGGAGCCGGAGACCTCGAGGAGGCGTGCTCCGGTGCGCGTCACCTTGCACCGGAGACCTCCCTCTATCTCGAGGGCCTTGAGGTCGACTGAGGCTTTCGCCTGCCTCAGGACCTCGGCGTACCCCACGCCCTTCGCCTTGCCCTCCGTCGTCACCGTAATGACGACGGCAGTGGAGCGGGGAGCGCGGAGCCTCTTCGGCGCCTTCGTCGCGGCGGCCTTTGCCGCCTTTGCCGCTTTAGCGGCGACTTTTGCCGCCTTCTTGGCGGCCTTCGCCGCCTTTTTGGCGGCCTTATTGGCCTTCTTCTTGGCTCCTACCACCTCCCAGACCCCCTCGTTCGAGGTAGTCTGGGGTGCAGCAGGAGCGCTGGCTGTTGGGGAAGCGGGGTTGCCACTTCCCCCAGGTGCCGTCTTCTTGGGGGCAGAGGGGGCGGAGGCCCTCGGCTTGGGACCAGTCCCGTTGGGTGCAGCCGTCGTCGCGTATGACGCGCCGACGGGAGCCGCCAGCGGTGGGCGGTATGCCCGGTCCTCCAGGACGCCGAGGCGTCGCTCGATGGCCTCCAGCAGCTGGACCATCGAAGGTGTCGTCTTGGGTGGTGCACGGGGAGCGGGGGCTTTTACACCCCGAGCTTCCCCGGCCCCCTGGACCAGCTGCGTCAGCTTGTCAACCTCCTCCCGCATCAGCTGCTGCTGCTTACGGGAGTCGGCAAGCTCCGCCTCCAGGCCCGCAACCCGAGCCCGGAGCTTCCCCTCCTCCTTGGAGACACTCCTCTCGAGGAGCTCCTCCAACGCTTTGGCGGCGCCTGTGACCGCGTCCGCCACAACCCTCTTCTTCCCGGCCACATTCTTGGCACCCTTTACGGCGCCAGAAATGCGGGCAAGAGCCGCCATGATTTCTTTAGCCGCCGGCACCTCCGTGACCTTCCCGCTTGGCAGCGGGGGCACAATCGCCGGCAGCTCTGCTGCTACTCTACTCCCTTTCGCTCTGTAGAGGTCGGTCTTCCGACCTCTACCCGCGGTGGTAGCCACAACCTTCCGAGGGAGATCCTCCTCACTTGTGGATGACTCCGACCCAGGCCTACGGAACAGGCCTTCGCCGCTCGACCTGGGTCTCTTCCTTTTCACGTCGGCATGGTTACCCTCGATGGCACCCTCGGTTTCGGTACCCATGTCGACCGCCGACTCCATCTCCGAGCCAGCACGGGTTGACGCGACCTCCGCGTCACTGGGGGTGGTTTTAAGGCACACCCCTGGGCCTAAAGTATGGTGACCCCTCCCATATACCACCAGGGATGAACCCTGGCGGGGGTCGCCATGCCGAGACATGGCAAGCGATTCCCCGGACACTGTCCGGGTGCGCTCCTGGGTAGTAACTTTCGTCGTAATTTGCTCCATACTGATTTTTTTGCGTTTTGCGTCCGCCGACGTAAGGGTGGGAGTGGGGAAGTTGGGAGAGGATGTGAGGATGGGAAGGGCGGGAAGGCGGGAGTGACGCCCTAGGCACTGAGTTCCCCCCAGCGATACATCAAATTGCCGGGCGTCAGAGCGTGAGATTTGGGGTAATTTTTTAAAGAGGTTTTCTTCCTCGCAACTCCAAAGAGCCACCGTGCCCGTCTGTTGCCAGACGGGGTTACGGCTCGGCCGAACGATGGTTCCTATGGAACCGTGCACTTCGCCACTGATCACTCAGTGGCGAAGTACTCGTCGCCCTGGGAGTTCTCCACTAAGTACGCTCTGCATAACAGAGCGCATGTGGAGAACTCCAAACCGGCCATAAAGGCCCCCCCTCCTTGGTGGACTATTGGCCGTGGGCGACGACGTGCGCCTCAGGTGAAGTCCACATCGTCGTCCACGTTACCAGGATGCACCACGTGGAGGTTGTCCTACCCAGCACCCCCTCGACAGTGACACATTGTATTCTATTTTCGGTATTTTAAATTAAGGATATTTGAAAATTTGTATTTTGAATTCTGATATAATAATTATTTGTATTTTAAATTTAGACATTTTACGGTAAGGTGTACTGAAATAAGGTATTTTGAATGTTAAGGTATTTCGAATTCGGGTATTTTGGTCTAATGCATTTTAAGTAAAGGCATTTTGATTTCTGGTATTTTAATATATAACCGATATAATATGATATAGATCTTACTTCTTACTAATATTATAAATGTGATAGTTTGTGAAGATGTTCGGATGTTCAGATGTTTGGATGTTTGTTACTCAATCGCGCTCTAACGACTGAACGGATTGGGATAAAATTTTGTACAAAGATAGCTTATGGTCTGGAATAAAACATAGGCTACTTTTCATCCCGGGAAAATGGTCCCACGGGAATCGGGAACGAACGAACGAATTTCACGCGGGCGAAGCCGCGAGCATCATCTAGTACCCTATAAAAGTTGGCAACCCTACTCCCACATGTCACGTCATTCGTTTATCACTTGAACATAGATCACGCTACAATTTAAATATTAATCATAACAAGTCATGTGCATTTTTATCATTTAATCAAACAAATTTACATACTCACGAATGTTGCGTTATTTTACAACTTTCCCAGTTTGATAAGGTTTTGTTTACATAGAGATAAGGTTGATGTTTTCAGAAGCCTGTGTCTATCACGTGGGCCGCATGTGTTGTGCTGTTATTTAAATTCATTACAGTTATAATCTGACTCAAATATGCTACCTTATAGAGGTACTTTTAGTTTTAAGTCATCTAAACTACCTACTTGTAATATTACAAAGAGGAAAGATTTGTTTTGTGTTGAATAGGCTCTCAAACTACTAAAACGATTCAAAAAAATCTTTCACCAATAAAAAACTACATTGGTGTTAGCGGGTATCTTACCTATAGGGTATATACTATCACGCTGCGATCAAAAGAAGCGGGGCAGTTGTGAAAAATGTTGTAAAAGTAGGGATATTTTCAAACAATTTTGTAAACTAGGTCTTCCCCGCTGCTTCGACCGTATAGAAGTCGTTATCGCGTAAAATCATAACCCTCATTTTGCGCAGTCGGTTAAAAAGTCGCCTATGTCCTTCCCAGGACCTCAAACTATCCCTATGCCAAATTTCATCTCAATCGCTCCAGCAGTTTAGGCGTGAAAGCGTAACAGACAGGCAGAGTTACTTTCGCATTTATAATAATTAGCAGAGATACGGGAATGGATACTGCGAGATTCGTAGACTATGTAGTCTACGAATCTCGCAGTCTCCTAGTATGTTACAGCAAAGATGGGCAGAAGTCGGCAGATATAGTGCTGGACTTTTCGAAATATTTGATAGGCAGTAATTTTGAGTGCCTCGATTGTCTAGTGTTCGTAAATATTTATTAGTGTAATTAATATCATCAATATTATGTGTCAATATTTGCAAGTAGTGTGTTAATTTCATTTAGATGTTGTTATCACGTTCCTGAGTTGCTTGACTCACACAATGAATAACTGATTTATTGATATGATTGACAAGCTTGTAGTAATTTGTGAGCATGAGCAACAACAGATTTGTTAATTTGTTAGGTCCAATTGATTCGGAATGTAAAGGTTAAAAGGGCTTTTTTTTACGTGAGGGAAAATCCTCAAAGGATGTTATACCGGACTCTTACTGACTAAAAAACCTCACGTAACGCCCAACAGCCTGTGGTTGGTAGCCCAGGGTAAGCCCTCGGAAGGATGTCCCGGTTAAAAGGCTTTACAAATCTTCAAAGAAGAGCGTTTTTTAGGGTTCCATACCCAAAGAATAAAAACGAGGCCCTATTACTAGGAATCCGTTGCCTGTCTGTCTATTTTCATCCATCACTGTCTCCAAGGCAGATTGGCTGCACGCCACTCGCCAGTTTTACAAGAGCAGGCCAAGACGGTGGTGGGTCTCATCACCCCTCATAGAAATGGGACTATAACCCCCCCCCCCATAGAAGCGGGATAACCCCCCCCCCCCCCAAAGAAGTGGGATAGAACCCAAACCCACAGAGAGAGTCCGCGATGGTGGACAAAGTCTGTGTCGGTACTCGGTAGCCCTGGGGTTATCCTGGGGACTCCTGGCCTTACTTAGACAGATGGCAAGGTACTTTGGGGGTTTAGTCGGTAGAAGTCCGGCATGACATCCATCAGAATTTCCACACGGGAACACTGTATCTCAAGAACCGTGATACGTAGAGAGTTAAAATTTTCATAGATGATGTATTTCTGTTGCCGCTATAATAACAAATACTAAACTTGAAGCCGTGAGACGGTGTCACCTGACTGCTCCTCTAACGTTTATTGTGAAAGTGAAAGTTCAATCCGATTGATGTTGTCATTTTTGTTTTATTTCAAACTTTGAACAGATGATCCACGTGACCTAGTGACGTAATTTACTGCAACAGAGTCACAGACTACAGACACAAGTCTCGCCATAAGTCCCTCTGCAATCTATTTTATAGAGAGTGCTAAAACAGAAAAACATTAAGCCGATTGCAATAAACGTAATTTCTTCGTTTGTTTATACAAATGGCTGACGTGGGAAAACTACTGACATAACACTAGCCTTAAACGTAAAAATCACATCGAATGTTGAAACAATTGTAACAGATATGGTTTAAAAATACTAAATTTCACTTGTAACAAAACATTTGTAACAATAAAGACCGAGCATGCTTCTATTTACAATGTTGAACCACAAACCTTGATGTGTCTTTCATTCTGAGAGCACCCTGTATAGTGTAACTATATGCTTCAGTTGTTTCTTATCGAATGCTTGCACGGACATTTTGTAAACAGTCTATTTTTAATTAATATCTACTGCGATATTAATTTCATAAGTTTTGTGGCCTTTTTTTTTTAAACCTCAAACCACACGGTGCCCTACAACTGTCCTACGGCCGGGAGTCCCGGGTAAGCCCTCGGAAGGATGTCCCAGGGCTCTCGGCAGACTTTGGCAAACACTTCAACTTCGACTATGGGGTTCGGGTGCTATCCCGCGTCTGGGGAGTTGGTTCGGGTTAACCCGCTACTTGAGGGAGCTGGGTAGGTACTGTCACACCACTATCACCACAATAAGGCGCATAGAGATATTCACCATCGTCTTGGCCTGCTTTTGTAAGAACGGTGAGCAGCCAGCTCACCGTTCTCAGGCCCCCGGTCATGGATATGGAGGAGGAGTTTTGTGGCCTACCAAATATAGAAAAAAAATCTGTCCACCAATTTCTTTGAAAATTACACATCATGCCACGGTCTCTAGCTATCAGATCAACTAATAGTAAAAATATTCCAGAGTTTCCGACAGAGTTTCAACATCCCACCGCGGCCTAGCCCCATATTAATATATGCCTCCTTATGCGTGTTCTACCGCCTGTACAATGGTATAATGTGCTCTGAGAAATTGTTTGATATGATATATGATGCCCTCACCGCTCGCCATAGACAGACACTTTGCGTCCGGAGCGTTCCAGCACGGTTAGATCCGATAGGAGCTTTCTTCCGCGCACGCTTAGGTTGTGGAATGATCTCCCTGCCTCGGTTTTCTCAAACGCTCACATTATGGGGTTCTTCAAAAGGGGTACGGAATCTTAAAAAGAAATACTTACAACTTACGAATGAATGAACTATTGTGTAAAAGAAAATTGTTGCAAGTGCAAAAAAAGATGTTCAACATTACTTTCATCTGGTTAAAAATAACTCAATCACTGAAAATGGGGTAGGTACTTATTGTTATGTAGATTTACACATAGTTACAACAGTTTGACGTCAAAGTGTATACAAGTGTCTCGACCTATAGACATATGTATAGGCTTCGACCAATAAATACTCGTAGTATAGACAGGCCCACGTTCATACATTACGAACTCAAAATGTGGACTAGTTCACACACAAAGATATTGCAGCAATGACACGACACGTCATTTCCGTTTAAATAGAGAAGAAATACAAAACATCGTGTGAAAGAAAGATGTAGCTTATACTTTTCAACTGTGGGCGAGAGCAGGCCGCCGCCATCTTAATTATCTGTTTATGTTTTGTCTCTTTTACTTGCTATTAATAATATAATCTGTGCTATTAGCTTTAAATTTTCAAAATGAAATGCATTAATAGATGCAAAATTAAGAGTAAGAGTACAAAATGTCACCACCCCAATACATCCCGAGGGTGCCGTAAGAGGCGATTAAGGGAACACTTTCGCAAAAAGATCTATAGCATAGCTAAGAAAAACTCGAATTGAAAGCCGGTTGTCAGTAAAATGACAATTGTTAAGCCAAGTTGAAGACCTCATAGGCGGCGGAACATGGCGACCTGAACCTGTCCATTTCAACACGGCAATAGGCTCACCACCTATCACGTAAAACATAAAACTATAAGGTGAAATGTGGGCGTATACTATGCCTCTGCCTACCCCTTTGGGCATAAAGGCCTGATTACATGTAGGTATGCATGTATATAAAATTAGTACTTACGAGTGAAAAGTACGTACGTAACGTCTTCAAAACTGATGTGTGGATGTGCCTGTCTATACTATTACAATATAAAATATGCTTTTTGGATTGGCAATAAAAATTGTACTATTTTCGCTATCACTCTCTTTTCCAATTATTCAATCTCATACTTTTCTGATTTTCCGATCCTGATTCTTTTAGAAATCAGCAGTGCCATATTGTAGGCTTTATTCATTTATTCGTAGCTACCGTAATCTATGTGTTGGCGCCAAGGCGCAAACATCGATTGCGCATGCGTGTTTCTTTTTTTTTCAGGCTGCGGAGGCACTAACTTTTTTTTAAAAGTAAAGGTTCAACCTTATTGGACCAGCTGGAGGTTGTATAGGTGTATCGTAATGATTAAAAAGTTATATTATGATATAGGTGCCCATACAAGACCTGTATCGTAATAAAACTTTTTTTTTTGGCCTGTGCGTAATGTTTGTCATAAGAGTATTGATTTCAATTTTATAATCTTTGTATTATATCTAGTATCAGAGTAGATAAATAAACATACTCCATTATCTACATTATTATGTTATACTAGGTACCATTACTTTAACAGCAAGTATGTATCAGTGAAAGAAAGCTCTACACCTTTTTTTTATTCCTCATGATTGATGAGCGAATAGTTCGCCGCAAATCCTACGCTTATTGCGTAGGTTTCGCTATTATCATTCGGATGACGAGGAAATTATGTTACTTGTTATATTTACACATACGCGTGACGCTTTATTTCACGAAGGAAAAGGACATAAGTATTCCATAAATTTCCCCAGTTATAGTTTTGTCCCACGTAATAGGTGGTGGTGAGCCTATCGTCATGTGGATAAAGACAGACGTGCAGAGGTATTTTGTGGTTTCCTGCTGTTAAAATTGTGGTAAGAATATAATAAACATGAGTATAGCCCCGTGTGGCGATAGGGTTCCGTGTTGCGACGGGTAAGAGCACAAAATATCGCCACCCCAATACGTCCCGAGGGTGACGTAAGAGGCGACTAAGGGAACACTTTCAAAAAGATTCATTGCGTAGAGAAGGAAAACGCGAAATGAAACCCGGTTGTCAGTAAAATGACAATCGTTAAGTCAAGTTGAAGGTCTTATGGGCGGACCTGTTACGTGGGACATAAGACTATAGGGTGAAATGTGTGCGTATACTATGCCCCTGCCTACCCCTTCGGGGACAAAGGCGTGACTATATGTATGTATGTTTATCTGAGTACAGCATACATGTACACAATATATGTTTGTCATATTGACACCAAACACCTTTAATCAATATTCAGTGACGTTTTAGAAATACCTATGGGACATCGTGTTTCACACATTAGAGAAACTAAGTGTATTATGTTGAGAATATCATTACAATGGGCATATAAACATATTTATATACAAACGTGATCTTCCAATACGATTATCTGTTTGTACAAAACCGCATGATCTAGTTATACGTAATAAACCATCTGCGTTTTATTTATTTTTTTGTTATCTATGGTAATCCCCACGCTTGTAACGTTTGGCGCTGTCTGCTGTCTATAGTATTGTCTGCTGTCTTTTGTAACAGAAGGGCAATGAAACTCCTCAGGAATCATCTAATTACTAATTCTCAGTATAGACACACACAATAATTTGTGCAAAGCTTCGACTAGTCTCAGGTACCGTACGGAATGGCCCCACAAACATGCTCGCACTCTTTTGTAACAGAAGGGCAATGAAACTCCTCAGGAATCAGCTAATTACTTTATTCTCAGTATAGACACACACAATAATTTGGGCAAAGCTTCGACTAGTCTCAGGTACCGTACGGAATGGCCCCAGAAACATGCTCGCACTCTTTTGTAACAGAAGGGCAATGAAACTCCTCAGGAATCAGCTAATTACTTTATTCTCAGTACACACAATAATTTGGGCAAAGCTTCGACTAGTCTCAGGGTACCGTACGGAATGGCCCCACAAACATGCTCGCACTCTTTTGAAACAGAAGGGCAATGAAACTCCTCAGGAATCAGCTAATTACTTTACTCTCAGTATAGGCACACACAATAATTTGGGCAAAGCTTCGACTAGTCTCAGGTACCGTACGGAATGGCCCCACAAACATGCTCGTATTCTTTTGTAACAGAAGGGCAATGAAACTCCTCAGAAATCAGCTAATTACTTTATTCTCAGTATAGACACACACAATAATTTGGGCAGAGCTTCAACTAATCTTCTAATGTACCGTACGAAATGGCCCCACAAACATGCTCGCACTCTCTTCTATCGATGTACACTCGGAAATTACGTAACTCCTTATGTCAACTGTCATAGTGATTTGAGACGTGGCATTACACTTTAGTTCTATCATTAGAGCAACGCGATCTATGACTTTAATCTTCAATGGTGGTCGTGTTGCGTTTTAGTTCGGTCTGCTATCCTCAGTAGTAGTAGTGCTGGGTAAGCCCTCAGAAAGAGGGATTCCTAGTTGCTTACATAATTTCTTTATTTTTTAAATTTCATTGTTTCATTGCAAAGCGGAGTTTTGCACATTACCAACAATTGGAGGGTAAGGGTACCTATATTACATACTTATTAACAAAAAAGGTGTTAATATCCATTGTCTGATGCCCATACATAACATAAAGCGCTCGTGGCCCTGCGAACTTAGTGTTCTGTAAACGATTTCTGTAGTAAGCAACATTTACTGTGGCTGGTCCTGATTGGATGACCATCTCGAGTACACTTTACATTTATTTGCGAGCGTTTCCGTGCTTCGGAAGGCACGTTAGGCCGTAGGTTCCGGTTGCCAGTATAATGGCAGTCGTTAAGCCAAGTTGAAGGCCTTTGAAAAATTTCAGCAGCCGGAATTCACAATCTGTTCATATCAACACGACAATACGGCTCACCACCTATTTACGTGGGACATCGAAAATGTGAAATGTGGGCATATAATATGCCTCTCCCTACCCCTTCGGGAATAAAAGGCGTGGCCATATGTATGTATGTATGTATGTACATAACATAAGTAGGATAGATTTAGCATACTTTGGGATCAGATAGCAGATAGTGATGTACAAATATGCGTTTAAATATTTATTTATTTATCTATTCAATTTTGTGCGCACACCATAATGAGAATCACATAATGCATTTAACATTTTCATAATTGCAAATCAATTAACATATGTCACAGTAAACACTTCAGAAATAAATTTGCAGTATAATTAACATCAAAGCATAATAATCAATAATTACATTAATTGTAATTTTATGCTATTTCTGCACTTTGACACCGAACACACCCTTTAAGAAGCTACTTTTGAAACATACTAGTAAATGCATACAAAATTAATGAGTATTGAACATTTCTGAGTTTTCTGGGTGTTCAACGGTAAACGAAGCTCTTGCCGAATTATATCTTCCTACTAATAAATATTATAAATATGAAAGTTTGTGAAGATGTTTGGATGTTTGTTACTCAATCACGCTCTAACGGCTGAATGGATCAGGCTGAAATTTGTCAGGGATAGAGTATAGTCAGGCCTCCGTCACTCGCTCAAAACCGCGCGCTATGTACCTACCGCTCGGCATATCCCTGGGGATACAACTGGGACTGGCAGAGCGCTGCCGAACGCCCGACTGAGCGCTCGCATCGCACCGCACCGCACGTTACCCGCGCTTACGCTTCGAAATGCCGAAACCACGTAATTATTGTGCAGTGGATGGGTGTAATGTAATAGTACAATAATAAAATAAAGAGACGAAGAAAGCTGAGTAATATTTTAAATCTTATCAATATGTATGAATGTTTTCATCATTTATTTGTTTGAACATAAGTAGGTAGGTGATATGATAAGAATGTAAATCGTAAAACACGTTGACTGCTGCCGAACATTTCGACCAAACAATCACTATGCTGAGTTACTCACACTGGGTGTGTTTTCAGCACAAACGCATTGTTGTGTAAAATAGAAGTGACACGGAGGCTGTGGCACACACTTATGTGTGTTAAACCTGAGCGAAACGGTAGTGCTGGGATCCCACACACCACTTTCACTAGACCAAACAACTATAGTACGAATAACGTTTCGTACCTTTTCGTGCATTGATAAAATAAAGAATAAACTAATGTTAACGCAATTTTTATATTAAAATAACGTCATTATGGTACTCTGAGTACCCCAACTCGTACTTATTTTTTTTAAACCACCCTGAAAAAGTTATGACAAACGATTTTATAAAATTGTTTGACGTAACTTTTTCTGGGTGATTTAAAAAAAATAACATTTGGAAAACAATAAACAACTAAGTGAATATTACACTAACTAAAACATTAAACACAACACTACTTGAAAGTTGGCATTTTGAAAAGAGTCATTATAAAAAGTAGACAAAACATACAGTGAGGTTGGGAAATAAAACTAAAGAATAGAGTAGTTAGAGTAGATTACGCGAACTAACGATTCTTCGAAACGAAAAAGTTGGCAAGTGATAATTGGACAAACAATTTTCTGCGAAAAGGCAGAGAACCAAAAGTCCCACAATAAGCTCTTTTATGATTAAGCAAACAGGGGCGTTTCACACGGTGTTCAATGAGTCTGATGAAGAATTACCTCTCCTTTCGTACACTTTATGTGACGTAAACGAAGTTGCGAGGGTCAGCTAGTTTATTGATATAGAAAAACAATTTTCTATAAAAACACATCAACACACATGTGTAGGTACATCAGCACAGACGTATTGATTCATATTACACAGCACGTGTGTTAGCCAGCACTGCCATGGTAATTTCCGCGTAGTTGCTGCATCACACATGGTCGTGGGAATCAGCACTCACGTTGGAAAAAAAAACACCTATGGGGAGTAGGGAATGCAATCCCGCAACAAGATTGTAATCCCGGTATTTGCGGGACTGAGCAATCTCAGTCCCGCGGGATCCCGGTATTTGCGGGATCCCGCATATTTCTGAAAGTCATTAGGAAAAGAATAGAATTCTGTATCATACATCCATCTAGAACTAAAAAATAGTCACCCCCTTAATCCCTGAAGGGGTAGGCAGGAACGAGGCATATGGTCTCATCTCATACCTAATGTCCTTTTCTCAAAATTTCCCATTCTCAAAATATGTGCACTACAGGACCCCGCTCAATCCGACTTGGATAGGTTAGGTTAGAAGGCTAAGGCCGGAGCGGAGCGCAGCGGAGCGCAGCGAAGCTTCCGCATTAGCCTTCGTGGTTATTTTTTTTTAACCTAACCTAACCTATCAAATCGGATTGAGCGGGGTTAATCCTGTAGTGCACATATTTGGAGAAAGGGACATTTTGAGAAAAGGACATTTCGCGAAAAGGACATTTTGAGAAAAGTATATTTCGCGAAAAGGACATTTTGATAAAAAGACATTTCGAGAAAAGTAAGTACATTTTGGGAAAAGGACATTTTGGGAAAAGGACATTTTGAGAAAGGACATTATGAGAAAGGACATTTCGAGAAAAGGACATAATGAGAAAGGACATTTCGAGAAAAGGACATTATGATATGAGACAAGCCGGTCCTTCAACTTGACTTAGCTGCCTAGGGACCAACGGCTTAACGTGCCATCCGAAGCACGGCAACTCTCAAATAAATGTAACAAATTGGTCACCCACCTAAGGACCGGCCATAGTAAATGTAACTTACTGCAGTGATCTTTTACAGAACACTGAGTCCGCGGGGCACAATTAAAAATAAATTATTTAATATTACTTTTGTATTAAGATTATTAAACGGATATACATAATAAGTAATAAAATAGCTACTGCAAATTATTAGAAGCGCAGAAAACATAGCATGTCAAAATTCTTGTCTGCCAAACGACTCCTAACTTTACATGTCAGATAGCCAGCAAGCAATGTACGAGATAATTGAATACTTTTACAGTACAAGAAAAGTCAAATCTCCCTGATTAAATCACTAAAATCAAATAAGTTATTAGGTTATATATTACGTCACAATTACAAAAAACTTTCTCAAACCGAATCAGTTTGTGCGCTTCCGCTTACAGAATAACACATGGCGATTACCTTTGCACAATCCCGCTAATCCCGCGGTATCCCGCACGATTTACGTGCGGGACTGGTCCCGCAAAAATACTGCGGGATCCCGGTATTTCGGGATCCCGGTATCCCGGTATTGCATTCCCTAATGGGGAGTAATTCAGCACTGAACGTGTAAGGAGATATTTGAGTCAGGCATTATATGTTTTATTAGGTATTTTTAGAGGCAATTCAATGTTTTATAGAATTTACAGGTAAATAAGTTTTAAAGGTAGTCGAAGCGCTCGTGGCCCCGCGGTCTCAGTGTTCTGTAATCGATCACTGTAGTAAGCAACTTTCACTATGGCCAGTTCTTGGATGGGTGACCATTCATGTGACCACTGTGTGATCTTTATTTGAGCGTTTCCGTGCTTCGGAAGGCACGTTAAGCCGTTGGTCCCGGTTGCCAATAAAATAGCAGTCAGCCAAGTTGGAGGCCTCTTTAGGCGGTTTGAAATATTTAAACAGCAGGCGGTCACAACCTGCCTGCTCACCACCTATTACTTGGGACAAACTATAAAAAAATGAAATGTGGGCATCTAATATGCCTCTGCCGTCCCCATCGGAGATCAACGCGTGACCAATGTATGTGTATGTAACATAGTAAGGTAGAATGGCCGGGTGGGATAGGTGAATAGCCGGTACTTACGCTAAAGGTAATGTCAGTTAATTTTAGATTTCTATGATATTTTAGTTAGGGTAGGAATAAGATAAACAGTATTAATAAATAGTTTTTACGTGCATTTATAAAAGCGTGTTTTTCTAGGGTTTTTTTAAACCATTCATAATTTTTTTCCTTACATTCCATTACATTGTTAGTTACATACACGTCGACCTAATAAAACCGTATTAAAACATGGTTGATTCGTGACATTCGTTTTATTACAACAAACATTATAGGTTCAACCCTAGCTAGGGTTACCATTTAGGAATTTGAAAAGTCCTGACAAAAAGCCTGACATTTCGATAAAAGTCCGGACACTTATACATTGATTAGTCTCGTCGCTCTGCTCGGTGTTTGTAACCAAAATATTATGTAGTTGCAGTGGCACGGTAGGCATGGTTTATAGAGTCAGAAAGTAATTCAATATTAGATGTTGCCAGAATACTGCGTGATACTCAAGAATTGCTATGCTCTCGCGCAAATACCAATTTTCTACCGCTAAAGGTACGAGAATTGCTTGGACAATGCACCCCCGAAAATCAAGAGGCCTTTCGAGAAGACGTAAAAATTATGTACAGAACTTGTATAGCGTAGGTATTGTATCTTGATAAATGGACGACACCGTGGATCCAATTAAAAAAGAACAAACTGATTGAGTTTGAAAAGCTCGTGGATTCAGTTGTATATATGAAAAGCAAAGCAGTTGTTGTCGATGATGTAAAGCTGTTCGATGAAATAACTGCCGTCAATTCATTTTTATCCCAACAAAACGATGCGTTTTTCAGTATGATGCTCCATAAAAGATGGGTTACCATTTTTAAAAACTTCGGAATCGCCAGACTGCCTGTTTTATTGAGTATTTGCGAATTTATTTTTGCTATCCAGGCTCAAAACGCAAATGTGGAAAGAGTGTTTTCTCTAATGGGAGCACAATGGACCAAAGAGCGAAACAGATTATCTGTACCCTGATCATTGCTAATGATTCAATACAACCTTAAAAATATGAGTTGCGAAGAATTCTACAAGAAAGCTTTGAATGAAAATGAGTTGCTTAGTAAAGTATCTAGTGTTGACAAATATAAGCTTTGACTGCCTCTGTGGCGCAGTCGGTAGTGATACCGCCTGCGGCGCTGGAGGTCGTGGGTTCTATTCCCACCGGAGACAAATATTTGTGTGACCCATAAATGTTTGTCTCAAGAGTCTGGGTGTTTCTATGTGTAATATGTATGTATTTAAAAGTATATAAATATTAATATCCGTGGTTTGATACCCATAACACAAGCAGGTTATTCCTAGCTTTCTTTGGGATCAGATAGCGTTGTGTGAAGTGTCCGAGAATATTTTATTTGTTTTTATTATAAGCATTAATATACTTACCGAAAACCTGCGTTAAGTTAAATTTTTTTTCAAGAAAGTATTTTATGTTGCATGTTATTGCTTGATTTCTTAAGTTGATTGTTTTGTGTTTTGTTTATTGAAGTTAATAAAGATTAAAGACTTATTTTATATAGGACGAAGTCCGGACTAGTGTCTAAAAGTCCGGACATGTCCGGATTAATCCGGACGAATGGTAACCCTAACCCTAGCGCATTCTTACGATGACAGCGGTCACTCGCACAGCGGGCAACACAGTCTCGACGCTATGAGCGTGTGTTTAAGGTACAATTCTCCTCGTTCTGAGCAGCAGGTATTATTATTAAAATTTTGTAGGCTAATATAGCGTAGGTATTGTCGCTATTGTATGGGAGTGATGTATCTGTTACGTAGTAACTATTTAGTAATCTGTGGTATAGTCCCGAATTTTCCTGGAAGACATTTTCCTGGAATAAAAAGTAGCCTAGGTATGTGTTACCTAGGCTACTTTTTATTCCAGAAACATGGTCCAGGCGACCATGTTTCTGGTCACATTGCCCAATGGGGTTCGACAACCTGGTCGAGTTCAATGCCAGTAAAACACAGGCGTGTGCGTTTACAGCTAAGAAGTCCCCATTCCTACCCCAGCCCTCTCTTCAGAGCATTACGGTTCCACTAAAGGACAACCTGGAGATCCTCGGTATAGACGTCCGGCGTGAGCTCAATCACAAAAACTACATAGAGAGTTGTATTGGGCTGGCCTCGCGTAAACTTGGAGTCCTAAATAAGGTGAGGCGGCACTTCACGCCACATCAGAGATGTTTACTCTACAAGACTCAGATTCGTCCCTGCGTCGAGTATTGTTCTCACCTTTGGGATGACTCTGCGAGTTACTTACTAGACGCGCTTGACGCTATGCAGAGACGTGCTATCCGAATAATTGGTTGTCCTGAGGTGACGGGAGGCCTCGAACCGTTAGCATAGCGAAGAACCATGGCGTTCTTAGCTGCCTTCTACCGAATGTATCATGTAGTATAGTTTTCTTCGTGACTGTTTCCGAGTCGTACCCTTTTTTCAGTAGGCTTTCTTAATACATGTTTGCAATAGTTGTAGGTAACCTGAAAATATAACATTAGAATTATAGTAATAATAGTTATGTAGTTAACAGTACAATACAATGGATGAACAGGTTAACAAAATACAATGCAACTGTTATTCATTCATTTGTCAATTTGATATAACAAATAAATATTGCGAAAAATAGTCGTGTTATATATATGGCATCGTATTTATAACTGAATAGAAATAATATAAAAAAAAAAAAATTAAAAAAGTACCATTACTCATATTACAACTGTTTTCTGATCATCAAAATTGTGAACGTGGAAATAATTTGACGATGATATTGCCATAACTTGTGGTATGACAGTTTTTCACATTACATAATAACATAACTTCAATTGTGTTTGTAGAAAAAGACAAAATTATTCTATCTTATGACAGTTTTTTTCCCTTTGAAATAAAATAATTGCCAAAAGTCTTACCTTCAATATAGTTGTATCACAGCTTAAGACGTTATTCAGCAGCTTAAATACGCGTTCACCTGTTACAAGCATTGATGCGGCACTGTTGCGGATTGGGTCAAGTCGATTATCGTTCCCTAAAAAACTGTCAGTTGTGCCATCTAGCGACTTTTTTAACGTTATCGTTGTGGCGGTTTTATTGAATGATTTAGTATGGAAAACTGAACTTAAGTATAGCAATATCTAAAAATGTAATATTTCTGTGTTATGACAGTTTTTCAGAGGACGTGCGATATGTATGTAACATAGTAAGGTAGAATGGCCGGGTGGGATAGGTGAATAGCCGGTACTTACGCTAAAGGTAATGTCAGTTAATTTTAGATTTCTATGATATTTTAGTTAGGGTAGGAATAAGATAAACAGTATTAATAAATAGTTTTTACGTGCATTTATAAAAGCGTGTTTTTCTAGGGTTTTTTTTAAACCATTCATAATTTTTTTCCTTACATTCCATTACATTGTTAGTAACATACACGTCGACCTAATAAAACCGTATTAAAACATGGTTGATTCGTGACATTCGTTTTATTACAACAAACATTAAAGGTTCAACCCTAGCTAGGGTTACCATTTAGGAATTTGAAAAGTCCTGACAAAAAGCCTGACATTTCGATAAAAGTCCGGACACATATACATTGATTAGTCTCGTCGCTCTGCTCGGTGTTTGTAACCAAAATATTATGTAGTTGCAGTGGCACGGTAGGCATGGTTTATAGAGTCAGAAAGTAATTCAATATTAGATGTTGCCAGAATACTGCGTGATACTCAAGAATTGCTATGCTCTCGCGCAAATACCAATTTTCTACCGCTAAAGGTACGAGAATTGCTTGGACAATGCACCCCCGAAAATCAAGAGGCCTTTCGAGAAGACGTAAAAATTATGTACAGAACTTGTATAGCGCAGGTATTGTATCTTGATAAATGGACGACACCGTGGATCCAATTAAAAAAGAACAAACTGATTGAGTTTGAAAAGCTCGTGGATTCAGTTGTATATATGAAAGGCAAAGCAGTTGTTGTCGATGATGTAAAGCTGTTCGATGAAATAACTGCCGTCAATTCATTTTTATCCCAACAAAACGATGCGTTTTTCAGTATGATGCTCCATAAAAGATGGGTTACCATTTTTAAAAACTTCGGAATCGCCAGACTGCCTGTTTTATTGAGTATTTGCGAGTTTATTTTTGCTATCCAGGCTCAAAACGCAAATGTGGAAAGAGTGTTTTCTCTAATGGGAGCACAATGGACCAAAGAGCGAAACAGATTATCTGTACCCTGATCATTGCTAATGATTCAATACAACCTTAAAAATATGAGTTGCGAAGAATTCTACAAGAAAGCTTTGAATGAAAATGAGTTGCTTAGTAAAGTATCTAGTGTTGACAAATATAAGCTTTGACTGCCTCTGTGGCGCAGTCGGTAGTGATACCGCCTGCGGCGCTGGAGGTCGTGGGTTCTATTCCCACCGGAGACAAATATTTGTGTGACCCATAAATGTTTGTCTCAAGAGTCTGGGTGTTTCTATGTGTAATATGTATGTTTTTAAAAGTATATAAGTATTAATATCCGTGGTTTGATACCCATAACACAAGTAGGTTATTCCTAGCTTACTTTGGGATCAGATAGCGCTGTGTGAAGTGTCCGAGAATATTTTATTTGTTTTTATTATAAGCATTAATATACTTACCGAAAACCTGCGTTAAGTTAGATTTTTTTTTAAGAAAGTATTTTATGTTGCATGTTATTGCTTGATTTCTTAAGTTGATTGTTTTGTGTTTTGTTTATTGAAGTTAATAAAGATTAAAGACTTATTTTATATAGGACGAAGTCCGGACTAGTGTCTAAAAGTCCGGACATGTCCGGATTAATCCGGACGAATGGTAACCCTAACCCTAGCGCATTCTTACGATGACAGCGGTCACTCGCACAGCGGGCAACACAGTCTCGACGCTATGAGCGTGTGTTTAAGGTACAATTCTCCTCGTTCTGAGCAGCAGGTATTATTATTAAAATTTTGTAGGCTAATATAGCGTAGGTATTGTCGCTTTTGTATGGGAGTGATGTATCTGTTACGTAGTAACTATTTAGTAATCTGTGGTATAGTCCCGAATTTTCCTGGAAGACATTTTCCTGGAATAAAAAGTAGCCTAGGTATGTGTTACCTAGGCTACTTTTTATTCCAGAAACATGTTCCCAAGGGAAGCGGGAACGGGAACCAAATTTCACGCGGGCTAAGCCGCGAGTATCAGCTAGTAATAATATATAGTATTAACTAAGTTCAGTATTTTTAAAGTAATGTGACTATTAGCACAGCCGGCAGACCATAGGTTTTTCTTTGGTAGGTTTTTCTCTTAATACTGTGCTATTAGAGTACTTATACATAGATATATTAGAAGGTACCCATTAATTTATACTCTAAGGTAAGTATACTTAGAGTCAACTCAGTATAGATGAACAAGGAAATTATTAAATAGAGATAACACATAAGGTATAAATGCTAAACAAACTGCTTCTCATGTAAATAAATTGTATTATTATTAGTTTAGTTATTTTATTTTTAATATTTACTTAGTTGCAATATTGTTGATGAGATATACTATTAGTCTGTGATGCTGTTTGTGATGTTTATCACCTTATAAATATTTAAACGAATTACCGATATATTTATTATCATACACTTAGATATAACGTTGATTACATAAACTGAATTTTATCGGTGCACGAATAGGTATTTATGTGACTGCTGTTGTTGAGATTACACATTACACTTAGATTAACAATATACCTACATACAGTTTACTGTTGATCAAAGAGATTACAAGTTCGATCGAGAGCCGGGAGTAAGCCCTCGGAAGGATGTCCCAATATTCTCAACAGACTTTGGCTACAGGCATCGTGTAAATACCATCCCGCGTCTTTGGGGTTGGTTTCACGAGCATGATCTGACAACGACGTAACGGCGTCCCTCTTAAAATATTTGTATCCTCTTATAATATATCTAAAGGCCTCTGGCGAGAAAATTTTGACGTTCACACTCGCCATGAAGATCTGGCGCCCCCGCGCCAACGCTGAGCACTCCACCAATGTGTGGAGCACTGTGCCCTCACTGAGTTCACAGTGTTGGCTTTTGTGTCTCCCGGTGTATTCACCACAGATATTTATCGAAGCACCTATGTTTGGTAGTAATCTGTGAATACCGGTAGGAGAGATTGCCGTGACTCCTCTCGAGGCACTCGTCCATAACCGGTCTGATCGTCTCGATTGTGGCATTTCCCCATCTAAGTTGCTCATGTCACATCTTCCAAGTCTCTATGATTTCCTGGTGAAGCTGGAATCGCCGAGTCTCGATTTCTGTATCAGATCTGACCCCACGCGTGTTAGTTCTTCGACGAGGCGCTCGTTTTGTACTTCATAGCTGTATCTTTGAAACAACTATTTTAGTCCCTATAAAATAGATTGCAGAGGGGCTTATGGCGAGACTTGTGTCTGTAGTCTGTGATTCTGTTGTGTGTGTGCACTAAATTACGTCACTAGGTCACGTGAATCACCTGTTCAAAGTTTGAAATAAAACAAAAATGACAACGTCAATCGGATTGAACTTTCACTATCACACTAAACGTTAGAGGGGCAGTCGGGTGAGACCGTCTCACGGTTTCTTGTTCATAGTACGAGATGTGCCGTGATAATCGAGCAACTAGGTATCTAACATTACTATCTCTAGCTGATAACAGGATTATGGATTTCCATTCGCTATTCACATGAACCGCATTTCGCCTCCGAGTGATGCTTAGTATCAATACTTGCCGATAATAACGACATTATTGCTTGGTTACTGATAAGAAGATAAGTCTATTAAAAGTACTTTATCATTCAGTTATGTTTTACTTGTGATGTGATGACGAATGATGATTTTCGTCTGCAAATGATAGATACAATGATACAAAATTAACTTTCTTCACTTGCGTTCTTGCTACCCAGTCAAGAAGAATGGAAGGGGGGGGGGGAGGAATCATTCATTTCAATCCATCGTAACTTTAACATACCTACATGAGATTGCTTTCTATATCTTACTTTTTTGTGCTATAGCGAGGCATACGAGGTAACCGTATGGTCTCATTGCGCCCATAGAACGTTCCACACGTAAAAAAAGAAAAAAATACAACAGAATAACGTACCCAATTTTCAAATCAAACGATTTTATAACGTCTTCATAATGTTTGTGTTACACACACCTATCTCTTTTATGTAAAAGCCATCCCACCAAAAACATTCTGTAAAAAACTAGCCAAGCTCGATGGAGCTGCTTGTTTATCTCTAAAAAGTAATGAAATCTAGACAAAGTCGTGCCAAGTCTAAGGTTCCTTACTGTGATTTCTTTATTATTAAAGTTTATGTTGTGTGACTTGACTTAGTTTTTCTTATTGGACGCAGTTTTTTTCTTTTTAGGAGTAGTTTTTTAATTGAACCACCAATTGGAAGAAGGGAATAAACACCACTTTTTGCGATATTCACTTTTCTACATTTTTACATTCTTAGAATGTAGAACTTTATTGTGAGTTCGAAGATAGGAACAAAATCCATTAATTTCGTATAGTTTCACGCGGTCATAAAAATAGTTAGTTGGAAGAAGGAAACAAATCCTTCCTTTATTCCTTTCTTCCAACTATCAACTATGAACATAGGTAGATATAGCGTTTCTTTTTGGGGGTTTTTTTTTGTTGCTTTACATATCTTAGACGTGCTAAAATATTTTATAATGAACAGAAAGAAATTTTGGCCTTGTGCTAGTAAAGAGAAGATGCAGGAGTGTGTTTGATTATACAAAATTTGCCCATTCCTAAGATCCCAGTTCAAGCGATGTTTTATCAAAGAAAACTATGGCTTTACGTGTTTTTTGTTCACGATTTAAGGACAAATTCAGCTGATTTCTATACTTACCATGAGGGTGAAGCCAAACGAGGCCCGGATGAAGTATGCAGTTTATTGTGGAAGACGATACGGAACATGGATTCCTCTGTCAAAAAACTACCTAAATGTTTTCAGCGAATCTTGCGGGGGACAAAATAGAAATAATACTCTTATAAGATTCTTACCACTCTTGTTATAATGAATCGTTTCAAGAAAATATATCAATACTTTCCGGTACGTGGCCATTCTTTTTTACTGTGTGATGGAACCGCTAAAAGACTCATAAGGAAAAAGGACAGAATTTACGTTTCGAATGAATCTGACAGTTTTTTTTTGGCTGCAAAAGTTCAGGGGTTTTCAGTTAAATCCATTACTTCAAACGACGTACTTGATTTTAAAAACTCCTGGCAGGTGTGTTTCAAGAATAGAAGTCATTAGACAAAGCAACAAAATTCAAGATTTTACAATAAAGAAGCTTTGAGTATAGTTCGGGTCCTAAGGGTTACTTGACATGTTCATACATCGATGGTTTTGTTAAATCTACATTTTTGCTCCAAAAACCTTCTAAAAACCCGAAAATACCAGAATCTCTCGCATAATGTTCCCAAAATACCTATAAATGATAAAAAATGAACGACCTACAAAAATAATTCAATATTATTCCTGAAGAATTTAAGATTTTTACGATATTATCCTGACCTGGCCAACTACAAGATCCGAAAGTGATGAAATAGACAAATAAATAATAGTCTCTTTATGTTTTTCTAATAAATAAATCGTTTTGTCACTATATCCCCAATTATTTTGTGTACAGTAAATGATAAATTGGAAGAAGGGAATAAATCCAACACATTTATACATATATAAATAGATGAATATTATATATTTTAGCCATGTTTATCTATAAATCAACCAGAATTTATATTTTCTTCATTATATTAACGTTTAATGAACCTATACCTGGAAAGTAAAAATATATTAAGTTTTTTTTAATTATTTCCATTCAAATTTTTTGGATTTATACCCTTCTTCCAATTGGTGGTTCAATTATTACAAATCTTTCTTTTCTTTTTTTCCGGTTCTGATTCTTGTACAGTAGCAACAGTTTTATGTATTGCCTATTCGCGTTCATGCATTATATTTTGACCAAATTTTGAGCGATATTAATATTTTAGTGTGATTTGTTAATTTAATTATCGAGTAGAATAAAGATAATCGTTCTACTATTTCTTCTTGTAAACTTGTAAGTATAAGTATAAAAGCCAGTCTAGTCTTATCCAGAGTTTTCCCTTAATTTTATTTATATGTGTATTAAAAGCAGAAGAGGCGGCATTCGCCCAGCAGTGGGACGCTATAGGCTAGCTTAAATTAGAAGATGTGTCCAACTTTGCTGGATTTTTGCAATGACAGTCAATTTTTTTATGTACCAATAGTAGAAGGGTGCATTACCATATATTATCTATACTTAATATTATAAAGAGGAAAGATTTGTTTTTTTTTGTTTGTTTGTTTGTAACGAATAGGCTCCGGAACTACGGGACTGATTTGAAAAATTCTTTCACTGTTGGAAAGCTACACTCCTTGCGGTGAACATAGGCTATATTTTATTCCCGTATTCCCACGGGAACGGGAAATACGCGGGTGAAACCGCGTGACGTCCGCTAGTCTCTAATACAGCTGAGACCAGCTGAGGGTTCTTCATCAGATACTTCAGACCTTCGATTTTTGACAATAAATAAAGTGGCCCACCAAGTTGAATTTTTTTTAGTAAAGACGGTATGTCGATCTCTAAATTATACCTAATCAGGGTCACCAGGTACTCCAGATCTTCGATTATCCTACTTTTTATAGTTTTCCCTTTTTTTGGTCATTAAACCCTAACCCTGTACCAAATTTCAGCTCTCTGAGTTTATGGGAAGTACTAGTTCTATTTTGATGATCATGAGTGAATGAGTGTCATAAATGCGAAACTTCGCTTTCGCTTAACTTCGGAACTAAATGACCTACAGACTTGAAATTTTGGATTTTAAGTATGTGATTATAGCTTACTGGATGACGAAAATTTCTGCGCTCTGGTCTTATCCAGAGTTTCGCAAATAGGACCCTGAAAATGCGGCGAAATGGTTCCAGTAAAGGATGGTACGGCAGTGTTTGCTTCGCGCGCGCCTTGGCTTGGGGGCACTGCCGTGCCCCCGAATTAATTTCTTCTAGGTGTCTTAGACAAATGTTATTAAAAAGGTTCATTAAAAAAATCTTAGACAAATGTTAGTAAGAAGGTCATCCTTTATTTTAAGATAAAACACATTGATATACCAATGTACTCACGACAAACGACCAGAAGCAGATCGGTCTAACTGGATGCAGAAGGCGCAGAACCGTGGTGTTCAAGTCCAACAGCGCCGCGGGAAGGAAGCGTTAATAAATTGAAACTGCACTGAATTTATCACACTATGTATTAGTTCAGGTGTACCAAAAACATTAAATCCTTTGACTTATATGCTACGAGTGGTAAAGAAAACATACCTAGATTTAGAAATAAGGTACATCACCATCTATCAAGCTTTAGTGTAAACAAATCATAGTACAGTCATGAACACGTGGAATGTGGCGTATTTTGGAAGAGGCATACGTCCAGCAGGGGAATACCTCCCTACAGATTTGATTTATACGCAGTACATTTTTTTTAGATTGACAAAATCAGTACAAAAACAATACTGTTTACGAGCACTAGATAGTGATAAATCACGTTTCCTTTGATAAATTTCCGTTAGGATAGCTGTCGATTATTACTCGGTTTATCGCTCGTATCAGCAGTATATAGTGAGCTTATCACTGAAGTAAAAGGATTGTCTGCAGTTGAAAACGGTTGTAATTTCTATCTATTTACGTGCTATCAGTTTTCTCCTGGAAGATCCCCATTTTTTTTAACTTGAGGAAAATATTACATATATGCTATACTGGACTCCTACCGACTAAAAACCACACGTATCCTACCAACAGCCTACGGTTGGTGGCCCGGGTAAGCCCCCTGAAGGATACCCCAGGACTACCAAAGAAGATCCCCATACTGTCTAACTATTTTAAACTACTAATTCACGTGCCTTAATGTTTTTTCCGGGAAAAGCTCCAATACTAACAATTTCTTGGAAGAAACTGGTGATCCCTGCACAGATAGCTTTCTTGCGCAATGATGTCAAAAAAGGAGGAGGTTCTCAATTCGTCTGTATGTTTTTTTATATATGTTCACCGATATTTCCGTCAATTATAGATGGATTTTTTTTTCTTTTTTAAGAAATTTATTCAAAGGAGCAATTTTGCTAACATTGCTTGTGTGTATCTTTTGGCGTTCGTGTAGAGTAAGTAAGTACTTGAACGCTCTCTAAGCACACGATGCCTTGCGACTTGTCTGACTATAATATTGTCATACTCATACATAACTATAGTACCTATCATATGTAATTTACACAACATAGTTTATATTACTCACGGATAATGTAGTTTCCTATTAGTAAAACAATTCCCAAAATCTATGCAATATCAATTTTCAGATATTGCACCATGTTACCACAATGTTACGTTGAAACTATTTTTCGTTTTTCTTTACAATAGTTTACAATTATATCAGCATTGGAGCAAATGGCAAGTCATACTCTGACTCTGGCTACCGATGGAAGATAATCGTAATTTTATGTATGTTAGTTATATACCTACAATATTGTGTAGGTATATAACCTATGTTCAAAATAAACACTGAAACCAAATTTAAAATTCCTACCTACCGTCAATGTCAAACGTTTTCACAAAGCGCTAATTATATATGTTTGGCACTTGCCTTCAATACTCATTACCGTCGCGTCGTCTGTACGTCATCAGGTACATATTTGTCCGGTTAGGCACTTATAAGACCACACCCACCTTGTTATGTAAGTGCAAACGCCTCCGGTTACACGTGCTTTACAGTTTCAGTAATGAGCCGTGACTATGCGATATATAACTCACTAACGGATGTCATTCGGTTTCACTCGCCTAAAGTACGACTTTTTATTAGATGCAGTAAACTGACGTTTCAAAATGTCATTCCGTAACGAAATTCAACCATTTTCGTTACGTAATGACATTTTGAAACGTCAGTTTACTGCATCTAATAAAAAGTTCAAGTATAGGTCCCAATCACGTGGGAATACGGGGAAGAACTATAGCCTAAAAGCGCTGACGCGTCTTAAGCTAGCCGCTCTAAACCTACTCAAATGGGTCACAAGTCTTTGACACCCTCACAGTGTTTCCCTCTATATAGTGACTTTCAGTCCGGTCTGGCAATATTGTAAACAATACACCAAGCTATGGAATCCATGGAATGCTGAGGAAACGGTCTCTAGATATCGCGGCATTAAGCTTACCGCCTGTTACTTTCAAACTACAACTGAAGGAATATTATCGTATTACAGTAGAGTACGCATTTGCCTACTCCTTCCGGAAATAGGGTGCGAAGATAATGACCGAAGTAGGTATAAAACCTCTACATTTTATGTAAAAGTCGTCCCTAAACTGTGAAATCAATTCAGAAACTGAAGTATGAATAGGCATAATTAATTGTATTTAGTCACGTTTCAGTAGGATCTTGGCTCTTGGCCATCCGGTAGTGACGGATGAAAAGAGTGATGAAAAACATTGAAATAGGCAAATTGTACTACCCTTTATTTTCTTTCTTTTTTAGGCTCGTCATAATGACGTCACCCAACCTGTTGAAAAGTCATGGTGACATCTAGCAATTTAGGGGCCTCTCTCACAGTCCGTAAGACTTTTGAGAGTGGTTCTCAACTTGGCGGCCCAGTGATGTGCCTCTTCACACTCCGCTAGAAGAACCCGGGATTGTAGGAGCGAAACACGTACGCGGAAAGGCGTTTCAAGTTTCTATAGTCCGACAGAGAAATAATCTTTTGAATCACTCAGTAGTGGCGAAGATTCTTCTCATTAGAACTTTCAGGGTCGGTACCGCGAGTGTAGATACTCTGGTGCTTCTAACATTCACTCTTTTACAGACTACTTACTACAGATATCACTGTCGATCAGGCCATTGATTCTGCTTTCTTATGAAACCAATTTTATTTTAATAAAATAGCATTTACTTTTCCGATAAATTTAAAATAATGTCATTGTTTACATAGTCAAAATGATAAAAATTGCAGTTTACCTTGAGGCTTTATCCGTTTAGTAATTAATGCTTGATGCGATAACATTGTAGGTACGAGACCCTTTTTAAAAAAATTGCGCAAACGAATGGAATTGAATTTTTTTATACCACTGATGGTTGTTTACCCTGGCCTATGGACGTATGCAACACCAGAGGCGCTACACACGCACTTCCGACCCAGGCGCCGGCCGGTCGGCTGTTCCACCTATCCCACTTGACCATCCCACCTGGGAGTAGGGTTACCATATGCCAGGCTTTCGGCTGATTTGCCAGGCATTTTAGCACTTGATCAAGCGCCCAGTCGGCATTATTCTATGTCAGGCGAAATGATTAATTGTAAAGAATTTTGTGCATATATTTCAACTCAAAAAGACTTGTTCAAAATGGCGACTTCAGATAATAATCATTAGAAGTAAGAAAACGTACAGTGAAATTCCTTTTTCATTTATTAAAAAACAAATCATACCTACTACTTATTAATCTAATGTGTCTGAAAATTTATGTTTTCAAATTCAAAATTCATATAAGCAATTTGTTTTATTTATTATTAAATACTAGCGGATGTCACGCGGTTTCACCCGCGTAGTTCCCGTTCCCGTGGGAATACGGGAATAAAATATAGCCTATGTTCACCGCAAAGAGTGTTGCTTCCCAACAGTGAAAGAATTTTTCAAATCGGTCCAGTAGTTCCGGAGCCTATTCGTTACAAACAAACAAACAAACAAACAAAAAACAAAAAAAAAACAAATCTTTCCTCTTTATAATATTAGTATAGATTTCTTTTATTATGCGACATTTTTCAAGAGAAATAAGGATTTTTTCGTGAAAATCAGGCATACATTTCTCCAGAAATGGTAACCCTACCTGGGAGGGAAAAGTAGAATATTTTTTCATCATTTCGGGTTGTGACGACCTACTGACACTATTAAAGTGTAAAATATAAGCCATGAACATTTTTAGGGTTTCGTAGCCAAATGGCAAAAACGGAACCCTTATAGATTCGTCATGTCTGTCTGTCTGTCTGTCCGTCCGTGTGTCACAGCCACTTTTCTCCGAAACTATAAGGCCTATGCTATTGAAACTTGGTAACTAGATGTATTCTGTGAACCGCATTAAGATTCTTATATAAAACTAGAAAAAAAGCAATAAATTTTGGGGGTCCCCATACTCAGAACTGAAACTCAAAATTTTCTTTTTCATCAAAACCATACATGTGGGTTATCTATAGATAGGTCTTCAAAAATGCTATTGAGGTTTGTAACATTCTTTTTTTTCTAAAGTGAATAGTTTGCGCAAGATAAACTTCCAAAGCGGAAATATATGTGTGTCCCTCGCTCTAACTTCTAAACTAAGAGAATGATAAGTCTAAAAAGAATATATGATGTAGATACATTGCTATAAAAACTACCAACGAAAATTAATTTGAACGAGATAGAGCTGGTAGTTTTTTTTTAATACGTCATAAACCGCAATTTTCGGTTAGAAAAACCACTACCACTGCGAACGTGTTAAAACATCAATCAAAGTTACAACGAACTATAAGAACTTTTATATTATGTTACTTGCTGCTACGAAACCCTTCATGGGCGAGTCCAAATCGCACTTGGCCGGTTTTATTTAATTAACTTTGACGGTCAACGGGTAGTACGGTAGCACCGATAAATTCTTAGAGGAAATGGCATTTTTATGTCATTTTCAATCTAAAAGACTGATGATGAACCACAATGCCGTAAACATTTTGAATTTCTAGGTTTGGTTAGATGGTTAGAAATAATTTTGAAAAGTAATTAGTATTCTAAATCACAATTTTAATTTAATTTAATTTGAAAGAAGTACATAGTTGGTTGAGAGTCTTAATGGTCCAACGGTTAGGCGTCTGACGCGGCTTAGTCGCTTAGTATAAGATGCGTGTTTGACTCATGCTCAAAACCGATACATGTTTCACATAAAATTTGTTATTTAACGACTAAAATATGCGGGGATAGAGGTGCAATATCTTGTGGTACCAGTGGCTGTGTAAACGATGTGCTCGTTCCACAGCCACTGGTAGCTTCGGGGGCTGAGACTAAGTCTCTGATCTCAGCGACGTAGGTTACGCGATAGGACTCATGACTTCCACGCCAGGTCATATCTGGTACTAGTGAAGATCACGCGGTTTCACCCTCGTAGTTCTCGTTCCCGTGGTAATAAGGGAATAAAATATAGCCTATGTTCAGCCAGAAGAGTGTAGCTTCCCAACAGTCAAATATTTTTTTAAATCGGTCTAGTAGTTCCGGAGCGTATTCGATGCAAACAAACAATCAAATCTTTCCTCTTTCTAATATTAGTGTAGACAAAGAATACCCATAAAGAGAGGCAACGCCGCGAGTGTGTTGGGCACATTTGCTAGGTAATTTAAAGTTAGGTACGAAGTTCTTTGGCGAAGTCGCCCAAGGCAAGGTAAAGTTTTGACGAAGTAAGCCTCTCAACACTATCGTATTCGTCTAACTTCGTTTAACTTCTCGAATAGTGTGGAGGAAGCTAAGACGCGACGTTGGGCACAATAATATATGAAAGAAGAAAGAAAAGAAAGAAAGAAAAATGCATTTAATTCCGACAAACAAGTGGCACATCGAAAACGGCATATATGATAATGCCGTTTTCGATACTTAAAGAATTTCCTGAAACTAAACGTAATTTATCAGAGTAACACTGGAATTGCAGTGGTTTACAATGACAGAAACTGCAATACGCTAAAAATACACCTACCGACATGCAAACACGTGATTAAATTATAAATAAACTACTCGTTTTGGCGTTTGGCAGCAACACAGGAACACGTGAACTTTGTACGAAGATAGAGGAATTGGCTTGACTTCTAGAATTCGTGAGTGAAACTCACGAAGTCTAGAAGCTTTACGTTTTCAGTACAAATTTTCATAATGGCGTAGTAAGTCATTGTTGCTTTGCAAATAATCGTTAAAACACATGCTGTCACACATCTCTAAAAGCAGAATTGACCACCAAATACCTAAAAGGCGAAGTTACGGAAAGTTTCAGTGAAATTTTCCATCATTTATTATTTATGCTGTTGTTTGATGGCACTTGGTGGAACCTGCTGCACATATTGAATAACAGTACTTAAGTAGATAGTGTTGTTTGAAATGTCCGTGAATATTTATATTTATATAAATTTATTCAATATGAAATTTTCCACACTTATTACAAAATGATGCTCAAGAAACATTTACGGTGAGTTTTAGGGTTCCGTACTCATAGGGTAAAAACAGGACCCTTTGAGACTCCGTTGTTTGGCTGTCTGTCTGTCACCAGGCGTCATCTCATAAACCATGATAGCTAGACAGTTGAAATTTCACAGATGACGTAGGTATTTCTGTTGCCGCTGTGATAACAGCTCACATACATCTCACGTGACGTAATCCTTTTTTTTTACGTGAGGGAAAATCCTCAGGGATGTTATGCCGGACTCCTAGCGACTAAAAAATTTCACGTAACGCCCAACAGCCTATGGTTGTGAGCCCCGGGTAAGCCCTCAGAAGGATGTCCTAGGACTCCCAACAGACCTACGGCCGCCACTGCGGCCTCGCCCAGAGGGTGGTTCGGGTGCTATCCCGCGTCTTTTGAGGGTTTCGGGTGTGATCCCGCAGGCCGTCTTTTAGTCCCTGTGCTCCGTACGCGTGTCCGATTGATTTTTTTCTACATGCGGAAATTCCCACGAATTTTTCTGCGGGCCCGAAGAGGCTGAAAAACACGTAATATTCTTTTCTGTCCTTGACAATTCATCATTCTTCGATTAAAAGCCCGTTGCGATTAAAAGCCCGTAGAGATAATGAAGTATCTCTCAGTTTATGTAATCAATGTTATTACATAAATTTGACGCAAATCTTGGTTGTATGTGCGTGATTAAGTTGTTTGAACACGCGAAACTAGATAACGGTAACAGATTATTGCGTGAATATGAGTTTTGATAACATTTCAATGGGATCTTTTGTGTACCTACCATTAAAATAGCTGGTTTAAATAAACATCCGCTGTATACAGCGTAAATAGTACCAAAGTACAGGTGAACCGATGACCCACATACGATTGCGAGGTAAGATTGGTTGCGGAAGGTGGAGGATACCGCGGGTATTTGAGGGAGGCCTTATATTACCGATGACGCGCGCCTTAGGTACCTAATCTCAATAAGGTTGCAAATAAAGTTGACATATTTACTTGTTGCTTGAGTGAGTTCACTAGGATAACTTTGTATGTGCTGTGCTATGTATCAGAGTGAGTGACTTTAGAATATTTATACATATTTTATGCACGTACCATAACTGGTATATACATATTGTAAATACGATATACATATTGGAATTTTTACTGAAGTTGTATATTTATTGTAAATAGTAGTTATTGTTGATTTTGTAACACTATTGCATTAGGGAAACCTGTAATGATAGATGTTTTGTGGAATAAATAAATAAATAAATATTCATTACCATTGATGGACAAGTTGTTTACTCGTAGCCAGTGTTCTGTAAAAGATCAAAGGAGCGTTTCCGTCCTTCTCAAGGCACGTTAGGATGTTGGCAGAACTTAAAATGCTAAGTTGAAAAATCGGTATGTTCGTACTGTACGTTTCGACACGAATTTTGTGGCTGGACCCCCGTCGTCGTAACGTCAAGTTAATATAGTGTCTAGATAGAGTCCTTTCGGTCATTAAACCCTTTCCACTGACACAGCCATTGCCCGTTCTCCTTAATTGTTACAACGAATCCATCATAAACAAATTTACCAACAGTCTGACAGTAACGAATTGCACATGCAATCTACTTCTGAAACCAATATTTGAATTTTGAATATTAATAAGGAGTTACGTAGAGTTCAACGAGTTTTGCTAGGGAATAGGAACTGGATTCCACGTGAGCGAAGCCGCGAGCATCAGCTAGTACTTTATCAATTATCTATCTCCCAAATTTCGCCACAGCACATGGTCCTGCACTTGGCGCATCCAGTCAGTAGTTTATAATAATGTGAAAGTTTATGAAGATATCTTAAATCAAGCTCTAACGACTATACCAATTTGGCTGAAATTTGGTACAGGGATTGATTATAGCAGATGTACATACATACATATGGTCACGCCTTTATCCCCGAAGGGGTAGGCAGAGGCATATTATATGCCCACATTTCACCTTTGTATAATTTGTCCCACGTAATAGGTGGTGAGCCATATTGCCGTGTTTAAATGGGCAGGCGCAGGTTGTGACTGCCTGCTGTTGAAATAAAGCCTTCAACTTAGCTTAACGACTGCCATTTTCCTGGCAACCGGGACCAACGGCTTAACGTGCGTTCCGAAGCACGGAAACGCTCAAATAAATGTCACAAAGTGATCACATAGATGGTCACCCATCCATGGACCGGCCATAGTGAAAGTTGCTTACTGCAGTGATCGTTTACAGAACACTGAGTCCGCGGGGCCACGAGCGCTTCTGCGAGCGGGGCCATCGAGCAGATGTAATATAATAGTATTTCATACAACTCCCTGCCTCCCACTGAGCAAGCTTCTCCACCCCCGCTACAGCTGTCAAAAAGTTGGAGGGCGTTTTGAGAGGATAGTGGTCACACACACATTCAAGCATAACGTTATTATTGGTGTAGGTGAGAGAGTTCAAAACGAATCATTTGTGTGGAGTTTCCGCCTGTCTGGAATAACACATGAAATTTTTATCCCTGGAATACGATCCCATGGGATACGGGAATGAGAACAAAATTCTACATGCTTCCTGTAGTCTTACTAATATTATAAATGTAAAATTTTGTGAAGATGTTTGGATGTTTAAATGTTTGGATGTTTGTTACTCAATCACGCTCTAACAGCCCAACGGATTGGACTGAAATTTGGTACAGAGATAGCTTATAGTCTGGAACAACACATAGGTTTCATCCCGGGAATATATTCCCAGGGGAAGCGGGAACGGGTACCGAATGTCACGCGGGCGAAACGCGAGCATCATCTAATTTGTTTATAAATATAAGTAAAACACTAAACATTTTCGTAAAATTACTACCCACATTGCATTTATTTCAGTGGCACATGATCAGGTGTACTAAAGAGTACTTAGTGCCAAGAGTCAAGAGTAAGGTGAAGGGTAATGGGCTGCAAGCCAGAGAACACTAAAGCTTAGACCACATTAGAACTACCGGGTGGTTTAAGAGAATTTGCGTGAAATCTACTGCCACTATTTTCGTCCGCACATTAATAGATTTACGATCTGAATCGGACATTACCGAGATGGTTTTGTTGATCTGTGGGATAGATCAGTTTTAGAATACAGCTTTGTTTGTGGGTTTTCAGTAAGATTACTGGAATAACTAAATGTTTTCTGTATTTGTTATGAGTGCGATTGCAAAAGTCTTGGGATCGTAACCGCTTAGATCATAAGCACCTAACTTATAGTCCAAGCTACTGGAATGTTTGTCCTATTTTTTTTCTTAATTGTAGCTAAACTTCTTTTATAAAAGTCAAATGACATCTTTGTGGACAACCCAAGTTGGTGTCTAAGTCAGCAGCATGACGTTGTAATCAAGTTCATAATTCCATGTTTCCACGCTTAGGTCTTTTTTTAACGTAAAGAAAATCCCACGTGAATGCTATCTGACTTCTTACGACTAAAAACCACACGTATCCTACCTAACAGCCTACGGTACAGCGGCTCGGCTCCCGCCGAATGCGGAACTCGGGCGGGAGAATTCTCACCCGCTCCCGCCCAACCGCCGCCTCTTTCACGAGCATGACCTGCTCGCAGAAAGAGACGGCTCTTAGTTTAGAAATAAAATTATCGATAAATTAAGCTTTTTTAAACCTGTAACATTTAAGTCCCTTTAAATAAATAGTTGAAAATCGCACGTGTTCAGCGTTTTCGAACCGTCTACACAAGCAAAAACTCGCGTCATAATTTTATTATCGTTGTGAGACGAATTTCTATACATTCTCTATGAATATTATCGCGACGAGAGATTTTATGGAAAATGGAAACTCTCGCTTGTGCAAACGGCCCCTTATGCTCAAGCACACGTGGGGTGGTCGACAACCGATTGACAGTAGCACAAAGAAAATGATCGTCATGACACCTCTCTTCAATATTTCTTTAAATATGAGCGATTTGGCACTCATGCATGTCTCATAAGTATTGTAATATTTCTTTCATAAGAGATCTATTTTGAGTTGCTAGATCTTGTGATTGACAGCAGTGTTCAAGTGTCCAGCTTCATTTTACATAGTTATGTACATGAGTAACAACCATGTAGAGGTGTGTTTCACTCTGGGGTAACACTGTGCGTCTTGTACCTACTTACTTTATAGGCGGTATATTTGAGTGGGCATACTTATACGATTTGCGGAAAATTCATCTAAAACAATTCGTCTAAAACAATTCGACTTACTAAAGCAATTCGTCTAAAAAACAATTCGACTATTAGCAATTCCTCTAAAACAATTCGACTACTACAGATTCGCAGAATGCCAAATGCTGGCACTTACTCGCAAATGGTCAGAAACGCAAAAAGACAGATTCGCAAAAATACAGAATCGCAATATGACAGATGCGCACAATGACAGATGCAAAAAAATAACCTTGAGTCGGGGTACTCTGAATCGGGGTGTTTTTGTCGAATTGTTACTAGTCAAATTGTTTTTCGTCGAATAGTTTTTTAGACGGATTGTTTTAGTCGAATTGATTTAGACGAATTGTTTTAGTCGAACGACTTATACAGGTGTAACATTTGGAGCGGTCAGTATAGTATAGGCAAATAAGTAAATATAAGACATACATAGATTCTGTTCTTAGTAACCATGTCATCGATTTTAGAGAAACGAAGATCTACATAAATAGATTTAAAAAAAATACAGACCAATTGAGAACCTCCTCCTCGGTTAAAAAAAGGTCCTGCACAGGTCGAGAATCGAACCTGGTAGCTTTAAAAAATAAAACTTACATTAATTCTATTTAAATATCGATTGTGAAGGTCAAAATCAGTAAATGTTAGGTACTATGAAACACGATATCTAAATTAAATAGAATGCATTGGTATTTTATGTTCTTTCACACATCCTGTATATCTTGTCCTTTGCCTTCAACTCTCGTAAAAGAGATAAATTTCTTCATTAAATACCTAAAATATGTAATGAAATTGCAATAATACAACGTAATTATCATACTTCACAGGTCTATGACTTCTTATCAGAGTACTGCGGGCTGTCCTTGGCTAATGCTTATAAATAGAGTATGTATGGTCAATACGTTATAAGTAGGTACTAGGAGTAAATATATTTTGCTATTTGAATAGGAAAATATTCATAATTTTAATAGTGTATTTGACCAATAATATTTATTCAAATTAAGTACCTATCTATATACAGGGTGGAATTTAAAGACGGTAGCTGGAGGGAAAGTACCCTTAACATTGATAAAGGCAAGTTTTGCTGAAAGAGAACATTCCTTTATTTTCAAAAGTAAGTAAAACTGCATTTAAAGATTTTTGAAAAATCACCTGCTTGAGCCGGGAACCGAACCTGGGAGATGTAAAAAAAAACATCCTGTATTTTATGATACCAACCAAAAGAGTCTTTAATAAGAAACAATTTCTTTTAAACAACATAGTATCTTAAATTAAAGGAAGACCAAGTAAAATATGTTTTTATTGTAAAGCATACTCACTATCTGAAGAAAAAAAACAGTGTAACTGAGAACCTCCTCCTTTTTTTTTAAGTTCGCTGGCTACGTGACCAGAACGATTATTCCTATTCACAAAAACCAGAATTTTTTTTAACCAACTTCAAAAAAAAGGAGAAGTATCTCAATGAGACTGTTTTTTCTTCTTCAGATAGTGAGTAAGCTTTACAATAAAAACATATTTTACTTGGTCTTTCTTTAATTTAAGATACTATGTTGTTTAAAGAAATTGTTTCTTATTAAAGACTCTTTCGGTTGGTATCATAAAATACAGGATGTTTTTTTTTTCACCTCTCCCTGGTTCGGTTCCCGGCTCAACCAGGTGATTTTTCAAAAATCTTTAAATGCAGTTTTACTTAATTTTGAAAATAAAAGAATGTTTCCTTTCAGCAAAACTTGCCATTATCAATATTAAGGGTACTTTCCCTCCAACTACCGTCTTTAAATTCCACCCTGTATACATATAATAAAACTGTAGAGGGTCAAGAGTCTGTACATGGAAGATATTTTAAAAAAATTAATTGTAGGGCGTTCTCTAATTGATATTGAAGCCGAAAATGTAATTTAAACTTTTCATGTCTGTCTGTCTGTCTGTCTGTCTGTATCCCGAATAAGTATCACGCCAAAACCACTGAATGGATTTGAATAATACTTGGCACAATCTAAGCTTTTGGTCCAAGGAAGGTTCAAGGATACTTTTGATCTCGAATAATGATTAAGGCTATTGTAAAATAATCCTTCGCCTTCGGCGCGGACTAAATTGTTTTAGAATGGACTTAATCTTTAAGCTCTTTTATGATTAAGCAAACAGGGCAGTTTCATACGCTCCCATGAGTTTGATGAAAAAATACCTACCTCTCCTTTCATACACCTTATGCGGCGTAAACGAAGTTACGAGGGTCAGCTAGTTTATTTATAATCACGCACAATACAACTATCATTACGGCATTTCTAGTAGGTTCCCTAGGCGAGGCCGCAGTGGTAGCCGTAGGTCTGTTGGGAGTCCTGGGACATCCTTCCGAGGGCTTACCTGGGGCTCCCAACCGTAGGCTGTTAGGCGTTACGTGAGGTTTTTTTTAGTCGGTAGGAGTCCGGCATACCATACATGAAGGACTTTATCTCACGTCAAAAAAGAAAGTTACCTACCTTAGTTACCAAGTTAAACCTATTACCTATTTAAAAATAAAACAATCACAGCAATAATGCTGGGATAACTCATTCCCGCCTTATACCTAAATCTCTTTTGTCAGTCTGTTTTCATCCATTCTCTCCACATGTCCGAACCATTTGAGCAGAGATGCTCAGATGGTTCTCTATCTTAGTCACTTCATCTTCATTCTTCTGTCACGTCTCAATGTTTCCATATCACACTATCAATTTCCTTATCCATCAATGTAACTCCAGCTATATAACTACTTCGCAAACGTCGTGCATTTCATGCAATTCATGCATAATATCGTACTTATTGTAGGTAGCAGAAAATAAATTAAATTCATCTTTGGAACTAATAGGTACCACAAATTAGAGATAGTACAGATGGAAATCTCATGTATTGTACGTAGGTACTTTCTTTTTTACACCTACAGTATCGAAAACTAGCCTCAACCTCGCCTGACCTCGAGTCTATGAACTCATGAGCTGTGTCTATGTGTTTTTTTTTTATACCACTAAGGTGGCAGACAAGCATACGGCCCACCAGAAGAACTGGTGGTCACCGCAGCCTATGAACGTTTTCAACACCAGAAGCGCCACACTCGCGCTGCCGACCCTGTAAAAACCTTCTTAGACCCCTTTTGAAGAACCCCATACTGTAGGCGTTTGGGAAAACCGAGGCAGGAAGATCATTCCACAACCTAAGCGTTCGCGAAAGAAAACCCCTATCGGATCTAACCGTGCTTGGACGCTCCGGACGTAGGGTGTGAGGATGAAAGCGAGCGGTGCGATGATAGAACCTAGCCGTGGGCATCATGTCAAACAATTCCTCAGAGCACATGCCATTGTACAGGCGGTAGAACACGCATAAGGAGGCAAAGTCTCTCCTGTCGCGAAGAGGTTCAACACCACCTGTCAGTATAGGATCGTTGACTACTCTCACAGCTGGCCTCTGCACCGAGTCAAATGGACGAAGCTGATATTCAGGTGCCCCCGCCTAGAGGTGACAGCAGTACTCCATGTGTGGCCGCACTTGCGACTTATAGAGAAGCAGTGTTTGCGCCGCAGTAAAGTACCGCCGCGCCCTGTTGAGCACACCGAGCTTCTTGGACGCCAGCTTGGCCTTGTTCTCCAAATGACTGCGGAACTGAACGTCACTGGAGATGTCAACACAAGGATGTGTGCGTAGCCTCAGCATGTAGGTTTCCATCTGTACTGTCTCTAATTTGTGCTAACATTTACTGAAAAGTACCTAGACATTTTGTTAATATGTAACAATATTAATTCGTCTTTTTTGAGCAAAGACTTCGAAATACAACTCTTAGAAATCAATGTAAGCTGCCAAAAATAGTTTATATGACCACACAAGAACAGATTCTGTAAAATGCAGTCATAGTAGGCAAATAAATCTATTTCAAAAGCTTATGTAATGTGATGCAATTCAGAGCCCTCCCCCTGCCCTACAGAAAGGGTGTGCGAGGTGACGTCATACCACATGATTTGAGATATCTGTATTTTAAATTAAGTCTAAGTACGTACCTATACTTACTATAATTAAAATTATAAAGTAATTGTGTCTGTACAATGGAGATATAGGTATCTATACATATAATAAAATGATCGAAAAGTCAAAACTGTACATTGGAAATATAAAAAAAAATACGCTGGGTGTTCTGAAAATGAAAATATCTTTATTCATTTAGGTTACAAAGTAACACTTATGAACGTCAAAATTTTTGCTTCTACATTTACATTTACTGCCAGATTCGCAAAGCAATAGGTAGAGCCTGTGAGGAAGAACCTGGCAAGAAAACTCACGGCCACTCTTTTCAAATAGTCTTAGTACATTCGTTTGTCATGCAATAAAGATCAACAATTTTGTCTACACAAGCGACATTTACAATCGCGCCTAATTAAGTGAGGAGCAAGCAACTCATGTCCATGTCTCTGTATCATTAAAATAGTCATCAATAGTATAGTATGCCCTTTTTAAAAGATGTGTCTTGATTTCCCTTTTGAATCTATATAAAGGAAGGTTCATAATATTTAAAGGAATTTTATTGAATAGGCGTACACCAAGTCCTTCGAATGAGTCGTGTACCTTATGTAATCGAAAAACCTTTCCAATCAATTTATGCTTATTTCTAGTATTTATTGAATGTACGTCACTGTTCTTAAGATATAGATGTATGTTCTTTTTAACAGACATGATGTTCTCAAATATGTATTGCGATGCAACCGTTAAAATTCCTATTTCTTTAAACTTCTCTTTAAGCGATTCTCGAGCATTTAATTTATAAATTGCACGTATAGCTCTTTTCTGAAGTACAAAAATTATTTGTATATCAGCTGCCTTGCCCCACAGCAAAATGCCGTAAGACATGACGCTATGAAAATAACTAAAATAAACCAGCCTGGCTGTTTGGACATCAGTGAGCTGTCTGATCTTGGTAACGGCAAAAGCCGCCGAACTGAGTTTTGCTGCTAGACACGATATTTGGGCAGTCCACTGTAATTTACTATCTAAAGTGATCCCCAAGAATACGGTTGATTCTACAAGATGAAGGGTGTCACTGTTCAATGTTATATTTGTTTCATAATTTTTGACATTGGGCATGGTAAATCTAATACATTTTGTCTTTTTAGCGTTCAATAGCAAATTATTGGTTGTGAACCAATCTACAACTTGGGCTAGTGCACTATTTACGTTGTCAAAAGTACTTGGATTGCGATCAACTTTAAAAATAAGTGATGTATCATCAGCAAATAGAACAACATCGCACAAGTTCTGTACATAGAAAGGTTCTGTTCTACATAGGATAAGCAATCAAATTGGTATTACAACATAATTTTCACGCGTACGAAGTCGTAGGCAACAGCTAGTACGAAATAATCATGGTTGGATTTCTATCCATTTGGTTATGATCATAGTTTTACCTTCCCTTCATATTAAACCTATTTATTATTTTATACGTCAGTCAGCATGTCCACCACTTGTAGGCTAGCTTGGATACCCTGGAACAACCTTCCAAAGGCTTTCCCAGGACTCCTTATTGTAGTTAGTTGTAGGTAACTGTGCAGTTTTAGCCTGCTAGGCGTCATAGCATCCATGAAGGATTTCCAAACGTTAAAAAAGTTGGATACGTGGTTGGCAAGGCCAATCCACGTTTAAGGACTTTTTTTTGTTTAATGTGAGGGAAAATCCTCATGGATGTTATGCCGGACTCCTACCGACTAAAAAAACCTCACGTAACGCCCAACAGCCTATGGTTGGGAGCCCCGGGTAAGCCCTCGGAAGGATGTCCCAGGACCACGTTTAAGGACTTCAATTTAAAAAAAATGTTCCTTTTACAGTTGATGAGAATAATATCTCCATTCTCCACATAAGAAATAGGTACTTAATAAAAAAAATACGTTACACTCGTATAATCGAATGAATTCATAATATTTATTGCTAAACATACGTACCTACATAACTAATTTATATTGATAACAATGTGTAATGTGTATCCTTGTTCCGCCTTTAGAAGCAGACAACATCAGACCGGTAAATATTGTATTGTGTTATGATTAATTTACAAAACATTTAAAAAAGGAGGTATTTAATAAAAATGTAAATAATTTCATACAATTGAATTTAATTTAATTAAATAAAGTAAAGACCATTTAACTCCTAAATAGTCAAAGATTTACTTTATTTAATTTACTTTAATTCAATTGTATGAAATTATTTACATTTTTATTAAATACCTCCTTTTTTAATTTAATTTCATTATTTAATTAATTGAATTTAATTAAATTAAATAAAGTAAAGACCATTTAACTCCTAAATAGTCTAACTAAGACTTACTTTATTTAATTCACTTTAATTTAATTGTATGAAATTTATTAACATTTTTACACATTTTACAAAGAGAAATTAAATCGATTGCCTCAGTCACAACACAGATGCAAATCTATAAGTACCTACATGTATCTACACATTACTACAGTGGCGCATCTGGTAATGATAACCATTATCATTATTTTCTCTGCTAAATTGTTCAAATACGCATAAGTAAAACGGTAAAACTATATAAATTAAATAAAGTCTTTGAAAACTGCGAGTCTCTAATATTATTTTGTACACTAGTAGCAGAATATCAAACACTAGCTGACCCTCGCAACTTCGTTTGCGTCACATGAGAGTGAGCAAGAGAGAGGTATGGTATTGATATTTCGAGTATTATAATGTTTACCGTTGCATTTACCCCCGTCGCGTCGCGTCGCTTGTAGTCATTAGAGCTGAACCGCATATCTTCGTCTGCGTCACATGAGAGTGAGGAGGAAAGAGGTGTTAAAGTGATATAATGTTTCCCGTCGCTTTTACTTCCACCCATCCGTTTTTCGGTATGGAACTCTTCGTGTGCGAGTCCGACTCGCACTTGACCGGTTTTTATCGTTCAGTTGACTGGCTGCCACTGCAGACCAAGTTTACTCCCGTAGCGTCGCTCATACTTTAAAACTTAATAAGAGGGTTATTTTAAGTGAACCTTAAAATATAGGCATATGCTGTTTAGGACTTTTTTTACAACTTTTTAAGAGGAACAATTTTGTAGTACACAATTTTTACGTAACTTTAACTATTTATGCAGCGTCCGCAATGGAAGCTCTCAAAACAAAGAAATAATCCCCGTTCTCGAAACATTATTCATGGCTGCTCCGCTCCTATTCGTCTTAGCGTGATGTTATATCGCCATTAGTCAGCCTCAATAAATGGACTATTAAACTGTAACATAATTTTTGAAATGCAACCAGTAGTTTCTGAGATCCTAGCACAAACAAACTCATCAGTTTCATTGTATCGTGAGTGAACCTTAAGAGATAGACAAATTAGGTTATTGTGTGCGAACCTTAAAAGATAGACATATGCTGTCGCGGACTTTTTTTCAGAACTTTTTAAGAGAAACAATTTTGTAGAACACAATTTTTACCTAACTGTAACCATTTACGCAGCGTACGCCTCGGAAGCTCTCAGACGGTAAAAAATATTCCCCGTTTTCAAAACATTCTTGATTACTGCTCCGCTCCTATTCGTCTTAGCGTGATGTTATATAGCCTATAGCCATCCTCGATAAATGGACTATCAAACTGTAAAAGAATTTTTGAAATCCAACCAGTAGTTCCTGAGATCCTAGCGTTCAAACAAACAAACAAACAAACAAACAAACAAACTCTTCAGCTTTATAATATTAGTATAGTATAGCCATCCTCGATAAATGGACTATCAAACTGTAAAAGAATTTTTGAAATCCAACCAGTAGTTCCTGAGATCCTGGCGTTCAAACAAACAAACAAACAAACAAACAAACAAACAAACAAACAAACTCTTCAGCTTTATAATATTAGTATGTTATATAGCCCATAGCCATCCTCGATAAATGGACTATCAAACTGTAAAAGAATTTTTGAAATCCAACCAGTAGTTCCTGAGATCCTAGCGTTCAAACAAACAAACAAACAAACAAACAAACAAACTCTTCAGCTTTATAATATTAGTATGGATAGACTTGTTCATAACACGATAAATAGTTGCCACAGTTATCGTTGGCAAACATTGTTGATATCGCTTTAATGAAAATAGTTTAGGTACATAACAGACGCACAATACCTACACTATATGTTTAGAACTTATGAAGTAAAGGTTATCATACCGCCGCTGTTCAGTTACCTATAATAGATAGTTATATAATACTAGCGGACGTCAAGCAGAATACGGGAATAAAATATAGCCTATGTTCACCAGAAAGAAGCTTATCAAAAGTGAAAGAATTTTTCAAATCGGTTCAAAAGTTTTGGAGCCTATTCGATGCGAACAAAAAACAATCAAATCTTTCCTCTTTGTAATATTAGTATAGATTACTTGAGAACTGCATAAATTGAGTACAGGTTATATGGGGAGATATATTTAGATCTAATTATATAACTTACTAGCAGACCCGTGCAAATTCGTTTGCGTGATAAATGAAGAACCGCTTAACCGATTTTGTGCAAACTTCACATAAACCATCTACTAAATAGTCCAAACAAAGCCTAAACATATGGTTTGGATAGGTGAGCCCATTCTTGAGTTATAAAATTACAACGAAAAGTGGCATTGATTTTTATGTACATAGATTTAAAGACTAGGACTAGGATTGTCAAGAGCTTCAGTAAGCTCTTTACTAAAACTCACTGTTCACCATCATTCATTTTCCTGCCCTTGTCTCTTTTTCCATTCTTGCTTTTTCTTATACTCCTTATTTCATCGTTCTCTCTTTTTATGACAATCATTCTTAACACACTTCGTCCATCTTTTCTTTGGCCTTCCTCGGACTCTCCATCCTTTTCAACTCATAGTTCTTTTGGTCACATAGCTTTTATCCCTTCTCACCACACGTCGCCTCAGTGCTTATTTGTTCTATCGACCAAATTTTCGAATATGGACTTTAAATGCAGAATTTCACTCCTGTTAGTCGAAGAAAAATTAGGACATTTTACTACTAAAACAACCAAAGAATAAACATGGAGAGAGGAGAACTTTATCAACGGTATCTACCTACCTACACTGGTTTTCTAAAGAAAAGAAAGAAAGAAGGAAAAAGCTTTTATTCCACTTAAAAACACACATTAATAGCAATAAAAATTAAAGGTATAACACAGAAAGCAGAGTAACGGCCAACTCTCACCGTGATGCTGTCCACCTGCGCTAACTGGCAGACAGCGCTGATTTTCAGACATGGCCGGACCCCACTTGACAGGGACTTAATTTCAATTTCAATTTCAATTTCATTTATTCTGTCAGATAATATGTGCAGAATAAAAATACTTGATCAAAGTAGTCACCGTAATTTATGGACGTTTGAAACATTCAATTTACCAGTTTAATGTAAACAGAAAATGTATTTTTGTCCCAATGCGCAAATCCTTTTCAAGAATTTGATAAAGAGCCTTGTGGAGTCAACTGGTGACCCAAGGGCTGGCAGTTTTCTCGCTCAGCAAATAGGTATTGCTATTCAAAGGGGGAATGCTGCTAGTCTTTTGGGCACAATGCCACGGGGGCCTTATTTAGGTTTAGTTTAGATAGTATCTAATAATGTAAATATATAGGTATGTTATAATTATATTTCTCTGTAATTTTTAACAATAAATGTTAAATAAACAGTAAACACACATTATTTTCGTAAATGAATTTCACATTCAATGTTCTTAAATTAATTTTAAATTATTAACAAGTCTAATAAATATTTTAAACGCCTGATTTATATCGATGTGCTACTTTAACATATTATTAAAGTAAATAAAAAGTCAAAATAACTACTTACTTTTCCGACGTCATATTTCAAAAAGTTCACTTCAAAATAAGTACTCGAAAAGTCAATGACACAATATCACAGTTTAATATTTCACTTATAAGTTACTATCACATATCATTTTGTTACACTAAAATACGTATTATGTTTCGATATCATTTCCACGCATCTTATCGTAACACGTGCTACTCGGCTAGCGTTTGCGCGCGAACTGATGAAAAGTGTGTTTCCCGCGCAATTTAACTATGAATTTTCTCACGCGGCACAGCTTTTCTATTTTTTTTTAACATGCTACGTGACAAGCCACACTGACAGATGAATCCTTTTTAGGGTTCCGTACCCAAAGGGTAAAGAACGGGACCCTATTCATGAGACTTCGCTGTCCGTCCGTCTGTCTGTCTGTCTGTCTGTCTGTCCGTCAGGAGGCTGTATCTCATGAATGGTGATAGCTAGAGAGTTGAAATTTTCACAAATTATGTGTTTTTGTTGCCGCTATAACAACAAATACTAAAAACAAAAACATAATAATATTAAAGGGGCATCCCATACAACACACGTGTTTTTTCGCTATTTTATCTTATATATTAGGTAATAAGGTATCCTTCTCAATTTACATACTTTAGCTGGCTTAAACATATAATCAAGATTATTTCTGCCCTGTACATCATGCAAATTAAATGAATACTTTAGGAGGTATAGCAAAGTCAAATATTGCGGAAGGAAATTAATTTCGTGTCGCCATGATTGAACATTAAACAGGTCACATACTAATTTATTATTCGACTTTCATCTTAAATATTCTTTCTTTAAAAAGTTAACATCGCTTCCAGCAGATTACTATAGGTAATTATAATATTTAAAAGATAGCAATTTGATAGGAAATAGAAAACAAAGAGCCCATATTTCTAATTTTTTCCAGTTTATACAATTTACGTACAAACACACAATTCAATTACATGCACCGATATGTCGTAGACTTATCGTGTTAGATAATGTCATCATTAAAATGTCATCAGTATTCTGAAAAAGAAATTAAACATAGAGAAATACATACTGTACCCAACGTAGAGGATCTATATGAGGATAACAGGATAGTAAACAACATAGAGCAACACGAACTGTTTGTTCGGTACTAGTTACATGAGGGAGTTAGGGCGAAAACCTGAAACCTTTTTCTTTCATTACCTAACATTTATGAAACATCAGTTAAAAACAAGCTTTTTTCTTGTTATTTTTTTAAAAATGGTATCTACCGAGATTCGTAGACAGTAAAGGATTTTACAACTTATTGTTGTGTAGCAAAATATTAAGGCGAAGTGCAATTGTGTCTCAAGCGATTCGGAGGGGGTGAAGCAGACGCAAGATGTTCGGGACGCTCCGTGCCTCGGAAACGTTTTCGCGCGTTAACCCGTTCACTACGCAATTGAAATCATTGACAGAGGGGAGTGACCCCCGTTCCCAACCGACCACCTGAGTTATCCACCTGGTTGGTCAGTTAGGAATAAAAGTTCCTAACCACCCACCTCGTGCACCTGGTTGGAAAGTTAGGAATAAAAGTTCCTAACCACCCACCTGGGACTGTATAAAATAAATAATGTCCATAATGTCTACTTTATCAATATACCCACATGTCTATATGGCAAAACAAATGAAGATCAGCAAAACAAATGAACATCGACTAAACAAATGAAGATCGAGAAAACAAATGAAGAGCGACAAAACAAATGTAAATCGACAAAATAAATGAAAATCGACAAAACAAATGACGGTCGGATAAACAAATGACGATTGGCAAAACAAACGACGATCGAAAAAACGAAGATTGACAAAACAAATGAAAATCGAAAAAACAAATGAAGATCGACAAAATAAATGAAAATCGACAAAACAAATGAAAATCGACAAAACAAATGACGGTCGGATAAACTAATGTCGATCGGCAAAACAAATGACGATCGAAAAAACATATGCAGATCAATAAAACAAGACTATTGCTTATAGTCTAACCCATATATTCATAATCGTTTATTAAACCTATTTTAGTTAAAACACACTTTAAGTCTATTGCTGTCTCTAACCAATGACAGAGTATGGTTAGAGACAGCAATAGACTTAAAATGAGTTTGAACGAAAATAGGTTTAATAAACGATTATGAATATGGGGGTTATTTGATAAGATCAAAAAATACTCTCAGCCATATTTTGTAATCTAGATGCGATTGCCATTCAAAAAAATAGGTGCAAGCCAATCTCGACCTTAATGACATTTCTCTAAAAATGTGATTTTAGGCGTTTATAGACATCACTGATCACGAATATATAAAAAATTATTAAATATTATGGTTGTTCGTAAGGTCGAAATTTGCTTGCACCCATTTTTTTAAAATCTAGATGCTTAACCATTTTAAAAAATAGGTGCAAGCCATTCTGGACATGCATAATATTTATTTAATTTTTACATATTCGTGATCAGTGATGTCTATAAACGACTATAAGCACATTTTTAGAGAAGTGTCATTAAGGTCGAGATTTGCTTGCACCTATATTTTTGAATGGCAAGCGCATCTAGATTACAAAATATGGTTGCAAATATTTTTTGATCTTATCAAATTGCCTAGTCTTTTGTTTTATTGATCTGCATATGTTTATCCAACGGTCATTGGTTTTGCCGACCGTAATTTCTTTATCCGACCGTCATTTTTTTTGTCGATTTTCATTTGTTTTGTCAATCTTCATTTGTTTTGACGATCTTCATTTGTTTATCCAACGGTCATTTGTTTATCCGACAGTCATTTATTTTGTCGATCTTCATTTGTTTTGTCGATTTTCATTTGTTTTACTGATCTTCATTTGTTTTGTCGATCTTCATTTGTTTTGTCGCTCTTCATTTGTTTTGCTGATCTGCATTTGTTTTGCCATATAGACATGTGGGTATATTGATAAAGTAGACATTATAGACATTAATTTTATAAAGTCCCAGGTGGGTGGTTAGGAACTTTTATTCCTAACTGACCAACCAGGTGCACAAAGTGGGTGGTTAGGAACTTTTATTCCTAACTGACCAACCAGGTGGATAAATCAGGTGGTCGGTTGGGAAAGGGGGAAGTTTACATAACAATTTTTTTCGCCCTGTTTAGATAAACCTCTTTAGATCTTCTACTCGTGAGCAACTACGTAATTGTTTTGATGCATTTTTTATCACTAACATGTAATGAAATTCATTTTCATAATAAGAATAGAACATAACATATTTAAGAAGTATTTCAATTTATTTTTTTACCTGTGACGATTTTTGCCAGGTTTATTGAAAAAGTAAGAATCTGCTGCCCCTATCCTTTGTTTGTACTTCCTGAAAAGGAAAAAGGAGGGTTCTGTACAAAAAAAGACTGAAAAATAGACCTGTATGGGAGCCCTCCTTAATTTCTTTTTCTGTTCTTAGGATTCTTAAATTTCAAATGCCTAGCTATTGCAGTGGTGCATAAGATGACAGATAGATAGTCTCAGTAATAGGGTCGCGTTATTACAGATTATTTATACTGGTGGCACTTGGTGGAACCTGCAGCGCATATTGAATAACCACCACTTGTACTGTTTTACAGCATTTATTTACTCTACACCTGACCGCTTTTGCCTCTTAGCATTTTCAAAAGGCAATACTTTCTCCTCGTTCCATTTTTACCCTTTGGATACGGAACTGTAAAAACGGCCGAGGTTCAAGTTGGACTGGCACACTGATGAGGATTTCGTAACAAAAAAAAACACCAGAAGATTACGTTGTATGGGAGTAACCTTATTTTTTTCTTTATCTAGTGTTATTATAGTCGTTACAGCGGTAGCAGAAACATATCTTTGAAATGTATTACTGCCTAGTTCATGAGATACAGATGAGCAAACGGACTTCAAAGTCTCAGTAATAGGGTCCCGTTTGGCTAAGAAAACGAAGAATATACAAAAACGAATATTACTATTTGCATATATGCAAGGGTGTAAACAAAGACGTATCATATATAGACACGTTATACTCGAACATTACGGCTTTCAAAAACAGCTAAACTTTTACAAATTTGAAAAAAGAATTTCATAAATTATCTGTGGTATCGTGCATGAAGTCACTATCAGAGGAATGTGGGAAAAAAAGGACATTTGAATTTCCCTCACTGAGACTTTTGATTAAATTATTTCCGGGTAAAGTGAGTAATATTTTAATTTACGAAATATTAAAGTAGTTTATCGATTTAGTTAATATTATCGTAATTTAAGTCATAAAAGCAATTTATTTAAGAAATATAATTACATAAATAAAATAAATCTAATGGCAAAATAAAACATTAGTACAAATACTCCCCAACATCCCTTTATGCGTCGCGCCAAACCACAGACTACAGAGTACATTTTGCTTGTGCATTGATAATTATGCTAGGCGCCATTTTAGGCGCGAGAAAATAAAATAATTTTATTATTTCTGTTGTACTTACGAATGAAACGACACGTCTTTATATTGAACAGTTGCTGTGTAGCTTATACATCCTCTGAATATACATGAAGGCATGTTTTTTTCAAGTTTTCTTTATTAAAAGAATTTAAAACAGTGCTAATAGTACTTCCGCTAAGCCTGATGTCGCGTCACTGACTTTTCAGGTAATTACCTTCTTTACGTGTTGCCATTTTCCAGTGTCTATAACGTATCTATAGTTTTTATATCATTGGGTGTAAAGGAATCAATTTCGATACTAGTTATTTAAACTAGACTAGGCTTTAGTCCTGTCATTTCCTAAATTAAACATTCTACGTTTCACTTCGCATAGCTATTGCCCGCAGCTTCAGCTGTGTAGAATACTGTTCGCGTTCCCTACTACCATTGGGCCATATCCAGGGATAAAATAGCTTTTATGCTATTTTCTAAATTATCTTACTTCTTACTTAATATTATAAATGCGAAAGTTTGTGAGCGTAGATGTTTGTTACTCTTTCACGCTCTAACGGCTAAATGGATCTAGCTGAAATTTAGTACAGGGGTAGATATAGGCCTGGAATAACACATATGCCACTTTTTATCCCGGCAATCAGTTCCCACGGAAAGCGGAAACGGGAACAAAAATAGACGCGGGCAGAGCTGCGGGCGTCAGCTAGTGTATAATATGTCCAGGAATACATTGCAGTCTGGAAAAGCATAAAATAACTATAATAGGCCACCAATTACAGCCAGATCTGCTCAACCGTTGGAACGTGATTTTGTCACTAACATCTTCACAGACTTTCATATATCATAATTAAATAATTCGTAAGTCATATTAAATCATCAGGCCTTTTCAGTAACATATATTCACAAAATCATCTTCTAGCGCTTAACATATAGGTACCACTATCCATTGAACATTGAATTACTATTTTACATTATGGCTTAAAAACAAAGTTAGGGTTGTATTGACTGTATCGGGTTGTATGTAAGCTGTTTATTTTCAGTTCACTGTTGGTTAAAATTCAAACTGAGGTGACGGGAGGCCTCAAACCGTTTTGGGCCCATTAATTAATCCCACCCTCTTCTTTCCGATCCCGAATAACACGTGCCGGGCAAAGATGACACTCACACACAGTGGAGAGAATCTTCGCCAGAACTGAATGTTTCAAAAGATCGTTCCTCTGTCGAACTATAAAAACATGGAATGACCTGCCCGCACACGTGTTTCCCTCATCTTACAATCCCAGGTTCTTCAAGAGGAGCGTGAAGAGGCACATCACAGGGCCGCCAACTTGAGGACCACTGTCAGAAGTGGCCCCCAATCGCTAGATGCGCCACGGCTTTTCATCAGGCTGGTGGCGACGTCAATTTGGCGAGCTAAATATAAAAAAAAGAAACTCATACTTACAACTTCAAATTCAATACCTACCTACATCAACTACGACGTACGAGTAGTAAAGTAAGACTACGAGAATATCAACAATACGCAATACGTGCCTTGAAAGCTGTAATTTTGGATAGAAGTTTAATTTATTATATACTCAATTAAGGTTTATTCCTACTGTTATATTGTAAATTTAGGAGAATTGGCCCACTGATTTATCAGTCATTAGTATTATATACTCGTTATGACATTGATTTTACTTAAATATTAATTTTAATAATGTACATGTTATACGCTCGGTCAGGGCGTCACATACATGAGCGCATTTATAGGTGAATCTTCTGGACTTATCTATTATGTGGCATCAGGCAAACTTTGTATTGGAAAGTATGAAAACGTTACTATAACTTATATAATACACCAATGAAACTTCCCCAAACAGATGCGATATTTTTACGCTCTTGAGCTTAAGCCTTGAATACTTCCTTTTTTGGTTTTTTTTATTACCTATTTTCGTTACTACGGCAGCGAATTACGTCAGCGGGCGTGACAAAGTTGTATACGGGTGTCCTCAACGAAGCCTGTCGGCTGACTGAGCGGACTCTGTAAGGTGACTGATAGCGGCAAAATGCACTCCCGCTCAACAAAACGTTTTTTTTTATTAAAGCAATATGTTTTTAATTAGGTACCTAATAAATAACTGCATAGGACCTCGAGGTAACTTATTAGGGACATGGAAATAAAAAATTTGTGTGGTACATTATATAACTACTGAATGAAATTGATTATAGTCAAGGCGGTCACAGGTAAATTTACAGATTCGAGGGAACTTTGGGATTATTTTCTATCGAGCCGAATTTACTCAATCGTGTTTTGGAGAGCTGACATCCCTGGTCAATATACTTAATAATAATTATCAATTTAAAAAATTGTGAAATCTTTGTTAACACTGTTGCAAAATTGGTTCGAAATATGTCAAAATTATGTATTTTGAGTCCCACTTCACCTTAATGCAAAGTGAATAACTGGCTTTCATTTTACCGTACAAAGTTCAATGAAAGCTCAAATAAAATTTAGAACTTACATCAAACCTAGACCTGAAAATGCCAGCTAACTCTTTTTTACATAAAAATATATGTAATATTACTTCGCAACTTTGATTATATAAGTCTTTATATCTATGCTTCGCAAGTACCTATACGTAATTATTAGTCATTCGTAGCTACTTAAAATTTGTAGCCACCCGTAGATCCCTCTACAAATTTTCTACAGGGCGGCGATTCTCGATCGTACCTAGAGCTTAAACGCGTACCTATGCGAAAATTAACCTACTTGAGAAACGTCATTTGTCCTACTACTATTATAAAGAGGAAAGATTTGATTGATTGTTTGCTTGTTTACATCGAATAGGGTCCGAAACTACAAGAACCGATTTGAAAAAATCTTTTACTTTTGGGAAGCTACATTATCCTCGGGAAATACCTATAGGCTATATTTCCCCGAATTCCCACGGTAACGGGAGCTTCGTGGGTGAAATCGCGTAGCGTCCGCGACATGAGACAAAAATATTACGTCAGCAAAATATCGTCTACGCTTTCAAGTCGTATGATCGAGAATCTACGTCCAATTCTGACTACATGCTGTAATTTAAAGTTGTGAGTTCGATTTCAAGTCAGGGAAAAACGAGATTGAATTGAATACCTATGTAGGTACAGGTTTTCCAATTCACAATGTTATAATCGATATTTCGCGCTAATATTTCATTATGAAAATAACATGGGTAAGTATAAGTAATAAATTAAAATTTACCCTCCATTCTAGTGAGTACTTTGTCGTCTGGGCAAATAAGCGTCAATATTTGAACGACCTTGTCAAATCCTCACATGATTGAATGAATACAACACCCTATTTGAAGGCTATGTTTGTTTCATTACTGAAATGAAACTTTATCAGTACCTAATGAAATCACTGGCCTTCAAATTGGCATATTTGCTCTCTCACCCCCTTCCCAGAAAGAGCGTTTTATGCGAGTATCCTGACACGCGCGCGTATGGAATTCGTATGGAATCTAGACCCCGCCACCTAGCTGTAAACGCGAGAACTTGTCTCAATTCCATACAAATCGGTGATAACGCGCTCACCCGTGAATGTCGGCCGCGCTCGCTGAAACTCACACTTGCCCCTCAGATATATTGTTGATCGAAGGTCCAGATGCTCTCGCGCGTGTGATGTAGGTATGCATTTGACACATAGGTACGCGCGAGTGGCCACACGCGTCTAACATCTTTTCTAGGCAGACCGATTATTTTTGTAGAACCAAGTAGAACTAAAGACAGATGACGCTTACGGAACAAGAAAGTGAGGTCAAGACAACGAATACTAAATCAAAAAAGAACAGTGTTTCTTGGTGAGGCTGAAGTGGTAGTCGTAGGTCTGTTGGGAGTTCGAGGGACTACCCGGGGCTCCCAACTGTAGGCTGTTAGCAGGACACGTGAGGTTTTTTAGTAGGTCGTAGTCCGGCATAACATCTACTACCCGTTCGCTCTAACTTTGCCGTTGGCGTAGAGGCGTATACCCAAATTGTTAATTACACGAAGTAAATTGACAGTAGCTAATGTCACTTCGTCATAGAAAATAAGCAACATTGTATGAAGAAGTGACATTAGTTGCTGTCAATTTACTTTGTCTAATTAAAAATTCGACTTTAGTATGGAGCCGAGCGGCAAAGTTAGAGCGAACGGGCAGTATGAGGATTTTCCCTCACGTAAAACGAAAAAAAAGCACTGCCGCGTTGAAGTACTCAGTTTTGGATTTATTATTTGCCTTTTTGGTCTTACTTTCTTTCTCGGAAAGCGTCTCTATCTACCTTTAGTTCAAATATCTGAGGGTATCCAAATAACTTCGCAACCCATGGACGTTAAAGTTCCGTAGTAAATAAGACTTTTTGGGGTTCTGGATTTAGATTAGTAAGACACATTAAGGGGAGTGGTTGACAAAGTTTGCGAAAAAGAGGTGCAAATAAAGACGTTCTTCTCGGTATTAGTATACGAAAAATGACAGCCAAAAGTAGATTTGAAATCTACAAGATGTGTTCCAGAGGATGGTTTCATCAGAAACTGTGTATTTATTATAAATAACTAGTAAAACATCACTGAAATAGCCCATAATTTTTTAGAAGAAGTCGTTGTATGACATCTATTTATTAATGAATGATAATAAAATTTATATCAGAGACTAAAGAAAACATAGACCTCTAAAATGGTTTTCTTCAATTTTGATTTAGTATAAGTTTTAACTAATTATACCTAATAATGTATTAAAAGCATACATTACATTGCTTGCTTCCCCGCGCTCGCCCGAAAATCTAGTGCGGGGGGAGTCGTGTTGCTAGACGGACGTGTGTCGCTCTGGTCTGCAAAATATTCTCGTAAAATGTTATATTTTCATTCATGTATAGAGTAATGCGTGTAACAGACAGAGCCCGAGTTACACAATGCATACTGCATTACATGAGGATATAATGCATTTGAACTTATTTTATGTATTGTTTTATTAAATTACTTCGAAAGGTAGTCATGCTAATATTGTAAGCGGTACTTAATCATTTCAAAATAAATAAATCAAGAAATATTCGTGGACATTCCCACAAATCTTAAGCTATTATAACTTTGTGCTAAGGGATATACACAACTGATGAAAATACTTATATTACAGTTATTATTAACACACTGCTTTTTTTGAGACACTGCTCTCAACTTGACTGCCTCTGTGGCGCAGTCGGAAGTGATACCGCCTGCGGCGCTGGAGGTCGTGGGTTTGATTCCCACCGGAGACAAATATTTGTGTGACCCATTAATGTTTGTCTCAAGAGTCTGGGTGTTTCTATGTATAATATGTATGTATTTAAAAAGTATATAAGTATTATTATCCGTGGTCTTATACCCATAACACAAGCAGGTCATTCCTAGCTTACTTTGGGATTAGATAGCCTTGTGCGAAATGTCCGTGAATATATTTATTTATTTATTTTAACCGTCAATTTTTCAGCTTATTACGTCTGGGGTGACGTAGGCACCATCTACCGGCAACTTGATTAAGGTAATAAAGTGAAAGAATTGACGGTCGAGAGCAGTGTCTCGTTGGTCCAATGGTGAGTGAGGCCGTCTGGTCCGGCAAACCAGAAGACGCAGGTTCGAATCCTGCTCGGGACCAAAAATTGTATTCAATTATTTGCTAGACAAGTAAGTCTGGAAATGATCTGCTGGCTCTGTTGGATTCTCAAACAATTTGTTATGATTTTTTAAGTCTATATTACAGTAAGCAGAGCACTAAAAAGAATAGCCCGCCGAGTTTCTTGCTAGTCTATATCTATACATAATAATAAAACTGTTGAGGGTCGAGAGTCTGAACATGGATGCTATTTAAAAAAAAAGAACGCGTTCTCTAATCGATGCCAAAATGAAATTTAAAATTTTCATGTCCGTCTGTATTCCGAATACGTATCACGCCGAACCTACTGATTTGAATGAAAATTGATCCGAGGAAGTTCAGGAGTTAGAGACATCTCAACTTCTCAAAACCTAGAATGCAAGAGTTCCTTTGAATGTGAGTGTAAATCTAAACTGGCGTGTTGGCTTTATCATATAAGAGCTTAATGATTAAGTCCAGAGTTAAATATTTCGTCCGCGCCGAAGGCGTGGACTGAAATAAATTATTTTAGAATAGATTCTAAAACAATTCAGTCTACGCCCTCGACGTGTACATTCTTTTATGATAAAGCAAACAGGGCAGTTTCACTCACCACTTGCTGAGTCTGATGAAGAAATACCTCCCCTTTCATACACCTTAAGCGTCGTAAACGAAGTTGTGAGGGTCAGCTAGTTACATACATACATAAATATGGTCACATACATAATTTACATATTTATGTATGTATTTATGTATGTATCCGCCTACCCCTTCGGGGATAACCCCGAAGGGGTAGGCAGAGGCATATTATTATGTCCCCACATTTCACCTTTTTAGAATTTGTCCCACGTAATAGGTGGTGAGCTGTATTGCCGTGTTGATATAGACAGGCGCAGGTTGTGACTGCCTGCTGTTGAAATTATTCAAGCCGCCAAAAAGGCCTTCTACTTGGCTTAATGACTGCCATTTTACGGGCAACCAAGACCCGTTGGTCTTGGTTGCCCGTAAGTTTCGGAAGGCACGTTAAGCCGTTGCTTAACGTGCCTTCCGAAACACGGAAACGACACGAACAAATAACTGTCACAAAGTGGTCACATGGATGGTCACCCATCCAAGGACTGGCCATAGTGAATGAGCTTACTACAGTGATCGTTTACAGAACACTGAGTCCGCGGTGTCACGAGCGCTTCTTATTTATACACTGGCTGACCCGCGCAACTTCGTTTGCGTCACATGGGAGTGAGAAAGAGAGAAGTGTAGTATAAATATTTAGTGATATAATATTTCCCGTCGCATTTACTCCGTCACTTATGTTCATTAGAGCTGACACACACAACTTCGCTTGCGTCACATTAGAGTGAGAAGGAGAGAGGCGTGGTATTAATATGTAAAGTGATATGATGTTTCCCGTCGCATCTACTTCCGCCCGTCCTGTTATGGTACGAATCCAACTCGCTCTTGACCGGTTTTTATCGTTCACTTGACTGGCTACCACTGCAGACCACAATTACTGCCGTCGTCGCCTCGCTCATATTTTAAAACTTACTAAGAGGGTTATTGTAAGCGAACCGTAAAAGATAGGCATATGCGGTCAAAGACTTTTTTTTTAAATTTTAAGAGGAACAATTTTATAGTACACTATTTTAACGTAACTTTCATCATTTCCACAGTGTACGCAATGGAAGCTCTGAAAAGAAAGAAATTTTCCCCGTTCTCAAAACATTATTCATGGCTGCTTCGCCCCTATTCGTCTTAGCGTGATGTAATATTGTCATTAACCATCCTCAATAAATTGACTATGAAACTGTAAAATAATTTTTGAACGGCAACCAGTACTTTCTGAGATCGTAGCACAAACAAACTCTTCGGTTTTAAAACATTGTGAGCGGACCTTAAGAGATAGACAAATTAGGTTATTGTGGGCGAACCTTAAAAGATAGACATATGCTGTAGCTGACTTTTTTTTAGAACTTTTTAAGAGAAACAATTTTGTTTTACACATTTTTTACGTAACTTTAACCATTTACGCAGCGTACGCTTTGGAAGCTCTCATACGGTAAAAAATATTCCCCGTTTTCGAAACATTCTTGATAGCTGCTCCGCTCCTATTTGCCTTAGCGTGATGTTATAATAGCCTATAGCCATCCTCAATAGATGGACTATCAAACTGTAAAAGAATTTTCGAAATCCAACCAGTAGTTCCTGAGATCCTAGCGTTCAAACAAACAAACAAACAAACAAACTCTTCAGCTTTATAATATTAGTATGGATAACTAGCTGACCCTCGCAACTGCGTTTACGACTATTTTTGTTTGTTATAATAAAATGAAATGAAATTTTGTTCCAAAAGTAACAAAAATTTTAAGCGAGTGGAAGACCCCTCTTGTCCGGATTTGTAATAATTTAAGTAAAACAATGAATATATGAACATTCGTCTTTGTGAATTCGTCACATTTAATTTTTACGTAATAATCAATCACATTTTTTGCAGTGTATTTTTACTACACTTAAAAACAAAAGAAAATTGAAATACAAACGTTCCTTTGTTTTTTAATTTATTTTCGCCTCTCTATAAAATAGAGTGCAGAGGGGCTTATGGCGAGACTTTGTCTGTAGTCTGTGACTCTGTTGCATTAAACTACGTCACTAAGTCACGTGGATCATCTGTTCAAAGTTTGAAATAAAACAAAAATGACAACGTCAATCGGATTGAACTCTAACAATAAACGTTTTAGAGAGGGGAAGTAGGGTGAGACCGTCTCACAGCTTCTTGTTTATTTGGTGAAGCGAGGAACGCATTTCCGCTACTATTTTTCTTCTTCTTCCGTAGTTCTTTTACTCTGATGTCTCTGTAGTTGCGCTACTCTATGTTGGCGAGTTATATCGCCCATATGCTCAAGGTCGTTAGCCCAGGGTATGGCCTTAAGCCATTGGTCCCGGTTGTCAGTCACATGTCACATAGCAGTCGCCAAGTCAAGTTGGAGTCGCTATGGATATCTTACAAGTTTTCAGCTATGTCATTAGTCTACTAATCGATAAACTACTGAAATGAAGATTGTGAACTCAGACAGATAGATATTTGTTAAGTTTGTGCGTAGACGTTGAATGCCTATAGGACATTTTACCGAGGCAAACAAACCCATTATCATCTCTGCCAACAGCAGGTGACATAACAAAAATATTTTCATATATCATTAACTCACGTAGTTTACAACAGACTTCATAAAATAGAAGTTCTTTTTGTAGTAGGAATGGTTTTTTTTTTTGTTTAACGTGAGGGAAAATCCTCATGGATGTTATGCAAGACTCCTACCGACTAAAAAACCTCACGTAACGCCCAACAGTCTATGGTTGGGGACTAGCACTCTTCCCATGCTACCGAGCGGGGGGTCAGGTTGCGGATAGACCGCCCCCCGTCCGGCTGTACCCTAACAGGGCAGTAGGACGCGGGGGTTGCCCTCATGGGCCCCGGACAAGGGAAGGGCGATCGTCTACGAGTCAAGGTAGACGACGTCTACTCCCCTTCCCCGAAATCCCATGCTCCACAATATCCAATCCCTCCACTCCAATCCTTCAGGATGTCCGCAAAGCGCACATCAATCCCATCAACATCCCCACCAAACCCAAAACTTAAGTCCAAAAGCGACCATCCCACCCATACCCCACTCCTCCTACCCTCCCGGACCTCTGCGCTGGCAGACAGATAGACACCTAGGTTAAAGCCGCCATGCTGGTGCGCCCGACCGGGCAAAATCCACTCCTCGAAATCCTACCCACACACGTTTCCCATCCTCCTACCCAACATCCCCTCCCCCACCAACCAGCAGCCCCGGAAAAACTCAATTATGAGCGTATCTGTTAAAAAAAATGAAGTACCACAGGAGGGTACCGGCAAGGCCGGAGAATCCCTCCCTGGGACACCTAGTGTCTCAGGCAGCTCCGTATCTGTGGAGTAGCAACGTGCGCGCGAACAGAAGGAGAAATTAAACACGACACAAATACAGCGGACGTCACGTCCTGGAAGGTCCCTCTCAGAGACCCTCGGTCCTCGACCCTCTGTCAAAAATAAGAATTGAAGAAGATGGAAACGTCATGTCCGTTTCCAAATGGAAACGCTTAAAGAAAACACAAAGCAGGTTAAGGAAGAAACAAGGGCAGGCCAGCTCTAAGGCTGCAACGGCCACCACGGCTGTCGCGGCAGAGGAGCGGGCAGGCCCGAGAGCACAAAAGTTGAGAAGGCAGGGCACGGATCCAAGCGGGCACACGCAGCAACTGCCACCTAAGCGACCTGAGTACAACGCTGAACGGACAGAGATACCACGACGACCGCAATTAAGTCAGAGTGACGACTCGGTCATAATCCAGCGGGAGGACGGGGGCTTGATGAACGAAGCCACGGCAGCAGAGGCCAAGCAAAAGCTAACCGACCAAATCGAGGATGCCATCTTAGCAGGCCTGCGCTGCGCCAGCTTAACTCTTCTGGCCTCGGGCCTGGTGGCGGAAGGTTACTACCTAGTTACACCAGGGACCGAGAAATCCATGAACTGGCTGCTTACATGCAACTTCGGTGTGTTCACCGAAGTTGCATGTAAGCAGCCAGTTCATGGATTTCTCGGTACCACTGAAGATGGCGCACCACTGAAGGTCAGAAGAGCCGAAAGACAATGCATGATGATCTGGCTCCCTGGGTGCACGGGGGGCACAAAATTGCCACCACTGGAGTTCATAAAGGCCCAAAATGACAACAGGGAGTACAAACCACCCCTGGGCTGGCGCTGGTGGCGGTCGTGCTGGTTTGTACTCTCCTCTTGTACTCCCACCACCAGCCTGGTGGCTGGTGGTGGGGTGGTGTGTTTTTTTTTTTTTTTTTGTTTAACGTGAGCGAAAATCCTCATGGATGTCATGCCGGACTCCTACCGACTAAAAAACCTCACGTCACGCCCAATAGCCTGTGGTTGGGAGCCCCGGGGGAAGCCCTCGGAAGGATCTCCCAGAACTAAAAGTGCAGCAATTGTCAAGGAATGCAGAGAGTCTTTCGGCTTCGGCAGAGCTGAAGTAAGCCTAGCCTTGGTGCCCGGACACGAGGGAATACCGGGCAACGAGGCGACAGATAAATTAGCCCCAGAAGGAGCAGATGAATGCTTGGTGGGACCTAATGTCACTTCTTCATACAATTTTGCTTATTTTCTATGACGAAGTGACATTAGCTACTGTCAATTTACTTCGTGTAATTAAATATTCGGGTATACGCCTCTACGCCAGCGGCAAAGTTAGAGAGAACGGGTAGTAGGTATATTATGTAGTCATTTGATGAGCAATTTGAGGTCTAGAACTCTAGATCATTCATAATTTTTACGACAAAGGTGCCTTGTTTTTATACGACACGTGTTTATATATTGTGTTGGTTAATATACCTACCTCACGTGTGCTTCAAACAAAATTTAGTTTGGCAAGCTGCCAAGGTGAGACCCGCCTCACAAACTTTTCAAAAGCACGTGAAGTTTTGTATAACATACCTAGTTACTTGATAGTGATTTTCTCGTTATACATTATTTATTAATGAAATGATTCAATGGCGATGTCAGGGCATCTCATCTACCAACAGCCAGCTGAAACCATGGATTAGTCCGTTAATCCACCCCAAAAAATCCACCCAACGGGGTGGATAACCGGAATTACATGTTATGGTATGTCCGGAATTCCACCCAAGGGGTGGATTTCCGCGAATTTGATCTACTTATATTATAAACTTGACGTTTTATGGCAAGTTACCCTCATAATATTATAGACATCGTCTAAGAAAGGATTTTTGGATATTTCACGCTTAAAAAGGGTTAAAATAGGGGATTACGTTCCAGCGGCGAAGTCTGAATTTTTTCAAAAGGAAAGCCGGTGAAAAAAATATTATCCAGTTGGTCACACCTGTAGTGTAGGTATTTTGCGTATTTATTAAATGGTGGCGCGCGGCGGTGTAATGCCTTTTGTGTTTTGTTTGCCACCTGTACTATACTCGTAAGATCCATGTACTTAATTTAAAACAATGTCTTACGTGCATGATAAATTGGCTTATAAAAAAGTATCATAAATTATCTACTGATGACTAAAAAGATATTCAAATTTACACTAACCATGTTTTGAAATTATTCTACTACTCTCTGCAAGCTCATACCTACCTATTTCAAATTGTCTCGATTGAAGTTACCTAATTGAAAATAATTCATAAATTTGGGACTTAGACGCGAAATAGGTATAGGTACTTCTAATGTTTTTAATAATATGCATGTACTAGCTAATGCCCGCAGTTTCACCCGCGTAAAATTAGTTCCCGTGGGAAGTTACTCCCGGGATAAAAAGTAGCCTATGTGTTATTCCAGACTATAATGGATATCTGTATCAAATTTCAGCCCGATCCGTTCAGCCGTTCGAGCCTGAAAGAGTAACAAACATCCACATTCACACTCACAAACTTTCACATTTATAATATAATAACTATATTACCAATCATTGACAAAATCGCTGAAAAATTCATTAGCAAGCAAATATATGACTTTTATGATAAAAATAACATAATCTCTAAAACTCAATATGGTTTTCAACCTCATAAAAGCACAACACAACTTCTTACAGCTTTTACAGACAGTTTGTACAACCATCTAGATAAAAAACATCACATTCTTGTCGTTTTTATTGATTACAGTAGGGCATTTGATACCCTTAGACATGATAGATTGGTAGAATGCCTTTTTGACAGTGGAATCAGAGGTAACTTATTAGAATGGTGTAAAAACTACCTAAAAAATAGAAAATTTATGGTGAAATTCGGGAATACACTCAGTGATTGTGTAGGGGTAACAGAAGGTACGGCTCAAGGCTCCGTTCTAGGCCCCCTGCACTACATCACCTACGTGAATAGCCTGGAAACTCTGATAATAAACTGTGAAATGTATCAATTTGCTGATGACACGTGCCTAGTCTCCGCTGGGAATAATATTACTGACGCACTAAACCGACTCCAAAGTGACTTTGATATGCTTTCTAAATGGTCCCATGACATGGGATTAGTGTTAAATGCTAAAAAGACCAAAGTCATGTATATTAGCACCAGCCAAAACAGAATCAATTACACACCCGAAATCATAGTACATAGTCACGCATGCCTGCATAGTAAAAGTGATGCGAGTTTGATTTCTAGATGTGATTGCGATGGTATAGAAAGCGTTGACACACATACCTATCTAGGATTAATTATAGACAATCGGCTAAGTTGGAAAGAACATATCCATCATGTTTGCAGCAAAATGAGAGTTACTCTAGCGAAATTTTCCTTAAATAAATACAAAATACCGTATCAAACCCTTCTACTGCTTTATAAGTCATTGGTTGAATCAGTGATTGGTTATGGACTGTCGAGTTACGGAAGAACATATAAGACCCATCTTGACCAAATATATACACTTCAGTTAAGAATTCTCAAACAAATAGTTCCTAATAATATAAAAATAAAATTTGAAAACGATTACCACAGATTATTTGACTTTTGTAAAATCATTCCCATTCATGAAAAGGTTAAATTAACGTTACTAACTGAGGAATATTTTAACGATGCCTTAAAAACTACGACGCCAGTTGACAAACATACCATATTAACCCGTAGTATTTGTAACAAAAAATTACTACTACCTCGATACGGTAATTTATATGGCAAAAGAACACTTAAGTATATTATACCATATTTGATAAACCAACTACCGAAAACATTAAAGGAACAAATAACCAATAAAAATTTAAAAGCTAAGTTGAAAAAACATTTCCTACAGAATGAAATTATCTAAAATATAAATTATAAATATAAAAAAAAAATGTACTTATTGAAAATCCAAAAACTATTTGTTTAATAATATGAAACATGCTGTATATAGCAACGCTTATCCCCTCTTCGCGTGGCATGCGTCGCTGCGGTGCATAGCTCCGCCCTCCGCTCGGTGCATCGGCTCCGGCTCAGTGTGGATACCAGAATGTGATGCGTATTGTATTGTAAATTTGTAATTGTAGTTGTCATTCGAAAACGTTTCTTATGTAATGATTGCGTATGTGTAATGTTGGGTAGGTAAAATGTGTATTTTATAACATATTGATCTGTGCAGAAGATACTGGTGCACGGTAAAACTCGAACGAGTTTATGTTGTACCTTTATGTAATTTGTATCTATATTATGTTTTGTAAATAAGTTAAATAAATAAATAAATAAATATTAGTAAGATTTCAAGTACCTATAGAGTATTAAAAACCGCGATATTTTACAATACAAATTTTAAATAAAAACATACTTCTTATCTATTTTTTCAAAAATATCTGACAAAGTGATTCTATGGAACAAAACTGCTTTATTATGTTATAAACTATTAATGAAACATTTAGCCAAAATAAAGATTATTAGGTATCCCAAGCCATTGAACTAATATCACTAGCGTATTCTGAGATACCTACTTGATAAATATAAAAAAACTGACCTTTATTTTTTATCGAACCCGTAATACCGAAGGCCTACGTCCATCAGTGAGCATTGTATGTGACTCCAAAACAATAATCATGTGTACAGAAATCACAACAAAACACATAACACAATTTTACACACTTTCACGATGTATTTAGTACTTGAAGTAGATAATTATTTATAATTAACTAATAAACAGCACAATACTTTATAAAGTCAATTGAAACTATGTTATGTTTTATTATTATTCACGGGAAACGCATGTGAAATGAAGTAATAACAACACATCAAATTAAAAACACACTTCGATGCAAAACGTTTCGACGTGCGTTAGGTGCATTTAAATTGGTCGAGTTTTCAAGTCAAATACGTTGTCCTTTTCTATTAATATGACTGTCTCAGGTGTAAGCCACGAACTCATGGCTTACTTTAGGCGAAAATCCACGAATCAAATCTTGAAAAAATGTGAGAGAATAGGACGCATATATACATTTGCGTAGTACTAACGAAGCAGACGCAAAATGATCAGGAAGCCGGGCTTACCGCGTGATGTCAGAGATAGGGTCTTTGAACTTTGACTCGAAAATTTATTGCTATGACTTTTGTAGCAGGGGTTGAGACGAAAATGCCGACTTACCATGTAAATTTGCAAATATTTTTATATTTGAATGAGTGTTCGAGAATATATAATTGTGTTTATTAGTTATGAGTAAATATTACATGTCACTGCCCGATCTGAAAAGGGAAGCCACAAGGAATGGGCTTCTATGGACAATTCGCCACTGTTACGTTCTTCGAAATATGTAGCAAGTGACGTCGTGGCGGCGCGGGGCACACCAATTTTATGAAAAATCGCGTTAATATTATTTAAATAACCGGCCAAGTGCAGGTCGGACTTTCGCACGGAAGGTTCCACAGCAAAAAGCAGTAAAAACATCGTATTTTTTGTATGACTTCCCACTTAAATATTAATATTATTTTGACTTTAGCATTTGTTTATTAGCTGCAACAGAAATACTTACATCATCTATAAAAACTTCAGTTTTCACGGTTCCTGAGATACTGCTTTGAGAAATTGTGACAGACAGACACACAGGCGGACAGCGAAGTCTCATGAATTAGGTCCCGTTTTCGCTTTTTGGGTACTGAACCCTAATAAAATGTAACGCAAAGAATACTAGTTTTATAGTCGGGGCTCTAGGCATTGAGACGCGACCGCTAGAAAAGAAATGTTTGTTAGTTGAGGGCTTGTGGAAGGCTGACCTTCTAGTCATTTGATGAAACCACCATCCCGGGACATCCTTCTGTCAGGTAGCTTGACCTCTGTCCCATCTCACGGTAACCCGTGACAGTTTAGTGGGTGGGTAGTCTGACTTCTTTCTAGCGCTGGAAGTCCCGTCCAACACAGAGCCACAATACTGCCCCCGTAGAATGTGAAGCTCCTACATGCCTTTTATCACGAACAAAGAAATACCAACTGCCTACTGGAATATTTAGTTTGGATTCATAACGTCCCCAGGTTTAATGAAAAACCTTATTTCATCTGCAAATTTAGCAACACCTGCAAAATAATAATGTTTTACGAAGTTTGATGCCGTTCCGGTGTACTTTTGTGTATTTGGACAGCTGCCAGCTCGCGACGATGGCATTCACACAGTTTAAAATGAAAGAAAGTCAACCTTGAACTAAGAGTTAAATACGATTTGACTTTTGACCTCGATAAATATTGGCGTTTGCTTCGCAAATTGAGTTCTTGAAGATCTCTGTCGTGTTGACGTTTTCCTTGTCATTGGTGACCCTGTCTGCCGAACTGTGTAAACTTCTTCGCTTTTCTACATTTTATGACACGAAACGTAGAGAAAGTACTCGTGCCATGGTTGCCAAGCTATTGTATAAAAACATTAAGTTAATATTTTATTAATTTGAATGGGTAGGTGCCTACTTAATTAAAACGCAGAACAAAAAATGTCTAGAAAATTGGTCCTCATAAATTATGAAGCGTCTTACATACATACATACATAACATCACGCCTGTTTCCCAACGGGATAGGCAGAGACTATGGCTTTCCACGTGCTATGATCCTGGCAAACAACTTTCGCTTCTTCAACTTTCAAGGATCGAGGATCTTAATCACTACATCTTCTGTCATGCCGCAATGTTCCCTTATCACACTATTATTTACTTTATCCATCAATGTCACTCCAGCTATACTTCGCAAACTTCTCAGTTCCACTGCATTAATTTTACTTTCATGCTTCTCCTGCCACACCCAACTTTCACATTCATGCATAAGTGTAGGGACAAACACTCCTCTATATACCTACAGCCATCCTTGCCTTTTTAGACACGTTCTGACTGTTCATAAAGATGTGAATGGCTCCATTCACTTGGTTTCCTGCCAAAACTCTTCTTTCAATATCATTGTTACACTTTCCATCTCTTGCAAATTTTGAACCCAAATATAAACAAACTCTTTTACCTGTTCCACGCTCTTTCCTTCGATCGATATCGAGCAATCAGTCTTGAATGAATACTTACATTTCTCTCTTTCAAAAACCATTACTTTTGTCTGAAGCGTCTTAGACCATTTTAGTGGTCTAGTTAAGTGAAGCGTAGTTCATATGGAATTTAATTTTAAACATAGTTTATTTGGGAAATGTTTTATTTCAAGAGAATTAAAAATAGCAGTTATGATATGACCGACTGACAACTAATTTTATCATTCTTTGTTCTTTTTGCTTCTAGGAACGTACCTACTTAATGCTTAGTTTGTTACGAATAGATATGTACATACAGGACAGCCCGTTCGACACGGATCCCTACCTAACTGTTTATGAGTTATGTAGCGAAAAAATTCTAAATCTATGGTTATGTATGATTTATGATGACAATAAACCAAGTTTAAAGCCCCAAGAATTTCGGTTAGAGCTTTTTATTGGCTCACTGACCTGACACTTCAAAGAATATCGGAAAGTTTTATACGTCCTAAAATATATTAGCTTAATTCGAGGATAGAATCCAACAAGATTCTTCAGTTCAGAAAATTAGATTTTATACCCCTAAGGTGGCAGCCAAGCATACGGTCCACCAGAAGGACTGGTGGTCACCGCAGCCTATGAACGTTTGCAACACCAGAGGCGCCACTCTCGCGCTGCCGACCCTAATCATGCCAAAATATAATAATAATAATAAGCTTTATTGTACACCAAAGAAAATTAAACTTAAAACTAGATATTACAAATATTATGAAGGTACAATGAGCGGCCTTACTGCAAACAGTAATCTCTGCCAGGCAACCTTAAGATAGTAGGGGAAGGTGGTATGAGATGATCCCTCTAAGGGAGAATGCCTGTAAATCTGAGAAAGTACAATCTAATGTTAATATTAAAGATGTTTTGAATAGTCAGTTTATCTATCTAGGTATTGTCATACCTTATGTTCTCAAAATTCAGTATTGATAAGAGTTTCATTAATTATACTAAATGTCTGCTAAAGGATCATCTTGTCCACACAGGTGTATAAGATGATCCCAGAGGATCATCTTGCCCCGTTCAGATCCAACCCAATCTCTATAGTCGATTTTTTAATTAAACGGAGTAAAGTGACAGCAACTAATGTCACTTCTTCATAGAAATTATGCAGCATTGTATGAAGAAGTGACATTAGTTGCTGTCACTTTACTCCGTTTAATTAAAAATTCGACTTAAGGTATCGTTAAAATGACTTTACTCAAATAATTATTTAAAAATGTTTTAATCAAATATGTGTTTTGAACAATGAGATCAACCCTTAGGCATAATCAACTGCCACAGCCCCTAGTGCTTTATCATCCATAGATCCCACTGTCCACGGCTGGTCTTCCACGATACGTGACACGTGGCAATTTCCTTTTAAAAAAAATCCATAATAAAATAACATAAATGATTAAAAAAATAACAAACTCGAATGCTACTGAGAAGGTCGAAACAAGCTTGATATCAGGCGGTTACCATTTGAAAATCATAAACCGAAAGAAAATGTGTGGGTACCGCCTAATATCATGGGTTATCAAGCTTGTTTCGACCTTTTCAGTAGCATTTGAGTTTGTTATTTTTTTAATCATTTAATTTATTTTAAAATGTAGAATTGCTATATTATCTTGTTACATATAGTATATATACATATAACATACATACGAGTACATACATACATACGCGCGAATTTATTACCCTCGCTGGCGCAGCCGGGCAAAAAGACATTGGGGTGAGACTTAGATCATCTAACCACAGGATGCGCCTTACTTAAGCATTGTTTTCTGCCATTGCACATGACCATTTGGTCTTTTGGCTTTATGAAAAGCCTGTACATCAGTACATCATTTTATATGATTAAACTAGTACATTACATTGTAGTTGACTGTACAATAACAATTAACACACAACAGCCATTACGCGTTTGTCGATAAATACATTTTTAAATGCAATGAAATTTTATATGTCTTTGTGTTTCCCCCTTCATTTGTATGAAAACTGGCAGAATATTTTTGTATGCGGTGGTTCGCAAAGGCTAGTCCCGTGTTATATGGTCTAAGGGGTGAGATGATCCACGGATCATCTTGTACAGAAGCAGACGAATCATCTTGCCCCAGAGCTTACTTTTTATTTGAAATTCTCTAACCTAACCTATAAGTATCCTACAGTCACCGCAATACGTTTTTATAACAAATGAACATATTTAGAAGCTACTAATATAATAATCATTACATAAAATCGGTTACACGAAAAGTAAAGGAGTTTCAAATTCAGGCTTACTTTAGATTAACACTGTACAATTTTTTAAAAATCACAAAACACAGTGATCGTCCTTCACGCAGCCATCGCGGTTTGACTGCAGTCGGTGGGGGCGGGAACCTACGCTTTTCTCGAAAAAACAACTAGATGGCATGCACAGTATCGTCACAATCGAAAAGGATCGTCTTACCTCGAGGGATCATCTTGTACACCTTTCCCCTACCTACCTATTATTAAGGTGGGAAAATACCTGGCTACCTACATATACTCAAACCTACTAAAACAACACAGTTCTTACCTCCGTCCAAATCCGGATAACTCCTCGAAAAAACACACAACTCCGTGATTCACGTCTTTTTTTCGACAAAGATTCATCTAAAAAAATTCAAATCTTTATCTAGGTCACCACTGTGATAGTTTTATCCCAGTGTCAGTAGGTATTAGGTAGGTATATAAATAGCAAGATAGCTGTGTAAACACCAACATTAAAGCATTATAGTGTCAGCTTCAGAAATGATTCGGACATAAGGTGAATGACTGCTTGAAAATACAAGACGAAAGTAGATTTTTCAGTCATTCTGTACCTAATAAAATATTTGTGCACAGTACCTACGAAAATTAAATAAATAATTATACGTGTGAGTTGTGTGACTTCTACACAGCGCCGTCTAGCAAACTAAGCTAATATAAATAAGTAGATACCATAGAATTATAACGCATTGTGTAATAAGTCTATGGTAGATACTATAAATTTGTTCTATGTAATCTAGACCATGACTGATAAACATAGCCTAAGTACCTTTTTGTGCTATTTATCAAAGTAAATACATAACATAGATCCTACTAATATTATAAATGTGAAAGTTTGTGAAGATGTTTGGATGTTTAGATGTTTGGATGTAATAGTCTGGAATAACATAAAGGCTACTTTACATCCCGGGAATATGTTCATCAGCTAGTACACAATAAATTACATAGAAAATACTGGAACTTCGAACAAAACATTTGTGAATCACACGAATTGTTAGATATTGCGAAGAATTTGAACCTGACAGCTCTGTAACAGCAACCGCATGCACTATCATTGCGTCACCGAGGCAGACGCTTTTGTTTTGCTTTTTTTTTTTCAATTAGTTGGCGCAGTCAAATACCTATAGTACGCCTCTTGGATATCGTGCCGAAGCTACGGCAGCGCCAACTGTCGGTTAGCGGTGACAACTCGAGGTCGTTCTTGACATAATAGTGAACATATGATTCGCATATAAGTCGCTACAAATTTAAGATTATTGTTTTTTTTAACATAATAAGAAATTCTTTTTATAATATTATGAGCCAAACTATAATCAAGTGTGGATTCCAGAATATTTATGCAGAATTCTTTCGCGAAAATCTGTGTCGAAAGGTAAGTAAATACACGAAACAATGAGATATTCTTTCAATTTCATTGTAATTTTTTCTACGTATATATGTATTTGTTGGATTATCGTATTACTAGTATAACACGATGATCAAATCAAATTATTTATGAATTATAGGGCATAAATTATTTCAAAGCCATCATGTTCAGGAGGTCGCGGTCAAAATCCATGATGCAGCTAGTGGAGAACAAATCATCAGTGGAAAAGTAATACCACAGACGAGAGTCAATAATCCACCGTACGATGTGAAAGTAGAGGTATCTATGTAATAATTATTAAATCAATTAATAGTTGAATAATAATTGTTATTCAACTATTAATTGAATCTGAAAAAATCTATTTACAGCAACTTTTCAACCATATACCTACATGCAAAGCAGAAATGAAAAATGAAGATGTATCTCCTGTTATCAAAGAAATATAAATAATGAAGAAATAAGTATTTTTCATATCGGTATAAAGGAACATTAACATTTCTGCATTTTTGAGTTTCAGTTCTGAGTATGGGGACCCCCAAAATTATCTGCGTTTTTTCTAGTTTTATCTAAAAATCTTGATGCGGTTCACAGAATACATCTACTTACCAAGTTTCAACAGCATAGGCCTTATAGTTTTGGAGGAAAATGACTGTGACATACGGACGGACAGACAGACAGACAAACAGACATGACGAATCTATAAGGGTTCCGTTTTTGCCATTTGGCTACGGAACCCTAAAAATAACTTGCACGTGATTCTCTAAAAATGTCCATGCGAGATTAAAAATTTAACATGATTAACATTGTGCATGTTGGTTTGATATACCTACCTACTCCCTAGTCGCGCCTAAAGAAGTTTTACTTCAAACCTACAACACACGAACAGAAAATTTGACGTTTGTTTATGTTCGATACGTTAGGATTATCAAATCGTTTGCTTTCATGACGTTCTGCTCCGGAGGCGTTATAATATTTATACTTATATTGTTCTGACGGCTTTTATCCACTCATCTCTTTTTTTAATTTCCCAATTTCGTCTCGGAAACGAATAAAAAGTCAATTACCACCCATTTTTCGTATTTTGAGAGACCACTTTTGAACGTTTCTGAGAGAATTACAAACGTAAACCGTACAGCTGACCGCACTCTAACGTCCGCGTGTTGCCTAAATCGGCCGCAACGCTGCGCCACTAGAGTTGTCCAAGAGGCCTATACGATGAGACAAAATTCTAATTCGGAAAGAGCACATCAAAATCTAGATACCTATACCTTACCTACCTATCTCAGTATGATCAAAATTTTTTAGACTCCCGGAATACTATCCAAATTAGAACTTACTGTATACTGTGTCTTTAATACTACATACAAGACGAATATCCTCGAAACACATTCGCAAATATCTTGGTAATCCTTCATTAAGAGGGCGCGTCGGATTTTCGAAGTTTGACTACTGCTGTTTATTTTTACTGCACTCTTAATACTTGATGTATAAATAATAAATAGGTACATAACAATGAGATACCTACCAACAATTCACCCGCCCAATAGAACCGCAAGTATGCGCGGAATCACCGACCAGGCTGAGGTGAGACCCTGACCTTATTTACAGCCTTAATTTAAATCAGCTTGGACCCAACCCGATGTGTGTAGACTTTAAGTTGGTTCTAGACTTTCAAGGTATTGTTATGACCTAAATTAATATATTTTGGCAAGAAACAAGGTCTTTTTCAAGCACACGTTAGGGAAAATCTCAAAATCGATAAGTCTAATTTTAGCACAATATTTAAACAGCAAGTAGTGAGTGAGATAGTAAAATAAAATAAATAAAATAAAATAAAATTTATTCCCTTTGAAATTTTTAAAAAAATTATTTAGGTTTGTCAAAATTTTTGTGACTCTACCGGGGGTTCGGAAATACTACAGACTGAGAAGAACACCCCAAGAAACTCAGTCTGGTCCCTTCTCTTCTAGTATCTTAGTATCTAATACAGTTTTTTTTTAATGTAGAAAGGAGCAATTCGTGTCACTGCCAGGCAGCCTTGTCTTCTAGAAAGTCTTAGTGTGCTAGGTACCGAGATCTTCGAGACCCAAGCCAGTCGAAACGTGTGGTTTTTAGTCGGTAGAAGAAGATAAGATCCCTGTAGGATTTTCCACACGTTAAAAAACTTTTAGCATCCAATTTATCACAAGATCTAGGTGTAGACGAAGCGTTCGTAGTTCGCGCCATGATCTCTAGACAATTTTTTTTTATTTATTAGGTAGGTACAGTCAGCTTCAGAGAAAAGGATACACATTCTTTTTTCAATTCAGTGTTTAAGTTTTTCGATTCTGCATCTAATTGATGTGGTGGTCTAATGGTTAAAACAGTAGCGTAACCAAATCAGTAGGCCCGAGTTCGAATCTTCGTGGGAGCAATTCTTTTTGCTTTTATTTTTTAAATTTCATCGATCACCTCTCGCTAAGCAAAGTGTTTAAGTTTTTCGAATTTGCATCTAATTGATGTGGTGGTCTAATGGTTAAAACACTTGCCTAACCAAATCAGTTGGGCCCGAGTTCGAATCTTCGTGGGAGCAATTCTTTTTGCTTTTATTTTCTAAATTTCATCGATCACCTCTCGCCAAGTTTTATTTATGACATTAAATGTTTAAGTGGATTACGGGCTATTAAAATAATTAGTTTGCATGAAAATAATGTTTTATTTCATAGCATTAATGGAAAATATAGATTGAGTATACAGTATTGCATCAGTCTATATTAAATTACGTTTACAAAATTTACCTATAAACTAAGATTATTATTTATTTTATAAAAAAACACAAAATAGATACCCTGAGGGGTTGGGCTTAGAATATATACCTAATATATTCCTTTAAACATACAATATTCTTCTGTTTAAAGTTGTGAATAAAAGTATCAATATTATCATTTTGTGCTTGTGAATCAGAGAGGAAGAACCAACATGCCAAACTATTACCGTATGGCAATATATATCTTTCTCTTTTATCACACAAATGATAACCCATTGAACACAACATTAAAAAAAATTGTGAGGTCCGATGGTGTATCGTTAACATACTAAAAGACTTTTAAAACAAGTGTAACTGGAATGATAATAATAAAGATTAATTATTTTTGATCACTGGTGACCTAGTTAAAAACCATCGGACCCCACCAGTTTTCTATATGATTTTCGTCTCAACTTTAAGCCGGTCGGTCAAACACTGTTATGTTTTCTTGAACCTCCAGCCAGTTATACACGAATCGAGACAAATGCTACGAAGAATTATCCTAAATCACGTAAATTTAACCTTCTGGATTTGCTGCTGATGCGGTCAACTATTTCCATTAGCTCACCTGGGCCCATTGAAGACATTCATCCCCAGAAACCTAAAACATTCAAACTTTTAAAATTTGATGCAATATTATAAACAGTAAATGTCAAAAATAATAATCGGAATACAATTTTAGTGAGAGTTTTACTTACCTAGTGTTAATCGCTTGCATAATTTCAAATCAATCCGTTTTTGGCGTTAAACGTCTGCTCAATTTATCTTTATATAATTTAGTGCCTTTATGATCACATCTTACACCACCGCTTGCTTGATATCTTTGTGCACATTATTATTCAACTATGAACAGTTTTTCTCCGTAAATAAAATAAAAATTGAAATACACAAAAATAAAACAAAAGTTAATGTATCGTGTATAACGTAAATCTTACCGGTTATACCCATATATCGCACTATTTTCGTTATTCTTGTTTCATATTCAGATATCAATAGTTAAGTCTTTAAAAAGTTGTTGACATAATCATACTATCAGTAAATAATAAACCACAGGTTCAAAATTTAGCAAATTGAATAATATTACAATGAGTAAGTATATCACACATGGACGTAACGATGACGATTTACAATGTAATAATAAAGTTACCCTCAATTACAGTATAACAAATACAAGTATTCTAGTGAAATTTTAAACAAAACTATTATCATACGTATTTGTAATAGATTTTAAACCTTAAACTCTATGAGATACGGTCGCGTCGTTATTAACTCCGTTAGATGAAATGAATAAAGCTATCAGAAATTTCACCATTGTTGTTAACTGTTTCAATAGCCTAGGCGAATATGGCGCTGTCTATTAGATGGCCGGTGCCTGAGTATGCGGGTTCGTATATTCACCGGCTCATTAAGTTCTTTTTGTAAGTTATTGTTGGCTTATGGTTCGACCGATGCCGGAAACATAGCATAATTGAAAACATGCAAAGTGCATAATATTTGAAATAATAGATAAATGGGTAGGTGGAGACAGCGGGAAAGGGAGCTGCGCGGGGCAATGACCACGTGACGCACTCGTCACGTTGGCCATAATCTTTACCCCTTTATTTCCCGTGGTCCACTACGTATTTATCTGTATACTTTACTCTGCAGCTGACTGTACCTAGGTGATATAAGAATGTTTCGGTCGCCAGTTAGATACCTACATGAAACATAATTATAAATATCACATGATTGCTTCGCAAACTGCTTTCTGAATCATTCAGCTTATCTCGCCATTTGTTTTTCAATTCATTTACTTACTCATAGGGGCGTGATTTTCATACTATTATACCTATTTGTGGTGGTCGGTGATGTTTATAGCATACTTACCTAACTACTTAATTATTACCTACATAAAATGAATTTTACTACGAAGAAATAGTTTAATACACACCTACAATAATAAAGTGATCTTGGATATTCCTTTTTAGAGTTCCGTACCCAAACGCACCCTACTCAGGAAACATGATAGCTAGAGAGCTGAAATTTTCACAGATGATGTATTTCTGTTGCCGCTATAACAACAAATACTGAAATCAGAAAAAAAAAATAAGGGGCACCCCAGAGAGACCGTATTCTTAGCATTCCATGGATTCTCCGTGCGGGCGCCGGGTCCATAGCATGGCACAGGGGGGAACACCCCGACGGCGTCTGGGACTTGCGACCCATTCGAGTAGTTTTAGGGAGGCCACCTTACTATGCGCATAAACGATCACCTTCCACCGTCAACAATGTTCCCCCCCTGCCCAACCAGATTTGGTAAGATCCTATCAATGCCGCTTTGGATACACAACAAACGTGATTTTTTTCCGTTATTTGGTAAGGAACCCTACGTGTGCGAGTCCGACTCGCACGTGCCCTTAGACCATATAACACGGGACTAGCCTTTGCGAACCACCGCATACAAAAATATTCTGCCAGTTTTCATACAAGTGAAGGGGGAAACACAAAGACATATAAAATTTCATTGCATTTAAAAATGTATTAATCGACAAACGCGTAATGGCTTTTGTGTGTTAATTGTTATTGTACAGTCAACTACAATGTAATGTACTAGTTTAATCATATAAAATGATGTACTGATGTACAGGCTTTTCATAAAGCCAAAAGACCAAATGGTCATGTGCAATGGCAGAAAACAATGCTTAAGTAAGGCGCATCCTGTGGTTAGATGATCTAAGCACGTGCCCGGTTTTTTAATTTCTCCGCATCACAGTTTTCATTTAGCGGCATCCCTAGAGTCTTACTGTATTAGTGCGAACTCGTTAGCAAGCAGCCCTGCTGTCGCTGCAGTGCTGCCGGTGAGGTGCTGCCTGCCGCGTTGATTCCAAGCACGGCAGCAGTATCGCGCTGCACGTGATGTTATCCTTTAGTATTTTAAACTATGTTTAATTAAATTATAACGATAATTTATTATGACCGCTATCATAAAAGGGTGGATATAAAATTCATTAAGGCAATTAATATAGTAATTGTTCGTATTTTGAATCTGATTAATTATTTTCGTATCTACCCACCTACTATAGTTGCGGCGATGACGTCACTACTGATCTGCGCGGCGGCAAGGCGACAGTGCCGCGCAGCAGTGCTGTCACGGCTGTGCAGACAGAATGTATAGGGACCGTGTGCGTTCGCGCGGCGGAATGTAGTTGAATTTAAAGATTTTAATTATGCAGATATTTAGTGTATGACGTCGTGTAATTGTGTATGGTAAAAAGAAAATTGTGTATGCAGCCATTGTGGAGAAATTCGCCAAAAACGGATTCCGCTGGGCGAACGTTGTCCTGGCGGAACTCTTTTTTAATCCATGCACTTAGAAGAAAAAAAATGTGTCCAAAAATTAGTGTGTATTTGTGTGTAATTGTGTATGTATGAATAAAATTAGTGTATGCATAAACTTCGGAGAAGTTCAAGTTTCCGCTACGCGAACGTTTGGCCATTAGCTAGTTTTCATATAAAGCGCTTATATAGAGAGCTGTAGATTTTTACATACGTTGTTTTGAATTTGTTTATATTTGTTTAAAAAACAGATTTAGAAAAAATCGTAGGATTTAAAAGAAAAAAATATAAACGTAAAACACGCTTATTAGATCGTAGTTCGTAAAGAATACACTTTGGGGTCTAGATTTTCACGTTTATACAAACATTGTTAGTGCCTGCAACATGTTGCCAAGTATCAATGATGTTCCGTTAGTAATTAAAGGGTTATAGGACAATTTACCATGAATAAGATCACTGTTTACAACACAGTCAAATATCACGACGTCCTAAAGGAATTGCATAGTAAAATGTATTCCAATAATTAGTTTATTAATTCAACTAGTCACATGCAAAATTTCATCTCATTAAATTCAGTAATTAAAGAGAAACAATCAAAATACTGACAGAGCATCGAAAGCCTACATAACCCGACCAAGTTCGAATGGCATCAAAAAAGCGGCCGTGCCATATATCTAAGTAACGCTCTTAACCTTCCAGTATAGTATTTATTATTATGGTACAGTTGCTTACACAAGCGTTAGGAAAAAATAAAACAATTGCATTTCTTGAATGCAATTTTTTTTTTAAATAATAACGCCACTATCCACGATAAAAATAAATCTTCTATTAACAAGTACTTCTCTAATTAAACTTTTGTAATTATATTTATTATTTACTAGCTGACCCCGCAACTTCGTTTACGTCACATAAGGCGTATGAAAGGAGAGGTATTTCTTCCATTAGATTCATCAAGCAGCGTGTGAAACTGCCCTGTTTGCTTAATCATAAAAGAGCTTAATGATTAAGACTATTTTAAAACAATAGCAAAGCGCTTTCGGCGCGGACTTACCGCGCCGAAAGCGTGGACTGAATTGTTTTGGAGATTAAGCCAACACGCCAGTTTAGATTTACCCATTTTTAGATTCATATATGTCTATGTATAATTCTTTAAAGTGATATAACTTTTTTATTTATAAACCCATTGACATGAAATAAACACTAAATGTTAAGTGGAGCAAACCTCAACACAATAAAGAAAACAGCATTGCGATCGGTTAAGCGGTTACTGAGATTAGTATGCACAAACGTACAGACAAACAGATATACAGACAAACAGACAAAAATTCTAAAAATATCATTGTTTTGGGTTATATTGAATTCATAAAGCCCCCTATATTTTTTTCTTATTTATCTTCCATGTACAGACAGCGACTTGATACGATTTTATTATATGTATTGACATTGATTTCTCGCCACCTGTTACGTAGAAACCCAAAAAATGGCGAAATGTGTGTGTACCCCTTCTGGGATAACAGCCGTGAGCGTATGAATGAATGAATGAATGAAAATACAGCTCTCAGGTACTAATCGGCACAGCAGAACTTGGCATACAACTCATGTGCGCGCACAGGCGCGTGTATTTTGAGCGTATCGGGAACGCAGCTGAGGTGCTTGTCATGACTAGTCCCTTGTTCATAAAAACTTAACGTTAACAAACGCTTGATAACCATCCTCTGTCATTGGTTAGAGACAGCATTATAATGTGTTTTAATTAAAAAAAAAATTAACAAAAAAAAACCGACTTCTATCAAAAACTAAAAATTGAAAAATAAAAACACTGCTGTAAATCGTTGAGGATTTCCGTCGATTCAAGGGATTTCTTCGATTTCTCCAGGATCCCAGCGTCAGATTCTGACTTCCTGTATATGGGACGACATGGGAAGCACCAGCTTTCAAATAAAAAAAGAATCATCAAAATAGGATAACTCTTTCAAGTGATTTGCCGGTAACAAACATTAAAAAAATACAGACGAATTGAGAACCTCCTCCTTTTTTGGAAGTCGGTTAAAAATAGGTTTAATAAACAATTATGAATATGGGGGTAAGAATAATATGTATTTCGAGCTTCAATAAAAATTTAAATCACTGTTCACATATAAATTATATCGAAACAACAATTGTGTTATCACCTGTACCAGTTCAAAACCGGTATTAGACTGTAAATTTTAGAATGTTACCTAAATATATTGCACGGCCGCTTTTTTGATGCCATTCGAACTTGGTCGGGTTATGTAGGCTTTCGATGCTCTGTCAGTATTTTGATTGTTTCTCTTTAATTACTGAATTTAATGAGATGAAATTTTGCATGTGAGTAGTTGAATTAATAAACTAATTATTGGAATACATTTTACTATGCAATTCCTTTAGAACGTCGCGTGATATTTGACTGCTTTGTAAACAGTGATCTATTCATGGTAAATTGTCCTATAACCCTTTAATTACTAACGTAACATCATTGATACTTGGCAACATGTTGCAGGAACTTACAAGGTTTGTACAAACGTGAAAATCTAGACCACAAAGTGCATACTTTATGAACTACGACCTAATAAGCGTATTTAACGTTTATATTTTTATCTTTTAAACCCTACGATTTTTTCTAAATCTGTTTTTTAAACAAATATAAACAAATTCAAAACAACGTATGTAAAAATCTACAGCTCTCTATATAAGCGCTTTATATGAAAACTAGCTAATGGCTAAACGTTCGCGTAGCGGAAACTTGAATTTCTTCGAAGTTTATGGATACACTAATTTTATTCATACATACACAATTATACACAAATACACACTAATTGTTGGACACATTTTTTTTCTTCTAAGTGCATGGATTAAAAAAAAGTTTCGCCAGGACAACGTTCGCCCAGCGGAATCAGTTTTTGGCGAATTTCTCCACAATGGCTGCATACACAAATTTCTTTTTACTGTACACAATTACACGACGTCATATACTAAATATCTGCCAAATTAAAATCTTCAAATTCAACAACATTCCGCTGCGCGAACGCACACTAGGGACCAGTGGTGCTATCGCAGCATTGTTGCAGCGTGCATGCATATGGGCATGCAGAGTTCGGACTTACACCTTTAGCCCGGAGATGTACCACAAATTAGAGCTAGTACAAATGGAAATCTCATGTATGTATTTTTTTTCACACCTACCCTCTGCTACGCACACTCGCGCACAAATCTGTATCGAAAACTCGCCTCAACTACGCCTGACCTCGTGTCTGTGAACTCGGTGTCTATGTGTGCGTAGCCTCATCGAATTTAGTATAAATAAATAAATAAATAAATAAATATTCACGGACATCTCACACAACGCTATCTGATCCCAAAGTAAGCTAGTAATAAACTGCTTGTGTTATGGGGTATCAGACCACGGATATTAATACTTATATACTTTTAAATACATACATATTATACATAGAAACACCCAGACTCTTGAGACAAACATTTATGGGTCACACAAATATTTGTCTCTGGTGGGAATCGAACCCACGACCTCCAGCGCCGCAGGCGGTATCACTACCGACTGTGCCACAGAGGCAGTCATTAGTAGGCAGTCAGTATGTAGGTTTCCATCTGTACTATCTCTAATTTGTGGTTGTACTATTGCAGAGGGGTAAGGGGAGGGAAGGCATGCGCTGGCAGTGTTTAAAAATAATTGAAGTTATTCTTTTTAACGATTTTTATTTTCACACGAATACAAATATATTGATTGTAGAATATTAGGTACCTACATTATTTAGTTTAATAGTTAACCTGTACTGTAATACACATTTATTGCCATTTATTGTTAGTAAATTCTAAAAATACTAGTCCATATTTAACTAAAGTATTATAATATCTTACAATAGGTGCTTAGAATACACATTACATCATAGTACTAAATAATATAAGCACACTAAAGTGTGGTCATTCTAATAGGTAACACTCGACGTCTGTCAGTTTTATCTTCATATTGAGGTGACCTGCTTAAGAGCCTACCAGACGCCAAATTGTTAAAAGAAGATAGAAGATATACATTGCAACGTACAAGAAAGAGAGAGATGCGATCGGTTTCGAATGAAAAAAATGCTCTAGTGCAAATGAAGATTTTACTATTGTCTTTCTTATCAATATTTTAATTATAAAAACAACTTTTAACATACGAGATCTAACTTAAAATTTCACGAAATCGAGGTATTTTCAACACAAAAATCTATCGAGGATTTTAGTAGTAATCTTGTTTCGAGCCTAGAGCGTTTTTAGTTCATGAACTGAAGTTGTCTGTGTTCAAATTTTAATTCATCAAATCTCACGAGTCCTGAGATCTAGATCAAAATATTAGTTTATATGGCATCATATGGACTCTTAAAAACATCGATTCAAGTGAATGAATCTATACAGACTTGAAAGATATGTGAATTTTAAAAATGATCAGGCGAATCCCTATCCCATTATTATTTTTCCTTTCGTTAATTTAAGGAGCAAAATAAGACGATTAACGTTTGATTGTCAAATGGTTGTTAAATTAAATTGTCAAATGTTACCTATTTAAAAGACTCCACTTTAATTATGTTTACTTATGCTTCGTACCCCAATTCATCTCGAGGGTGTCGTATGAGTACTAAGAGAATACTTTCGCAAAACGATCCATTGCCTAGAAAAGGAAAACCTGAAATGAAACCAGGTTGTCTGTATAGTCCAATTCTGCCCGATCTTGCAATAATGTAAACATGTCATATTTTGACAATCGTTGTCTACGACAGGACAGATGAGTAGAAAAATATAGTATGACAAATCAGTGACATTTTTACTATCCTGAGTAGGTATTTTAAATGAAAATAAACTATCTTAAAGAAGTTATTTGTGTCGAAATGATTGTAAGAACACTGTATGACTCCTGGATACTGGAATATAATCAGGGTGAATACTCAATTGCAAGTAACTATGGATATATAGGATCAAATGTGTTTGTTTACATTTTTGCGCAAAGCTATTGAAATACGGTATAAATGACAATCGTTGAAGGCCATATGGCATGGCCATTAGGGCGGCTTGAAAAATTTCAACACGGCAATAGGCTCACCACCTACTACGTGGGACATAAAACTATAAGGTGAAATGTGAGCGTATACTATGCCTCTGCCTACCCCTTCAGGGATAAAGGCATTTTATATGCCGACATTTTTTAGCCGTATTGCCGTGTTAAGATGGACAGGCGCAAGTTGTGACTGCCTGCTGTTGAAATTTTTCAAGCCGCCTGAAAAGGCCTGCAACTTGGCTTAACGACTACCATTTTACTGGCAACAGGGACTAGTGCCTTCCAAAGCACGGAACCGGTCAAATATATGTCACACTGTGGTCACATGGGTGGTCACCCATCCAAGGGCCGCCCATAGTAAAAGTTGCTTACTACGTGATCGTTTACAGAACACTGAGTCCGCAGGGCCACATGCGATTTGGGTGTTTACTGTTAAATACTGGCTCGTTGGTCAACCTAGATCTTCACACGAGGACCAGGGGTACTAAATGAACCGTGGGACCGCAATAATGAAATCAAAAGAGGTCTACGTCCAGGAGTAGACTGGTTGATGAAACCGCAACGGAAACATTGGCTAAATTGATAACATATTTAAATATTTTCTTTATTACTTATAAAATATTTAGAATTTACCTATTATCAGTCCTACATATTATAACTTCATTATCATTGTACACTTGTTTATAACGCTTGACGCATTTTGTAAATTTCAACGCACTGTAAACAAGAAGCCGTGAGATCGTTCTCACCCGGCTGCCCCTCTCTAACACGTTTATTGTAAAAGTTCAATCCGATTGACGTTGTCATTTTTGTTTTATTTCAAACATTGAACAGATGGTCCACGTGACCTAGTGACGTAGTTTAATGCGCCAGAGTCACAGACTACAGACAAAGTCTCGATATAAGCCCCTCTGCACTCTATTTTATAGAGAGGGGCTAAAACAAATAAAACTACCAAGCTACGGTTTACAATAGCACTGCCCTAATATGACACACGTTCAAGTAGCTATACTTACACAAGTTTAGGAGACGTCCACTTGAGCAGTAGGAATACCGTCGATGGCCAGCACACAAGAGTGGCACTCTTGTGTGCATTGCACTGGCCACCACGTCTGGGGATTACCTGGCGCACACCGAGGTAATCCTCCACCGGCGCGGCAGCTGAGTAGCCCAGAGGTGGTTTGGTTGAGTTTACAGGTCCCAAATCACCTGCGTTAGGGCAGTACGGTGCCAAGGAGTTTTAGTGAGTATTCCCAGTGCCAACAAGATCAGGTGCTGGGCGACCCTCACACTGTCACACGCCTCTCCAGCGTGTTTCGTCTGTAAGCGGATCACTGCTTATAAAAAAAAAAAAGAAAATACCGTCGAATTGTACGCATTTCCATTCTTACTCATGTAGTCTCGGCGCGTGTGTAGCGCCTCTGGTGTTGCAAAGGTCTATAGGCTACGGTAACCAACCATCAGGTATGCCGTCAGCTTGTCTGCCACTTTAGTAGCATAAAAAAAACATGATTCTACGCAAAGAATATAAACTATGCAAGTTGCTGGTACTTGCATGCGTACAAAGTAAAAAAAGAACTCGATATATGCCAGGAGCAACTTATAACTACACATGTTAATAGTCACTTAAATTTTAATGAATATAAAAATTATAATACCATAATATCAAATAATGCCATCACCATTTTACATCTAAAATTAACAAAATTATTGTCTCAAAGTTCATCAGACACTTATTTATCACGTCACTGATTGTTTGCTATCCTTTATAATCTCACTAGATTATCACTTCACCTCACAAAATTATCACTTCATCAATATTATAACGTATTTTTTATTTACTTACCTAATGTATTATACTAATCATATAACAAAATTATAATACTATGTGTAAATATCTTTCGCCTTAATACACTACAGTTAGTTTACTTTTCCAAAGGTGCTTCCACAAAGCATTAAAATTATGGGCTATTTATTTAACATTTTTAACATTAAGAACATTTTGTAACAAAATCGTTTGGTAAACTAAAGTCCAGATAATGATTCGGCTAATATTATAAATTATATTGTTGAAATGTTATGTTAACAAGTTAAAAATGTTTAGAAAACTACAATAGTATATTTTATACGTTTTGAAATAACATGTTTGGCTTTGCGATAAAATGTTAAATAACAGATTAACATTTTTTTGATTCCCGTGCGGGACTACAATAAGGCTAAACTTACATTGGCCCAGTCGTAGTCGTAGCGACGCGTCAACTAGAAGAATTCAAGTGATTATAGGGTAAACCACCCAATTATTGGCACTTTTAGACTGAATTATTGGCACTTTACTTAAGAGTATATTTCGAAAAATAAGGGAAACCTAGTTTATTTCAGTTCGGTGTTGCCCATTATGTAGTTGTAGGTATGCATTAAAAAGTAAAATAGCATTCTTTTTCTGTTAGAAATGGGCAAAATTATCTAAAGTGCCAATAATTGGAGGAGTGCCAACGAATGGGTGGTTTACCCTATATTTTGTCTCACACAAATTTGTACTTTATAAATGGGCCAATAAGGACGAATATGGTGTCGACAAGAAAAAACTTGATGCGTCACACCCTTAGATCATCTAACCACAGGATGCGCCTTACTTAAGCATTGTTTTCTGCCATTGCACATGACCATTTGGTCTTTTGGCTTTATGAAAAGCCTGTACATCAGTACATCATTTTATATGATTAAACTAGTTCATTTCATTGTAGTTGACTGTACAATAACAATTAACACACAACAGCCATTACGCGTTTGTCGATTAATACATTTTTAAATGCAATGAAATTTTATATGTCTTTGTGTTTCCCCCTTCACTTGTATGAAAACTGGCAGAATATTTTTGTATGCGGTGGTTCGCAAAGGCTAGTCCCGTGTTATATGGTCTAAGGTCACACCTCAAAGTCTAAGTATTGAGTATTTCAATATTTTGCTAGACCTCCACAGAATATCATTTGTTCGAGCGCAGAACTGAATACCAGACTTATACAAGTTTCACCAAACTTATGAAATGTAATCAACTTTAGATATTGTCAAAATTGGTTAGCGGCAACTAAACGCAAACTTGAAATTTGGTGTAACGTAAACCTCAGATTTGCCAAATATTACCACGGTTTCCTAAAATGTGCAAGTGCAGCTCATGTAAGACAAATTATTGTTTAACACAAAAACAGATTCATGCCTTAATAATGGGACATTCGGTCCGTATTTCTTTAACTATATTGTTCATGTTCATCTCCTGTCCTACAACTTTTCCTACTAGCACAAAATCTTCATCACAATCAACTTTCAAAATCTGTGGAACTTACAGCATACACAATTCACCAGCAGACCATACAAGCTGCTATTTGTCATCTTTGTTTTCTTTCACACCTTACCCGAAGCCTGTAAGTGCAACAGAGACAGAATAATGTCTCGTTGTCGAGAACAAGTCGATCCTACGCTGGCGCACCCTGGTAGGGTTCCTCAGGAGTAGGTTCATGGACTTCGTGCGTGATTTCATCAGTTGGCGTATTCATTCCAGGTAGTCGGATGTATCGAGGTCCTCTGTTGGCAAGAAATATAAACTTTGTATCTATTCATATCTTACTAAATTATACATGCAAAATTTTGTGAGAATAGGCACAAATTAAAGATAGTACAGATGGAAACCTACATACTTAATTAGCTGAGACTACGCACACATAGACACCGCTCACTGAGTTAACAGACACGAAGTCAGGAGATTTTTATAGTAGTTTCGGCACCGATTTGTGCGCGAGTGTGTGTAGCAGAGGGTGTGTAGCAGAGGGTAGGTGTGAAAAAAAAGAACATACATACAGAGTTTTCCATCTGTACTATCCCGGCCGGGCGTCATCTAACGTATGTATACTTAGTTCAGTTCAGTTCTTTGACTAGCCCCAGAGTTGGTCTCCACTTCTCAGCAACGTAGGTTATATTAGGCTAATTGCTGTATAGGCGAGGAAAAACTTTCCACCGGCCACAAAAAATCCCCAGTACAAGCAACAATAAAAAGTAAACGACTGAAGCAATTTACAATATTAGCAAAATACGTCTAAGAACCACCAACTAAAATCCCGCTTTCAAATTAAAATAAACCGCATCTATTTAAATCGGTTCGAGGGTAAAAATCTACGGTGCCACAGATACACGTACAGTAGTCATAAACGTACGCACGCACGCACTCACCACGAGTGAGTGCGTGCGTGCGTACGTATCTCTCTTTATACGCACGCACTCGCACGCACCACGAAATTAGAAATAGTACAGATGGAACTCTCCTGTAAGTATGTACTTTTTTCCACACCCTCTGCTACGCACACTCGCGCACAAACCGGTGTCGAAAACTACTATAAAAATCTCCTGACTTCGTGTCTGTGAACTCAGTGAGCGGTGTCTATGTGTGCGTAGCCTCAGCGAATTTTGTATGTAGGTTTCCATCTGCACTATCTCTAATTTGCGCACGCACTGTGCGTACAATGCTCTATCCAACTTCCAGGATTTGATGCGTCAACGATCACATTTAATTAGCAATTTGAGGTGTCTATTTATTATATACTTTGAATTTTTTATTAAAGAATTCGAACAAAAAATAAAATATCACTGCCAACCTTGTAAAAAAACATTATAAAGCCCCTGTTGATGGATAGGTTTTCTAATAGCATGCAAGCTTATTGCACATGCAGTCTTTCTCGTTTTATGAGTTGCCTTGCGTTTTATGTTAGTATGTTTTTACAAGGTCGGCAGTGACATGTTGTCTCATGCATTGTCGCTAATTATCAAATGACTTTTCACCAATAAATTTACGTCTTCTCTTTCAAGTTGTGTTGTAGAGAGTAGTTGCCTTAGTATTGAAAATGTTCATAGACTACCTAACCGTGATCACTTTCGATCAGAAGGGCGTATACTTATTTGCCACTTTCGTGATAAATATGACTTAGGTATGTCTTTAGGTCCATGGATAATTTATTATCAATTTGATTCTGTGATCCCGTGATGGAATTCTTAGGATAGGTCATTCAGGTCTGCTCCAAATTCATTCATTTTCTCATATCTTACCATGTAACGTTTGTTTCGAATTCCTGTAGATATATCGTTTCAAATATGCAAGATATTCCACTACATTTCCACAACCCCCTACTTGCAAGCGGTATCAAGATTCTAGAAAAGATTTCACTTTCATTTCATGGACTAGCTATGTTGTAGGTAATATTTGGTTGTCGAGATGTTTTCTGTGTTTAAACATACATATCATTTCCTTGTAGGTTTTCATTTATCAGTTACATCGAATGTAGTATTCACCACATATTGCGGTCGGTTCCGAAATGTGGGAAACTTTATGACATCACCACTTAAGCGTGTTAAGCGGATTAAGTCGTTGGGTCAGCCCTATTCCCAGTAAGTCCTTAAGCCAAATTGAAGGTCCACAACCCGTCTGTTCTTTTCTGCACTGCAATATGGGCGGCAGCGCGAGTATTATCATCTTATGTTGCAAACACTTATTAACTACGGTTATCACTTTACATGATGTCGGCAGTTTTATTGTCTACGACCTCAACAGAACAAAAATATTAGCTATTTCCAGAAATATCCATAACAACATTCATTCAGTGAATACCTTTTATGTCCATACTTACGAATCTTACAATACCTATAGTTGCTAGCTGGTGCTAGTGGCGCAAATATTTGACGTCAGCTTCGATCTTCAAAATGTTCACCATTTAACCAGGCAACACGTAGCTTATTAGGGACTATTCACATTTATTTTGCACAAACAGTATTTCTATCCTTTTCTAACGCTTTGAAACATCAGTAATCAGAGCGCTCCGATTACTGACGTCATTCGTGAAAACAAGATAAAAATACGGTATAAGCTGAAGAGAGCTGTATAGATGTGAGCAGTCCCTTAGTAAATTATCTCGAACACAGTGAGCTTTTCTCGAACCTCCGTCGTTTCTATCAATTTTTAAATATGTATCAACTATCAACCATTCATATTACAAGTAGGTAGCACATAAAGCCAAGACAATAACACACATACAAAAAGAATGCACAAAAAAATACCAATTTAAGGGCATCTACAGCTTGACAACATAGAATTTAAAAAATGGGGGCGCCACTGTGCTTCACTAAAGTTTCCTATTCTGTAAATGGGTTTACTTAAATTTGTACTCAATGACATAAACGCGGCCTGATAGCATTCGATAATGTTGCCAGCCTGCAAATATATTAGTTTCGTTTCAAGGTGCTTTTGTCAACCTGTTACGTAGTTCATAGGTTTTCATACAGCCTCTATGGACATAACTATACTCTGTAAAATAAAGCTTGATCTCTAACAGTTTCATTAACGTAAACAAAATTGATGTTTATTTCAAAGGCATAAAGTTCTTATTTACAGTTTGCACCTCTGTTCTCACTCTCTGCATTTCAACCACAAAAGCGTTATGCCGTTGACATAAAGTCTATTCTTGTTTTCGTTTGTAGAATTGTCACAAGGATCAAGCTATATTTCACAGAGTATAACTTACTTATTGGCTTTAGAACTGTTCTGTGTTAAGTCATAAATATACTTACCACTTTTTTAAAGATCTGATGTTGCAAGGGATTGAATAAAAACAACGCAAAATCAGAATTAATTTATTAAATACCATAATCAAAAACTTACATTATTACTCTTTAAAATTGATAGGTTCACGGGCATAGACCATAGTTACATTTTAGAAAAGAAAGTTGCAGAATGTTACTCCTATTCTAGCTTTGGGCGGGAATAAAGGTATTATGACAACTTATTTTTAAGGATGGCAATCAAAACAGCAGTGATAACATTATTATTCACATTTTAATATAAAATGTGTATAAAATAATCACAGATCTTTGAAAGGCATGACTATGTCATTTAACAAATAATAAAATATTTATAAACATAATTTGCAAACAATTTTATACACAAATATAATGAAATAAATATAATTATACCAATAAAATAACAAACGTGTCTCCTATTTTGAGCAATATTACTAATAATTTTATTCGGAAATTGCTATATAAAAATATTTGAGCTACATAATATCATTTTATCAAAAAAAGATTTGTGCATCTTAAGCATTAACAGGCAGGCTATTTGACTGATTTCTAGAACCATTTTAAATTATTTTATGGCATCTAAATCTACCTAAACGTTGCAATTCTCAATCACGCTCAGTCGTTTGAATCACGTCGAAACTTGTTCCCGCGCCGTGAATCTATTTACAACATAGCTTTTTTTTCTGAAGTCAGTATAAGTTGCAAGTTATAAGAAATTTATTCGAGTAACCAGCAATCTACCTTTTTTGAAGCCAGTGAAAATTGCATGTTATAAATCGAGTAACTAGCAATCTAGCTTTTTTCTGAAGACGGTAAAAATTGCAAGTTATAAGTAAATTATTCGAGTAACTAGCAATCTAGCATTTTTCTGAAGCCAGTGAAAATTGCAAGTTATAAGTAAATTATTCGAGTAGCTAGCAATCTAGCTTTTTTTCTGAAGCCAGTGAAAATTGCAAGTTAAAGTAAATTATTCGAGTAACTAGCAATCTAGCATTTTTCTGAAGCCAGTGAAAATTGCAAGTTAGAAGTAAATTATTCAAGTAACTAGCAATCTAGCTTTTTTCTGAAGCCAGTGAAAATTGCAAGTTATTAGTAAATTATTCGAGTAACGAGCAATCTAGCTTTTTTCTGAAGCCAGTGAAAATTGCAAGTTATGAGTAAATTATTCGAGTAACTAGCAATCTAGCTTTTTTGTGAAGCCAGTGAAAATTGCAAGTTATAAGTAAATTATTCGAGTAACTAGCAATCTGTCTACCAGGTACCAGGAAATGAATTCACAATAATTGATAGTTTGTGTACAAATGGACAAAAATGTATTTAAACTCGCATAAATTTTGCATGTTGGCTAACTAAATTTTTTCTAAGCGGCAACATGTGAATGAACAGATGAAATTAATTTACAATACTTTTAATTTTATTATTATTTTCTTTGTATTTTTTTTTTGTATAACAGATCTTTTAGTAACACCTCAATATAGACTTACTTGAATCCAATTTGAATAGTTCTTATTTTAGCTAAGCTAAGATCTTCTTTTTATGCTTTTCCGATATATAGGTATGTTTTTTTTATAATTTTAGTGTACTTCTATTATTAGAGTGAACGGGATATTAACCATGTATTATTGAGTTTTGCAGATATTTCGACGCTGTTGCAAGTCTAATAATCGTGTTAGTGACCATGAAAGTTTAAATACCTATATTCAATGTACTTTACTAAATAACCAATTAAATGTCACAATCTTACTAGTTCTTTTAACAATGTCAAATAGCCTATTCAAAATAATATAATTTTAAAGAAAACTGAGCGTTCTACAGAATGGTCTGGAAAATCAGTGGAATCTGCAAATCGTAACAAGACAAAATTATGTCAAAACTGTCTTCGTAAAAGAATCCTTATTTCCTTTTTTTAAAACATGGGCTGTCACTTCAATAATTTACGGAGCTTAGTAAATCATGTCCGTTTCAAAAACATATATGTTCCAAAAACCTGTCTGGTACAAAAACATGTCTGTCACAAAACATGTCTGTTTCCACAACAAATTTTAGTTTCGTAAAAAAATCGTCTGAAAAAATTACATTACGAGTATTAGGGCAGTTTCAGAAAAATGCTTTTTAATTTTAAAGTACCTCAACACTGCTAAGTTTACTATCAATTTCGTTTCAAAATTTCTATAAAATCTGTCGAAAAATCGGTCTAAAAATAATAGGGTTTTCTCAATTTTTAGTCCAAAAGTGAACCTTTCTACATTAACATAAGAACTAAATTTACATCTATGGAGACGCGGCACATTTTGGTCTGATGTCTTCATCACGCTTTGACGTCCAGGTCATATTTTTTTTCACTGGCGTTCCTAAAATGCAAAAAATATAAATAGCTGTTCGGATAATGCCAGAGGCGGCGAAATAGATCGGCGATTTTACATAAATTTAAGTATTTTTCATTAAATTATAATCAACTTCAGTCTAAAAAAGTAGGTATACAGAAATTAGCACTTACATTTTAAATTTTGAATAAAGAATCAATGAAACTGTAACTATCGCGAAAAAATTTACTGACGTAAAATTGTTTAAATTAAAAAAAAAGAAATCTTAGGCTGCAGTGACGTACGCTTGTCTGCCACCTGACTGGTATAAAAAAAATCTTAATCTATGGACAGGACTTTCACAAAATATCGCCACCTCTTTACTACAACCACAAAGCAAGTATCTACATACAATTGTTTAAGCATTTAAGTGGTGTTATTGAAAGCAGTGTAATACATACCAATAGGATCGACTAAAACAAAAAATTCCTTCCCCTCACCACTGCCGGACGTTCCAGAACTTTCGTCACTACTGTTTACTTTCATAAAACTGTGTCTAGGTCTACTGTGGGACTCTCTGAAAAAATATTAATCACAAAAACGTTCTTCAATCTGTATTTTAGCGGCCATGTTTTTTTCCCAAATGATGCACACGTTCGCAAGCAAGCATGGTCCCGATGGTCGATGGAGTTGAACATTTTTTGTAATTTAATGTTTTGCATGCGTTACAAAAAATATTCGGTATTTTTTTGTGTCTAATGTTTTTCGTTGTCTATTGCTGCGCAGATTTTTTGAAAGAATTATTTTGATATTTTTTTAAATTATTTTGTAGTCCTTTCAGACAGATTATTTCTATAATTTAATTATTATGTTTTTTTATTAAATTATTATTAAAATTCTGTTCATCAGATTTCTTGCATTATTATTGTTATATATTTTCGTTTCCTTTACTTTTTTACTTTATTTATAAAGATGGATCATTATTTTCATTTTCGTTATCCCATTACTCAATTTCATGAATATTTTTATATTCTTCTCGTTTTGGAGTACCTATGTTTCTGATTATGGTGCTTGATAAAATACTTTTTTCTTTTTTCATTAGTGTCCTCTTGTGAAGTTTCAGCAAGTCTATTTCCTCTGTCATTCATCTGTACTTCTTAGTTCTTATTGTGTTTTTCAGAAACACGTGATCTTCACAACTTCAGTCTTTTGGAAAATCACCATTCTCTGCTTCAGTTCTTTTCAAACTGTCATTAAAATTCTCCAGCACCTTTTTCCATAGCGTAGGTAGTAGTTCTTTAAGAAAATATTTGTTTTGTATTGCCAATTCTTCTTTACCCTCTTCCCGTTTAAGAATTAAGTTTAAAGGTTAAAAGACAGATTATTATGTTAGTATGTGAGTGAAAGTGAGTCACAGAACCTACAAATATGTTAGTAAAACCGTCACCATAACAGAAAATATGTGAAAATTGGTTATTTTTAGGTTTAGTAACGTTTAACAGATTTTAAAAGACAAAAGGAAGATGTCGCGTCCTTCGAAAGTTGTATTTTGATACAAAATAACGATTAATTTTTATTACTTTAATTTTGATTAGAACCCAAATGAAATAATAATGAAGACATACGAAAAAGTGTATGCCCAATTATGGAATCCCATCGAAAAATTCAATGAAATATAATGAATTGACATTTACAACTAACTATATTTAAATTCATAAAAGACATTTAAATAATAATTCGACAAGATCCCATTCAAGCAAATAAAATGAAAAAAAAAAGGGAATAGTAAAATATTTAAGAAACTGAAAATTATTACGAAAATTACAATTAAAGGTAAAAAATACAAAGAATAAGACTTCAAAGTGGAACACGACAACTCCCATATAAATATAAAAAATAGTGACGTACCTGTAAAATACGTAGTGTTGTAGTATGAAGAATATGTCAAATGAGAGGCTGAATAAGCCGAGGCCAAATTTGGTGAAGTCGCCGAAGAATGAGGCCCAATCGTTATAGTTGTATCCGTTGAGGACCATTTGGAGGACGGAGAGGAAGCCACCGACGAAATCTAGGAAGATGTTGCCGATACTCCAGCCGACGGTGGATTTGCGCTTGTAGTTCATGTAGGCCTGGAGACGAATGAACGCAAAATTTTAAGTTTATTCAATACTCTATGTCGATCTTTATATATATAATTCTACTGTACGTGTGTATGTCACTGAACTCCTCTTGAACGGCTGGACAGATTTGAATGAACTTTTTTATATGCATTTGGGTGGCGCCCTGGGTGGTTAAGATTCACAAATCAGCCCGGCAGATGGCGCTGCAGGCGGTATCTAGGTTATAACGTAAACGAAGTTGCGCTAATCAGCTAGTACTATTATAAAATTGTAAAGTGGTGGTGTCTCTGCAATTATCAATCAAAACAGGATAGGCTAGTCTACTGCTGGCAGAGACCTCTCGAAATTTACGCCACAACACGCGGTCCTCAAACGCATTCAATCCCTACCTGCTACCTTTTCCAGTTTGTCGTTTCATCAAACGGGGGTCGTCTTACCCACGTTTACCAAGTCGCGGTCTTCACTCCAGAACTCGTTGCTCCATGGGCCGTCGGTTCTTTAATAAATGTGGCCAGCCACTGCCACTTCAAATGCAGTAAATTTTATAGTATACTTTTTTTAACGTAACGAAAATCCTGCTTGTATGCTATGCCGGACTCCTACCGACCAAAACCACACGTATCCTAGCTAACAGTCTACGGTTGGGAGCTCCGGGTAAACAATCGGAAAGATACCCCAAAACTCCCAACACGGCTACCACTGCGGCCTCACTGCGGACAAAAGCTAAAGAAATACCTGCCTGTAAGAGAGCACTAACCTGTGGTACATATTTGATGAGTGTTATGGATAGCTTGATATAACTGCAGTAGTACAAGAAGTCGAGCCATTCGATCTTGCCAGCGCCGCTGAGTGACGCAGACACTACCACGACGCAGGCAAAAACGCCGAGGATGCCTCGAGCCGCGATTGATACTCGCTGGTCTGCACGCTGCAACGTTAAAATAGAGATTTTTTTGGATTCATGTCATGTATGTATTATATGCTATAGACGACATTTTTATTTATTTTTAACAATAAAGAGATAGTACAGTACTCGGCAAACAACTTGAGCATCGCGTGAGTTGGTGAGAGAAACATTGCGCATGTAGGTACACTTACGTGCAAAAATATTGTGTCATTGAAAAACGCTTTTTTATTATTATTGGCATTTTATTGTGTTAGCTAATAACTTTTTAGTTGGTGGTATAGAGAGAAAAGAGATCACGAAAAACAAGGTCGTTGCTCAAGAAGTTTGCCGGTTAGTATATAAGGACTTATATGGCTTGCATATAAAATCATCTTTCAGGGAATAATTTGTGAATGAATGTGATTGCGATAATATTTGCACACTTTTGACTGAACATAAATAAAATCTCGTTTTTTTTAGCAAAATACCTTTAACTTATAGAATGTATAAGTTAAAGGTTTCCACCTCGGAGTACACGGTACAATTTGCGAAAAGATATATTTTGAGACACAAGCGGAACCGTGAACAAAATGTAGTCTTTTATTCTGAATGGAACTCAATATCATAATGTGTGCCTTTTTTTTGTTTAACGTGAGGGAAAATTCTCATGGAAGTTATGCCGGACTCCTACCGACTAAAAACCTCACGTAACGCCCAACAGCCTATGATTGGGAGTCCCGGGTAAGCCCTCGTAAGGATGTCCCAGGACTCCCAACAGACCCTCGGCCGCCATTGCGGCCTCGCCCAGGGGGTGGTTCAGGTGCTATCCCGCGTCTTTGGGAGGTTTCGGGTGTGATCCCGCTTCTAAGAGGGGGGGGGGGGGGCGTGAATTCCTCACGTCACGCTGCCGTCATGGGCCTGCTTCTGTAAGGACGGTGACCAACCCTCTCACCGTCCTCAGGCCCCCGGTCATGGAGGCCTCCTCGGCGAAGACACGTCGGCGGCGCCGAAGACGCCGACTGCATAATGTGTGCCTAACAATCGCTTTGAAGAAATAGTCCAAAATCGTATTTAGAAAAGTTTTCAGAAAGGGTCAAACTAATAAAAGCAAAAAAAAAATGGCAGAAGTCAGAATAATGTTGCCTACTTATATGTCCACGCTTAATCTTTATCACGGAACCTTTGACCGTTAATCAAATAATACAAAAAATAAAATGACCAAGTAGCTCAATTGGACAAAATAACCTTGACAATGCTAATGTCGCCGGAATTTGAAACGAAGGTCAAGATCAAATTGATAGGATAAAAAATCTATAGACTAAGGTCGGAGGAAGAAACCGCTTTATTTGAGAGTAATATAATTATAAGGAAATAGACGTTCACCTCCACATCCGTTTGGTAGGTATGTAGTTAAATTTTATAATGAACAATAAATTTTAATATTGAGTTAATCAAATTAGGAGTCTCACTGTCTCCCGCTCCAAGTCGTTCCTGGTGCAAAGACTGGTTATAGCCATTCAACGTGGTAATGCAGCTAGCGTTATGGCCTGGGCACCTTTGTACCAGGAACGGTTAGGGGTGGGTTATTTGACTAAAGGGCTATGCTTATGTTTGACATTTTATTTAATCCTTTTTGTATTTAATGTAACGTGACGTAATATAATCTGTGATTTTATATAACTGTAATAAATGTCTTTATTTATTTTCATGTTAAAATATTAAAAAATTAGGAGATATTCTAATAAACAAAAAAAAAAGATTGAAATAGATTCAACATAATACGGACATCGGGTTTATTTTGTTTTTTTTTTCTGAGGAATGGTTCTATGGTTATAATTTAAGACGCTTTGACAATAGTAGATTTCGTATTGTAAAATCGAAAGTCAAACTATATTAGCAATCACTAGATCACGTACATATTCGTACCAATAAACCTCGTTTATACGTTTGCATAACGATTTCACTGTATTAATATACAACAGCAATTTTGTGTCATCGTCAATTATTTACATAAATAAATTCAATTCGCTCGCAAGTTCGCAATGATGCAAGTCATTGACGATGATAATTCGTTCAAGCTAGACATTTTTAAAAACATAGATTCGAATGTACGATCCGAAGATAATTGTGATATTGATGAAACAAAAAATGTCAACGAAATGGTGTGCAACAAAAAATCCGACCAAGTGCGAGTCGGACTTGTAAACAGAGGGTTCCGCCGTACGTAAAAAAGGCATTAAAATCACGTTTGTTGTATGGGAGGGGCTCCCATGTTATTCGTATTTTTAGTTATAACGGCAACAGAAATACATCACCTGTGAAAATTCTAGCACCCTAGGTTGCTAGCTAGGCTGCTGAACCGTGATCGGTTCCTCAGACGTGAAAGACAAACAGACAGACAACAAAGCATCAGTAATAGGGTCCCCATGGAACTCTAAAACAACTAGAAAGGAAAATGTGCACAAATTATAATATATACATCTACTTTACTTTACTATCTTCACGCCAAATCCCTTGCGGGGTAGGCAGAAAGAACCGAGCGCCACACGGCACGGTCCATACACACCTCACTCGCCTCTTCAACTTTCATTTTTCTTTTCATGCATGCACGTCGGTTCCTACGGCTCTTGACACCACCCTCCACTAACACATGATTAATTTGGTCGTGGTAGGTGTGTCGTGGCCTTCCCCGACTCCTACGTCCATCCACTTTCGCGTTGTATATCTGTTTTGTCATTCTTTCATCTCCCATTCGTTCCACATGCCCGAACCATCGTAGCATGCCCTTCCTTACTTTAACACCGACACTCTCTTTCAGACCAACTCTCTTTCTTACATCTTCATTCCGAACGCGATCTGCGAGCGTTACTCCGCAGATTTTGCGTAGCGCGCGCATCTCGACCGCGTTTATTCTACTTTCATGCGTTTCCTGCCATACCCAACTCTCGCTTCCATACGTTAGCGTAGGTATCAGCACCGCATTGTGTACTGCGAGCTGGGCCTTTTGACTTAAGGCCTTGGTACCTAAAAGTTTGCCTAACGCTCCATTCACACTATTTCCCGCAGTTACCCTCTTTTCTACATCAGCGGTGTACCGTCCATCCCTGCTAAATGCACATCCAAGATATACAAACTCATCCACCTGTTCCAGCACTACATCATTTACAGTTATCCTGGCATTCGTTCTGTCCTCTTCTCTTTCGAATACCATCACTTTCGTTTTAGTCGCGTTCAAATGTAAGCCTCTCATTAGACAATCATCTTTCATCGTTGTGACTAGTGACTGCAGTTCTGATGGCGATTCGGCTATGAGCACGGCATCATCTGCATACAGCAAACAGTTCACAAGTAAGTCACCCATTCGCAATCCAACATTCATCGATCTTACTCTCTTAAGACAATCGTCCAGGTACAGGACAAACAGCAGAGCCGACAGCACGCAACCCTGTCTGACGCCAATGTTGACGTCAAACCAGGGAGACAGGCTGCCGCCCACCCGCACACATGCCGTACATCCCACATATGTAGACTGCACAGCACGAAGCAGCGCACCATCAATCCCGTATCCTGGCAATATATCCCAGAGATCCTTCCGTACAACTCTGTCAAATGCTTTCTCCATGTCCACAAAACCGCAGAAAACCTTCCGGCCTACAGCCAGCTGCTTCTCTACAATGTTGCGGAGCGAGAAAACTTGGTCCATACATCCCCTTCCATTTCGGAAACCACCCTGCGCCTCCCACAGTAATCCGTCAGATTCCACCCTCATTCTCCTTTCAATAATTTTGCCATACACTTTAGCTGCTATACTGATCAAACTGATGGCCCTATAGTTGGCGCACTCCATACGTGAGCCCTTGCCTTTATACAAGGGCACGACGATAGCACGCCTCCAGTCCATTGGGACCCTTCCAGTCTTCCAGCATAGATTGCTCAATGACCAGAAGGCGTCCCGGACGCAAGGACCACCTAATTTGATCATTTCAGCAGATATCCTATCAATTCCCGCAGACTTTCCATTTTTCATCTAGCCCATATATACATCTAGCCCAAATTAAGCTAATATAAGCTTGTGCTATGGAATCTAGACGACTGATAGACATACATATATATTTCTAAATACATACACATTATACATAGAAAACACCTGAACTCCGAAACAAACATTTGTGGATCACACAAATATTTGGACCGACCCAGGAATCGAACCCAGAGCTCTGGCGCCGCAGGCGGTATCACTACCGACTACGCCACAGAGGCCTACTAATCGCTAGTAGAATCCCTACTAATATTATAAATGAGAAAGAAAGTAACTCTGTCTGTATGTTACGGTTTCACGCCTAAACGGCTGGAGCGGTTGAGATGAAATTTGGTATAGGGATAGTTCGAGGCTTTGGGAAGGACATAGGCTACTTTTTAACCGACTGCGCAAAAGGAGGGTTATGATTTTTCGCGTTAAACGACTTCAACGCGGTCGAAGCCGCGGGGAACAGCTAGTTTAATATAATTAGGAATATCGATAGGCAAACGATTGGCATTGGCAACATTGATACATTTAAAACTCGGCCATAAGTATGTTTACGACACATCATAAAATGTTTATTTTGCAACACTGAAGGACTTTCACAGACAACGAACTTCCTTCGTGTTTCACAATTAAAACTTGCATTGCGAAAACACATCACACAAATATTCACTAAATTATGGTACACCAGCAGCCGGTCCCAACAGACAAATATTTTTTCAAATCGGTTCAGTAGTTTCGGAGCCTATTAGATGCAAACAAACGATCAAATCTTTCCTCTTTATAATATTAGTATAGATTATAATGAATATTATACTGACCTCATATATACAGCATTGTATAATAGTGATGCACGTGGCGAACGCGGCGTGCATTGAAAAGAAAACATCATTCAAATGTACCGGGTTCAATCCACGTGGGTGACGTGCGTAGTACTCGTTCTGTAAATGTATAATGATCTGATATTAGCCAAAGTTCAAATCAAAGAGAACCCATTATGCTACCTTGAAGTAGCCCTTAACAAAAATAACATTTTTGTACAGTGAAAACCTAAGATTGTAATGAAACACAAATAATTATTCTTTAAAAATAACTCATGTAACCAAAGACGTTATAGATAAGTAGAACAAAGCTTGATTGTTGATAAAATGAAAGAAAATAAAATGGAATTGTTATGGTCGATAATATCAAAAACTTCACGCTGTTCAACCTCACATTTTATGTATTCACGTGTATTTACTTTAATCGCATCCATTTGATTAAAGCGTCTATTATTGTTACATACCTCCTCTATGCTTTATAGAGTATTAATAGGTTGGTCATGCTTATTAACCCATTAAATTGTTCACCAATATTTTATTTCACATCAAATAAGATTTATATTGTCAGAATGCCTTTTGTTGCTATAAGCTTTACTTGACTTATAGAATACGAATTATCCTCCTTTAAATTACAAATGTGCTCAGATCGGACCACCAGCTGGGCATAAGAACTGGGTTCTGACAATATCTGGCAAAATAGGCAGACGACGTTATTATTACCGTTGGCCCACAATCAGAATCACAGCGAAATAGCTAACAGTTCTTATGCCCATCTGGTACATACATACAGGTGTCACAGAATGTTGAACAAGATATCTCCGGTCTAATAAACGAAACCTAGGAACGACAGCTGTCACTTCACCAAAAGCAGGGAATGTTTCCAAAAGTTACACCCACTGTATTTTAACACTGGGTAAAGTATTTGTATAAGCTATCAAAATATATAAATCAGAGCTTACTTGAATAGTTTCAGAGAAATACAAGGCGCAGTTAAACATGGAGTACATGATGAATCCAACGATGTTTAGGCTCAAAAAGTCAAAGTTGAGGCCGACCACGCTTTTTCTCTTGAAATTGATATAGATCTGCGGGTAGAAGGAGATAGACCACGCTGCGAAATAGATCCACCCCATGATGTACGAAACGACTTTGATGACGTGGGAATGCATCACAGTTACACGAAGAAACACGGAGTTTTCACTGAAAAATAAATGGTAGAATTTTAACAAAACACCAATATCATCAAACATTTCAATGCAAACTTTATTTTTAAACGGAGCTCACGATTGGTTTTTATTTCATTATCGATATTTGATTTCACCTACTCAACATTTGACCCCATATCGAATCGATGTTTTATTTCTTTGAGTAGATTAGACATCTGTGAAGCATTATCTTGCTGTCTTTATCACAATAGGTAATTTCGGGTCAACATGCTTCATTCCCCTCTCGAAATTTCACTCGGCTTCACAATAATAATTTGCATATTTCTAAAATCTTTGGTAAACAAATACAATACTCACTTTACAAATCCAGCAGGAGTAACATTGAACGTAACTTCCGAGTTTCCTGGACTCTTAGCATATACTGATATATCGTATGTTGTTTCCACTGTACTATTGGGTTCTTTAGAACCTGGGATGTCTATCTGTTGTGGTACTAACTGGACTATGTCTGTATGTTGAATTACTGCTGTCACTGTGAGGCTGGCGTTGTATTCACCGCTGTGGAAAAATTAATTTCAAATAATGGAAATTATTTTAACTGACTGTTTATATTGTAACGTCTGGTTTGCTGCTTGTGCATTTTTCGTGATATTATACTCAGTACGAGTAAATAGTAAAGTCATGCATTCAAATTCTTGACATTGCTCCAAAGGCGTTATAATTTTTCGATCTCATATACGCCAAAGCTTATTTTGATTTTACCAGTTCTCGATCGAGGTCGCAGGCTGGGACTGGGTGCGGAAAGCGCAGGACCGTGTGTTTTGACAAGATTGGGATAGGCCACGTCCAGCAGTGGACTGCCTTGATTGTATGTTGGAAGTTTGAATGCTAAGGGGATTTTTTATAATAATTTTAGTATTAGCACAGGGCGGAAACTCCATACAAAAACGTTCGTTTTCACCCACACTAATATACACGTAATGTGAATGCTTGAATCAAGCTTAAATGGGTGTGTGAGTTTACTAGGGACTCTAGCTATGGAAACAAAATAATAAGGAACAGAACGCAATCTCATGTATGTAGATACTTTTTTTTAAGTCTACACTCGGCTAAGCACAAATTAAACCAAAGCAATAGCACAAAGTACCTACGTAGGTAGTAATACATAATGCAACGCAGTGACACTCTCTCAAGTACTGACACGGCAATAGACGCTTAAATTTTGGTGGTGGAATAGGAAAGCTTACTCAGTGGGAGGCAGGGAGTTGCCGATCTGTATGTAATACTATTATATTATCTTTGGTATTAGTTTACTTACACTTGTATAAGTTTCACGAGTTCTGTACCATCTACTAGTATGTTGAGATCTGTTTCATGAAAATACAGTTTCTGGGAATGTACACTTGGTATACCTGAAAACATACAGAACCTTATTATTACATATTTTGGACACATTGTACCCTGGAGTAAACTAGGCATCTATTACAGCTTTAACCTCTATTAAACTAACCTTATACTATATTCCATACGTTGTGTTGTATATAGATTAACGATCATTTAACAAAACTATAATAGTCACGGCTTTTTCCCTATAGGCAGAGGCATAATCAGATGACTAAAACGGACAGGAGCACTAACTGCAGTTGTTATTTTTCAAGTAGCTCTTGCGGAATAATTAGGAACCATTTTTTTTATTTGAGGAAAATCCTACATGGATTCTATGCCGAACTCATACCGACTAATAACCACACCTATCCTACCTAAAAGCCAAACGGTTGGGAGCCCCGGGGTGACTAGGTACCATGTTATTAGCCATTGGGACCACCGACATTAAGACATTAAGTGCCTTCCAATGCAGCCAACCCTCGTAAATAGAAATGTCACAAACACATTCCTATACTGGGTGTTTCTTTTAGGGTGTCAAGCCGCCACTAGCTGGTAGCAGGGTTCCATACCTATCGATTTAACCCCCATGTATGTTCAACGATTTTTTGTAGTTTTCGAGATATAATTTTTTTTCGTTATTTTTTATAATTACGTGTCCACGTGGTTTTCTTCTTTTTGGTTCGACTTTTCTTGGATATTTTTTTATTATTATAATGCCTATTGATTGCAGTATTATGGACAAAATAATCTCCTTCGTAACTTTGATACAAGATGTAAACATTTTAATCGATAATAAAAAAATAGGGAATTATGCAGAACAATATATCCCGAAGACTACAAAAATCGTAGAACATACATGGGGGTTAAATCGATAGGTATGGAACCCTGCTACCAGCTAGTGGCGGCTTGACACCCTAAAAGAAACACCGTGTATATAATCACAGGGCGGAAACTCCATACAAAAATGTTCGTTTTCACCCACACTAATATACACGTGATGTGAATGCTTGAATCAAGCTTGAATGTGTGTGTGAGTATACTAGGCCCTAGGGACACTAGCTATGGAAACGAAATACTTTTTTTTTCAAATCTACCTTCGGCTAAGCACAAATTAAACCAAAGCAATAGCACAAAGTACGTAGGAAGTAATACGTAATACAACGCAGTGACACTCTCTCAAGTACTGTCACGGCAATAGACACATCAACTTTGGTGGGGGGATGGGGAGCTTACTCACTGGGAGGCAGGGAGTTGCCGATCTGTATGTAATACTATTATATATTATCTTTGATATAATACTAAACGCATTGTAAGATGTTTGACGCAGTGTTTCACAACACAAATAATGTACTGCTCGTTCGCTCTAACTTTGCCGCTCGGCTCCATACTAAAGTCGAATTTTTAATTAGACGAAGTAAATTGACAGCAACTAATGTCACTTCTTCATACAATGTTGCGTATTTTCTATGACGAAGTGACATTAGCTACTGTCAATTTACTTCGTCTAATTAACAATTCGGGTATACGCCTCTACGCCAGCGGCAAAGTTAGAGCGAACGGGTAGTACCTACAGATAAAATTACCAGAAGAAGCGTCAAACAAATACGTGCACGTAACATATCGTAAAAACCGTCACAGACTATAAAACTAATTAAATACGTGGTAGTACTGCAATAAAATATAAATGCAATAATAATAAACACTTACCTAACAATAAAGCTATGAGAAATGACATGATTATCCTAAGACTAGGTGCGAGCGTGCCGCGCGCCATCAATACTGTTCCGATGCCGGCCATCTTTGCTTCTCTTAGATCTTCTGCCTTCTTTGTATCTGTTGACAAAAGAGAACACATATATGAATATAATATACAAAACAAACATAATTATATGACTGCCTCGGTAGCGCATTGGTAGTGTATGCCACTGTCGTTACTGAGGTCTGGAGGTTCGACTCTCAGGATCAAAAAACATATCTGTGTGATATCATGTATGTATAGGAGCTTGGATGTTTTCTATGTAATCTGTATGTATTTAGAAATATATAAGTATGTTTATCAGTTGCCTGGACTCAATGGCTCGAGCTTATATAAGCTTAAATTTGAGTTAAGTACCTATGGCGTTTTGTATGTCCCAAAAGTACTTATATTTTTATTTTATGTTTACTCAGGAGATAAACAGAAGTTGCTATGAACGCGATGAAACTAACTACTTAGAAAAGCGAATAAAATAGTTATTTGGTCTTTAAAGAATTCCCTCGATTGGTTGCGGATTCCGGTACAGATCTGTAGCTTAGCTCGTAAAAGCATTGACATTGATATTTATTTCTAAGTCCTGTCTGTCAGTCCTGAACCAAAATCACTTTCCTAATAAAAATTAAATTACTATAAAAAGTTAGCATAATAACAACTAGGAAATAATAATAATAAAGTTTTTAATGGTTTTTATAAACCTATAGATAGCATTCATAAGTTTTTACTGGATTCCACCCAGTAAGTTATTAAACCGGCCAAGTGCGAGTTTGACTCGCCCATGAAGGGTTTCGTAGCAGCAAGTAACATAATATAAAAGTTCTTAGAGTTCGTTGTAACTTTGACTGATGTTTTAACACGTTCGCAGTGGTAGTGATTTCACTAACCGGAAATAGCGGTTTATGACGTATTAAAAAAAACTACCAGCTCTATCTCGTTCAAACTTTTACTTAATTTTCGTTGGTAGTTTTTATGGCAATGTACATCATATATTTTTTTTAGATTTATCATTCTCTTAGTTTAGAAGTTAGAGGGGGGGGGGGGGGGGGGACACACATTTTTCCACTTTGGAAGTGTCTCTTGCACAAATAATTCACTTTAGAAAAAAATGATGTTAGAAACCTCTATAGCATTTTTGAAGACCTATCTATAGATATGATAAGATAAGGGTTTGATGAAAAAAAAATTTTGAGTTTCAGTTCTGAGTATGGGGACCCCCAAAATTTACTGCTTTTTTTCTAGTTTTATATAAGAATTTTAATGCGGTTCACAGAATACATCTAGCTACCAAGTTTTAATAGCATAGACCTTATAGTTTCGGCGAAAAGTGACTGTGACACACGGACGGACAGACAGACGGACAGACAGACAGACATGACGAATCTATAAGGGTTCCGTTTTTGCCATTTGGCTACGAAACCCTAAAAATGGAAAAATGTACGAAAGAAAGCATACCGCATTTTAGAGAGCTTTTTAAACATAATAGGTAAAAAAATATTTACAATTGGTACCCGAAATTTCTTCTAACATCCGATTTCACTTATTTTAAACACTTAAAACACTCTTAAAAATATATATATTCCTGAGTAGGGTCTTAAAACTATTAGCTATTCACACTGAGACACGATCACGCGGTTATATTGAAGGCTAACCACTAACTACTGTACAGTACAAGTACTGGTTATTGGTCGATTAAAAACAGAATGTTTACTTTAAGAAACGGTACTATATAATAAAATTATATTAGTCTCGAAGGCTTTAAATCTATCTATACATAATCTTACTAATATTATAAATGCGAAAGTTTGTGAGTGTGGATGTTTGATACTATTTCACGCTCAAACCGCTGAACGGATCGGGCTGAAATTTGGTACAGAGATACATTATAGTCTGGAATAACACACAGGCTACTTTTATCCTGGGAATAAATTCCCACGGGAAGAAATTTACGCGGGTGAAGCTGCGGGCATCAGCTAGTACATAATATGTGTAGGTATAATATATCTTGTATTTTCAGCTATATCAAAGAAGGTTCCCAATTCAATCTACAAAAATATTATAAAGAGGAAAGATTTGATTTTTGTTTGTAGCAAATATGCGCCGAAACTACTAGACCGATTTCAATAATTCTTTCACCTATAGAAAGCTACATTCATTCTGAGTAACATGGGCTATATTTTATTCCCGTATTTCCACAGGAATGGGACTTACGCGGGTGAAACCGCGTTAAAACCGCTAGTGATGTATAAAGTATCACATCGTGAGACGAAAAATACTAAAGTCCTTTTCATGAAAATTGCACGACGACACGGGATGAATATGTAATATGTCAGTCCAATCCAATGGCGAACAGGCCTCTATTATTTTTAAATAGCAATAAGCTTTGGTCATATCAGTTTCACTACAGCGATTTCAAGAGACACGAGATTACACTTAAGATGCTGATGAAAGATAAATATCTCTGTTCCGGTATCAGTGGGCCTAAAAAGGCAAACATAGTTTCATAATATGAAACATAGATTTCATTTAATTTGAAAATCAGAACATGCAAAGACATGCAAATCATTTTTTGTTTCATAACATGAAACATACAATACTGCCGTTTCAGACTCTCGGGTTTAAGCATCGGCTTTCTTTACGAAAAGGTAAAATAATATTCAAGTGAAGTAATACGAGATATAAGGAAGTTCAATAGGTAAATAAGTTAAAAATATATATTTTATGTCGTTCATAGAACTACATACATTTCACGCAAGCCCGCGTTCGTTAATTTAGACATGAATAGCAATAATAATTGGAAAATCTATGTACATTTTACATGTTCACTGTAGTTGAAACAAGTTGATTACAGTAATAACATGGACGAACATATTTGTAGTTTACATCATTATCGTACGTAAATTACTTTATCCGGAGGCTTTTTTATACCTACATACATACATATATATACATGGTACTCTTGACCTGGCCTTTTCTCAAAAAGTTTTCAATTTGGTTGACATAAGTACGAAGCGGTCGACCCTACCAGTTTGCCCTTTCACTCTCGCCTTAAATCTGCTTTGTCAGTCAATTTTCATTCATTCTCGACATGGCCAAACATCTGAGCAACCCAATCTTAGTCACTGCATCTTTTGTGAAGCCGCAATGTTCCCTTATCACATTATTCCTTTCTTTATCAATCAAAGTCACTCCAGCTATACTTCGCAAACTTCTATCTATTTCTACTGCATAAATTTTACTTTTATGTTTCTTTTTTTTTTTTTTTTTTTTTTTTAAACCACTAAGGTGGCAGACAAGCATACGGCCCACCAGAAGGACTGGTGGTCACCGCAGCCTATGAACGTTTGCAACACCAGAGGCGCCACACTCGCGCTGCCGACCCTGTAAAAACCTTCAAAAACCGCTTTTGAAGAACCCCATACTGTAGGCGTTTGGGAAAACCGAGGCAGGAAGATCATTCCACAACCTAAACCCTCTTCTGCCACTCCCAATTTTTACTGCCATGCATAAGTGTAGAAATAAGCACTCCCCTATGTAGGTACCTACAGTCATCCTTGCCTTTTAAACACGATGCTTTTCTGACTGCTCATAGGGCGGATTCATTGTAGGCTTAAAAAGTTTTTACTTACAAATTTTCGCAGCACTAGTTTAAACGGTCAAACACGATAGTATCACGGGTTGGGATCATTATTAGGCTGTCACATGCCTCCCAAGTGTAGGTGGTATAGGGCTGCGAACGAAATTCCTATTCCCAAAATACGAATTCTGGACAGTTTTATGTTAGAATCTTATCTATCTTCGCAATTAGTACGCTGTTCCATATACCTACCCAAGCTACTTAAATTCTTGGTGTTCACGATACCGGCGTCCATATTTCACGGGAACGGAGACAGGAAGACAGGACATCAAATATATTTTATTAAGTTTTTACAGACTCACTGTTTTGCAGTCTTTAAAATGGCTGCCAATCTAAAACGACAGATAATATATTATTTAAAAAACACACTGTATTATGCAGTCTTCTTTAGAGCACAGATGTAACAACCAACTTTATTAAAGTGTTCATGTAACACCACAATAGTTACTTGAGCGATAACGCGCCTAACAATTGTACTGAAAATTGTACTTCGCTTAAATTGAAAAGAAAACAATCGAGTTTTACGTACCATGAACTTGATTTTACGTATATTAATTTAGTATAGTCGATTTCTTCTGAACAAAGGAGTATTATGAGTGCGCAGTAACCAATATATTGTGCAAATATTTTCTTTTACAAGAATCTTATCCATAGGTAAATACCTAATTTTGAATTTCTTGTGCAGAATTTCTTCTGAACAAAGGAGTAGACATTCAGAGCACGCTGTAACCAATATACTGTGCAAATCTATAGGTGTATACCTAATTTGGAGTTTTTTGTGCAGAATTTCTTTTGAACGAATGAGTACTAAGAGCGCGCAGTAACCAATATATTGTGCCAATCACAGCTATCAGAAAAAAGGTACCTATATTGTGCCAATACCTATAATGTGCCAATTGTGCCAATCACAGTTATCAGAAAACTTTTTTCTGATTTCTGTGGTGCCAATAGTTTCTTTTACAAAAATCTTATCTATAGTTTTACACCTAATTTAGAGTTTCTTGTGCAGAAGTAACCTGAAAACTGAAAAGTAATTAGATGATGTTATTGGCAAAGTGGATTTTTGTTTTCTTATGAATAAATATTTTATTACATATAAACGGACTGACTGACCGCAAGAAATAAGGGCCTTGGAAAGTACATTACATGTTATGGGTAACAATTAACGTACAGCATCTCCTTTCCTACCCGGAATGGCTTCGACTATGTTTAAAGAGAATGGCCCGAAGCTCAACCAGGTGAACTAGGTTCTTTTTTTTATACCACTAATTTGGCCGACTGCCATACTGCCCACCAGATGATCTGGTGGTCACAGTTTGCAACACCGGAAGCGCTACACTCGCGCTGCCGACCCTGTAAAAACCTTCTAAGACTCCTTTTGAAGAACCCCATACTGTAGGCGTTTGGGAAAGCCGAGGCAGGGAGGTAATTCCACAACCTAAGCGTGCGTGGGAGAAAGCCCACGTACGCAGGAGGACCACAGTAAAAAATAAGGTTTTGATGTAGGGTGAAATACCAATAAGTGGACATGTGGACATCGTTTGACCTTTACATTGACATTGTCATGTGTGTGGTGCATTTACAAACATGCAATATAACCTTGTACTATTGTAATACAGATGTCGAGATTCTGACGTTTTTATTTACAACTAGAGGACGTCACGCGGTTTCACCCGCGTAGTTCCCGTTCCCGTGGGAAAACAATATTTTTTCTTCCATAAGAACCTTCTCCTTACAATACCTTACACAACAAAAAAAGAATTAGTGAAATCGGTCCACCCGTTCTGAAGTTATGCGCTTACCAACACATTTTGCGATTCATTTTTATATATAAGATTTCTACGCTTATGTAAAAAAAAACTGCGTTACGATGACTTTGCCTTCAGAGGTATAATGAGAAAATAACTCCTACTGTTGTTACTTTTGTATTCCTAGACCTTCTGACAGGGCTGCACCTAAAAAATATGCCATGGTTTGGATAAAAAAGGCTTTGACTGGAACCCATACGAGGTCTTCTTTTGGTCATAGCAGTTCAAATATTTTCCAGAGTCAACAAGTGAGACAGGGCATTTGAGAATATGAGTGTGTATATACATGTGTCAACAGATGTATCCCATTTGTAATTAGTAATTACCTATAATTGTTGTATTGCATAAACATTTGCTGCAACGATCAAAGAATGCCAATAGATTGCATCCGCCCGGCGCATAATGTGTGCAAAATGTAAAAGCACAAATCAATGTTTTTGTTCAGGAATTTTAAGGCATTTACAGGAGGATCACCAAAATGTGGAATTCTCTATTTTAGCTTTGGCATGCATTTCTCTTTAACATAGCTTTCCATCAGGCAGGTAATGTCAAATTGATGTGCTGTAAAAGGGGGTAGAAAATCTTCATGTCTTTTAGCCTCTTTTTTTTTTTCAAGTAGAAATCTATACCTATGGGAGCTATTTGTTCTTACCGACTAATAATACATAGTACCCCAGTCTACGGCCCGGAACTCAGTAATAAAAATTTGCAATTACAGCTGTATCTTGAAAATGAAAACGGCAATAGGCAAATTCATGTCACTACATAATTACTTCACATTCTCTCCAGTAAAATCAAATTCTAAAGAAACGACGAACGATTTAACAATATATATCTTTGAACTAATCTAACCTTGAAATCTAGTTCCACGTACTTACTTTAACCGATTATGTTATTATAATAACCTGAGTATTTCGAGATCAAGGTTGAGATTAAAATCAATCTGAATCTGCGATAATACAACGACCACGTAAATGAAGATCTCTCAATTATTCAGAATCTCTAAAATGTCGATAAAATTGGTAAATATATAATTAGGCAGGTACGGGTTAACCAGTAATACTATATATAGTATTACTGGTTAACCCGTTCAAATAAGGGTTTTTTAAAATATAGTTTAAATCTATACACATAGTGTAATATGAATCAAACTTGCAACAAGTATGATTATGGTCGAAAGTTCATTGCAAACTCACATTGTAGTAGAAGGTTCGATCCTAAATCTATACACAACACTTTTAATTATTCATGCTTGGGGTACACACAAACTATGATGATTCACGATTCACGAAAGTTTAACTCAATAGTCAATCTAGACTTGTTTTTGTATTAACTTTTCACTTTGAAACTTGTACTTTAATTTTTTAATCAATAAACGCACAATTATGTATTTTAAATAAGTATTTAATTCATCAGCACACATACAACACTACTGATATGAGCAATAAAAGGTACGAATCGCAACCAGTTGCGCGCGCGTCGTTGCTGTGTTCTGCATCTGTATTTACTGCGTACGAGCATCGATGTGCCACAAAATCATAAAATATAGAAAACAAAATCATGGGGTTTTTTTTAAGCTATTGCATAGCTTCTATCGCGGGCCTTGCGTGGAGACCGAATCCAGAAATTGTGTCACGAAAACGAATCACACTCTCGGCTACCTTCGGCCACGTTCGTGTATCTAGCACTTCATAAATTTTTTGTTTACGTCAATTATGAACTCTGCAGTCGTTATATATTATTATTATGTCAAATAATCCAAAAATTGATGCTTGTACCCAGAATCGATCTTGCGCCTTCTGCGTACCGATCCGCGTCTTAACCACTCGACCAAAGTTGAATTAAGAGTACTGGTCGAATTTAGAGTTCTTAATGTGAAATGACAATTTCGATGCTGTCAATTACATTAGTTGCTGTCAATTTACTTCGTCTAAATAAAAATTCGACTATAGGTGTATAGGTACCTATTCATCATCTATGTACAACAGTGAACTGTACTCGTATAATTTGTGTAAAAAGTGTTTTAAATATGAATAAACAAAGTGCATTTATTAATGAAGAAAGTCACGAAAAATAGTCAAAGATAATGAGCGAGTACTCTATATACATACATTTTATTATTATTATCACCAATGCAGTACTATTTTTTGTTTTGTTAATTTATATATAATACTGCTATAAAGATAACCAAACCCGGGAGTACGTTCCCATGGGAAGCGGGAAGAAAATTTCACGCTGACGTAGCCGCGAGCGCCATCTATCCCATACCTATGTACTTTAAACGTGTCATAAAAGTCACAACAATACCATAAATGCACATTTCAAAGAATGTCTATTATGACCATAAAATTTGTAAAAATAGTTTTTAAGTAGATAAGAAGAAACCTATTGTTTTATCTTTTAACTAGCTGACCCTCGCAACTTTGTTTACGTCACACAAGGTCTATGAAATTAGAGGTATTTATTAATCATACTCATCAAGTAGCGTGTGAATCTGCCCTGTTTGCTTAATCAAAATAGAGCTTAATGGTTAAAGCTATTCCTCAGTATAGAATTTTCCTCAGTATAAACAATTTACATACAAACACCGGCGTGTTAGAATTTTATTACATGTATCAATGTAGTAGACGTAACGTGTATAAAATGACATCAATCAAATGTCATCAATATTCTGAAAAAGAAATTAAAAATAGAGTTCACAAACTCTTTTGAAAATACATACTGTACTTACCTTAGAGGATCGTTATGAAGATAACAGGATAGTTAACAACCATCCATAGAAAATAGATGGTATAATGCTGAATACCGCAAAGAACAATCGGCGGGGCATAGAATGGGGCCTATACTGATATCCTGGAGGATTTAAATGATGCCGATGTCCTGTGCCTGCTGAGGCACACACACGCCGTCATGCATGTCTGCAGGACAACGTGCAGGACAACGAGCAGGATGAGGCAGCGAATGGCTGGACTGAAATTAAAATCGACAGACGCAAGAGATGTGGTGGAGGCACTAATTCACGTACCTCGGGAGTGTCGTGTCAGAAACTGATGGGAAAGAAGAGTACCCTACATCATTTCGAGTCTCGCCAAGGCCAGAACAACCTTTACACAGCTGCGCCCCGTAGGCAGTTGCGAAAATGGACACGAAGAGTGAAACTCAAAACAAAGTAAATGTTAAAACTGTACTGCTAACTGCTATACGGATGCGAGACATGGAAGGTCACTAAAGACATTTCGCACCAGCTACCAGCTATAAGTCTTCGTCAAACGCTGCCTCCAATGGATCCTCGGTACATACGGGCCCGAGAACATCACGAACGTAAGACTATTGGAACGCTGCAGTGAGACCCCTATCCACCAACAGATCAAACGTCGGAAGTGTAGCTGCTGCGCTGGACTGGACACACGCTGCAAAGGGACCATGATCACATCATACCAAGGCAAGCCTTACTGAAACTACTGGTAGGGTTTCAAAAACTGTTCGATAGTAAGTAGGTACATTTATTGATAGTGGCTAAAGGCTACATAACATAATGCTAAGATTAATAGGAGCGGTGCAGCAATGAGGAATGTTTCGAAAATGGAAAACTTTAATCGTTATAAGAGTATCCGTTGCGCCTCTGCGTAAATGGTTGAAGTTACAAAAAAATAATTTATTACAAAACAAGTTCTTCTTAAAAAGTTCTAAAACAAAATACCTATTAAGCTATTGCACAGCTTCTATCGCGGGCCTTGCGTGGAGACCGAATCCAGGAATTGTGTCACGAAAATAAATCACACCCTCGGCTACCTTCGGCCACGCTCGGCCACGTTCGTGTATATCGCACTTCATATACCAACGTGTACACGTGAGCGTTTGCATAGCGTGTACCTATGTATATGAAGTGAAGTAGGGTGAAGTGGGGTGGGCTGAGGAGTGTAGGGTGGGGTGAAGTGAAGTGGGGTGTGGTGAGGTGAATTGGTGCGAGGTAGGGTGAGGTGAGGTTAGGTGGAGTGGAATTTTGGCCTTTTGAACTTTGGCCTTTGGGACTTTTGGACTTTTGGCCTTTTGGACTTTAGGACTTTTGGACTTTTGTACTTTTGGACTTTTGGACTTTTGGCCTTTTGGGCTTTTGGACTTTTGGACTTTTGGATTTTGGTTTTTTGGACTTTTGGACTATTCGACTATTGGACTTTTGAACTTTTGAACTTTTGGACTTTTGGACTTTTGGTACTTTTGGGACTTTTGGGACTTTTCGGTCTTTGAGGACTTTTGGGTCTTCTAAAGTCCAAAAGTCCAAAAGTCCAAAAGTCCAAAAGTCCAAAAGTCCAAAAGGCCAATAGGCCAAAAGTACAAAAGCCCAAATGTTCACAGTCAAGTAGGTACTTAGTACTTTATTTGTTGAACATAGGCCTTAAAATCTTACTTCTTACTACTATTATAAATGCGAAAGTTTGTGAGTGTGGATGTTTGTTACTCTTTCACGCTCAAACCGCTGAACGGATCGGGCTGAAATTTGGTACAGAGATACATTATAGTCTGGAATAACACGTAGGCTACCTTTTATCCCTGGAATAACTTCCCGCGGTAACAAATTTTACGTGGGCGAAGCTGCGGGCATCAGCTAGTATTCTTATATAGAAATAATTATACTAGCATAGTTGGTAAAAAATGCTATGTAATAGCTTTACCGCGGCAGTCCCCGAGTGCCACACGTCTTTTTTAAATATTAAGCTCGCCAAATTGACGTCGCTAGCCTGATGGAAAGTCATAGCGCATCTGGTGATTAGGGACCTCTCTCACAGTTCGTAAGACTTTGGACAGTGATCCTTAAGTTGGCGGCCCTGTGATGCGTCTCTTTACGTTCCATTTGAAGTAGCCGGTATTAACATAAGGGAAACACATAAATAAATAAATAAATATTCACGGACATTTCACACAACGCTATCTGATCCCAAAGTAAGCTAGGAATAACCTGCTTGTGTTATGGGTATCAGACCACGGATATTAATACTTATATACTTTTAAAATACATACATATTATACATAGAAACACCCAGACTCTTGAGACAAACATTTATGAGTCACACAAAGATTTGTCTCCGGTGGAAATCGAACCCACGACCTCCAGCGCCGCAGGCGGTATCACTACCGACTGCGCCACAGAGGCAGTCATAAAAATAACACATGCGCGGGCAGTTCGTTCCAAATTTTAATAGATCGACAGAGAAACGATCTTTTGAACTGCTCAGTTCTGCCGAAGATGCTCTCCACTGTGTACGAGTATGAGTGGCACCTCTGCCCGGCACACGTTGTTCGGGAATGAAAAGAGGGGGTGGGATCAGGTTGAAGAACTCTTCGGAACAGTCGCTGTGATAAATTCGGTAGAAGGCAGCCAAGGACGCAATGGTCTACGCTGGGCATGTACCTTTTTGTCTTCACACCTACCCTCGGCTACGTACACTCAAGCACACACCAGTAGGTATCGAAATTACCATTGTAGTTTTTTGACCTCTTGTATAGTAAAGTAAAGTAATCTTTATTGACTTAAACATTTTTACACTTATATCCATTATGACATTCCACATCTAGCCGCAAAGCCGTTCGGGTTAACCCCTGCCATTCCCATGCTAGTTGACACTGTGTTACAGGTAGGATAAGGATAACCACATAACCACAAACAGCGCGGTTGCAGCCATCGCAACCAATGTCAATTTGTACAGGATTTGTTTTTTTTTGTGTCCGTGGACTTCGTTGAGCGGTGTCTATATGTGCGTAGCCCGAGCACGGTTTGTATGTAGATTGCCTTCTGAACTTATTATTTTGTGCTGCGTACATCGATATGCTGAGAGTATTCTAATATTGGCCTGCATCTCTAGCATAGCATGGATCCGTGTCGCTCTGGTATTTTAACCGACTTCTCATGTAGTTTGGTTTGACCCATGGAGCAAATATAAGAGAGGAGAGGGCCTAAGCAAGCGTGCACTGTGACCGTTCAATGCGGGTCCTGACGTCATCAGTGGGCGTGGCTTAACTCAGTGCACTGTCCGCGTTTGTCTAGGCAACTTCCGGTTTGTTATACGCGAATATATGTCAACATTCGTATTTCCGCGAAATTAGAAGAATTTAAGAAGATAAGGAGAAAGTGTTGTGTTTATCGTGTAAAAATTACTCGGATAGACGTTTTGATGCTATGCATGGCATCACATTTTAGCTGTAAGTATTTTTATTCTTTATTTTCATAAATAGTTCTAGAAACATCTCTGACCCCCGGATACAGCAAAATATTTTTTACTCGACGCTAGATGGCGATACTTTGTGTTTTCGTTACCTAAAATATGTAGGTGCGTAGAGCTCAGTAATAATATAATTATAATATTGTCAAGTATTTAAACTTATTTAGCAATAATTCCGAAATAAATTTATGCAACCAAAGATTATTTTTACAAATTTATTTAAGAACTTCGAAAACAGACCGCCATCTATTGCCAAGAATAAACAGCACCAAAAACAGGATCGAATTTAGAATTTCACCGAGGGGCCCATAACCGTCCTTCCTACTAGTAGTAGGTACAAAAAGTAATTAGCAACGACTGGATGCAGTTCGTTCGTACTACAATAGGAGACTTTTTTATCTATCTTTATATTTATAACTAGCTGACCCGCGCAACTTCGTTTGCAGGATGAATGAAGAACCGCTCTACCGATTTTGTACAAACTTCACATAAACCATCAACTAAATAGTCCAAACAAAGCCTAGACATTTGGTTTGGATAGGTGAGCTCGTTCTTGAGTTATAAAATTACAACAAAAAGTGGTATGGTTTTTTAAATAGATAGATTTGTTGTTATGCCGGCAACAAAAATACATCGTCAAATTCATAATGCATAAAATAATAATATGAGCCAAGTAAATTTATTTATTAAATACATTTCTTAATTCAATGGCTAAACTACTACTTGACACAACTTCTCTTCTAAGCAATTGACATCGTAACTTAGTTGCTTCTTCAGGTAGTCCCAGCCTACGACGTTTAAACAAACCGAACTACTGTAGGCTTTGTCCTCCTAATACAGATGGTCCAACCAAGACCTGGTAACGTAATAACAATGTAAATTTCATCAGCTGAGCGTTCATGTTCATTGTAATGGCTCTTTTCAGTCCTGTCGAATGTAGTCTTCGTAGAGGCCATTCCCGTATTTTACAAAGACTTAGTGAGTCTGTTTCCTGACAGAATGCAATCAGCACTATATGTAGAATAAAGTTCATGCCTTCCATGATCAGTCTGCTGTCAATATTTGTCGTAAGGATTGAGCGTAGATGGTAACATGCGGTGTTATTTTATTGAGCAGTGGATACTACCTGAAGCGTGGTCTTTCATTTTTTCTGGCAAGCCATCTTAGCTTTTCTTCTCACAAATGTATTTTGGTCACACAAAACTTCCGTATAGCATATTTGGTTAATATTATACCAAAATAGCGCTTTTTATTTAACTTTATGGCGTTGGTTGTAGTAAAATCATCTCTTTGAAGTCTGAAGTAAAACCATATCCCTAACATAAATGACAACGCTTTCAAAAATTATGTGTCAAAATAAAAAAAAAATTAAGTATAAAATAAGAGTATTTGAGGAGTATTGATATCAACTACGGAGAAAATCGACCCCAAAATAATTTACATTCCCTTTTTAGCTCGTTATAGCATAAATTTCAAAATACGAAACACGTCTTCAATAAATTATGTTAATAATGCTATATGTCAAATTTTAAGTAGATCGGACCAAGGAATCACGCTATCCCATACCAACTTTATCCTCCTTTTTTATACCTTTGGAGGTGGAATTTGCAAAAACGTTAAAATTACTTTTTTCAAATTGTAACAAACAACGCTCATGCGTAGTTTCATCATCGTATCATTAACCGTCTAAGCAATAATTGATAATAACTTTGGGTCTAGGGATCGAACTGCAAAATTAAGTTTGCTTTGAATTCTATATACTTTTCCGGAATAAAAAGTACCCAGTGTGGTGCCCAGGCTATTAAAGAATAATTATACTAAGTTTCATCGTAATCGAACCGGTAGTTTTTGCGTGATGCCTGAACAAACAGACAGACAGACAGACAAAAAAAAATTTTTTAATCACATTTTTGGGTTCGGTGTCGGTCTAGTAACACCCCCTGCTATTTACTTTTTTGATATTTTGAATGTACAGAATTTTCACTTCTACAGATTTATTATAAGTATAGATAGATGTAATGTAATGTAGCAGGTATAGCAAAACATGACAACACCTATTTATATTTATGATAAATAGTTTATTATACATAGGTATAGAATTATAGGCATAGAATAAGAATAGATAGGTAAAGATATCGATAGAAGATACCTACCAGTGTAATCTATTCAAAGGAACCCTTTTTTTTAATATTGTGAGGGAAAATCCTCGTAGGCTGCTATGCCGGACTCTTACCGACTAAAAAACCTCACGTAACGCCTAACAGCCTATGGTTGAGAGCCCCGGGTAAGCCCTCAGGAAGGATGTCCCGTGACTCCCAACAGACCTACGGCCACCAATGCGGCCTCGCCCAGGGGGGTGGTTCGGGTGCAATCCTGCGTCTATGGGGGGTTTCGGGTGTGACCCCGCTTCTAAGGGGGGGCGTGCGTGAGTTGCTCACGCGACGCTGCCGTCATGGGCCTGCTTCTGTAAGGATGGTGAGAGGCCCTCTCACCGTCCTCAGACCCCCGGTCATGGAGGCCGATAGTCCTCGGCGAAGACACGTCGGCGGCGCCCAGGGCGCCGACTGCGGAACTCGGGTGGGAGAGTTCTCTCCCGCACCTGGCCCGCTGCCTTCAAAGGAACCCTTGAATTCTAGGTTTGGCAAAAGTTGAGATGTCTCTCATTTCTGAACCACAAAACCCTCAATATTGAAACTTGTGTGAAGCAATGCTTAAAATATTACCTTTCTAACACCAAAAAAATATTTGAAATCGGACCACGCGGTGAGAAATTACAGCTGAAAAACCATTTCATCTTTCATTCCCTCCCCTGAAGGAACCACGCAAAATATCGGGATCAAAAGTATGTATCGTGCAGTTTGTTTCAAACAATATAAACACGTGAAATTGAAACAAGCTATTTAATTACTTCTGCAATTTTATGAGTTCAACTACGACAAAATAATTTGAACGTTTAAGTTATAGCGATCGGAACCACCAACTAGGTATCTAGAACACAATAAAACATTAAACTTTCAAATCGATGCTATTCAAGAGTTAGTTACATGGTCATTATTATTTCAATACTTACCAAATTACTGAAATGTCCCCGAATTCACTTGAGTGTGCCAAATTTCGGGACAATCAGTATTGATTTTGAAAGAAACAATACTTTTTGTTCCGTGTTATATCAATGGTCAAAATAATAAAATTTTAAGGTGACAAACAGTATAGGTATGGTAAATGAAAGCTTGTAAAAGCAGTCGACAATTCGACACCGATGCGACATGTGTTAGCCTTTACTTACATCATTTGTAAATAAAAAAAAAGAGAATTCGAAATTTAAAAACCGGCCGATGAAGAAGATGCAGGTTTTATTTCAATACTTGTATTTTTTTTACATCTCGCAATCGCATTTAAGATTGTAATTGGCAATACATTGTAACAGTCTTCATAACTTCACGTAGGTACATACTACCTTAAAACCTTTTCTGTCGGTTTCTTTACGCAATTCAACTGCCTTTTATGCTTAGGTACTGAATTATCTGATTCTCATGTATGTATGTATGTAATATTACGGTATTTAATGAATTACTACCAGTAATTAAAGGAAATTACAGATTCGTCACAAATTGGACAATAGCTCATTTCAATAAATTGTTTGTTTGTTCTGTAATTATTTATGTTCTTGTTGATGTCTATCTATCTATATAGTAATAGTCTGAGTTTATGTAATCTTTTAATCACTCTTCACGTCTGGAGCGTTCGAGCACGGTATGATCCGATAGGGGCTTTCTGCCACGCACGCTTAGATTGTGGAATCATCTCTCTACTAGATTTTTCCAAACGCCTAAAGTATCTTCACAAATTTGCTGAGGCTACGCACACAAAGACACCGCTAACAGAGTTTACAGACACGAAGCCCAAATTAGAGGTAGTACAGATATGGAAAACTCATGTATGTACTTTTTTGTCGCACCTACCCTCTGCTACACACACTCGCGCACAAATCAGTATCGAAAATTCCGTTGAGACCGCCTGTCCTCGTGTCTGTGAATGAGTTGTCTATGTGGACCTCGTGTCTGTGAATGAGTTGTCTATGTGTGCGTAGCCTTAGCGAAATTAGTATGTAGGTTTCCATCTGTACTATCTCTAATTAGTGCACGAAGTCAACGGATTTTCATAGTAGTCTATGAAATTGATTTGTCCGCGAATGTGCGTAGCAGCGGGTAGGTGTGAAAATAGTACATAGTTACATGAGATTACGTTCTGTACCTTATTAGTTTGTGGTAAGTATCTTTCAAAGGGGGTCTTAGAAGGTTCTTAAAGGGTCGGCAGCGCGAGTATACCGCCTCTATATAGTGTTGCAAACGCCGATGGGCTACGTTGACCATTTTCAGTGGTCCGTAAACATGTCTGCTACCTTAGTAGTTAAGTTTGGGTTCCTTCCCTTCCCGCCTGGCGAGCTATCCCGCCTACGGTGAGGCTGGTGGTGGGGCAACCCCTTATATTCAAGAACTAGCTGATGCCCGCAGCTTCGCCCGCGTAAAATTTGTTCCCGTTCCCGCTTCCCGTATTTCAAATCTTTCTTAGCGGATGCCTACATCATAACATCTACCTGCATGCCAAATTTCAGCCTGATCCGCCCAGTGGTTTGGGCTGTGCGTTGATAGATCACTATGTCAGTCAGTCAGTCACCTTTGAGTTCTATATATTTAGATGAGTTTCTTGCCAGTTCTTCTCAGGTGGGTCACGTTGTGAACTGGTGGTAATTCTTTGGTTTATATTCGAGACGTTTTACAAGTGCATATTTTTGTTTGTTTGTTTGTGTGTTCATGCTGATACCATACTTTGGGTACTTAATCATGAAGACCGACTGGTCGGTAACATAATTTGTTATCGCACGTAGAAAGTCGGTTAGTATACCGCGATTATTAACGCATCGTAAAGTGTGGAAATACAAATATTTGTCTAGTAGTGAAAAGTGTTATTATTTTCTAACTTTTCTATACATTGACGTCGGTTCTGTGATTTTCTTTTGACTTTCTTTCCGACAGTGTTGAGAACGAGTTTGAGTGTTGTCAGACCTTGCTGTAGTCTGATGTATAGGAGGGATTCGAGGCGCCTCGTGTGGTTTGAATCGGTCCAAGTCCGGCATGACGTTAAAGAGGATTTCCAGAAGGCTTTATCTTAATGCAGCGCACTTTTTTTTAACGTGAGTAAAATCCTCATGGATGCTATGCCGGACTCCTATCGACTAAATAACCTCACGTATCCTGCCTAACAGCCTACGGTTGGGAGCCCCGGGTAAGCCCTCGGAAGGATACCACAGGACTTCCAATGCAGTGCACCTTCTTTACAACTTGTCATTTATTACCTAACTTCCATGCATAATATCGTCTAGTTTGGGTAAAGGTGACATTAAAAATGTGTTTCAATGCCACCTTCAGTTACGCCTAGCATGCCAGCGGAGATGGCTGCCTTTTCTAGATAGCACAGCACAGCACATCACCTACAGGTTATAGTTTTTACGATTTAAATAGTGCCACTTAAAAGGTGTCCTTTTCCTTTTGCGACCGGTGACTGACGGATTATGGGACTATAAGCAGAGTACATATATATATTTTTAATTTACTATGATAACAGAGTATTTATTTTAATTTTAATATGCTATAAGGTGAAGATTCTTTGCATGCAACTGTGTGTCGATGTAGTTGTTACGTTTTCATAGTACACTTTTTTTTTTTTTTTTTTTAACGTGAGGGAAAATCCTCGTAGGATGCTATGCCGGACTCTTACCGACTAAAAAACCTCACGTAACGCCCAACAGCCTATGGTTGAGAGCCCCGGGTAAGCCCTCAGGAAGGATGTCCCGTGACTCCCAACAGACCTACGGCCGCCAATGCGGCCTCGCCCAGGGGGTGGTTCGGGTGCAATCCCGCGTCTATGGGGGATTTCGGGTGTGACCCCGCTTCTAAGGGGGGGGGCGTGCGTGAGTGCTCACGTCACGCTGCCGTCATGGGCCTGCTTCTGTAAGGACGGTGAGCGGCCCTCTCACCGTCCCCAGACCCCCGGTCATGGAGGCCGATAGTCCTCGGCGAAGACACGTCGGCGGCGCCCAGGGCGCCGACGCATCATCATCATATCATCAACAACTACATCGACACACAGTTGCATGCAAAGAATCTTCACCTTATAGCATATTAAAATTAAAATAAATACTCTGTTATCATAGTAAATTAAAAATATATATATGTACTCTGCTTATAGTCCCATAATCCGTCAGTCACCGGTCGCAAAAGGAAAAGGACACCTTTTAAGTGGCACTATTTAAATCGTAAAAACTATAACCTATAGGTGATGTGCTGTGCTGTGCTATCTAGAAAAGGCAGCCATCTCCGCTGGCATGCTAGGCGTAACTGAAGGTGGCATTGAAACACATTTTTAATGTCACCTTTACCCAAACTAGACGATATTATGCATGGAAGTTAGGTAATAAATGACAAGTTGTAAAGAAGGTGCACTGCATTGGAAGTCCTGTGGTATCCTTCCGAGGGCTTACCCGGGGCTCCCAACCGTAGGCTGTTAGGCAGGATACGTGAGGTTATTTAGTCGATAGGAGTCCGGCATAGCATCCATGAGGATTTTACTCACGTTAAAAAAAAGTGCGCTGCATTAAGATAAAGCCTTCTGGAAATCCTCTTTAACGTCATGCCGGACTTGGACCGATTCAAACCACACGAGGCGCCTCGAATCCCTCCTATACATCAGACTACAGCAAGGTCTGACAACACTCAAACTCGTTCTCAACACTGTCGGAAAGAAAGTCAAAAGAAAATCACAGAACCGACGTCAATGTATAGAAAAGTTAGAAAATAATAACACTTTTCACTACTAGACAAATATTTGTATTTCCACACTTTACGATGCGTTAATAATCGCGGTATACTAACCGACTTTCTACGTGCGATAACAAATTATGTTACCGACCAGTCGGTCTTCATGATTAAGTACCCAAAGTATGGTATCAGCATGAACACACAAACAAACAAACAAAAATATGCACTTGTAAAACGTCTCGAATATAAACCAAAGAATTACCACCAGTTCACAACGTGACCCACCTGAGAAGAACTGGCAAGAAACTCATCTAAATATATAGAACTCAAAGGTGACTGACTGACTGACATAGTGATCTATCAACGCACAGCCCAAACCACTGGGCGGATCAGGCTGAAATTTGGCATGCAGGTAGATGTTATGATGTAGGCATCCGCTAAGAAAGATTTGAAATACGGGAAGCGGGAACGGGAACAAATTTTACGCGGGCGAAGCTGCGGGCATCAGCTAGTTCTTGAATATAAGGGGTTGCCCCACCACCAGCCTCACCGTAGGCGGGATAGCTCGCCAGGCGGGAAGGGAAGGAACCCAAACTTAACTACTAAGGTAGCAGACATGTTTACGGACCACTGAAAATGGTCAACGTAGCCCATCGGCGTTTGCAACACTATATAGAGGCGGTATACTCGCGCTGCCGACCCTTTAAGAACCTTCTAAGACCCCCTTTGAAAGATACTTACCACAAACTAATAAGGTACAGAACGTAATCTCATGTAACTATGTACTATTTTCACACCTACCCGCTGCTACGCACATTCGCGGACAAATCAATTTCATAGACTACTATGAAAATCCGTTGACTTCGTGCACTAATTAGAGATAGTACAGATGGAAACCTACATACTAATTTCGCTAAGGCTACGCACACATAGACAACTCATTCACAGACACGAGGTCCACATAGACAACTCATTCACAGACACGAGGACAGGCGGTCTCAACGGAATTTTCGATACTGATTTGTGCGCGAGTGTGTGTAGCAGAGGGTAGGTGCGACAAAAAAGTACATACATGAGTTTTCCATATCTGTACTACCTCTAATTTGGGCTTCGTGTCTGTAAACTCTGTTAGCGGTGTCTTTGTGTGCGTAGCCTCAGCAAATTTGTGAAGATACTTTAGGCGTTTGGAAAAATCTAGTAGAGAGATGATTCCACAATCTAAGCGTGCGTGGCAGAAAGCCCCTATCGGATCATACCGTGCTCGAACGCTCCAGACGTGAAGAGTGATTAAAAGATTACATAAACTCAGACTATTACTATATAGATAGATAGACATCAACAAGAACATAAATAATTACAGAACAAACAAACAATTTATTGAAATGAGCTATTGTCCAATTTGTGACGAATCTGTAATTTCCTTTAATTACTGGTAGTAATTCATTAAATACCGTAATATTACATACATACATACATGAGAATCAGATAATTCAGTACCTAAGCATAAAAGGCAGTTGAATTGCGTAAAGAAACCGACAGAAAAGGTTTTAAGGTAGTATGTACCTACGTGAAGTTATGAAGACTGTTACAATGTATTGCCAATTACAATCTTAAATGCGATTGCGAGATGTAAAAAAAATACAAGTATTGAAATAAAACCTGCATCTTCTTCATCGGCCGGTTTTTAAATTTCGAATTCTCTTTTTTTTTATTTACAAATGATGTAAGTAAAGGCTAACACATGTCGCATCGGTGTCGAATTGTCGACTGCTTTTACAAGCTTTCATTTACCATACCTATACTGTTTGTCACCTTAAAATTTTATTATTTTGACCATTGATATAACACGGAACAAAAAGTATTGTTTCTTTCAAAATCAATACTGATTGTCCCGAAATTTGGCACACTCAAGTGAATTCGGGGACATTTCAGTAATTTGGTAAGTATTGAAATAATAATGACCATGTAACTAACTCTTGAATAGCATCGATTTGAAAGTTTAATGTTTTATTGTGTTCTAGATACCTAGTTGGTGGTTCCGATCGCTATAACTTAAACGTTCAAATTATTTTGTCGTAGTTGAACTCATAAAATTGCAGAAGTAATTAAATAGCTTGTTTCAATTTCACGTGTTTATATTGTTTGAAACAAACTGCACGATACATTAACGTATCTATGTATCAGAAGTATGTATTTACAAAAAAAAAAACGGTAAATAAGTAAGTGTTAACATCCGTTATTCGGTACCCACAACACGAGCCGGCTAAACCTACTTTGGTTTGAGATCAGACGTCTATGTGTAAAAAAAAATGTTCACTAATGCATCTTCAACACGTTATATAGAAAGCTTTTGCAAAAATACTGAGTTGCAATCAAAACAACAATGTAAAAGACCTCTTAACCACTACTCTCCCAATACTGATAGCGACTGAAGCGATTAAACCATAAACCATAGCAATTTCTTTCTTCATAACAATAATACAGCAATCAGTATTGTAGGTACATTGATAACAGTTCAGAATAACAATAAAGTTACCAATATTTACAAGTTTAGGTTTAATATCTATCAATCCATTTCATCAGTCATCACAATATCACAAAGATTGTGAGTAAAAACAACGGTGTTGTCTATATTATTGAAAACAGCAACTATATATATAGAAAGTACATTGACTTATCCATATTAAATAAGTTTTATTGCAAGAATATCGCATGTTTCATTATCATAGCATTTTAGTTCAAAACTCTGGTTTATTAATGTAACTGATGTTTATATTCACCCAATTGAAAATTGTAAATGCTCTTTGCAAAATGGTCTTTGTCTAACATTTTAGATACGTAATGGAAATAATAATATCGAAAGACGGTCGCAGATGACTAGATGCGAAAAGCGCAGGGCTACGTCCAGCAGTGGACAGTCATAGGCTTTGAATGAAAATAATAGACGATAGTTAAGAGAGGAGGAATATCACTTGTAGCGCTGGTAGCTCACAAAAGGTATACTAGATGAAATTCCTCAACAACAGTGACATAGGACATGTAGTGCCATTATCCTTCGGATTGTGGATAATGTGCCTTTTCCGATTAACGAGTCAATAAGTCAATACGGATTTCGAATTTACATGAAGCATTTTGCAGGCAGCAAATGAGCTAGACGAGCTTTGCCCCATTTGCCCATAACACGACCTTCCCATTTTCCCACCAATAACAGACGTATTATATGAGCTACAAAGGAATTTGACACTTTCAGTAATAATACTATTGCTACGTTTATTTTCTTCGATAAGAGCTACATTTCAATTACAACATTGTCAATAGTAAGGACATTACTTGAATTTAATGTTACAAAGCGGCCAGATTTGCGAGTTAGAACTTTAGAACACGGGTTTGTAAGGAGATACGAAACATACAACTGCCCAAGAACGAGTTGCTGATATTAAAAGCTTACATAATAATGACGAAACAAAATATCTTAAATATTATACATCCTTGACCACAGTTATCTAGTAACTGATTAACAAATCCGAACTCGTTAAGGATTTGGCACACTGGCTGCCGTCTCCGGTCCGGTAACATTGAACGCAGCTCGCATTATGTATGAACAACATTGTCTGTTTGTTTATACATCACTTACTTCGATAAATAACTTTTTTTATATACTGAACCGGTTTCTATATACCTAATCTCAAAACATTTTAAGGATTTGAAGTATAGGTACATACCTACATAAGCTAACGGTAATTTGTTTACACTTTGAGTAATGATTTTGCGAGAACTCTAGACGATCATTACAGCAATATAAAAACTTGCACAAAAACGGGCAAACACATGAATATTTCCATTATAAATATCAATAGTAAGCACTTATGCGAAGCGAGGACGGCTTGCTACTCAATAAATAAGTGTGACACCTCAACTTCCAATACATATTAACGTCTGTACGAAAGGAAGCAAGTGACGCAGTAGTCGCGCAAGAAAGTAGCTTTCGCCATACATTCACCACATACACACATACTTGTTTATTACTCATGTATATAAGTCTTCTTTAAGTTCAATGACCGCCGATGTCAATTGGTTTAATACACTCAAGGTTATATAAGGATAAATTTATTGATTGCGATTAGTTCGGACAGTAAGACATGTTTTTGTATTATGAACAGATCATTAATAACATGTTATTTAGTGTGGTAACGAGCAGAAGTTACCAGGGTTGACTACCAGGTCTGGTCAGAAAGGGTCCAGGTCCAGGTCCGGGTGTCTTATTTGAGGGCGTAGCAGGTTTCCTTGGCCACACGCAGTTATTAAGTAGCACTGTGTATTTTTTAGACTTTCTAATCCGCTATGCTTGTCTCTCCTTTAAAAAAAAGGACACCAAAAAGATCTAGGTTCAAGTAAACCTCTAATTGAAAGTTTAGCGTCTTCGTTCATTTTATTATTGGTGTAATTAGCTATTTCGACAAGTGAAAAGAAATTAGAAAGATGCACCTGTTGAACATAGTCCTTCCTCTGCCTGCAGATGTAGTTAGTAACTAATAGGGATCTTTTTTCGTGTACCAAGCTCTCAATAAAATAAAAAGATTAAAAAATAAACTAATAGGTATGTTTTTACGTGTGAAGATCCTCATGGATGCCATGCCGGAATCCTGCCGACTGAAACCACAATGTGCCCTGGAGTCCCGGGTAAGCCCTGTGAAGACTGACCCAGCATTCCTGGCAGACTTTGGCGACCACCGCGGACGTATTCGGGTGCTATCTTGCGTCTTTGGTGGTTGGTTCGGATATTATTCCGCTTCGGGGGCATGGGTCGTGCGACCTGGACAAGGCCTAACAGAAGTAAGGACGTGTAGATTTGCTTGGCTTAAATGTTGAAACATAATATTATTAAAGTATTGTATAACTTCAAAGTCAACTTTGCAAAACTATTCAGCCATGATGAATTGAAAGAAAACCAACTAAAATGACTAATATCCAATGTATTGTATTATTCAAAGTATTGCGTATTTTGTTATCGATACTTTGTATGAGGTGTAGCTAAAGTTGTTAGAGTGGCTCATTGTAAAACAAATGTTACAGGTGCCTATGTTATTACATTATGAAAACACCTGTATTGACGGCTGACTCAGGACGTGATTCAGATATTAAGCGAAACATTATCAACAGCATTCTAATACTTCTGTAAAAAAAAAGGTTGACTTATTAATCTACACCCAGTCGATACAATTAAAATGACTTGCTCTCAGACCTTCTCTGCGATTTGATGGGACAAGGGTTGCAACACCCTGCTACTATCACGGAGAGGGTGAAAAAATCTTCCTACGTAAAAAAATTGTCAAAACGTCAAGCAATATCAAGGCAAATAAGCATGATCGCGTTAATAAAAGTATCTCATATTTGATTTTGCCACGTTAGGCGAAGTTTTAAACGTTGATTGTGTCTTGTGACTGCATAGGCACACCAGTAATTCCAGTACCTAAAATGTTATCCGCAGTAGAATGACAATTGGACATAGCTTCATGAATAACATAATACGTCGCATCCATTATAAATAATGAAATATCTATAAAATGACATCAGAGTAGACACAAATTCAAATATGTTATGGTTTCTATCTGAACTAAAGAATTGTAACCACATACCATAAATATTATAATACACATCCCATTATGTAAACAACTGTTACAACTTTTAGTCTATTTGCGTCAGTCACAGCACAGCCCTGAATTATAAATCATATTTTATGTAATTATATCCATATTTTTCAAACAGATTGACTAAAGAATAATAGAGTATGTATGCTTTGTAGTGAAAACAGTGACTAATAACAAACCATAGAAGTTGTTATAGTTTTAAGTACATGTACCTTCTACTTACATAATATAATGACAGAATATACGTTTTTAAACAAATGTACATTCAAATAGATAATTATCTATTATCTTGCAGCTACATCCATGTTGTCCTTACGCTCATTTATTATACGACATAACAACATGGATATGACGATACGAATATTTATTTTATTGTTGCGATTTGGCGTAGACTGAATTTGAGGGGAATGAGTGTTTAGCCTGGCAACCTACTGGATTCTAACTATAGATGTAGACAGAAGAAATCGCGGGCTTTCGCGGGGCACGCTTTATTGTGGGGATATGAGGAAAGATTACAGAAGTATCACGGCTCCACACTCTTTGGATGCCACAGAGCGACTTATTCTAGACGTTCTTGGGAAGTTAGTAAGCGAGTTACTTGAAAATTTTATTTATTGGAGCATTAACGTGACAAATCGCGTGTGGCGTAAACATGTTCTTGGTGAATTAAAATTCAGACACACCTCTGCAGATTACTAACCGAGACGAGGTTTGGTAATTTCCACCGCAGACACTGTTATTATGAGGAAGCCAGTTTTTGAGTGTTTTTGAATAACTTCATTACAGTCAACAAGAGTGTCATACTCATAACATGAGCACACAAAAAGGTGTGTTAAAAAAATACCTACTCACGATAAGTGTTTGACTAAAAGACCGAATTTACAAGATTACAGATTAACGAACGAGGTGAAGCACTTTTTAAAATAATAAAATCGCAACCGCAGAGCTGTAGAAAAAAGTTACTAGGAAAAATTACAACTTCAAACAATTTTTCTATTCCTATTTAAATCTATGACGTGACCACCGAAGCAACTGCGTAGAAAATAATCTACATATGAATACTTTCTGTCCTGATCTAAAACTAAGGAGTTCATCACCTTTACAATAGATGAAATTGTATAGAAAAAATATTCATGCATTGTAATTGTATGATAATGTATGTGCGCGTAAGCATTTAGTTTCGACATGGCACGGAATAAGGGCATGCTGCATCACGTGCTATTTCCGCAGCAAAGGCTGACGAGGGGTAAGGAGCGATGGACTGGTTGCAGTGTAAAACAAGGCACCTGCTAACTGATAAACCGGCTGGATTCAGGGTGTGTAAAGCAATTACAAAATCAAATTATAAAAATAATTTCAACAGTTTTTTCACAGCAACAACATTTACTGAACTGCATTCCACTATGTAAAAAATATATTCAAGGAACTAATCAGATCTCCGTATGTAATCAAAGTACAGTTTTAACATAATTTTACAGGAGACATTCTGTATTTATAGTTACCCTATCGAAGTCTTCTGTACAATTTCACCACACCTCATAACAGGCTACAAAGCCACAGAGTTTCCCGCCTGCGATTACTGTATTATAGGACCTTTCAAGAACCTTGGATAATAGCATTGAAGCTCAAGAGTACTTGACTTCCGATTTAGAGCAGCAGTGGCCTGATAGATGTCCTTGAACCGTTTACGTACACCTGGCAGCTGTGAATGTACAACCTCGGAAAATGTGGATGAATCTATCTGTCACATACCCAATGCGAGTGCTTCTAAACAAACTATGTCTCACATCCTCGAGGGTTTCAAATGTTCATACGTCTGCTCTGAGCCAGACCTGATAGACAATTCTCTGAAGTGAGTCTTACAGTCATTTTCTGTTTAAGAAAAGACGAATGAACAACCCTATCTTTGTACTTAATTCCAAAAGGCTTCATAACAGTCGAATACGTAATTATGATCATTGAAAGTCTGTAGAGCACGCGAGGACATTGTATATTCGATAATCTAATCATAATAGTTTTCCAAGATAAATATACTTACGTACTCTATTTTAAGTTAGGTATCCTTATCAGATAACTAGAAATACACCAGATCTCGTTTGATCTTATAAACTCAAAGTATATCATAATTTTTATAACCTATTTATAAAAAATCTTACTGATAGTTCGAGGGTAGTTTGTAGTCTGTGCAAGGTGATCTGCTTGCAACTCCACGTGTTTAAAACTTGTTTAAAACGAGAAATTCTGCAGTATTTGGGCTTAGCAACATTTATCTAAATTCAGCAGTTTTTGCTTGATATAATAAGTTAGAAACATACATCCATACTAACATACTTTCGTATTTGTAATATCTATTAGTAGGTACTACCGTAACAAAACAAAACTGTAACGTACAGTATGCTATTCAAACACAGCTACGACTATTTTACAAAGCACTAGGGCAATGAACTTTAGATTTCAGATGCTCTCCTTTTCAAGTTAAAAGATCGTCATACAAAGTCATGATCATCTGTGCGTTAACCTCGGTTTTAAACGAGGCCCTCGCGTTAACTATCTTGGTCCGCTTTTCTTAAAAAACCCACCTGTTACCATTTCGCATAGTTTGCAGTACCCCATTTTTACCCACGACGGAACGGAGACGGTATATGCGTTTGGGTGGTGAGGATGTTTGTTTTTAACGTGTGGAATCCTCATGGCCTTACGTCGTAAGCTATCGGCAAGGTAGGCATGTCGGACTCATGCTGACTAAACCGAAAACCGTAAGGTGCGTTTTTACCTGTGTGATCGGAGAATCGAGTACTACCGTCAAGAACGTCCATAGGTATCGTAAGATATTACCGCTGGACAGTTCAGCAACTACAGTCCATTGGGACAGTTATCGCCATCCTTAGTATTGACTCTTTTTAGCATCATGATATCCTACGTCAAATCAGCATTTATTTGCAAATCTAAAGCATATTATATTACATTGTTACAAATCATTGTTCGGTATATGTATTACGTTTTTGAAGAAAACGTGTTTCTGTGTGAGCGCTCTCATGAAACATTTATAACTCACATACACGTGGCGATACCTGTGTTTCCTATTCTAAAAAATTGTTGCGATGTTTGTATTCTAATAAACAAAAATTAACAACATTGATTGTTGTTAATTTTTATGTTTGCATCAAATTTATTTTAACAACAATTCAAATAATGATTATGAGCACATATAAGTACTAAATATACTTATGTGCAATGGAGCTCAGTTCAGTTCCATCTACGTATAAGTGGTGCAATTGCTCACTAAAGAACGAGGACGAAGGAATATACTAGAAACAAAACCTGTCTGGCCAGCGCAGTGCTGTAAGACCAATCACCCTCTCAGAAAGAAATTGGGAGAGGCCTGCGTCAAGCGGCAGATTTGAATTTATTGATTTTTTTTATAAATTAAGCTCGGCTGGAAGGTCGTGGCGCATCTAGCGATTGGGGGCCACTCTCACAGTCCGTAAAATTTCTAACAGTGTCCTCAAGTTGGCGGCCCTGTGATGTGCCTCACCGGAACCCGGGATTGTAAGATGAGGGAAACATGTGTGCGGGCAGTTCGTTCAAGGTTTTTATAGTTCGAAAGAGGAACGATCTTTTGAAACGCTCAGTTCTGGCGAAAATTCTCTCCACTGTGTGTGGATGGCACCTATGCCCGGCACGCGTTGTTCGAAATCAGAAAGGAGAGGACGGGATCAGATTGAAGAACTCTTCAGAATACTCGCCGTAATATATTCAGTAGAAGACAGCCAGGAATGCTATGGTTCTTGGCTGCGCCAACGGTTCTAGGCCTCCCGGATTGCGATTTCTCCCCAAACGAATCCGGAAACCGTGCGCAGCAAGCCCAAGACCGCAATGCTATAAAGTCGAATCTGAGGAGATGTTCCACCTTACGAGTATAAGTCTTGGCGCGACGACACGAGGTGTTTTAGTAGTTTAGTTCATTAAATCAAATAAAAACTTCTCAACTCATGACGATGATGTTGCAATCATTTGATAGAATGATAGCTGTCTGGAGTGCTAAGGGCACTTCAACGTTATCCGGCGATGTCTAAATATGACCTTGGACATCTTGTTACACCTACCACGTTACAATAGAATGGTATATTTACTAACTTCCTCAAATAATGTAGACCAAACTCTTACATCATTGTTCTTTAAGATGACTATTAGTGAAGATAGCAGTGATAAAAATGTTCAATAGCATTATCAACATTGAAATAGCACTTGCGAGCCTTGGGCTTATGAATATGAGTGGTTGATCCATCAAACGAAGTCATTTAAATATTTCTTTTACAACTTGAACAAACTAAAAAACAAATTGTTCATGAATTTATAATCAAGGTTGCATTGTAAACCGGACAACAGTAACTATTTAAAGATTTTTGAGTATTTGCTATTGCAACACTGAATTATTCCGACAGCCTTACAAAAAGAACCTGAAGGATATTTTATAGTCTAGATAATTCATTAAGCTTTTCTATGATTTTTTGTCTTTTAATATTGGTTCTTCTTCCCCAAACCGACTCAGTACGTAAGAAATTTCGAAGTCCTGTCGACTCCAAGGTCAGCTTGTACTCTCCACGTTCTCATTATCAAAGATGCAGAATAATAATTATGAAATAGAGAAATTAGAAGTAAGACCTTCGATTCCTGAATTATAGTAGGTGTTCCGAATGAAAGTCTTTCTTTATTAATAACTAGCTGATGCCCGCAGCTTCGCCCGCGATGGCGCTGTATGTGAAAAATGATTTTCCCGCTTTTCTGTTGAAATTTTTCCTGAATTTTCTTTGCTATAAACCTCACGGAGCCCGAGACCTTTCCAACGAATGCAAAAACGTGGAAATCGGTTCGTGCGTTCTGTAGTTATAGCGTCAGGAAGGAAAACCCGACTTATTTTTATATAAAAGACTTTTGTAAGTGACGGTGTTATAGGTCACTGTAAGGATCTTGTCACAACATCTTATGAACATGTTGAATGAAATATAACACAAGCAGATCCTTATAATATTATTCTTCTATATCGTTGATGACGGAAGTCACAGATAAAACAATAGCACGAGTAAAGAATAGTTTAACATGGTGATAAAAGAATTTACAAATGAGCACCCAGTAAAGCTAAGCAAACCTTTGAATAATAAATCTAACAATTAAGATTACTTTAAGACTGCCAAGATAAACAAGGAACTGTTATATAAAACTTTACACGAGACATGTATGTTATAGATATTTATATTCTTCAATACTAACTGAGCCCGCAACTTCGTTTACGTCACATAAGGTGTATGAAAGGAAAGGTATTTCTTCATCAGAGTCATCAAGCAGCGTCTGAAACTGCACTGTTTGCTTAATCATAAAAGAGCTTAATGATTAAGACTATTTTAAACAATTCAGTTGTGAATTGTTTGAGCTTAATCATTAAGCTCTTTTATGATTAAGCCAACACGCCAGTTTAGGTTCACTCACATTCAAAGAAACCCCTACAAATAAAATTTTCAAAATATCTGATTCTTAAAAGTGTTATAACTCTTTTATTTCTAAACCGATTTACATAAAACAAACGCTAAATGTTAACTGGAGCAAACCTCAACACAATAAAAAAAACCGCATTGCAATCGGTTGAGCGGTTACTGAGATTAGCGTGCACAACCGTACAGACAAACAGATATACAGACATACAGACAAACAGACAAAAATTCTAAAAATCATTGTTTTGGGTTCTATTGCGTTCATAAAGCCCCCCTATAATATTTTTTCTTATTTATCTTCCATGTACAGACAGCGACCTGTTACGATTTTATTATATGTATTGATACATGTATGTAGGTATGCCTCTTCAATAAATATGCCATCATGAATAGACTCGCTACTTATTTATAATAGACTATTTAATTAACGTGTTTATGGCCTCCTGTTTCGATACTGACAATGGGTAATAAGCGCCTTAGCCTGGCGAGAGCTGTAAATGATAAATTGATGATGTATATAATGTACAACTGTTAAATATAATACGAGAAATTTTACACCCTTCACGCGCGTTGGGCACTGGAAAGAATTGACCTATCTTCGACCTCCAAGAGCGCGATGTTTGGAGCTAGCTGTCATTCCACTACTCCTTTACTAGCCTATATTAGTTTTTTAGTCGACCTTAGAACTAACATTGCTCAATTCGAAATTACGCTACACACCGTTTTCATTAAAAGAAAAAGACGCTTGTTTTGACTCGGCCAAACAACTACCTTCTACAAAATTCACCTCGCGTAATATTGGTTGCTAACAGTAGGTACCTGTCAGACAGGACAGCTTTCGAACAGATTCCGAGTAAATTGATTGGTTCAAACGAGTCGAGTATGTCATGATCATTATTTGCACGCTGTAAATGGCTATGTTCGCATTGTAGAATGACCGGACACGGTGGAAAAACAGTAAAGAGGTGGTTGATGGGAGAGAAATTGTAACCCCTTAAAACAGTTTGGTCCTAGGTGGAGAAAAATTTGAGCCACCTGTAATGGAGTCGAAACTGATGGATGGATCTTAGAAGAACTGCACGCCGACTGCACAACTGGATATGCAGGTTCAACGGCAACAAGCCGCAGTTCAATCAATTGCAAACGAACTGCAATTTTATAATATTCTTACGTATTCGGATGCTAGTTAGCAGCTTTTAGGATCAGCAAATTGGGGTTCAAACCAGGCCCTGACAGTTACGAACAGGGACTTGGACACAAGGGACCCATCACTTAAGCTGAGCGGTGTGAATTTTATAGAACCATAAGGCTGATATTTGAATCCACGCTTTTGCCGGGAATTCCCTGTTATTTGAATAATCTAACCAGACCGGGTTAGTTGCGTTCTTTTATTCTTTTCAAGGCTCCTACCATAGGTTTTTCCTTATAACAAAAACGAGTTATGATAATTTAAAAAAACCCCCATGCAGGCACACAAATAAGGAAACATGTTGTGAGATATCATAGATAAATCGAGAATGAAGCTCTTTAATAATATATGAGGGCTACGGTCGTTTCTGACTTGGATAGGCTTGGCATTTCTATAAACGAGTGTTTTAACTTCGAAAAGCACGAAGTCGTTGGTCCCGGCTACAGTAACATGACGTCAAATCAAGAGACTTTTAATGGGGGCTTGAAAGTATCAGCAGCAGGCAGGTCACAACCAGCCTCTGTCCTGATTCACCAAGGTGGGACACTTCCTATACTAAAAACAAAATTTCAGGCAAAAGAGTGGAGCTAATGGATATTTGACTAGCTGCACTAGCTTCGGCGCGTTGCTTTACTTGTCTTTTTATTTCGTCCCAAACAGCAATCTAAAGTTGAAGTGGGCCCCAATTGCTAGATGCGCCACGGCTTTCCATCAGGCTGGCGACGTCAATTTGGCGAGCATAATGTAAACTCTAAAGATTCAAGCAAACGGTGAGATAGGTAAGTTAGACAGACCGCCTTAAGTATACTTTATATTTTTCTTTACAGTAAACAGTGAATCTGTAAAACAGTATAACCGTTACACCGTTTCTAAAGGCCCAAGACAATATCAAAAAGTCAATGTCTTTCATTACGAGTATATGGCAGTACCTCTTAGATCATCTAACCACAGGAGGCGCCTTACTTAAGCATTGTTTTCTGCCATTGCACATGACCATTTTTGGTCTTTTGGCTTTATGAAAAGCCTGTACATCAGTACATCATTTTATATGATTAAACTAGTACATTACATTGTAGTTGACTGTACAATAACAATTAACACACAACAGCCATTACGCGTTTGTCGATTAATACATTTTTAAATGAAATGAAATTTTATACGTCTTTGTGTTTACCCCTTCACTTGTATGAAAACTGGCAGAATATTTTTGTATGCGGTGGTTCGCAAAGGCTAGTCCCGTGTTACATGGTCTAAGCAGTACCTAGTCAGCGTGTACCTATTGTACGCGATTTCGCTTGCGTGAAAATCTTCAGTAATGGTAGGTTTTAAAAAAAACATTATTGACTAGTCTAGTTATGCAAAAAAACTTTTAAGTTTGAAGTCCCAGCGGTGTACATTACATGACACATGACATAATCTATACTAATATTATGAAGAGGAAAGATTTGTTTTTTCTTTTGTTTGTTTGTTTGTTTGTAACGAATAGGCTCCGGAACTACTGGACCGATTTAAAAAATTCTTTCACTGTTGGGAAACTACACTCTTTGTGGTGAACATAGGCTATATTTTATTCCCGTATTCCCACGGGCAGCCGGCAGCCTCATGGCGAGTCATGAGCTTACACTCTCAATAAGACTGCAGTCTAGAGATTTAGGGTCAGTTTCACAATCGACAGTGGTCCTTAAATTTATAGCCTTTTTATTTATACTGTTGATTGACGGCACTTGGTGGAACTTGCTGCACATATTGAAAACGACACTTGTACTATTCCACAATATTTATTATTATAAACCTGACCGGTTTCGCTTTACAGCATTTTCAAAGGTCTAGATGGAAGGACACGGTATTACTGTCTCGAAAACACACCAACAATGATGTTGGTGTGTTTTCGAGACAGTAATACCGTGTAAATGCTGTAAAGCGAAACCGGTCAGGTTTATAATAATAAATATTGTGGAATAGTACAAGTGTCGTTTTCAATATGTATAGCCTTTTTCTTCAACGTGTGGGAAATCCCCACGGAGATAAGTTAGGCTTAAACCGCACAATCGTTGGCTACCAGTCTTTTTCGTGTGGAAATACCTAATGGATGCCATGTTTACACTTACAGATAAAGCTAAACGTTGTCCTATCACAACCGGGAGCCCCGTAAACTCTCGGAAAGATATCCTAGGATTCCCGAGATAGCGCCGTGCACCTCGAGGGAGTTTCTTACGGTTCGGCGCTATCCGGCTTGGTAGAATTACCCAGGAAAAGGTTATAGCCAAGGTGATAAGCCAAGGAATCTGGAGTTGTTTAGTTAGGAGAGTAAACATTTAAGTCCGTATTTCATGCCTGTGTCAATGACCGTCGTATGCAATTCTTTGCTTCAGTTCAGAACACAATGCTAAAGGTGATCGTCGACTGATATTACGAATATTTCCGTTTTACTTGTTTTAAACAATTACGATGATTCATAAAATATTTTTTATGATCTAATTAGTATAATAAAGCGATATTTTGAAGCTAGTTTTGTATAATACTTCGCTTTTGAGGCATAAATTTGACCTTAGAACAACACTGCTACTGGTATGGCATTGACAAATTGCCAAGTTAATAAGATAATCGGATAATCTGTTGTTCACAGACTAAGAAAAGGATGTCCACATTATGTACGTCTATTATTTGAAAAAAAAAATCTTTTTAAGAGTCCATATGACGCCAAATAGACTATTACTTTGATCTAATCTAGATCTCAGGACTCGTGAGGTCTGGTGAATTAAAATTTGAACACAGACAACTTCAGTTCATGAACTAAAAACGCTCTAGGCTCGAAACACGATTACTGATAAAATTTTAAGCTAGATCTTGTATGTTATAAGTTGTTTTTATAATATAAAATATTTATAAGAAAGACAGTAGTAAAATATTCATTTGCACTAGAGCATTATAGTTTTTTTATAATTAACTAGCTGCTGCCCGCGGCTCCGCCCGCGTGGAATGTTGTTCCCGGTCACTTAGGGGTATGAAAAATAGATGTTGGCCGATTCTCAGACCTACTCAATATGCTCACAAAATTTCATGAGAATCGGTCAAGCCGTTTCGGAGGAGTATGGCAACGAAAACTGTGACACGAGAATTTTATATATTAGATTAATTCCGTTAAAAGCGCACAAAACCCGATCGCATCTCTCTCTTTCTTGCACGCTAAAATGTATATCTTCTATCTTCTTTTAACAATTTGGCGTCTGTAGGCTATTAATAGCATTTCTGACGGGACCTAATTTGATCACAGCGAGTCATACTAAAAGCGCATAATGCAAGGACTGCAACTCAATAATGAAGTTATCTTACACCTTATCCTTATTATACCTTATTATAAATTTTCCAAGTAAAGTAAAGAATGACGAAGACTTCGTCATTCTTTACTTTACTTGGAAAATTTCCCTGAAAGCTTAATTCTGTCAAAATATTATGGCATATTATTGTCAAAACATGGAAGATTATGTAGGTATGTTTTTTTGCGACAAATTCTAGAAAAGTACTCACAGGTTTGTCTGTTCCTGGTCTCCAAACACGAAAAACACACAAGTCCGAAATAACACAAGAACACTAAAGTGCTTTATTGATACAGATTCTTCAACGTTTCACTGAACTTAGTTAAAACTCACTAAAATTGAATTTTAAGAAACATGGACATTTCCTATGTTGCCTATCGCGGTTCTTTCTAGTCAAACTAAATGAATAGTACTTTAAGTAAAACTAAAAATATATTTATTTGCATGAGGACAAACCGACTGTGGTAGTGACTAACGCGATGACAACTGACCACGGCTTGAACCACGTAAAAATTATAAATTATAATACGTCAGGTAGAATACAAACAAAGCCTTAAATATTCTCGTTTAAATTCGGTTCTATTTTGCATGGAATTGCTTAAAACTTAAAACGTATGTTGGTGCAAATAAATGAACGTTACCGATGTATTATATGTATTTTTCACTGATCTTAATCGGTACTGTCTTGCAACCCGACGAACCTACTACCTAAAGCACAGTATAAATATATGTTTAACCTAAAGCCTCAAAAACATCAGTACAATCAAGTGTCGATATCGCGAGTAACTAAAAGGAGGACATTAAAATATAAAATATTTATATAAAATATATATATATACTTATACTTGAATGATATATATAAAATATAAAATACTTAAATGAAATACACCGCGAAACTTAAAAAATCTCAACTGAATCTTGTGATACCAGACAGAATCAGTACCTTGATGTTCACGTGTCCACTGATTTGAGAAATCTGTGACTGATGCAAAAGAAGATATGAGAACACTGAGAACAGAATATTGATAGTACGCTACGGATTGGTATACAAACATTGAATAGGATGTTGCAACGGCCTATTATGTAAATTGTTTTGAACGCGTATCTAGTACACATTGAAATTCTCATACTTAGGTATTCATGGAATTCGGGCATTTTGACGGAGTTGCTATGCTAAACAATTAAAAGGAACGTGTCATGATAAACGAGCAATACTATTCTATTTTTGTCGAAAAACAAAACATTGCTGTGACCATTTTGGGACAAAATAAAATTGCTGCTTAATAGATTAAAGTGTGGAAAATGTTGGACCGCTTTTATTCCCACCGGAGACAAAAATTTGTGATTCATAAATGTTTGTCTCGAGAGTCAGGGTGTTTCTATATATGATGAGTATGTACTTATTTAAAAGTATATATGTATTAATATCCGAGGTTTGACACCCATTACACAAACAGGTTATTTTCCATCATAATATGCAATACTTTTCTATTTCTATCGAAAAACAAAACATCATTGCTGTGACCATTTTGGGACAAAATAAAATTGCTGTACAATACATAAATCAAAGGATGGCAAATGTTGGACCGTGTTTCATTGTAAATTGGGAGAGCTTTACGTTTAGTAATGGACTGCTTTAGGCGGGTTTGATTGATTGATTGAACCAATTAATAAGGTTCAATCAATTAATCATATCATTTGTTCGTCTTGAATTTATTAGTTTCTATGACCACCTTGCTTGTCCATTATCAGACCAGCTCTACGATGTATTTCATGTCATATGAATGTATTGTCTTAAAATTTACATAGGTGTTCCAAATTTCAACTCGATTGGATTGGATATTCATAATATATCGCTCGGATATCCTTGAAATATTTGGCCTTAGTACCACATAATATGATGTTCATTGAATATTTTGGCCTGAGTGCAGTTTTCCGCAATTTCATAACAAACAACGACAGTAAAGCTGTAGGCCCATAAATTTTGACTGTTCATTTTCGTTCCAGACCACGATAAACTACGTGTTTGTTGGTTTATAGGACACGGTACATGTGCATTCCTCATTAAATCCATACTGTGGCTATTTCTAGTCGACGTCAACTGATCTTGGCCTATCACAACTTTGTCCATCAACATATTGTGCACATTTCTATTATTCGATTCTATTATCTTCTTCACGCGGTCTTCATTCCCAACATTACGGCAGGTACTTCTCTAGCTGAAGCCTACTGGTAGCAGAAAAGCTTAGATTCTTGAAGATCTTAGCTAGCGATGCTATTGATACCCACAAAGCAGAGTACAATGTATGTCTCTAACAGGACCAACGTTGTACCACAAATTAGAGATAGAACTCATGTATGCACTTTTATTTTCACACCTACCCTCTGCTACACACACTCGCGCACAAATCAGTATCGAAAAGTCGGTTGAAGACCGCCTGACCTCGTGTCTGTGAATGAGTTGTCTATGTGTGCGTAGTGTCTGTGAATGAGTTGCCTATGTGTGCGTAGCCTCAGCGAATTTAGTATGTAGGTCTCCATCTGTACTATCTCTAATTTGTGGTTGTACTCTGATATTATATTACCCGAATGAGCCCTCTCCAGTGGCCGTCTATACCTGTCACCTAGATCGGATCCTAGTGTAACCTGAGAAAGATATATCAAGGTTGCCCTGCCCAATAACTTTCAGCTAGAGGGTTTTGTACAACACCTTTTATAATGTTACCTAATAACTGTACCTGTCTTCCAAAAAATGGTTTTAAAATTGGAAGACGGGTACCGTCTGGAAATATAAATGAGTTAGTCATGTATTATACCCTTCTTAAGTATGTACCTATATATAGATATTGGATAGATATGGGTCACCGAAGGGTATCACAAATTGTACTGCAATACAATGTTTACATATCCAAAGTTCTTCTTATAATTGACTGAAATGATACATATTAATATTGTAAATATGTTGCTATGCAAACGTTTTACTCAAAGCAAATCATATTTCCTGAGAGAGAATTGCATTCTGGTGCCAAAAATATACCAGACAGCATAAATACTAGGACCGCACACATTTGCAGTTCTAGATTCCTCTGACTAATATTTCAATGTATTTTAACTGCATACGATATTTATACGAGGTTTTAAGATAAATAAATTTCAATATTAACGTTTTATCAATACTATCCTAACCTAAAAGGTTGGTAACATCTGTGCGTAGTCAGTTGCTAGCAACTGTTTGTTTATTTACACTTTCCAATTTGTATCAAGTCTAGTAGGTAAGATACCGATGTAAACTGGATACTAGCAGCAAATACAGGCTAGGAAAATTTCTCATGTTACAATAATTAGAACTAGCTCAGTCAACCACACGAGCAAAAAACCGCTCGCGTTACTACTGGCAATAAGATTGTACGCAATCAAGCACCCGGTGAAAATCTCGCGTTAGCAACTAGTATGACCTTGACAGTTGGCGTGTTCACTATGCTTTATTTCCAATAATATTATTTAAAATTTTATATAACATATCACGCGATGCGTGCGTCTGCCAGTATGGTATAGATTGAGCATGAAATTACGGCATGCAATACTGACAGCATTCTCGTTAGATGTGCGACAAAAAATAACAATGATTGGCTGTTTTTATATTATCCAATATCACGAAGACTGCAGCGGCAGATACCAAGTCACTTTGACCAATAAAATTTCCGCAAAAACTATAGCCTAGGTACACAACAATGCCTTTTTTTCAAAGAAGAAATCCAAAGGACACACATTTATGGTTTTCTCTGAACCTGAACTTGAAGGCAATTTTCACTATTTGTCTTACACGGGACGAAATGAAATCCTGTAGAAAGTTATCCCAGCAAATGTGAAAATCAAACTTGTCTCATTTGGAGAAAAAGCACATCAGAATGACAGCTATATAATACTTTGTTCATTCTAACACTCATTGTGCCATTCATTACAGAGCAGGCATGACTAAACCCAACTTCAAGGAAATGGCCTCCAGGTAAAGCTGGAGGCCTACCCCGTCAGTCCCTCCCTGGGGACATCTGAACTCCTTGACACATAAGACTTAAGAATGCCGTTTGGTTAGGTTGGCCAGGATAATTTTGAACGGTCTGGTTGCCTATAGACTTTGGCTGTATAGAACAAATGAATGAAATCAGAATTGTGCAGTTAGACAAGAGTCTGATAACAAGTATCTTTATCAGTTGCAACGCTTTCATAGTAGTTACCTACTATCAAAGTTATCGCATCTAATCCGTACTGCTCAACAAATATTTATCAACAACTATTATGGGTCATTGAAACAATTAGGTGGAAGTAAATCAACGTTCTTTAGATGATAAAGAAGCGTTCATAGCCCTGCTTGCTCAGAGTTATGTAAACGATGACTAGTCAAGCATTTTACACTTTTTTTTAACGGGAGGGAATATCCTCATGCTATGCCGGACTCCTACCAACAAAAGACCTCACGTAACGCCCAACAGCCTTTGGTTGGGAGCCCCGGGTAAGCCCTCGGAAGGATGTCCCAGGACTCGCAACAGACCCACGGCCGCTACTGCGGTCTCGTCTTGGGGGGTGGTTAGGGTGCTATCCCGCGTCTTTGGGGGGTTTCGGGTGTGATCCCGCGTCTAAGAAGGGGGCGTGCGTGAATCCCTCACGCCACGCTGTCGTCATGGGCCTGCTTCTATAAGGACGGTGAGCAACCCTGTCACCGTCCTCAGGCCCAGTATTTTACACAACTCTTACGCGCTAAGTTTGCCGCTGGCGTAGAGGCGTAGTAGGAGCCAAAGGCAAACTTAGCGCGAAGAGATAGTAGGTACTTCCAAAGGCGCACGCGGAAATCTTAAGAAGGCGCAACTACGACTCGCGGTCGTAGGCATCGTGTGAATTCAGCTAGTAGGAGTTCGGCATGGCATTCATGAAGATTTCCATACGTAAACAAATCGCAACAGCAGGATTAGATGATAATAAGGGCAGATAACATCACCCTCGGTCAATCGGTTAGAATGACGCTATGCGTTGCATCGGTTTTCCTGTGGTTTTATGATGTCATATTGCCACATAATTTGCAATACAGATTTTTCCTTTACGGATAGAATTTCAATATTGATGAAAATGATGCATTGGTTTTTTGGAACGCGCATTGTCATAGGCTTTCACTATTGTGGAAAAAATTTCACTGTTGTGGAACCCTGTCATATAGATCTTATACTTAAGGAAAATAGCTAATTGCTAAATTAGAAATGTTGTTTTGAACATTTTTTTTTCTTTTCACAAGGAAAGTTCAATGTTTTATTTTTTTTTCTTTCTTGCACCCATAAATGACGCCAAGAATATAAAAATATTTTGTACTTTTCGAAAATTTTAGAATCCTGCTTTCTAATATTTAGTGATATTTAATTTTCGATCTTTTCCATTTGTTTTTTTTTTAAGGACATGGAGTTCAATGACATTATAATATAGGATTGGGTACCTACTTTGAAAACAAAACCTCGCACAGGGAAACCGCGTAATTCAATGTCTTTACAATATGTTTTGTTAATTTTAAATAAATCTGGACAATAGACAATAGCATATCACTATTGGGGTATTTCTACACATTGCAATGGTTTATTTATGTACTATTATGGATTAGTAATATGCCTATTAGTAATATCAGAAATTTATTATAGAACTAGCTAATTCCGGTGGTAAAAAGTAGCCTCAATCCTTTCAAAGTTATTTCTTTCTCTGTATCAAATTTCATTAGAAGCGGTTCAGGCGTGAAAGCGTAACAGACATTACAGTAACCATAACCAGTACCTAACCGGCAAACTTCTCGAGTTGAGAATGTACCTAAAAGACATCTCTAATTAGGTTCCAATAACATTACTATAAGGATAGTGTTATTGGTTAAAAACAATTATTATTCCATGTAATAATTATTATCACCGGCTAATAAATGATTACCAGGTAGATCAAACTGCTACGCAAAAAAAAATCGCGGTTACAAGAATGTCCACTGTTAATTATACTTGTCAAGCTAATTAGAATAGTTAATAGGATGAAACTTTATTAGACTGTGCGATTAATCAATCAAATAGCCATATTGCAGTCCAATACTGGACGTACCTTTTAGCCCCTCTCTATAAAATAGATTGCAGAGGGGCTTATGGCGAGACTTGTGTCTGTAGTCTGTGACTCTTTTGCATTAAATTAAGTCACTAGGTCAGGTGGATCATCTGTTCAAAGTTTGAAATAAAACAAAGATGACAACGTCAATCGGATTGAACTGTCACTTTCACAATAAACGTTAGAGGGGCAGTCGGGTGAGATCGTCTCACGGCTTCTTGTTTTAATACGTACGTAAACCTCTGTCAATTCATTGTTGGAAGGCTTCATTATTGTTGATCGAGGTAAGAAGGTGATAGTCCTGGCTGTACCTCTCTGGATAGAGGGATTGGCACAGGGAGTTTTCGGGGAGGAATGCTTAATATAACCTTTTTTTGCGTCTGGACAACAGCACGGGATTTGCCTCATCTAAGTTCCACAAATTTCTTGGAACTCTTGAACGCTAAGATGAAATAGCTTTGGAGACAATGTACTACTGCGGCCTTCATCGCTCAATTTCAGGCAATTCAGGTTCTGCTAATTTCTGCCAGGGTAAAAGTTCGATGATTATTCCTGCCGGGGATAAAAATTCGCTGCTAATCCTTGCCAGGTTAAAGAAATTTTAGCGGTGTATGGCTACTTTCTGAAGACAGAGCGTGAGTTTGGCAAAAAAGGGGTTTGTTGGTATGAGATGTCTGCCTACTGCAGACCAGGGATAAGACCGACCTGCAAGGTCTAGTTTAACTAGCGATGGTCAAACTTGTGTTGCTGAAAAAGCACCTTGCAGGACTGCCGACTTGAGAACCACTACTATGAGTAAATCCTTATCTTTTATTCAGATTAAAAGCTTTACTTATGAAAAAATCTGGCGAAGAAAATACCATTTTAAAGACGTAATAAAAAAGTGACTTTTTGCTTAGTCATGGGGAAGTTTAGGTATCATTCATCATAGACTCAGGGGCATTTGCCAAACGGAAGACAGGTCTTAAATATTCAACGAAAATTTACATAAAATAAACATATTTGCATCGTTGTTCAAGAAACGAGGCAGCCAAAAATTCCTTTTATTTTTCGATATTCAAAATGATTTTTACCACGAGTAGACTATATCACTTGTTCTATGCACCAATGAATGAAACTCTTCATATAAATTACATCAGCACCACAAAATTTTCGTAACCAAATACACAGGTGCCACTGACAGCGACGTACTACTGTTACCCACAAGATATCGAGTTTCTCGCGAGTGAGTTTCACTAGTAGGTATCCGATACTGATACTGGTAATGTCACTATATCTCGCTGTGTAATCTATCTTCAAATATACATACATATTAGTCCCTGGCGGGGTAAGCAGAGGCATAATAGTCGTATATTCTTACACTAGCGGACTTCATGCGTAGCTTAGCGCGTAGCTCTCGTCCCCGTGGGAATACGGGAATAAAATACAGCCTATGTCATCTTGGGACAGTGTAGCTTTCCAACAGTGAAATAATTTTTCAAATAGATTCAGTAGTTTCGGAACCTATTCGATGCAAACAAACAATCAAATCTTTCCTCTTTATAATATTTTTTCTTACATTTCAGCATTTGTTTTAGTCAGACAGACAGGTGCAGGCTGTGACTGACTACCCGCTGTTGAAATTGAAATGTTACCGCCAACCAAAAGAGGAATTAGGCTAGCAAGATTTATAATAAAACGCACAAAATGTTAGAAGCAATGCAACGTAGTAAAAATGTTGTATTTTTATATGAATTTGTGGGTAGGTATAAATAAAAAATGTAAACAAACACAGGTCTCAATGTATTGAAATTTGAGCAGGCGCTAAGCGCCTGGAATGTACTCACGTCGAGTTTTACTTTCGCCGACCATGTTTCTCAGAACTGTATAGAATAATAATATTATGTATTTACTAGCTAATGCCCGCGGGTTCGCACGCGTTGTGGATATTTCCCGTATCTGTTTTCCGCAGAAGCTAATTCCTGGAGTGAAAAGTCAGGTATATCTCAAGCTTTGCTCTATCTCTGTTCTTTTATCAGAATCGGTTCAGTGCTTCAGAAACGCGTAACAGACGAGAGTTATTCTTGCATTTATACATATATTAGGGATAGGGAAGTAAGGATTATGCACTATAATTGCATTTTATTAATTCAATCGTTACCTACTATTGTATTTCATTAGAATAATGTTAATTGCTACATTAAAATTGATAGCGGACCTATCTGAATTAATTCAGTTCTAACTCCTGTTTTTACATTGGAAAAAAAAACGATTATATCACTAACTGTGCATTGATTGTAGTAAAAACACTACATAATGTAAATAACCCCCTGTAACTACCGATTAGAAAGAAAGAAAAGAAAGAAAAATTATTTATTCGGAAACATAATGGGGCACACAAACAATATAGGAAGAAAACTCGATTATTCCCAGTTGTTCCGTTGAAGTAGTTCCGTGGCGGAACTAGTGAGACTTTTTTTCCCAGTTGTCCCGCGGAACTAAGCATCAATAATTCAGTTCCCATTAGTTCCGCGGAACAAAGTAGAAATGAAATACTAATGAATTCATTCCCAGTAGTTCCGCGGAACAAAGCATAAATTAAAAACTAATAAATCAAGTCCCAGTAGTCCCGCGGGAGAAAGCATCTCTTACATACGAATATTTTATGTTCCCATTAGTTCCCTACGGTGTCTTACGGCTATTTTATCGTATAATTAAAAAAATGAAGATCGACAAAACAAATGATGATCGGTACAACAAATGAAGACTGACAAAACAAATGAAGATCGACGAAACAAATGAAGATTAACGAAACAAACGAAGATCGATGAAACAAATGAAGATCAATGAAACAAATGAAGATCAGCAAAACAAATGACGGTTGAAAAAACAAATCACGGTTGGAAAAACAAATGACGATCGAATAAACATTATGCAGATCAATAAAACAAAAGACTACAAGCAAGTTGATAAGGTCAAAAGTTTCTTGCAGCCATATTTTGTAAGCTAAATGCGATTACCATTCAAAAAATAGGTGCAAGCAATTCTCGACCTTATGAATATGCATAATATTTATTTATTTTTTTATATATTCGTGATCTGTGATGTCTATAAACGCCTAAAAGCACATATTCAGAGAAGTGTCATTAAGGTCGAGAATTGCTTGCAGCTATTTTTTTGAATGGTTATCGCATCTAGATTACAAAAAGGTCCATGCCAATTTCGACCTTATGAGCATGCATAATATCTATTTATTTTTATATATTCGTGATCTGTGATGTCTATAAACGCCTAAAACCACATTTTTAAATAAGTGCCATTAAGGTCGAGAATTGCTTGCACCTATTTTTTTTAATGCTAATCGCATTTTGATTACAAAACATGGCTGCAAGTATGTTTTGACCTTATCAACTTGCTTATACTGCTCGTTCGCTCTAACTTTGCCACTCGGCTCCATACTTAAGTCGAATTTTTAATTAGACGAAGTAAATTGACAGCAACTAATGTCACTTCTTCATACAATGTTGCGTATTTTCTATGACGAAGTGACATTAGCTACTGTCAATTTATTTCGTGTAATCAACAATTCGGGTATACGCCTCTACGCCAGCGGCAAAGTTAGAGCGAACGGGTTGTAGTCTTTTGTTTTATTGATCTGCATAATGTTTTTTCGATCGTCATTTGTTTTTCCAACTGTCATTTGTTTTGCTGATCTTCATTTGTTTCGGCGATCTTCATTTGCTTTTGTCGATCTTCATTTGTTTTTGTAGATCTTTATATGTTTTGAAAATTACTTAACTACTTTATACTTTTAAACTAGATGTTCTTCGTATAATGGATCTTTTTTCCACTCGCATGTCCTAAAAGGTCCATATTCATAAAAAATAAAATATTTTGAGGCTTTAAGATGTTAAAGTGGACATAATATAATGTCCATAAAGATCCATGATAGTTCCGCTACGGAACTATTGGGAATAGAAAAGTCTCACTAGTTCCGCTACGGAACTACTGAGAATAGAAAAGTCTCACTAGTTCCGCCACGGAACTACTGAGAATAAAAATGTCCCAGTAGTTCCGTGGTGCGGAACTACTGGGAAAAAAAAGTCTCACTAGTTCCGCCACGGAACTATTGGGACAAAAAGTCTCACTAGTTCCGTCGCGGAACAACTGCCGCGGAACTACTGGGAATGAAGGAGAAAACTTAATCCTAGATTGATCTATGGCCAACCGGAAGTGTCGTTCCACCTCTTCTAATTGACCTGAAAAATATGCATTATCTATCACGTTTCTAGATCAGTCGAAAAGCTACGCGTGTAACAAAAAATAAACCAGGCAACGCCGCGCCGCGCCGTCCTGAATTCAAAAAGGCAGGGCATGAGGGTCATTTAATAAACGGTCGGTAATTTCACGAACGAACTCGCGACCATCAACTAGTTAACGTAATAAACGTTAACGAATGCCAAGTGCTGCAATCACGTTATTTAAAAAAAAACACTCGTGCATTTATTAACATTCTGACGGTAAAGCACTTAATATAATACGCAGTAAAGATAACATTACCATGTGTTTTTATAAAAGTAACAGATTATATTTATCAAAGGAATACCTACACAATGATTATCAAGTCATCTTTATTTTTTTGCTTTTGCAGAGTGCAATGTTGCACTTACAACGGATTAATTTTGATCTGACTGTGTGTAGTGGTGCAAAACCTGTCAATCGTTTACATAAAATATAAATGATCACATGCCAACCTTCTGTTGTTTATAATCAGAAAAAAAAAAAGAAAACGGCTCTCAGTTGCGACCGAAATTTAACACTGTGCACAGCAGGATGGATGGGTACAATGATGAGGTAATACCGAGTTTTTTTTTGGTCCAAAACAGTCTCAACAGTCAATGGGGTGCACCAGTTACTAACGGAAGAGGACATAGTGAAAAGAAGGAAAACTCAAAACAAGACCCTGTACCAAATTATCTGGCAAAATGAAATTATTATGTTCAACAGTGGACTGTAATTAATCACAGCACTCTGCACTGATGATGGTACCCTCGGCGGGGACCCCCTCGAGACTCCCACATTGTGGTGAGCGGCACCCCCATCGCTGTCGGGAAGACGATCAGGTATCTTGGTCTGGTCCTCGACAGTCGGTGGGGTTTTGTTCAGCACTTCCGGCAACTGACGCCGAAGTTACTGTCATATGCCGGAATGCTAGCTAGGCTACTCCCCAATATGAGGGGGCCAGGAAGCGCCTGCCGCCGCCTCTACGACGGTGTAGTTCGTTCCAAAGCGCTCTACGGAGCGCCTATATGGTCGGACGCCCTCTGCGCTAGCAACATATGCCTACTGCGACGACCGCAGCGGGTGATTGCGCAGAGGGCGGCGCGGGCATACTGCACCGTCTCCTACGAGGCGGCGTGCCTCATTGGCGGTAGCCCCCCCTGGGATCTCGAGGCGGGAGTCCTGAAGAAGGTCTACGAGGAGAGCGCCCTGATGCGTAGTAGTGGAGGATGTCCGCTCCCGGAAGACATCAATCGCTGGAGAAGGTCGGCTCGCGACGATCTCTTCCAGGAGTGGACCAATAGGTTGGAGGATCCTTCCGCGAGCGTGCGGCTCGTGGGGGCCGTCCGGCCCGTCCTTCGCGCTTGGGTGGAGAGGACACACGGAGCGCCGGCGTACCACCTCACGCAGCTTCTCACAGGACATGGCTGTTTCGCCAAGTATCTGTGGGAGGTGGTGGGCGTGGAGTCGGATCCTGTGTGCCGTCACTGCCCGAGCGGCGCCGTAGACTCGGCGGAGCACACTCTCGCCGAGTGTGCGGCGTGGGATGGGCCGCGTATGGCCCTCTCGGGCATTATCGGCAGGGACCTGTCGCTGCCGGCTGTGGTGCGAGCCATGGTCGGCAGCCAATCGTGCTGGGCCGCCGTTGCCTCGTTTGCTAGCGAGGTGATGGCGGCTAAACGAGAGGAGTTGCGAGTTCGGGAGCGTGCTGGTCAGACGCTCCCGCCCCGCCGTCCCGTTCGGGGGCGCCGCATGGCGGCGTGGATGCGCGCCCCCGACTAGTTCCTTGAATCGTGGGCGGTGGTCGGGGGACCTCGCCCACGATGATCAAACAGCGGTAGGCACCTCCCCGTGTTCCAGGGGTGCCTTTTTTCGGTTCGGGGGCGCCTTACGCCCACCCGCTCGACTGCTCTCTACCCCCTCTGCTTACAGAGGGGCATCCGAGAGCGGTACGATGCCACCTGAACTTATAACTCCTTTAGGAGTTTAGGGAGGGGGCAGACCATCAAGTCCCCCCCCCCGTGGAGAGTCCCTACGTAATGGGGCGACTCTTTGCCGGGCCGCAGTGATTTATCCACCGGCCTATCCTGTGACCCGGTTAAGGCGAGGCGGAACACCGCGGGGTTTAGTGGGTAGGAGGACGGTCCCGCATATCAGACCGTGAGTCCCACACGAAGCCGTCTTGTTCCCCCGAAACAAGGCGGCGAAGTGCCTAACCTGCAGTCCCCGCGTAAAAAAAAAAAAAAAAAAAAAAAAAAAAAAAAAAAAAAAAAAAAACTCTGCACTGATGGACGATTTTCTGAGTAATATCTTAAATCTTTCTCAATATTTTAAATTAGGTATTAATTTAAAATATAAATCAACATTCCAACTGTGAAAGGATTTTAAAAATCGGTTTAGAGGTTACCTCTTAAAAAAAACAAAAATCTTGACATAAACAATTTTATCAAAATGTCATGGCATTTATATTTGGCATGTCACAGCGGTGAGCGTCAACTTGATGATGATTATAATGAAGGGGAGAATAATGCCTATCAATACCGAATTTCAAACTTATACACAAAACCCAATCAACCAACTCAATGACATTCACGTGCCTTTGGACTAAAAGGATTGGCATTAATAGAATAGCCTCGATACAACATTAATGTTTTATGTCTAGACTCTAGGCAGATAGTTAATGTATACCCATATCCACTTAGAGATATACCACCTCTCTGTCTTTAATAGACAATTAATTAACAAAATGTTCTAACACATTGGTGTAGGTATCGCGCGATAACGTTTGACATATCATTTTAATAAATCACCAATAAAAAAACTTTTAGGTTTTTTTTTTTCAGGATGAGACAACGGCCGGTGCTCCCAATAAAAAGAAATGAAACATTACCGCATTTTTACCCCTTAAAATAAACATAAGTACATACTTATGTCATTTCAAATTATCAATTCATTATCTGTTTAAGTTCGAGGAGGTCGTCACTTTTGACAGCTACATATTACCAACATTGCTTGTCAAGAATCAAGATGGTCGTTTGATTAGATATCGTAAAATTGTAAATTGCGAGGCTATTCACTGACTTAAATATAATATGTAAGTACAGATACTACTCTCAATATTTTCCGTTTAACATATTTTTGAAATTTACACATATAAAACTGAATCAGTAATCCCTTGTCTTTTATTTATTGGATGGAGCACGAAGTTTCTGATGTGAAAATGAAGTTTTATACCCATTCCCACATTTCATGGGAATGTATTATAGGACCTGTGTTTAATACAGATTGTAATCTATCACTTTACCAAATTTCAGTTATTTTCGTTCAGTCGTTAGAGCGTGAAAGAGTAACAAACTTTCATAATATGTGACCTTGTTATTGTTATAATGCCTAATGTATTTTTATAATGTCAATCAGGTTTTGTATGTTAATCAGACGATTCATTAAATCGTTTGTTATATTTAAGATATTTATCGCCTTACTTATTATTACCAACCGTATTATATTTTAAAAGCGCGGGTAGAACATTAAATAAGAATTAAATATAATCAAGGAAGAGTTTGTAGCTTTTTAATATTCAAGGCTGGGCATAAACAATTAAGTAATACAATTATTAACTGTATGTAATATAATAATTAATTTTTATACATGTAATATTTACATTTAATACTCATGTAACAAAATCTTGATGGAAATTATTGAACAATAGCGGACCTCGCAAGGTTTCACCCGCGTAGTTTCCCTTCCCGTGGGAATACAGGACTAAAATATAGCCTATGTCACCCGCGGATAGTGTAGCTTCCAAATAGTGAATGAATTTTTGAAATCGGTTCAGTCGATTCGGAGCCTATTCGATGCAAACAAACAATCAAATCTTTCCTCTGTATAATATTAGAAAGCTTCCCAAACATTGAGAGAATTTTTCAAGAAAATTTCAGAGTCCATTCAATGCAAACAATCAAATTCCTCTTAATACCATAGAAAACCAAATATTGTTGATGTTGATTCAATTAATTCAATTTGTTTTAATTTACATTTATAATGAGCTCATGATTATTTAACAGTTTATTAAATTACCAGTTTTTTGATACAATTTGTAATTTAAAAGCAGTGACATTTTGATAAAATTGTTATGTCAAGATTTGTTTGTTTTGGTAACCTCTAAAATTAATAAGCCGAATCTTTTCGCCATTGGAAAGCTGTTATCCTTATTTTAAATTAGTAATTTAAAATATTGAGAAGAATTTAAGAAATATCTTAGTCAGTAATTTAAATATATAAAAATAATAATAATGAATAATTGCTGTGCAAAATTTGTTATACGCTAAAGGCCGTCTATTGTGTACTGCTATTTATTTAAATAAGTTACTCTCTTGGCAAACAATACCTAAAAGATTTATTAACAAAATAAAATATTGGTACACATTTCAAATAATAAAACGTAATGCATGATTGATATGCATGTTTTCTGTACGGAACTTAGATAACCGTAGAAGTATTTTATATTCAAAATGAATTATATAAATATTTATTACAAATCAATAAAAAAATTACTTGATAGAAATGATTTAAAAAAACAAAAAACTTACAGTTAGAGGAAACCCAAATCAAGCAGCTCACTGTACACAAAACACTTGTATTTATATTTTTGCAAAAATACTGTAAAAACAGTTATAAAATTATGGCGGCAAAATGTTTAAAAAATCGAACGTTTAAATCAATATGGCGGCGACACGCGCGGTCTCACTGGCGATTCAACGCTGAATGATAACAACAAGTTGAGTGGGAATGACTGAACGTAATATATAAGTATCTGTCGAGTCTTGATTACCATGTCATGTACATACTTTACTGCTTCACTTCAGGTGTATTAGCTAGTATTTAGGGTTCCGTACCCAAAGAGTAAAAACGGGACCTTATTCACGAGACTTCGCTGTCCTTCCGTCTGTCTGTCGATCCGTTGGTCACGAGGCAGTATCTCATGAACGCTGATAGATAGAGCTGAAATTTTGATTGATGACAGATGGTGTATTTCTGTCGCTGCTATAACAACAAATACTTAAATCAAAAGAAAAGGGGAGGATTAAGGGGAGCCCCACACACAAGACACGTGATTTTGTTCCGTTTTTTGGTGCTGAACCCTCCGTGCGCGGGTCCTTTCTAGTATTTTTATTTATATCATTGGTATTAGTCTCAAAAACTAGCAGATACGTGCAACTTCGTTTGCGTCCAAAATAGCTATCCTATCTTACACCAGCAATTCAAGGATTCTTTCTTCCGAGGGAGGAATGACGATTCAGAAATAGGAAAGGTAGGAGTGGACAATTTAGAAAGTGGACCAGTTGGGAAGTTGTCAAGTTAGGAAAAAGACGATGTCATCCGGAGGGTATCAGCCATAGGCAGTTAGTTATATTATTATTAATACTGCATAGCTTCCTTGAAGATTTCCATTCCAAACATAAGAAAAAAGGCACACCAGGAAACCAAATCTACGCTTTTAAAAAACGTGAAAAATTGGTCAGATATTATCGTAAGCAATAACTTAGTCAAAGAAGATTAGTTAGTTTGTAATCGATAAACTCTAAAAGTACTGAACCGCTTTGAAAAAATCCTTCGCCATTACAAGGCCAAATTAATCTAACGTTGTAGGTAACCACTTTATTAGTTAGTAAGTTACTCACCAACTTACTCAGAGGGAGCTTGCAGAGGACTCTTTCCCAGGGCGCCTTTCTTCAGAGTTCCCAGTGTGTGTACAAGGGTAGGCTAGGGCTCTAACGAAAACAATGCTGAGAGGTGTACACACATATATTTAGTAAGTTCCCAGAGCTACAGAGACAAAAGGAAGACGTTATACATTAATAGACATATATATATACTAGATATTTTTAAGAGTAGATCCTATATACACACTAGCAGGTACCACTCAAGTGATCTACGCAGTCGTAAGCAGGTAAGTAGGTAGGTTATTACATTTAAGCAGCTATACTACACGATCGGATAGGTAATAAGGTGTAATGGCCTTCGTGTAGGGTGAGAGCGACACCGGAAACACACCAGCTCCTTGACTGTGTGCAGCTGTATGCAGCGTGTGGAGACGGAGAGATTCTCACACATGCACCTTGCTCGTGAAGTCCACGGATGATTAGGGTGTGGCTCCTATCACCATACAATGGCCGCTTCCAGCCCTAAACGACACAGTTTCCTGGGTAGAATGTAGCAAGAAGAGATGTAGCAACTTTATCATAACTTCAACCTATGGTGAGAAAAAAATATTATTTCTTGAGCAAAAACCGACTCGAGGCACAGAACAAAGAAAAAAGCCTCGACTACACCAAAGCAGGTCATATTATTTATATATCCTCCTCTGGGAATATTCTAGAAAAACTTTAACAAAACCTGTTTTTCTCTAATGCAAATCATGAGGTGCCACAGACACTCTTGTCACTTGTGTCAGCAAGGCAACCACAGACAAAAAAAAACGATGAATCGATTAGGGCGCCTTCACACGCTCAATGCTGCATCTAAAGAAAACAAATGCTACAATGTAACATGGCTAGAGTCATCACGCTACTACCTAAGGGAGCGAGGCATATTTCTATTCCATACATTACATTACTGTAAATACGTCGAGATAGGGAGAGACATTTACGATCTTAGAGAAAATTATATCTAGTCAAAAGATCTACTGAAATTAATCTAAATAAATAGGTGCTACGGAGTTCATAGTACGTTATAGGCGAAGTCGTGGGGCACGGCTAGGATTCTAATACAGAGGTAAAGTTTGTGAGATTACGAATTTTGATGATAGGGGTAATTACAGAAAATACTATTTCGATTTGGAAATTCTTTTTAAAGCTCCTTTAAGTGCATGAGTTAGAGGTGTGAGATACAACTGGCGTTCGATGTACGTCACGGGCATAGACGAGAGCACAGCTAGTTAATACATAGTACGGAATATCGTAGAATTGAGGGATGACGTCATTTTGCTGTGTCATTCCCACTTGCACATCTTGAATGGCTATTCCCAATAAAAACTACTCTCCTACTGAAAAAATTAATAGCTTGTAAGTACGAGTATTAGGTAGGTATGTAGTCTCATGATATAAACTAACTAATTTACTTTAATGAATTTCTTAGAACTAGAGACCCGATGGCCGATGAAATTTAGTAACTTACCCGCAGATTCGCCCGCGTAAAATGTGTTCCCGTTCCCGCTTCCCGTGGGAACCAATTCCCGGAATAAAAAGTGGCCTATGTGTTATTCCAGACCATAATCTCTCCCTGTACCAAGTTTCATTCAGATCCGTTCAGCCGTTAGAGCGTGAAAGAGTAACAAACATCCACACTCACAAACTTTCGCCTTTATAATATTAAAATATAAAATATATAGTAAGAAGTAAGATGGTAAGACAGAAGGATTTTAAAATCCTTGCACCCTGGTTATGTCTCAACTGGTTACGAAACGCAGTTACGACGACGACGCCTAAGAGGGTCATGTCATTCCCAATGAAATAGGACAACAAAACTCAACCATTTGATGTGTAATCTTTTTTTTTGCGTGTGGAAATCCCTCATGGATGCTATGCCCGACTATAAACACACGTGCCCTCTTACCACTACCCACGGTCGGGATCGGGAGCCGGGGAGCCCCGGGTAAGCCTTCGAAAGACCAGAAAACCCGACAGACTTTCCCTTTCACCGCGGCCTCACCTATCAATGAAATTTTACACGCAATCGCACTTGATTAATCAAATCAAAAATGTTTAATTTGTATCAAAAATAAAACATTTGTCATTTCGTCTTTAATTATGTCTATCATCGTCTAGATCCCAAAGCACAAGTTTATAGCTTAGTTTGGGCTAGATGATGTTGTATGAGAATTTCCAACAATATTAATTTCTTTATTTGTCTCTTATTTAAATACGGTATACACAACCCTTGTTCGCTCTTAAATAATAAATAAATAAATATAAATAAATAAATAAATATTCACGGACATCTCACACAACGCTATCTGATCCCAAAGTAAGCTAGGAATAACCTGCTTGTGTTATGGGTATCAGACCACGGATATTAATACTTATATACTTTTAAATACATACATATTATACATAAAAACAGGTTTACTAATGTTTGCCATAATTTAAAATGCCATAATTTCATATGCCATACTGGTATTTGCCATAATTTCATTAGATATAACGCTTCAGTTGCCATAATCGTGAAATGACATAAAATGACTTTCAATAATTTCATTGGTCATAATCGATCAAGTGTCATAATAATTTAAATCCATAAATGTGTTTGCCATAATTTTCGTTTTCAATAATGCCATTTTCCATAACTTTTATTCACCATAATATAAATAAAGATAATTTATACGACACAGATTTTTTATTAACAATTAAACCTAAAACTAATCCTCATATGGCGTCTCTAGCCAACTAAGCTCGACGGAGCCCCGCATTGCGGGGCTGCTACTTCTGGGTGGTTTAAAAAAATCGGGGTGTTAACGATAATTAATTTTGACCTTACAATATTATGCATTATTTTCATAATTATATCAAATTTTGATTATGTCAAGAGTCGATTATGAGATGTGTTACTTATGGAAACTAATTATTATGAGAAATGTTGTTATAGAAAGTCATTTTATGGCAAATAATAGTTATGACTGTTGAGTTGATAATATAAGGCAAACGTTATTAGTATAAATGATAATAGTGCAAGTAAATATTATGATAGGGGATGATAATGGCAAACAATAATAGTGCAAATGAATTTATGGAAAACGAGAGAAGACCATAAAAACACCCAGACTCTTGAGACAAACATTTATGGGTCACACAAATATTTGTCTCCGGTGGGAATCGAACCCACGACCTCCAGCGCCGCAGGCGGTATCACTACCGACTGCGCCACAGAGGCAGTCAAATGTAGGAATGACCTAGATTGCTGCAGACACTTATCCGTGTGCAAACAAATGGGTTGCATTTTGGAACTAAAATTCATCTATCTCGGTTTAATGAATAAGAACAATGTCAATCTTTATTCCTCTTAAAAACTGTGCACACGAGGTGTACTATCGTATCTTAGTACTCTTTAGTACGAGGTGTACTATCGTAACTTATGTACTATCGTATTTTATATTCTCCTAGCGTACATAACGCACACCTGGGGTGAGGCTATGGAGAGGCACGGCGAATCTCTGGCTATTGGCCTAGACATCGCAAAAGCCTTTGATAGGGTATGGCATGCGTCGCTTCTTTCCAAGCTGCCGTCATATGGTTTATCGCATCAGTTGTGCCGCTGGTTGGCCAGCTTCCTGAACGGGCGACGGATTCGGGTCCTCTGTGATGGTCAGGCTTCCTGTTTTTTTCAGGTAAATGCCGGAGTACCACAGGGATCGGTATTGTCCCCAACTCTCTTTCTTCTGCATATCAATGACATGCTGTCCCTTAGGTGCATTCATTGTTATGCGGATGACAGTACTCTTCATGGGAGCTATTCTGGCCGTCCAGCGGCGGGGCGAGGCGACGTGGATGAGAAGAGACGACAACTCGTGGCGGATCTCGATCTGGACCTGGGCCGCATTGCCCAATGGGGTTCAGACAACCTGGTCGAGTTCAATGCCAGAAAAACACAGGCGTGTGCGTTTACAGCTAAGAAGTCCCCATTCCTACCCCTGCCCTCTCTTCAGAGCATTACAATTCCACTAAAGGACAACATGGAGATCCTCGGTATAGACGTCCGGCGTGAGCTCAATCACAAAAACTACATAGAGAGCTGTATTGGTCTGGCCTCGCGGAAACTGGGAATCCTGAATAAGGTGAGACGGTATTTCACGTCACATCAGAGATGTTTGCTGTACAAGACGCAGATTCGTCCCTGCGTCGAGTACTGTTCTCACCTTTGGGATGACTCCGCGATGTACTTGTTAGACGCGCTTGACGCTATGCAGAGACGTGCTATCCGAATAATTGGTTGTCCTGAGGTGACGGGAGGCCTCGAACCTTTGTCGCAGCGAAGAACCATAGCGTCCTTGGCTGCCTTCTATCGAATGTATCACGGCGAATGTTCTGAAGAGCTCTTCAACCTGATCCCACCATCTCCTTTCCGATCCCGAACAACGCGTGCCGGGCAGAGATGCCACTCATACTCAGTGGAGAGAATCTTCGCCAGAACCGAGCGTTTCAAAAGATCGTTCCTCTGTCGAACTATAAAAACATGGAACGACCTGCCCGCACACGTCTTTCCCTCATCTTACAATCCCGGGTTCTTCAAGAGGAGCGTGAAGAGGCACATCACAGGGCCGCCAACTTGAGGACCACTCTAAGAAGTGGCCCCCAATCGCTAGATGCGCCACTGCTTTCTTACCATCAGGCTGGTGGCGACGTCAATTTGGCGAGCTGAATATAAAAAAAAAAAAAAAAAAATCTTACAAGACGACATATTTTTCATCAGTGTATTTTTATTTACACAAACAAGTTGTATGGTTTATTCTTCACCAAGATTCACCTTTTTAAGAATATTGCGCGAACCTAACATCTTCGAGTAGGTTCTATATTAGATGCACTCAAAATAGGTATAAATAAAATAGGTAGGTAATTATACCGACACTTAAATTAAATTTAAATAATGGTGATGTGAGACTTGTGCTTTTTTTTTAGCTGAGTCACTATTTCACAATATTGCAACACCGAGTCCGCGGGGCCACGAGCGCTTTTAAATAGAAAACTAAGAAAAAATATTTAATAAATAAGGAGGCGGTCTTAATCTGAACATGTTGTCCAGGTGCAAATAACAATTATTAAAAAAAAATTTGCAAGTTCCTCACAACCCTTGTTCGCTCTTAAATGTAGGAACGACCTAGATTGCTGCAGACACTTATCCGTGTGCAAACAAATGGGTTGCATTTTGGAACTAAAATTCATCTATCTCGGTTTAATGAATTAGAACAATGTCAATCTTTATTCCTCTTAAAAACTGTGCACACGAAGTGTACTATCGTAAGAGGTCACATTATCTAATGTTTTGCGCACGGTGAATAAATTCATGAACATTTGTAGGGTTGCTACAGTCTCCATGACAGAGCGAGTTTCCAAGCACTTTGTAAACTCGCTCCGAGATAAAGAGCTTTTTACATTGTTTTTATATTTGTGGACTTTTACACATCGTCATCTAGCCCATGAGATTTAGACAACTGATAGACATGCTTATATTTATTTCTAGATCTATACATATAATAAAATGATGGAAAAGTCAAAACTGTACATTGGAAATACTAAAAAAAAAAAAATACTCGCTGGGTGTTCAACATAAGATGCCTAAGCCGAAAATATTGTTAGACAAATTTTTGTCTGTTTGTCGGTTTGCTTTGCTTTGTCCGGAAGGAAAGAGAAATCAAATTGGCATTATAAAATAATTTTCACGCGTATGAAGTCGCGGGCAACAGCTAGTACATACATATTATACATAGAAAACACCCAAACTCCGAAACAAACATTAGTGGATCACACAAATATTTAGACCAACCCGGGAATCGAACCGAGGACCTCAAGCGCGGTAGGCGGTTTCACTACCGCCTACGCGCCTGCGCCACTGAGGCAGTCTGTCTGCTTCTTTTGACCATCAACATTGTAAACGACTCGCAAGCTTGTGAACACGCTCCGCCTCCGTGTCATTGAGACTTTGGATTGATACAATCTTATGATATTGTCACTGATGTCAGTAAAGCGCTCGTGCCCCGGTTGACTCAGTGTTCTGTAAACGCTCACTGCGGTAAGTATCTTCCGCTGTTGCTGTTTATCAGATGGGTGACCACTTTGTTACATTACCATTTAAGAGTATTCTCGTGCTAGGCGCATTAAGCCGCTGATACCGTTTGCCAGTAACAGGGTAGAATTTATTTATTTAGGTAAGTCAAATTGAGGGCCTTATTGAGAGGCATGAAAATTTTCAACAGCAGGCAGTCACAATCTGCGCCTGTCCATTTCAATAAGGCAATAGACTATTACAAAATAAATAGTGAAATGTGGTTACTAAATAATATGCGCCTGCCTACCCCTTCGATATAAAGGCGTCACAAGTGGAATCTCCCATCACCTGAAGATACTATCACAAGGTCTTTTGACCTTATCACGAGATGAACATCCGCCTGACAACCCTAGATATCAATGTGTACAAAACTACACACGCGTCTGCCTACGGAACAGGGGTTAAAAACATTGATAGTCAATTATAGCTTGTGGTCATTTGTTATCAAGATCACTCATAAAAAGATTCGCTTTTAAAGATAATGCTCTCGGGACTGGATTCTCTTGCACTATTACAGATGGCGATCTATAGACGGTTTCTATAATGTTGATTTTCATCGATGATATCTGTCTCCCAGAAGTGTGAACCTGGAAGCGGCGCAACGGGCTAACTGTCGCCCTAACAGAACAGGCTCGAGATGCCTGCGCAACTTGTTCTCAGAAGCGAATTCGATGGATCAAAAATCAAGTTCTAGTGGACTTAGAAAAGGCCTATGACAGAGTGGTGAGGAATGAACTGTGGTCTACACCTACACTGTTCATGTATGGAGTGAACAGCAACTTGATACGAGCATTGAAATCTCTACATGAGGGCTCCAGTGCTTGTGTCAGGATAAATGGAGCTTGCACGGACTTTTTTCCCATCGAAAAAGGTGTGAGACAAGGCTGTGTAGCGTCACCATGGCTGTTCAACCTTTACATGGACAGTTGCTTGAAAGATCTACAAGAGTGTGCGTATGGACTAAAAATGAATGAGAACTGTCAAATGCCTCCTTTATGCTGATGATCAGGTAATACTGGCATCATCAGCGGAGGAGTTGCAGTTGATGGTTAATATAATGAACGATGCGCTTAAAAGTAGAGGAATGAATGTTAATGTAAGCAAGACAAAAGTAATGGTTTTTGAAAGAGAGAAATGTATGACTGATTGCTCGATATTGATCGAAGGAAAGAGCGTGGAACAGGTGAAAGAGTTTGTTTATTTGGGTTCAAAATTTGCAAGAGATGGAAAGTGTGACAATGATATTGAAAGAAGAGTTTTGGCAGGAAATCAAGTGAATGGAGTCATTCACACCTTTATGAACAGTCAGAACGTGTCTAAAAAGGCAAGGATGGCTGTACATAGAGGAGTGCTTGTCCCTACACTTATGCATGGTAGTGAAAGTTGGGTGTGGCAGGAGAAGCATGAAAGTAAAATTAATGCAGTGGAAATGAGAAGTTTGCGAAGTATAGCTGGAGTGACATTGATGGATAAAGTAAATAATAGTGTGATAAGGGAACATTGCGGCATGACAGAAGATGTAGTGACTAAGATAGAGAAAGGGATGCTCAGATGGTTTGGACATGTGGAGAGAATGGATGGAAATAGGCTGACGAAACAGATTTATGAGGCGAGAGTGAATGGGCAAACTGGTAGGGGTCGACCTCAGCATACTCAAGTCGATAAAATCGATAATCTTCTGAGAAAAGGCCAGGTCAAGGGTACCCTTAACCGAAGAGCATGTATGAAGACACTTATGAAAGTTAAAGAAGCGAAAGTTGTTTGCCAGGATCGTAGCAAGTGGAAAGCCATAGTCTCTGCCTACCCCGTTGGGAAACAGGCGTGATGTTATGTATGTATGTATGTAAAAATCAAGTTCATGGATCGCCAGGAAGTAGCGGCCAGGGCTGAGCAGAGTCCTTGGAATTTCCTTTCGGGAGCACACCAGGTTCCCTCGTGACATATAGTCGGGAAGAAGGACCGTTTGGGTTCAGTCAATTCGAGTCGGACATGCATATCTCACCGTTAGCTCCGCTCCGGTGGGATAAAGCCCGTGGATGGATGCATAAGAAAAAGAACTATGATTTGCTCAAATTACCACACATCGTAAAGCTATTTTCCCTCTCAAAATGACGATAAACAAACAGTGAATTACGAGGAAAACAGGGAGTGGCCTACATCCAGCAGTGGACCGAGATACACTGATTTGAATCGCTGTTTGTGATCGATCCTGATTCAAGGAAAACTTACTAATATAGCACAACTGCATAACAGTACAGCGTTTGTTTAACCAAATTGAAACGGACCATACGATGCGTTTCAATATCACGCTGGCAAATCGACCATGGCGCGTGACGTCATGAGAGCATGCACCGAGGAAGAAAACAGAAGGTCTTATATAGGCAAAGACTATAAGTGCTAGTCTATGACTATAATGAATGACGTATCTACAACTGCAACATTTTCCCGGTCTACAGTCTCTAGTAGTGGTTTTGGTGGTGGTGAGACTCATTCAGCTTATTCGGAATATCACAAATATTTGAATCAAAAAAAAATTCTTCAGAACATTTTCGCAATCGCAGTTCCTAATTGTGTAACTGAAGCACCAGTCATGCATTCACAGTCCTCCAAAGCATTTCAAAACATCAAGCAACGTGCCAAGTTATCAATGGCACCGGACACGTGCAGTACCTACTATTCCAAGGTGCTTACGTACCAATTTCTTACACAAGAAGCTTCATAACGACATTCTGAAGCAAATACTTCCACCACACTCATGTGTCATTCTGAACAATTGTGTTGTCTCTTTCAGCTTTGTCAATCACACATCTGACACATCTCAACCAATCACACATTGGCTGAGCATCGACTTTCGTTGCGTGCAATCAATCAAATCAATAAGCCTTTAATTGTATACTAGCCGCAAGAGGACGTAGACGTATCTCCCTTTCATTTTAGAACATTTGCTTAACGGGTACCAGCAGGTTTTTTTTTACAGCGAATAAGGTTTTTAAACTCACACGACTTGCACTATACATTATCGACTGTGGGTCTTTTTCGCGTATACATTTCAAACTTTGTTCACCTCTCGACATCGTTTGTTTACAGCAGCGTTTTTCTTAGTCAGTAGATGCACCACATGCAGATGAGCCTTACTTGGCTTACGAAGATCTTGGCAGAAGCCAATACCAGAATGCGACAAAAATAAAATTCTCAAAACTCAGAAGAGAATCCCTGACCTTAAAAACTGCAGCTGCCTTGCGTTGAATCTAGACCAAATCAATTAATTCTTATCAATACTTAATCAAAATCATTGAATATAATTTGATTCAAAATTCCAAGAACATTTAATATCTAACAATAACATTTTAATCAGCGAAAGGTTAAAGATAACAATAAATAGCTGTTAAATTATTAAAATAGATGACAGGTTATCAGTTTTCAACCACATAGTCAGTACGAAAATAATGACTAAGCATCCAATGATAATGATTTACCTATGCGTTGAATAAAATGCGTTTTTCCAACCACGGGATGACCAGCATTAAAATATCCAGTAACTCAACTAATTTTTTTACACAATTATCATGATGCTCTGAAATATGAAATTGGATTTGGTACTCTCACGTCCAGTTTAGAATAATATCGTGGCGATTTCACGATCGATCCATCAAGCCCCTTCTAGAATAATCACTAGAAGGGGCTCGACTCAATCCCTATTTCATCATACTCTCAGCGCATATTCAAAATTCAAACATATTGCCACCAAATCTGAAGTCGCTTTCGCATACTAAATACGTTACTTTTGCACAATTGTCAATTTCTGTCATAATCATAATGTTTCAGGACCGCACACTGACACTGATGACCGCAGTCGCATGACGATCATAAAAATAATTAAACAGCTTCGACATTTTATTTGATCGAAAGCATGACAGAATAACAAATGACGAAGATACTAATAAAATAAATTAATAATTAATTAATAATAGTGACAAGTGACGCTTCAATAATATTCTCGTCATAATTACGTTAGTAAGTGAATAAGTCTAAGGGCTCGTTTAAGGAGACGCGGCGCTTCGAGCGGCGCGGCCCGCCAGGCGGGCCGCCAGAAACACAAACGTATGGAAATGTTCAGAGCGTTCAAGGAGAAGCGTTTTTGCAAGCGTTTGTTTGAGTTGTAGCTGCCACAGCGGCGAGTGTCGTCGCGTCGGACGCGGCAATTGAAGCGACGGGTGACGCCGCGGAGGACGCGGCGGGTAAACCAGCGAGTCTCGCAATGGAGGAACGCGGCGGATGAAGCTGCGGGTGACGCCGCGAAGGACGCTTCAAGGAAGGGGTGGGAGAGGTGCGGGGTATGCGTTAGGTAGGAATGTCGGGCAATATCGTTCATAGAAAATATCGATATTAAAATAAAAATATTTATCAAAATAAAATATCAATATTTTATTTTGAAAATGTAATCGATGTTTATAACCCTCTGGAGCAGAACGTCATGAAAGCAAAATATCACGTACGCAAAATAAACGATACATCGATACTTATGAAAGATTGGCGTTCAATTCCATACGTCGAACTCGAACATTTCAATACGTTTCAGGGTGGCGTTCTATCTCCTCTTTTATTCTGTATCTTCATCAACTCGGCTACGAGTCTTATTTCTAGTAACTTCCATCTCTACGCTGACGACTTGCAGCTGTACCGACATTTTTCGGCCACTGACGCCCCATTTGGCATATCGTGCATTAACCGCGACTTAGTTACACTAAGCGACTGGGCTCATTCGGTCGGACTGCGCATCAACCCTCTGAAGTCGCAAGCCATCGTCATTAGCAGTAAGTATCAAACTGACAATCTGCCGGTGTCTGAACTGGATCCAGTTCTTTTGGCCGGTATTCAGATACCCTACGCAGACACTGTGAAGGACCCGGGAGTGATCATGGACACCACGTTATCCTGGAGTGCCCATATTAGTGACGTCAGCAAGAAAGTGCACTTCTCCTTTCGTTCGTTGAAGTGCCTCCAGAGCCTCTTACCCTTGAGGACGAAAATTAGTCTTGCTCTAACTATTATTCAGCCCATTATTGACTACGCCGACGCCTGCTATTTAGACGCCACTGAGGAGCTTCTGGATAAACTTGAGAGGTTGCAAAATTTGTGTATACGCTTTATATTCAATCTTAGAAAGTTCGATCATGTTTCTCACTTTCGCAAAGAACTCAAGTGGCTCCCAATCCGCCTTCGCCGTAACACTCGAATCCTCTGCCTCCTTTACAATATCCTTTATAATTAGTGACCGACCGAAGATTCGGTTTCGGTTTCGGTTTCGGCCAGTTTCGGCCAAAAAATCGAGTTTCGGCCGCAGTTTCGGTTTCGGCCAAAATGGGCCGAAACTTTCGGCCGGGCCGAAACTCACGTGTTCATGAATTTTGAGTGCCTGGCTCTGCTTGTGACGTTGTTAGGGTCAGCCGAACCAGTTAATATGTTATCTACTAACCGAAGATTTACAGATTTACAAAGGACTTCCGATCAATAGGTAGTTATAATAATACAATTGTTACGGTATCTTAAAAATATGATCTAGGACATTACATAACCCTAACCCTTTGTTGTAGGTTTCGTTGACTTCGTTGGTCGTCTGTCTGTCTGTCAGCAGGCTGTAACTCATGCACCGTGGCAGTAAGACAGTTAAATTTATTTACAGAATGATGTATTTCTGTTGCCGCTATAGCAGCAAATAATAAAAAAGACAAATTAATAATATTTAAGGGGGCGTCCTTTACAACATACGTGATTTTTTTGCCGCTTTTCTTGTTCGGAACCCTACGTGCGAACCCTACAGTGAGTCGGACTCACTGTTGTCCAGTTTTAGTAATATACTCCTTATAACCAAAACAGCCAAGAGCTAGTAGCAGGGCACCGTGTGGTTTTAGTCGGTAGGAGTTCGCAATAGCATCTATTAGTAATTCCACACGTAAAAGAAAGAAACTCATCTTTATGTGGAGATATTTCTAAAATGAACACTTGAGAAGATTTATACCGTTGATTGACGGCACTCGGTGGAACTTGCTGCACCTATTGCAAAAATAACCGGCCAAGTGCGAGACGAACTCTCGCACGGAGGGTTTAAAGTGGAACCCCATAAACGAGACATGAGGCCTTTTTTTTGTTTAACGTGAAGGAAAATCCTCATGGATGTTATGCCGGACTCCTACCGACTAAAAAACCTCACGTAACGCCCAACAGCCTATGGTTGGGAGCCCCGAGCAAGCCCTCGGAAGGATGTCCCAGGACAGGACTCCCAACAGACCCACGGCCGCCACTAAAGTTTTCACTGTACAGTAGTCCTACCGACTAAAAACCACGCGAATCCTGCCTATCAGCCTACGGTTAGGAGCCCCGAGTATGCCCTCGGACTGAAGCATACTGCGGCCGCGTCTTTGGGGGGTTGTTCAATTGTTATTGGGCGTGCATTAATCGCTCACGTCACGCTATCGTCCTGCTTCTGTAAGGACGGTGAGCAGCCGCGTCACCATTCTCAGGCCCCCGGTCACGGAGGCTCATAGTATGGGGCGCGGCAGCAGACTGTGGAACTCGGGTGGAAGAGTTCTCTCCCGCTTTCTCCCCGCCGCCGCTGTCACTTTCTTGAGCATAACCTGCTCACAGGAAGAGAGCTATGGCCCCGCTCCAGCGCCTCCTTGCGCCATTTAAACAATGACGCAAGGGCCCTCGCTTTCTCGCTTCCAGGTCCCATAGAGGGGTCCCGGCTAGAAGACATGCCGCCTCAACTGAGATCGTGCGGTATCCCCTTATCATCCTGACAGCCGTCGCCTTCTGCGGGCTAAGCAATCTAGCCGCATTGCTGGCTATCAGGATCTCTGCCCATTCGGGGACCCCGTATAGGGCTATGCTCCGCACGATCCCAAGGTACAGTCTCCTGCAGGGAGTGTTGGGTCTCCTGATATTGGGCAACAACCGCGAGAGTGCGGCTGATGCCACCCTTCCTCAGCTATGGAATCAAACTTCGGAAGTGAGAGCCCCACATACGTCATCGAGAGCCCGATGCCGATGCTGACGCCCCCTATACGTAAGCTGGATCCCGCAGGTGGCCTTTAGGGCTGCCTGTCGGTGCATTGCACCTCGCGCTATAATGAGGATGTCGTCGTAACACGTTACGCACGTAACACGTTACGCCGACACCTCTGAGCAACGGACTACTCAGCACCCAATCGTAACCGATGTTCCACAGAAGCGGTCGTAAGACCGATCCCTATGGAACACCGAACTACACATCTCGTCGACCCTGCCATAGCCAGCTCGGGTAAGTTATGGCCGTCTCGGAAAGATAGGCCCCGACAATTCAACGGAGGTATAGAGGCATTCCATGGTAAATAAGCGCCTCCCAAATGCAGCTCCAGGGCAAGGTGTTAGTTAAAGCGTAGGCGATGTCGACACTGCCACCAACGCCTCACAGTAGGTATTTTTTGTCACAGTAGGTCTGTTGCCGCTGTAGGTAACAAAAAATACCTACTAAAATCCGAAAAAATCCGACTCGCACTTGGGTGTTTTTTTTTTTTTTTTTTTCAATTTGAACACGTGAGTTTCGGTTTCGGTTTCGGTTTCGGCCGAAACTGACCCTGGGGCCGAAAGTTCGGTTTCGGTTTCGGTTTCGGCTGGAAAACCAGTTTCGGTCGGACACTATTTATAATCCATCTTCACCTCCCTATCTAAAGGAAAGGTTCTCTTTTGTTCGTTCTCCTGATGCTCTCTGCAGATCTCACCTACGCTCAAATCTTAAATTTCCTTCTCACAAAACCGGTTTTTATTCATCCTCTTTCACCGTGCATGCAGTCAGACTATGGAACTCACTTCCGCCTGGTATCAGAGACAGTAAAACTATCACCACTTTTAAAAAGTAAGTCCGTGGACACTATTTCTCTACAGTGTAATCCTATTTATTTATTTATGTAATTTTTATTTAAATATACATTATTATATTTACTTATTTATATATGTATTATATACAGTTAATAATATTTATCTTTTATTTTGTGTGTTATGTTAGTTCTATTCTGTTTTGTAAACACACTTTTTCTTGATCTTTTCCTTTTTCTTCACGTTCTCCTTTCGCCGGTCTGCTGGTAGATATTTCTTACAGAAATAAGCAGTACCATTGTACCTATTTATCCTTTTATTATTGTTATTTTACTTTCCTAGTGTGTACATAAATGAATAAATAAATAGATAAAGATTTCTAACTGGTTTTTTGACTATGCTTGTTGTTTTTTTTTTAAAGAATAAAGATCGCATGGAAACACAACCGTGATTACTCAACTTGTGTTCATGACTCCGCTTTTTTCAACCGATTGCTATTAAACAAAGCTCAGATTTAAGCCTTACCAAGATCTATTTAATATAAAAAACTTATAAACATCCGTTCAGTAGTAGTAGTATATTGTTTATTATTAATGAATAAAACTTGATATGGTATTTATTTTATAAAAAATTAAATGTCAAATTATGAAAAAATCAATTAATTTAAAAAAATCGATTATTTTCTTGAGAAAAATCGATAATTTACTAATCGATTTTTCATGCTAAAGAAAAAATCGATTAATTAAAAATCGAGATTTTATGTACAATGTCACATCCCTATGTCGCACTGAACGACGCCGTATATGAAGCTGCGTGCAACGCGGCGGATGCAGCGCCGAGTGAAGCTGCGTGCCACGCGGCGGACGCAGCGCCGAGAGAAGCCACGCCACTCGCGTCGCTCGACGCCTCGCGTGTCCTTAAACGAGCTCCTACATTTCCATATGTTTGAGTTTGGGCGTGACGCGACGCGGGCCGCTTTACGCGCCGCCTCACCATAAACGGTTAAATCGCTTGACGCGCCGCTGCAAGCCACGCTGTACGCGAAGCTTGACGCGCCGCGTCTCTTTAAACGAGCACTAAGAGGAAAATAAGTTACAATCATGGTGATAATGTGTAAAAAGACTAAGCAGTATTGTATCATAACATACAAAAACGTACTACACGTACAAACCACAAATGATCCTGGGGTATCCTTCCGAGGGCTACCCGGACTCCCAACCGTAGGATGTTAGGTAGGATACGTGGGTTTTTAGTCGGTAGGAGTAAGATCTTCCTCACGTTAAAAAAAAATCAAAAACCGGCCAAGTACGAGTTGGACTCGCCTATGAAGGGTTTCGTACCAGCAAGTAACATAATAAAACAGTTCTTATAGTTCGTTGTAACTTTGATTGATGTTTTAACCAAAGACTTCTATATAAACTGAGGTAGACATGCCCTTCGCACCGATTTTTGAAACTTATAAACTGAGCTAATTAGCAGCGTTGCTCGCACTGTTGTGAGTCAAAACTTCGAAAGTAGGTGCTCGACTTGCAATCAGAGTCCATACGCCTTCTCTTTTACTATTTTTCTATTCGTTAATTGCTATTGTGCGTGGTGACAATTACGTAAAAAATATTTATAAGTGAGTGTAGTCTTATTAATGTGTGTATTTGAGGATTGCTTTTGAAATCTCGTTTGTTAGAGTACGGCGCGTCTACCTCAGTTTATATAGAAGTCTTTGGTTTTAACACGTTCGCAGTGGTAGTGATTTTTCTTACCGAAAATTGCGGTTTATGACGTATTAAAAAAAACTTCCAGCTCTATCTCGTTCAAACCAATTTTCGTAGGTAGTTTTTATGGCAATGTATATCATATATTTTTTTTAGATTTATCATTCTCTTAGTTTAGAAGTTAGAGGGGAGGGGTACACACATTTTTCCACTTTGGAAGTGTCTCTTGCGCAAACTATTTACTTTAGAAAAAAATGATTTTAGGAACCCCATTAGCATTTTTGAAGAATCTATAGATTGACGTATGGATTTGATGAAAAAAAATTTAGAGTTTCAGTTCTGAGTATGGGGACCCCCAAAATTTACTGCTTTATTTCTAGTTTTATATTATATAAGAATCTTAATGCGGTTCACAGAATACATTTAATTACTAAGTTTCAATAGCATAGGACATGACGAATCTATAGGGTTCCGTTTTTGCCATTTGGTTACGAAACCCTAAAAACCACATATCATACAAACTATCTTAGTAAATTACAAAACCGCCAATGTGTAAACCAGATTCAAGTTTGTGTCTTTATTTATAGGTCACCAGCTGGATCTAAAAGAAACGTTGACCAAGCAAGGTTTTAAGGCTGGTCAAGTTTCGTGGACGCATTTTGGTTATTGAAGGTACATAACCGAGTTCCGATTCAAGGATGGAGGAGTCTCGAGCCTACGCTAGTAAATCTCATCGTTAATAGTGGTTTGAAATGACGTTAATATACCAATGTTATGTTAATTTGTTATTATTACATAGAAGATAACAATTATCTGCAATCGATGACGGTAGTTGCATACTGGTATGAGAAGAAAAACTGAAAATGGATAACTGTAATGATCTTGTTATCAAGTCGTTCGATGCAATACGATAAAAATATGTGACGCGTACGTCACGTAAGTTTTAAGAAAAATAGAAACAAACAAGAAGCCGTGAGATCATTCTCACCTGACTGCCCATCTCTCAAACACGTTTAAACGCTATTGTGAAAGCACTATCCGATTGACGTTGTCATTTTTGTTTAATTTAAAACTTTGAACAGATGATCCACGTGACCTAGTCACGTAGTTTAATGCGACAGAGTCACAGACTACAAACAAAGTCTCGACATAAGCCCCTCTGCACTCTATTTTATAGAAAGGGGGCGAAAAGACAGAAAAAAGATATCTTTATTGTTATGTTAAACCACTCACTTGGTCCGAGAGGTTATCGTTTTTCTGTCTTTTTGTTTCTATTTTCCTTATCAGCTATTTTGCGCAAGATCATTATGAGATAGATAATATAGATATTGACGAGAAGACTGCTTCCTGGCTCTGACTCCACTCTTCTTACAACTACGATTGTAGTGTTTAGCAAATTTTCGTGTCGTCTTGACAACTACGATCACTGCTATTATAGCCTTATTGGTAAAGATATTAAATAAAACCGGCCAAGTGCGAGCTGGACTCGCCCATGAAGGGTTCCTTAGCAGCACGTATCATAATATAAAAGTTTTTGTAGTTCGTTGTAACTTTGATTGATGTTTTAACACGTTCGCAGTGGTAGTGATTTTCACAGGCGAAAATTGCGGTTTATGACGTATTAACAAAAAACTACCAACTCGTTCTCGTTCAAACCAATTTTCGCTGGTAGTTTTTATAGCCAATGTACATCATATATTTTTTTTGGATTTATCATTCTCTTAGTTTAGAAATTAGAGGGGGGGGACACATTTTTCAACTTTGGAAGTTTCTCTTACGCAAACTATTCAGTTTAGAAAAAAATGATGTTAGAAACCTCAATAGCATTTTTAAAGACCTATCTATAGATACCCCACACGTATGGGTTTGAAGAAAAAAAAACTTTTGCAGTTTCATTTCTGAGTATGGGGACCCCCAAAATTTACTGCTTTTTTTCTAGTTTTATATAAAAATCTTAATGCGGTTCACAGAATACATCTACTTACTAAGTTTCAATGGCATAGGTCTTACAGTTTCGGAGAAAAATGGCTGTGACACACGGACGGACAGACAGACAGACAGACATGACGAATCTATAAGGGTTCCGTTTTTTGCCATTCGGCTACGGAACCCTAAAATGTCTAATGTTTAGAACATCGAAATAACTTTCTAATAAGCGGGAGACATTAATATCCCAAGCTAAATATTTGGTTTCACACAAAACCTGAATAGGTATCTTATAATATCACTTACCGGAAAAACGAAATCAACCATGCTGGATACCTAAACTGACCATACGTCCCGTTTTGAACGGGACTGTCCCTTTTTTCGGTCACTTGTCCCGTTGTCCCCAAACAAAGCGCCGGGACGCTAAATTGTCCCGTTTTCTGAAGACTCGCGATTTTTTTAAAATTTCGTGTTCTTGGGACATGCGCGGGCGGTGAATTTAAAGCCAGTCCGTGTTTTCACTACACTATTGTATTTTGTGTAAAGTTCGTGAAGTAGTTTAGTGGTGAACCGATAACTAAATTGAAATTTTCCAATTGCGAACACTTGGAAAGGTCTTCTTTCGAAATTGCCCTCCTATGGACTGCCCGAGATTTTATGCGGATTATGACAGAGCTTTTTGGCTGGTAGAACCATCAGGGCCTTCGTTGACGGCAGCTGTTATGAGTGCATGGCCATTAACGCTGGAGTACCACAAGGCTCAGTGTTGTTCCGTACCAGAGTCATTGATATGCAGAAGAAACAGATTTCTGCTGCATATCAATGACATGTTGTCTGTTGACGGCATTTATTGTTATGCAGACGACAGTACGTGCGACACTTGTTACATAGGCCGCCCCGGAGTAGGGCTTGAATATCGGACGTTTTTTCAGTTCCGGAATTGGGTTTCGATATTCAGTATTTGAATTCCGGAATTCCGGAATCCCGGAACTCAATCAAGTCTCGTTTTGTACAAAATAGTGATATGTAAAAAAAGAAACGGGAGCTGACAGTCCTACGTGATTAGTGATAAACTACTTTGATTTCCAGTAAAAAAATACTTATTTTAACGTAACCAACTAAAAACCACACGTCTCCTGACTATTGCCTACGTCGTTTGGCCCGGGTAGGCCCTCAGAAGGATGACCTCAGGATTCCCCACAGACCTGACTATCACTGCGGCCTCACCTGGGAGGTTCGGGTGCTGTCCCGCGTATTTGGGGCTTGTTCAGGTGTTATCCCGCATCTCAGGGCGTGTGGCGTGTGTGAAACTTTCACGTCACGCTTTCGTCTTGGGCGTGCTTTTGTAAGGACGGCGATCAGCCCTCCCACCGTCCTCAGGCCCCCCCTTAAAAAGGCCGATAGTCTTGGGCAAAGACATGCCGGATTCGGGTGGAAGCTTTCTCTCTCGATCACTTTTCGCCGCATTAACTGATCACAGAGAGACACAGTGGCGTCCCACTTACTCCCACTGGAGATCATAGCTCGCGCAATGGTCTCCAGCGAGAGAATGTCGACGTCGAGACCTACCATGAGGACCGCGCGCTGTTAAGCCCACGCTGTGCACTCCACTAATGTGTGAAGTACTGTGTCCTCACTGCGTTCCTCACAGTGCTGGCACTCAGGTCTGGTTTCCCGTATTCGTCACAGATACTTACTGAAGCTCCCGTGCCCGGTAAGCATCTGTGACAACCGGTAGGACAGAGCACCCGCACCGTGGCTCCTCTCTAGTCTCGCCCATGACCGGTCTGACCGCCGTGATTGTGGCGATTCGGCGATTCCCCCCTTGTGTGATGTGATGTGGCGATTCGGTTTGTTGCTCAAGTCCAGTTCTCCACGGTTTCCTTGTGGAGCTGGAACTGCTCAACCTAGATTTCTGGAGACGTAGGCCTATGAACCCGCTCCAGCGCCTCCTTGCACCAGAAAAGAATTTTTTTTTTTTTTTTTCTTTTTTATTAAGAACAATGTTCTTAATAATTAATTACAATCTAGCCGTTATATAAGTTTATGGCTAATAAGTAATTTACATCTAACTTAATTTACTAGGTATACTGTTTTTAAACTAAGATTCATGTTCATTGCACTTTCTTAGAGTCTGTTAAGTATGAAAACACTTTGTTCACGTGTTCTATATTATAGCACTATCACTAATATTTGTTCACTACACTAATTCAAAAGGCTTAGTTCGTTTTAATCGTCTCACTATGTCCGTGGTATCAAGCAATTGGATCGCTTCGATATTCACATGGTGTAGGAGTCTGCGTTCGTGGGCTGCAGCAGACTTCTGTATGGTTTGGTAGACAGTATCCACGTTGAGATCACGGTGGAGGTCGTCATTTCGTACATACCAAGGCGCATTGACGATTGCCCTTAGTATTTTGTTTTGGTATCGCTGTATTATGTCTACGTTGGTTGGTTTAGTACAGCCCCAGAGTTGTATACCGTACTTCCAGATAGGCATCAATGTAAGCTTATATATTAGTAGCTTATTATGAATTGACAGACTAGAGTTTCTGCCTAGTAACCAATGCATACTTTTGTATCTAAAGTCCAGCTCTTGCCTTTTCTTTTTAACGTGAGCTTTCCACCGAAGTTTGGCATCAAGCGTCATGCCCAGATATTTTGCTGTGTTTGCGTGTGGCACTTGTAGGCCATTTATAAATATGGGATGGTACTCATGTTTTTTATTTGAGAAGTCAATGTGTAAGGACTTTGATTCATTTAACTTTATTTGCCATTTATGTGCCCAGTCATAAATTTTCGTAACAGCCGCTTGAACTTTCCTAACGGCTTCTTTGTGGCTCGACCCTGTAGCCATAATGGCAGTGTCGTCAGCAAAAGTTGCGATTGTATTTTGTTGTGTTTCTGGTATATCGTAGGTGTATAGCAGGTAGAGAATTGGACCTAATACACTCCCTTGTGGTACCCCTGCTTCAATTGTGTTAAGCTCAGAATACGCATCTTCTTGTCGTATTCTGAATGCTCTGTTGGTGACGTAAGATGTTAATATGTCTGAAAAAGCTTTTGGCAGCGTTTTTTTTAGTTTATATATTAGTCCTTCGTGCCAGACTTTGTCGAAAGCTTGTGCTACATCTAAGAATACTGTACTACAAACTTTTTTACCTTCTAAAGCTTTCTCAATGTTATTCGTTATCCTATGAACCTGGTCTATAGTACCACCAGAAAAGAATAAATTAGAAATATAATTAATTTATTTTAACAAGGACGCAAGTGGCCTCGCTGCCAGATCCTCGAGACATGCCGCCTCTGAGCAACGGACCACGCAGCACCCAATCGTAACCGATGTTCCACAGAAGCGGTCTTAAGACTGATCTCTGCGGAACACCGCACGACGTATCCCGCTGACCCGGTTTGGCCCTAGCCAGCTTGGGTAAGTTATGGCCCTCTCGGAAAGATAGGCCCCGACAATTCGACGGAAGTAGGGAGGCACTCCATGATAAATAAGCGCCTCCCTAACGCAGCTCCAGGGCAAGGTGTTGAAGGCGACGCCGGTGTTTCTTGACATGGCCATCGCTTTCAACACCACCTCACCCTGCGAGGTTACTTCCTCCGTCAGTCTTCTAATGCGCATGATCGCATCCACGGTGGAGCGCCCTTGACGGAAACCAAACTGGTTATCCGCCAGATCTGGCCCCACGCGTGTGAGGTGCCCGACTGTGCGCTGTGCAATGATACTCTCAAGGAGCTTGCATACCTAACGAGGTATGCAAGCTCCTTGAGCGTATCATTGTTGGGGATCAACTGATCGGGGATCGGCCGAAGTTGCTTAACGGAGCAACACGATCGGCCGATCCCCGGATGGGTAGACTGCCGACCACCTTGCCTTTCGGATCAGAACCAGTTTCCCAGTCTTCCAGACCTTGAGAATCTGGCCTTATTCGAGGCATGCACTAAAGAGCTCCATCACTCGAGGCCCGAGATCCTCAAGAGTCAGGACCCACGCTCGGCCTGGAATGCTGTAGGATCCAGGGACACGGTCCGTGCGGAATCTAAGCCGCAGTACAGTCGCCCCTAACTCATCTTCACTGACTTCGGGCACGTCGTTCTCGCTGTAATCAGCGTCGTGCGCCTGAGACGGAGCCATGTGCGACGGAATATGTCCCTCCGCCTTAAAGAGAACAGGGAACCTAGGACCCTCCTCACTCTGGGTCAGTGGAGCGCAAATTTTGCTCCTAATAAGAAGGTACGGGCCCCATGAGTTCCGTCAGAACTATGCTGAGCGAGACCCTCCAGCGGGAGTAAGTGGGACTGCGCCGCCTCTTTCTGCGAGCAGGACATGCTCGTGAAGGAGGCGGCGGGGCGGGTGCGGGAGAGAGCTATCCCACCCGAGTTCCGCAGTCCGCAACGTGTCTTCGCCGAGGACTATCGGCCTCCATGACCGGGGGTCTGAGGACAGTGAGAGGGTCGCTCACCGTCCTTACAGAAGCAGGCCCATGATGGCAGAGTGACGTGAGCAACTTACGCACGCCCCCCCCCCCCGGTCCCCTTTAGAAGCGGGATCACACCCGAAACCCCCCAAAGACGCAGGATAGCACCCGAACCACCCCCTGGGCGAGGCCGTAGGTCTGTTGGGAGTCCTTGGACATCCTTCCGAGGGCTTCCCCGGGGCTGCCAACCATAGGCTGTTGGGTGTCACGTGAGGTTTTTTAGTCGGTAGGTGTCCGGCATAACATCCCATGAGGATTTTCCCTCACGTTAAACAAAAAGAAAATGCTGAGCGAGACCTCTGTCAAATTCTTACAGCGTTTCTATCAAAGTTCAATTTAACTCGTAGCATAAGTCAGAGCTCTCTCTATAAGTCTAAGTTCGCACTATAAATTTGAAGTCTAAATGTAAAAAAAATACAAAAACGTCATCAATACTATTATTGTTATTTAAATAGTATGTTTTCTATCAAATACCATTAATTTTATGGATTTACATTTTAGTAGGTTTTAGTAATATCATCAAATAAAATGATTAATACCTAAGTACATAATCGAATTAATTTGTTAATAGAGAAATCCTAAATTATCAACATTGTAGTAATTAAAGGTAATTAAATTGCATAAGAAGCTTATAATCTACATTTTTGTTTGTAATTAAATTAAAGAAGAAGCGAAAATATCTTTTTTTTTTTCAATATCGAAATACCGGTATTGATCTCGCCAATTCCGGAATTGAGAACGATATTAGATTTTATCGGAATTCCGGAATTATGTCAATTCCGGAATTCCGGAGTTCAAGCCCTACCCCGGAGTCTCTCGGGCTGCAGTCAGTGCCGTGAAAAACTTGTGTCTGAAATCGAGAGTGGTTTACTAATGTTTGCCATAATTTAAAATGCCCTAATTTCATATGCCATACTGGTATTTGCCATAATTTCATTAGACATAACGTTACAGTTGCCATAATCGTGAAATGACATAAAATGACATTCACTAATTCCATTGGTCATAATCGATCAAGTGTCATAATAATTAAAATCCATAAATGTATTTGCCATAATTTCCATTTTCCAAAACTTTTATTCACCATAATATAAATAAAGATAATTTATACGACACAGATAATTTATTCACAATTAAACCTAAAACTAAACCTCATATGGCGTCTACTAACTAAACCACGAAGACTTAAGGCTCCGCTTCGCTTCGCTCCCGCCTTAGTCTTCTAACCTAACCTATCCGAGTCGGATTGCACTGAGTCGGGGTGTTAACGATAATTAATTTCGACCTAACAATATTATGTATTATTTTCGTAATTATATCAAATTTTAATTATGCCAAGAGTCGATTATGAGATGTGTTACTTATGGAAACTAATTATTATGATATATGTTGTTATATTTAGAAAGTCATTTTATGGCAAATAAAAGTTATGACTGTTGAGTTGTTAAGGCAAACGTTATTAGTATAAATGATAATAGTTCAAGTAAATATTATGATCGGGGATGATTATGGCAAACAATATTAGTGCAAATGAATTTATGGAAAACGAGAGAAGACCATCGAGATTACCTACTCTCACCAGAGCGTCCGACTGGGGTAAACATGGAGTACTGCTGTCACCTTTTGGCGGGGGCACCTGAATGTCAACTTCGACCGTTCGACTCGGTGCAAAAGCGAGTCATGAGAGTTGTCGACGATCCTATGCTTGCAGTGCAGGTGGTGTGGAACCTCTTCGCGAGAGGAGAGACTTTTCCTCCTTGTGCGTGTTCTACCGCCTGTAAAATGGTTTATGCTCTGAAAAATGTTTGATATGATGCCCATGGCTACTTTCTATCATGGCACGGCTCGCCATAAGGTGTTCATCCTCACACTTTGCCTCTTTTTTTTTATACCACTAAGGTGGCAGACAAGCATACGGCCCACCAGAAGGACTGGTGGTCACCGCAGCCTATGAACGTTTGCAACGCCAGAGTCGCCACACTCGCGCTGCCGACCCTGTAAAAACCTTCTTAGACCCCTTTTGAAGAACCCCATACTGTAGGCGTTTGGGAAAACCGAGGCAGGAAGATCATTCCACAACCTAAGCGTGCGCGGAAGAAAACCCCTACCGGATCTAACCGTGCTCGAACGCTCCGGACGTAGGAGTGTGAGGATGAAATCCCTGTCTATGGCGAGCGGTGCGATGATAGAACGTAGCCGTGGGCATCCTGTCAAACAATTCCTCAGAGCACATACCATTGTACAGGCGGTAGAACACGCATAAGGAGGCAAAGTCTCTCCTGTCGCGAAGAGCTTCAACACCACCTGTCAGTATAGGATCGTTGACAACTCTCACAGCTCGCCTCTGCACCGAGTCAAATGGACGAAGCTGATATTCAGGTGCCCCCGCCCAGAGGTGACAGAAGTAGGTACTCCATGTGTGGCCGCACTTGCGACTTATAGAGAAGCAGTGTTTGCGCCGCAGTAAAGTACCGTCGTGCACTGTTGAGCACACCGAGCTTCTTGGAAGCTAGCTTTGCCTTGTCCTCTAAATGACTGCGGAACTGAACGTCACTGGAGATGTCAACACCAAGGATCCCTATACTTTTAGAGATGGAAAGAGATGTGCCCTGGAATTGTGGCGCTACAGTAATTGGGGCTTGCTTAGCGGTAAAGAAACACGCCTGTGTCTTGGAGGGGTTGAACTGGACAAGGTTTTGTCTACCCCAATCGGACACTTTAGTAAGAGTAGCCTCGATTTCAGACACAAGCTGTTCACGACTTTTTTCCACTGCGTCCCGAGAGATACCGGGGAGGCCTGTGTAACAAGTGTCCCCCGTACTGTCGTCCGCATAACAATAATTGCCGTCAATAGACAACATGTCATTGATATGCAGCAGAAACAGAGTAGGGGACAACACAGAGCCTTGCGGTACTCCAGCGTTAATGGCCATGCAGTCAGAACAGCTGTTCTGACTGCATGGCCATCCAACCGTCGACAACAGCCCTGATGCTTCTACCGGCCAAAAAGCTGGACACCCATCCGCATAATCTCTCGGTCAGTCCGTAGGAGGGCAATTCTTTAAGAAGACCACGGTGCCAGACCCGGTCAAAGGCTTTAGAAATGTCAAGGCTCACTGCTAGAGCCTCGCCCTTACTCTCGATGGCCGTCGCCCATCGGTGTGTGAGGCACACGAGAAGATCGCCTCTTGAGCGTTCGAGCACGTTTAGATCCGATAGGGGCTTTTTCCCGTAAATCCGCATCTTACGTCGTAGAATGATCTCTCCTTGTGTTTTGGTTAAGTTAACCAGGTCCCTAAACACCTCTGTTTCGGCACTACGGTGCCAAGGAGTTTTAGTCAGGAACAAGATCAGGTGCTGGGCGACCCTCACACTGTTCCACGCCTCGCCAGCGTGGTTAGTTTGTAAGCGGATCACTCCTTGTAAAAAAAAAAAGATCTCCCTGCCTCGTTTTTTAAACGCCTACCGTATGGGGTTCTTCAAAAGGGGTCTTAGAAGGTATAAACCTTCTAAGACCCCTTTTGATATTGTATAAACAGGGTCGGCAGCGCGAGTGTATCGCCTTCGGTGTTGCAAACGTTCATAGGCTACGGTGACCACCAGTACATCTGGTGGGCCGTATGCTTGTCTGCCACATTAGTGGTATAAAACATGGGAGGGGGGGGGGGTTTGCCACAGAACTGTTTTTCTTTTTTGCCGTTTTTTGGTACGGAACCCTTTGTGCGCTAATCCGACTCGCACACGTAAAAACTTGTGTCCCGTTTTGGGATCAAAAATAAATGGTCAGTTTATGGATACCCCAAGGTTTTGACGACTCGATCTTCATGTGCCCATGATCTGAAACAATACAATTCTAGTTGAAGCTGTGTTATAGGTACTGGTAGGTATACCAAACCATTTTTTAGTCTAGAATTTGCGAGTTGAGACCTGATCGACATGGGACATCAATATCCATATTTGGGAAATACCAGCAGTCGACTCAAACAATCAATTAAAAAGTTCATCACAAGCCATTGATGAATGTAGGTTTCTCCCAACGTGATTTTTGAGGGTCATTTGCCATACTGCAGCTCAATGGTCAGCCGAGTTGTTTTTAATTTTTTTTTTTTTTTTTAATCAAGTCATCAGTTTTAAGACTTCCATTAAAATTACAACACTATAATACAGACATCTGTACAATCTACCTCCGAATACGTAATCGATTAACTTTTACTTCCAAATAGAAAACCAGTCTATCTAGAAAGACAACACCCAGGTACCTAGATATGACGCATGTCTTGTTGACAAAACACATTAAACCACAATCACATCCACAATCTCTCCTCGTTAAGCTGTCTATCCATTTATCAGTTGTTGTTAGCTTGTGATGGCAATTTGCGAGCCTGTTATCCAATAGTTGGAATTGGAGAGTTCGGGGTTCGAGAGTTCGCAATTGGACAATTGCCGGGTCGTTTATGGACATTTTATACCTCATCAAGACGTCATTGAAAGTACAATAGAAAGGTTAGATAGTGGTTGTATAGAACAAAATTCTTAATACCTTTCCGCAGAGTAATCGCGCCGGGAATATTGGGCCAAGAAAATACTTGCGACCCTGAAGTAGGAGTAGGTTTAGGGAGTGCTCCTTGCGACGTGTTGGCCTTCTCGACTGACTGCTGTGATACGATCTGTACTACATTTGACAAGCCTAGTAATACTAACTTCTAATCATAGCTCCATCTGTTTGAAATTTAGCTATCCCATTTCACCTTTTTGGGGGTGGAATTTTGTACAAACCTTACTTAGTGGGTTACCCCAGTTGTGTGTTTCGCTTAGGCGTTTATGGGTGAATCACCCGAACTTTATTAGTATAGAATGTAGAAGAGTGCCCGAAAGGATAGGTACATGAAAAGGTTAGACGATAGAAGATAGTTCAAAGAACCTATAAATAATATCTTTGGTATTGACCTCATCTCAACTGCGTCGATTCTACTTTCATCAGCCAACATGAACCTTACAAATAAACAGTTTCAGATACGTAACTACGTCGAATCAAAACATGTTATTCTGTAACATAACTAACATAACTATTACACAAATTGGCAAAATATACACTAAGCAGACTAAGTACAGTTAGAGAGGCAACCAGCAAGTCTACCAAATAATAGAAATTGGATGCTAACTCATTGTACAGTCGTAACGAAGTATCTAGCAGCTCGCATTCTGTGATGTGAAATACTGCGATAAACTTTTTAACTTGGTTTCACATACTTTAAGGTATGGAATTCTAAAACATCTTTTCTTAGTAAGTGCCTACATTAATAAATAGAGGTAGGTTCATATTTCGTAAGAAGACATACCTGGGGACTCATCCGCCTAGGTACACCTAACTGTACCTCAACGAGACTAATCTCTTCGTTCATTTTAACTAAGCTGGGACTGAAATGGTGAGTGATCGGCAATATGGCCTTTAGTGTAACTCATGTTTGGGGTGAGGCTATGGAAAGATACGGAAGGTCCTTGCCTCCTTGGCTATAAACCTAAATACATATCGCCAAAGCTTTTGAATGGAGTATGGCAGATTTATTACCAACGGACCCCAAGTATCTGTCCCCTCACGGGGTCCGCTGGGAACTGAAGATAATTTCATGTCCAAGGGACCCCCTTGCTAAGTACGTGGGGTCCGTTGGGAAAAATAATTCCCTACGGACCCCCACTCTCCTCCGCGTTAATAAAAAAATAGTTTAGGTGGTTACAAAAAAAACGGACCCCGTGAGGGGACAGATACACGGGGTCCGTTGGGAATATACGGTATGGCATGCGTCTTTCCTTTCCAAGCTTTCGGCACATGGACTACCGCCTCATTTGTGCTACTGGATGCCCAGCTTCTGCACGGGCGATGTATACCTACGTCCTATACCCTCTATGATGCTCAGACCCCGTTTTACGCAGTTTAATGTCGAGGTAGGTACCACAGGGTCTGCGTTGTTCTCAACCCTTGTTCTTCTACATATCAATGCATGTTGTCCCTCGGGAGCGTGTATTGCTATGCAGACGATAGTAGCCTGAAGAACTCTTCATTCTAATTCTTTCCTTTCTTTTTCAATCCCGAACAGCGCGTGCCGGGCGGAGGTACCACTCTCACACTTCGCCAGAAAGGACCCGACCACACGATTCAAAAGATCATTTCGGTGTCGAACCATAAAAACCTGGAACGACATGCCAGCACACATGTTTTCCTCTTCTTACATCCCCGGGTTCTTCAAGCGGAGCGTGAAGAGGCACATCATTGGGCCGTCAACTTGAGGTTCACTGTCAATAGTGTTGTAGACTATGAGAGTGGCCCCCAATCGCTAGATGTCGTCATAGCTTTCCATCAGGCCGCAGGCGACAAATTTATATAGTTACCTACAGCGAGTAAATGCCAAAAAGAAGTAGGTACCAGTAAGACTTTGCCAGAGACCGTGGGCCCGTTTGAGCGCGTACCACTACCAGCTGAGGTGCCCATACATAGTCCATACTATATCAAGAATTACGGTACGCCAACGATGCACTCACGCTCCCCTTCCCCTCTCAGGGGGGCCGCAGTGGTAGCCACAGTTCTGTTGGGAGTCCTGGGGTATCCTTCCGAGGGCTTACCCGGGGCTCCCAACCGTAGGCTGTCAGTTCGTCGCTTGCCTTTCTAACTGACGTAACTGACATATTTTTCCAAACTGAATTATCTACACCATTTTAATCCATTTTCGAAGACGAATCAATCTGTCTAATTGACTTATCTGTATGTCTTACCAGTCCTTAGATATCCTAAAGATTGAGGCAGATGTATCTACATTTTGTTGAAACTTAGACTTTACTAAAAGACTTATGTCACTTACAACGTTTAGTAAGATTTTTTTGCAGTCTTTAAAAGATCTATTGGGGACGTAAATGACATAATACGTCGTTTAGTGTGTGTGAAACTTCGGATATTATGCGGTAGTACATAGTTTCAGTTACGTCAAACAAGAACCGGGGGTCGGGCGGAAGCACAGAGCATCGCGCGCCTTTACAGAGGGAGAGGCCAAAGCTAGCAAACCCCCTCTGGCAATAATTTGACATTTTGACGACTAAAAGTGCCCAGTTACATAAAAACTGTTTTTTGAAGTTTCTTTCACTAGACTAAGTCTAGTTGACAGCGGGCGCGGTTGAAATGTCATTTTATAAAAATGATGAAGTAATTAGATATAAAAATAAATGACGTTAAATGACGTGATACACACATCAACACCGTCTAGGGATATTTCACATTTTCTCAATTTTCAGAAAATCTGTTAGGAATAATATGCAACAATGTTATATTCTTAGGAAGCCCATTTTTCAGACTATATTTTAAAATAAAATAAAAATATTTTCGACTTATATAATTTTTTTAAAAAATGAAAACAAAAAGTAAAAAAATGGTGCAACTAAAGATGAATGTGTCATTTACGAAAAAATAAAAAAATAAGTAATTTCTTTTCAATTTTTTGCACTGATAGGAAAAATCAGTAGTCAGTAAAACCACCCATGACGTTAGCCACGGTCCTGCAACGGTTTTTCATGCTTTGAATTAAGTTATCAAAGTCTCGCTGCGGGATATTGTCCCAAGTTCTGCTAAGATGCAAAAAAAGTTGCTCTTCAGTCGCAATGTCTGCAGGAAAATTCTTATAAGCCCTTCTTTGGAGCATGTCCCACGCATGCTCTATGGGGTTTAAATCAGGCGATTGCGCCGGCCAGGGTAAAACCGACCCGTCATGGTCCTGCAGCCAGCTGGTCACCGCTCGCGCTGTGTGCGGACGGGCGTTGTCATGCACGAGAGTAAATTCTTGACCAATTTGAAGTCGATGAGGGTAGACAATGGGTACAAGCACCTAGTCGCGGTATTTTTCAGCGGTCATGGTGTTTCTAATCCAAACGAGGTCCGTTCTTCCACCAAAACGAATTCCCGCCCAAACCATAATTGTCCCGCCCTTGTATGATGGACCACCTGGGGGTGTTGCTCACGGCCAGGAACTCGCCAAACGCGTACTCTTCGTGAATCGGGATGAAAACCGAATCGGGACTCATCGGTAAACAGTACTACAGACCACTGGTTATCTTCCCAAAGCAAATGTTCACGAGCCCACTCTTATCATCGTCCACGATTTCCTCTTTGTAGTGCTGAAGTACGAAGTGGCCTGCGAGCATGAAGGTTAGCTTCATGCAGTCTCCTTCTCACAGTTTTGTCACTGACAAGCAATTGGTGTTCTGACTGGAGCCGTTGAACCAACTGCACGGCTGCAAGGTTTGGCTGCATTCTCGCGGCAACTTGTAAAAAACCGGTCTTGTTGTTGGGTGATTATGCGTCTCCCGCCACGGTGTCTTTCAGCCACTTCCCCGGTTGCACGATAACGTGACCACAATCTTGAAAAAACGTTTTGCCTGGTTCCAATCTCCTCAGCAATACTCCGCTGAGTAGCCCCAGCTTGGAGCATGCCTACTGCCCTTAGCATTTCTTCTCTAGTTAAATGGCGTCAATACAATGAAATAAATTCGTAATTAATCAATAACTAGCTTTAAAACTTCAACTGAACAAAACAAATACCAATTAACTATCGTCGGTATAATTAAAATTTCGAACTTCGCTATATTAATGCCGCGCAAATCATTTGTTTTAATTTCTTTTTTGTATTTTAAATTTGGAATCATTCAAATATACCAACAAAATAAGATTCAATCAAAAGTTTTTAAAATCGGCCAGTATTTTTTGAGATGCAGAACTTTTTAAAAAATATCCCTAGACGGTGTTGATGTGTGTATATAATTTTTACTTAAGTACAAACTTGTATGAAAAAATGATACACTAACGCTGAATTGATTAAACTTTTTGTTACAAAATTACAAAAAAGAATTACAACGTTTTGTTACAATTTGCTATTTTTTATAACTGTGAGTTTATAATGGTTACGTGTTCGTAATTTGTAACTTGTAATTTGATTACAACTGATTATTTTTGTACCGAGTTTTATTACACGATTTATAGTACAAAATCACCCGACGTAAGTGACGACAAATACAGTCCGAATCGAAAACAAAGTTCTCTCAAAGTGACGTATCTGCTTTGAACATTTATTATTAAAACTAGCTGACCCGCGCAACTTCGTTTGCGTCACATGAGAGTGAGAAAGAGAGAGGTATGGTATTAATATTTCGAGTATTATAATGTTTCCCGTTGCATTTACCCCCGTTGCGGTTATTCCCGTCGTGTCGCGTCGCTTGTATTTATTAGAGCTGAACCGCCTATCTTCGTTTGCGTCACATGAGAGTAAGAAGGAAAGAGTTGTTAAAGTGATATAATGTTTCCCGTCGCTTTAACTTCCACCTATTCGTTTTTCGGTATGGAACTTATCGTGTGCGAGTCCGACTCGCACTTTCGGTTTTTATCATTCAGTTGACTGGCTGCCACTGCAGACCAAGTTTACTCCCGTCTCACGTCGCTCATACTTTAAAACTTACTATGAGGGTTATTGTAAGTGAATCTTAAAATATAGACATATGCTATTTAGGACTTTTTTCTATAACTTTTTAAGAGGAACAATTTTGTGATATATAATTTTTACGTAACTTTAACTATTTATGCAGCGTCCGCATTGAAAGCTCTCAAAAGTAAAAAATAATCCCCTTTCTCGAAACAATATTCATGGCTGCTTCGCTCCTATTTGTCTTAGCGTGATGTTATATCACCAGTAGCCATCATCAATAAATGGACTATTAAACTATAAAATATTTTTTTAAATACAACCAGTAGTTTCTGAGATCCTAGCAAAAACAAACTCTTCAGTTTCATAATATCGTGAGCGAACCTTAAGAAATAGACAAATTAAGTTATTGTGAGCGAACCTTAAAAGATAGACATATGCTGTCGCGGACTTTTATTTAGAACTTTTTAAGAGAAATAATTTTGTAGAACACAATTTTTACCTAACTTTAACTATTTACGCAGCGTACGCCTCGGAAGCTCTCGGTAAAAAATATTCCCCGTTTTCAAAACATTCTTGATTGCTGCTCCGCTCCTATTCGTCTTAGCGTGATGTTTTATAGCCTATAACCATCCTCGATAAATGGACTATCAAACTGTAAAAGAATTTTTGAAATCCAACCAGTAGTTCCTGAGATCCTAGCGTTCAAACAAACAAACAAACAAACAAACAAACAAACAAACAAACTCTTCAGCTTTATAATATTAGTATGGATAATAATAATAATATTTTAATTAAATTTATACCCACACAAAGTTCTCTCTGAGATCTACATACAGGCAGATTTTTTTTTTGCTCAAGCTGATAAATGTCGAGCTGTTTCCGATTTTAGGTAACCATAAACCGAACAAAGCTTGCCCTGAACATTTTGCTAAATGTCAGTTACGTCAGTTAGAGAGGCAAGCGACGAGTTGTCAGGTAGGATACGTATGGTTTTTAGTCGGTAAGAGTCCGGCATAGCATCCATGTAGGATTTTCCTATCATTAAAATAAAACGCCAGCGATGCAGTTTATACTTATCGTAATGTACTTACCTAATTTTTTATCCCGTTGAGGGGTCATGTCCATACAAACATTAATGCAGAGGTCAATGATAAGCACATTAAGCACGCAATCGTAATTACCCGACCAGGCTCATGTGAGACAATTCATTAACTTCAACATTTAATACCTAACATGTCAAAAAATACCCTCTTGAGCGAAGTACCTAAATTGCACGATGCCACTGCTGCATACAACCTAAAACGCGAAATACCTGAAACTCGAAGTACCTAAATTGCACGATGCCTAAAAACTTAATGTGCCTACAATATACTTTGACAACAATGTTTAATGCCTAGGAATGGAAATGCCTAAAATGAAGATTGCCAGCACAATACAAGGTATGGGGGTATTCAGGTACATTATTTATGATCACGTCTTTATCCCCGAAGGGGTAGACAAAGGTAAAATGTGGGTCTACTATATTCCCACATTTCACCTTTTAAGAATTTATCCACGTGATAGGTAGTGAGCCGTATTGATATAGACAGGCGCAGGTTGTGACTGCCTGCTGTTGAAAATTTTCAAGCCGCCTAAAAGGTTTTTAGCTTGACTTAACTACTGCCATTTTACTGGCAACCGGGACCAATGGCTTAACGTGCCTTCCGAAGCTAAGATGGTCACCCATCCAAGGACTGGCCATAGCGAAAGTTCCTTACTACAGTACTCGTTTACAGAACACCGAGACCGCGGGGTCACGAGCGCTTCAGGTACGGTTCCATTCAGGTACGGTCGGCCAAATTGGTTTACCATTTCTGACAACACTTTGTGATAAATTGTTTCACATCCATTTTGTAAAAGGTGATTAAACGAAATAATGTAATGAACAGAGATGTGATTTATTTGAAATACTTCTATTTAAAATGCAAATACAAAATGCAAAATACCTATTTTGTATTTTGAATTTAAATGCCTTTTATTAAAAAGCATTTTGTATTTTATTTGAAATACCTTTCGAGATTTATTTTGCATTTTTAACATTCATTTCAAAATGCAAAATACTTTGTGATTAAGTTCAGCCAACATCACCAGCCAAACAAAATGAAATGAACGAAATTGTTCGTACGGTGGGATGATTACTCTCTCGCTCTAGACCATGGTGCTAGCCATGATCTCCAGCGGGAGTAAGTGGGACTGCGCCGCCTCTTTCTGCGAGCAGGTCATGCTCGTGAAAAAGGCGGCGCCGGCGCGGGCGGGGCGGGAACGCGAAAGAACTTTCCAACCCGAGTTCCGCAGTCAAGTCGGCGGCGGCTTGGGCGCCGCCAACGTGTCTTCGCAGAAGACTGTCGGCCTCCACGACCGGGGGCCTGAGGAAGGTGAGAGGGCTGCTCACCGTCCTTACAGAAGCAGGCCCATGACGGCAGCGTGACGTGAGAAATTCACGCACGCCCCCCTAAAAGCGGGATCACACCCGAAACCCACCAAAGACGCGGGATAGCATCCGAACTACACCCTAGGCGAAGCCGCAATGGTGGCCGTGGGTCTGAAGACTCCAAGTCCTGGGACATCCTTCCGAGGGCTAACCCGTGGCTCCCAGCCATAGACTGTTGGGCGTTACGTGAGGTTTTTTAGTCGGTAGGAGTCCGGCATAGCATCCATGATGGCTTTTCCCTCACGTTAAAAAAAACGGTCGAATGATTATGAGAACTCACAGAAGAAAAATGAGTGATGATGTATTTGAACGAAATAAAAATATATTGATGTTTATTTTTTTCACTTTTTAACAATACTAGTCCAGTTGTTATTATTATTACCTAATAAAAGAAAAGTATAATAATAATAAAATAAGAACTAGATACACAATCAACCGAAATAAATGGCCACACAAGTCACAAAATGGAGCCATGTCTCTCTTTTCGTTAGTCTAGTTTTTTACATTATTTTAAGTGAGTACTATTATTATTAATAACATAACAGAATTTATTGATACGCGTAGGTACTGATAAATATGACCAAATGGTCATGCTCATAAGGTGACATGATATTAGACGTTTTTATTCGGCTCGGCATTGTGTCTCTATTTCTCATGATAAATACCTAAAATAAATAAAAATATGTGAAATTTGGTAAAAAAGTATTTTATTTTAAAAAAGTATTTTGAAAATACCTATTTTGCATTTAGCATTTGAAATACAAAACGCAAAACTATTCGGTATTTTGCATTTGAAATAGTAAATCTGAAGAGTATTTTGCATTTTGTATTTAAATGCTTTTTTAAAACCATTTTGTACATCTCTGGTAATGAATCCTTTTTGAGTAAAGTGCATAATGATGCTATCATACTCTAATTGATTTGTAGGCAATTAACTATCGCCGGCATTATACTTTGTAGACATTAAACAACATAGGCATTTTGCTTCGTAGGCATTATAACCTTATAGACATTAAAACTTTATAGGCAACCTGCGTTTTAGACATTGACTTTAGGCAATTTGCTTCATAGGCATCGTGCAATTTAGGTACTTCGCTCAAGAAGGAAAAAATACACATCTCTACGTCAGAGAATAGTAATACTTTGGTAAGGCAGTGTATGCAAGAGCCGTTGCTGAGATGTCGGTTTCGAAATGGTACCTATCTTACTTCTTAGTCATGGGTTACACGCTCAGTCTGGCGTCAGTTCAGTCCATCAGTCTGCTCAGAATGACGGGAGAATTATCGTCTAACCGGTTGACTGACGGACTGATGGTCCAGAATGACAAAAATTTAATATTTTTCATCATTCTGTTGTGAATGACAGCAGACTGAATACTGATGCCAGACTGATCGTGTAACCGCTCGAATCATTCTTGTGTCAGTCAGTCACCGTCCGCGACGCAATGGAGCAAGACGTGCCAAACGACGAAGCGCTGCCGCCGCCTGCCGCATCACCCCCAATTTTGAAACCGACTTTCAAAAAAGGAGGAGGTTCTCAATTCGTCTGTACTTTTTTTTTATGTTTGTTACCGGCAAATCGCTTGAAAGAGTTAACCGATTTTGAAGATTCTTTTTTCATTTGAAAGCTGGGGCTTCCCTTTTGGTCCCATATACAGGAAGTCAGAATCTGATGCTGGGATCCTGAAGAAATCGAAGAAATCCCTCGAATCGAGGGAATTCCTTAACGATTTACAGCAGTTACCTTGTGTTTGGGCTTCATTAATTTGTATTGGGGAGAACATTACCCTTAGACTGTTATAATTTCAGTCTACCCGTCACTGAAAATAATGAAAAAAAAATAACAAAAAAAACCGACTTCAAACAAAAACTAAAAATTGAAAAATAAAATTATCGTAGCACAAAGTAATAGGAAGTAAATTTAGATTTATCAGATATTATTGAATGTAATACTGAAGTCGGTGCCAATATTTCTATGAGAGATGAATAATAACTATGTAAACCTATAGTTTTACTTGGCGCCGATTCAGTATTGCCCTAAATTAAAAATTAAAGAAGCTATAAACAAAAAATTAAAAATAAAATTAAAAAAAATTTAATTTTGCTCTGTAGCGTTTTTTAAATTATATTCATCATCACGCCTTTATCCCCGAAGGGGTAGGCAGAGGCATATTATATACCCACATTTCACCTTTTTATAATTTGTCCCACGTAATACGTTGTGAGCCGTATTGCCGTGTTTAAATGGACAGGCGCAGGTTGTGACTGCCTGCTGTTCAAATAAAGCCTTCAACTTGGCTTAACGACTGCCATTTTACTGGCAACCGGGACCAACGGCTTAACGTGCCTTCCGAAGCACGGAAACGCTCAAATAAATGTCACAAAGTGATCACATGGATGGTCACCCATCCATGGACCGGCCATAGTGAAAGTTGCTTACTGCAGTGATCGTTTACAGAACACTGAGTCCGCGGGGCCACGAGCGCTTCTTGCAAAGTGCAAAGTTTTTTATATATGTATAAATAGGTAAGGTAGGTAAGTACTCACACAAGAATTTTAAATTAGTCCAAAAAATTCTTCACTAGGTACCCACAATTGGTTATCAATTATGATTGTTGAGTAATTAAAACGTTAAATTGTCCTTAATCAACGAAGTAGGCCCGCTGACATGCCAATTTAAGAGTATAGCTCATAAGTGTAGGTACTATGAGTGAATCTACCACTGAAGACGTACCTAATCAATACCCTCACGGTATCATCGACAAAAGATACAAATTTACAAATAAAAGTTGGGGCCTTTTACTTGTACCTTTTTAGCCCCTCTCTATAAAATAGATTGCTGAGGGGCTTATGGCGAGACTTGTGTCTGTAGTCTGTGACTCTGTTGCATTAAATTACGTCACTAGGTCACGTGGATCATCTGTTCAAAGTTTGAAATAAAACAAAAATGACAACGTCAATCGTATTGAACTTTCACAATAAAAGTTAGAGGGGCGGTCGGGAGAGACCGTCTCAAGGCTGTTGTTTTATAACGTGCGGAAAATCCTTCATGGACGTGTCCTCGCTGCGTTCCTCGATGGTAATGTGTGGACGGACAATAGCATCATTGTTAATCTATTACTAGACAAAAATAGTCACAAATTATTGCTAACGAGGGTACAGGATCCCTGATGGGTTTACACTATCCGTATCAGATCTTACCGTATTTCGGTTTGTGAGAAATTATTTATGAAGACCCCCATCTTTAACAGGTGGGACAGTGGTTCCAAAGTACATCGCAGGCGAAGTCAAGGAGTTCGCACCAATATAGGTATACCCAAGAGGGACAGAATCGGATAGGATGTCGTGTGTTCTGCCGCAAATCCTAGAACTTCCTTTCGAGCAGTACCTGCAGCGCCCGGCGCATGAAAGAGGAATGTATGGATGATGTGGTTTCAGTCGGTTGGAGTCCGGCATAGCATCCGTTAGGTTGTGGCCGTTGTGGACGTAAGGATATTACAATGTTTTGTACATTATAATTACGTAGGTACTAGCTGTTTCACGCGGCTTTGTCCACGTAGAAGTCGTTATCGCTTAAAAACACTACACTCTTTTTGCGTAGACGGTTAACCTATGCCCTTCTCAGGGACTTAAACTATGTCTATACGAAATTTCAACCAAATCGCTTCAGCGGTTTAAGCGTGAAAGCGTAACAGACAGACAGACAGACAGACAGACAAAGTTACTTTCGCATCTATAGGTAAGTACATATAATGAAAAGTCAAAACTGTAAATTGAAAATGTAAAAAAATACGCGCTGGGTGTTCAACACAAGATACCGAAACCGATAATATAGTTAGAACATTTTTGTCTGTTTGTCGGTTTGTCTTTTTGTCTGTTTGTCTGTATGCTTTGCTTTGTCCGAAAGGATCTCGAAAAGTACTCAATAGATTTGATTCAAATTTTGCACAAATATTAACTAGGGGTAGGGTCTTCAAATAGGATATGTAGCCAAAGCTATTCACACCTTGTACATAGGCATGGCAGAATTATTTTTTTCTACAACATTAGGACTTCTACTGTGGTCCACTTATAATCTGCTATGTGCACACAGATGTAGCTCAACCTGATGCCTAATGAATCTAACTTTGTCCTTTGTAATATGTTTATCATCAGGATTTATAAATGAGAGAGATTCAGTTATGGGTCACAATTGCGGTGTTTCAGCCCAGATGTACTTTACAAAGTGTTATTTTTAAACTATCGCAGTTTTTAACACCATTCAGGACTACACGCCAAATACTGTTTACTTACATTCACAGACATTTTGGACATGTTGCAGCGTTATCTGTATGGAGTTTCCGCCCTGTGGTATCTTACTGATATTATAAATGCGAAAGTTTGTGACTGTGGATGTTTGTTACTCTTTCACGCTCGAAAGGCTCAACGGATCTGGCTGGAATTTAGTCAGGGATCTGATATATCTATTATAGGACCTATATGTATAAGATTAGATACTACTGGGATTCATTATAGTTTGAAATAACACATAGGCTACTTTTTATCACGGGAATAAGTTCCTACGGGAAGCGGGAATCGGAACAAATTTTACGAGGGTGAAGCTGCGGGCATCAGCTAGTGAGTATATAAAGTGACTGTTAGGAATTACACTACACATTACGTACATCCGTGGCTGGAGAGCCAAAGGGCCGAAGGGGGTTTAGAGTAAATAGGTATGAACTATGCTATAGGCTATGAACACTTATCTTATCTTACCAATGTATATGTAAAAAATTCATTCTCAGCAGGTGCTTAACTGGCACCTGCTGAGAATGAATTTTTCAAAATTCCTCCTCTCAAGGGGGTAAATCAGGTGGTTAAATTTTATCGCATTATGTGATGGACAAGAGGTATGGCCTCACTCACGTCTTATTCTTTGAAAGAGGTAAGCAGAGGTACACTCAATAAACATACACATTTCACTAATTATTTTCGCCCGCGTAATAAGTGTTGAGGTACTTAGATAAGCATCGAAATATAATAACGGTAAAATTTCAGTGTTATGCCGGGGCCACATTAAAGAAAACGTCAATGCCCATCATCGCGATAAATATTGCGCTAATTATGGCGTTAATTCTTAACGTCACCATTTTAGTAGTGTGGCCGCTTCAACGTAATAATTCTCGCGTGAATGCCCATTCTTGGCGTTAAAATTGACGTTAAGTGTGACCGAATTAAACTTTACAAAAACTTAAGAGGTGTCAAGGGACACCCGAATGGAACGAAGTTCCTTTCAATGAATTAGTGCAGGAATTGTAAGAAAATTTAAAATAAATTGTAATTTTAAAATTTTATTGTACAAAAACAAAAACAAAAACAAAAACAGAAACAAAAACAAAAACAAAAACAGAAACAGAAAAAGAAACCGAAACAGAAACAGAAACAGAAACAGAAACAAAAACAAAAACAAAAACAAAAACAAAAACAAACCCCCAACCCCTTTCCCCCCCCCCCCTCTCCCTCCCTCCCCCCATATTAAATCCCCCCCACCCATATTACCCCCATATTAAAGGAGGGTAGAGGTACCTCTACCCTCCATAAACATATAAACGGCCGAATTGAGTAACCTCCTTTTTTGAAGTCGGTTAAAAAAGTGTCGTGACCATTTTTCGTAAGAATTTTTTCCGTCTAGCCCCCTTTCACAACGCGCGATAAGGAACTTCGTTCCAAAAATACCTTAGCTCCTTAAAAATATACTGAATGTATCTATATATAATACTGGCACAGAGAAAATATACCGATAAAAATACCGATTATCAAAACGTGTTTATTCTTTAATTACTACCTTATTTTTATAAAAGAAGAACCTAGAATTTACATTTAACATTTTATTTGAAGGATTGAATTCAACGTCCTTCACCTGCAACACGCTTCGTAAAAAAAAATTACCGAATGTTATTGCAACAAACCCTACAAAGAAAAAAATCATTGCGATGAGGAATTGGGTTTTTATTTTTTCAGGTCCTTAGCGAGCTCCGGGGGAACCTCCCATCTTGCTCCCCCGAGGAGAGCCGCCGAACGGTTCTCGACGGGAATAATCTTTGGAAATTCTTTGGCTTTCGGCCGAAATTTTCCCGGCTTTCCGGATTCCCGGCTATAGGGAGGAGGAATACCACCAGGTTTAATGGGTAGGACGGCCCCGTTCCGGGACCGGGAGCCCCACACCCAGCTGTTTTACATGATAATTTTGCAATCCAATATGGCCGCCGCGCCGAAATCATAAAATTTCATGATGGGTATCGTTTAAGGGGGTTTTTGGTATGCTGAGTACGAATTTCGGGTTAATTTAGAGATCCAATATGGCCGCCGCGCCGAAATCACAAAATTTCATGATGGGTATCGTTTAAGGGGTTTTTTGGTATGCTGAATACGAATTTCGGGTTAATTTAGAGATCCAATATGGCCGCCGCGCCGTTATCACAAAATTTCATGATGGGTATCGTTTAAGGGGTTTTTTGGTATGCCGAGTACGAATTTCGGGTTAATTTAGAGAACCAATATGGCCGCCGCGCCGTTTTCACAAAATTTCATGATGGGTATCGTTTAAGGGGTTTTTTAGTATGCTGAATACGAATTTCGGGCTAATTTAGAGATCCAATATGGCCGCCGCGCCGTTATCACAAAATTTCGTAATGGGTATCGTTTAAGGGGTTTTTTGATATGCTGAGTACGAATTTCGGGTCAATTTAGAGATCCAATATGGCCGCCGCGCCGTTATCACAAAATTTTATGATGGGTATCGTTTAAGGGGTGTTTTGGTATGCTGAGTACGAATTTCAGGTAAATTTAAAGATTCGAATATGGCCGCCGCGCCGTTATCACAAAATTTCATAATGGGTATCGTTTAAGGGGATTTTTGGTATGCTGAGTACGAATCTTAGGTCAATTTTGCAATCCAAGATGGCCGCCGTGCCACTGTTGTGAAATTTCATGTTGTATATCGTTTATGGGGTTTTTTGGTATGCCAAATACGAATTTCAGGTAAATTTTGCAATCCAATATGGCTGCCTCGCCACCGTTGTAAAATTTCATGTAGCATATCGTATAAATGGAATTTTGATATGCTGAGTACGAATTTAGGGTTAATTTTGCAAAATTATCTTGAAATTCGTACTCAGCATACCAAAAAACCCCTTAACCTTTCGTATGTGGAAGGGGCAACGAACTTGTACCTGTCGTCTGTGGCAAGTTACACAGGCCGCTGGGAGCGCGCGACTGCTTTTCGAATTTCTCAAAATTCAAGGAAAATTTATATGAATCATAATATGAACAATGACTGTTTTAGGAGAATAAATAAGTGAATAATGTTATTCATGAACATTTATTTATAAAATCATGTTTTTTTATAATATTACCGAACATTACCTGTTGCAAAACATGAACGATTTTCTCAATAAATTAGTTCACAGAATTTGGTTATTTTTATTTTTACACATTCCTAGATAATTTTCCAATCAATTGATAAGTAAACTCTCTGGATTCCAACAATAAATCACTCCTAAAAACAGATTTCAAATATTGCAAATCGGCGTTTGTCGAATTGTTTGACCGATATATTTTTTTTTTTTAACGATGGCACTACTGAATGGTACAATTGATGATCATAGATACAATATCAAGCAATAAAAGAACCTATTTTCCAGAGCATTAGCGTTTTATTTGCGTAAATTTAGAGCCGGTATTCTTGGGACGGATACGGGACAACACAAATGGTGGGGTATGGACGGATACGGCACAACACGGTTGAGAGGCTAAACGATACCCATCATGAAATTTTGTGATTTCGGCTCGGCGGCCATATTGGATTGCAAAAATTATCATAAAATTCGTACTCAGCATACCGAAAAACCCCTTAAACGATACCCATCATGAAATTTTGTGATAATGGCGCGGCGGCCATTTCGGATTGCAAAATTATCATAAAATTCGTACTCAGCATACCAAAAAACCCCTCATACAATATACAGCATGAAATTTTACAACGGTGGCGCGGCGGCCATCTTGGATTGCCAAATTGACCTAAAATTCGTACTCAGCATACCAAAAAACCCCTTAAACGATACCCATCATGAAATTTTGTGATAACGGCGCGGCGGCCATATTCGAATCTCTGAATTAACCTGAAATTCGTACTCAGCATACCAAAAAACCCCTTGTACAGTATCCAACATGAAATTTTACAAAGGAGGCGCGGCGGCCATCTTGGATTGCAAAATTGACCTAAAATTCGTACTCAGCATACCAAAAAACCCCTTAACGGTACCCATCATGAAATTTTGTGATAATGGCGCGGCGGCCATATTGGATCTCTAAATTAACCCCAAATTCGTATTCAGCATACTAAAAAACCCCTTAAACGATACCCATCATGAAATTTTGTGATAACGGTGCGGCGGCCATATTGGATCTCTAAATTAACCCGAAATTCGTACTCAGCATACAAAAAAACCCCTTAAACGATACCCATCATGAAATTTTGTGTTCTCGGCGCGGCGGCCATATTGGATCTCTAATATACCCAAAAATACTGACTTTTACCAATATACTGATATCGAAAAAAGTCAATAAAATATACCGAAAAAGTATTAAAATACTGAAAACGGTCACACTCTCACGGTGCGCACTGACACACGTAGTGTGGCCGCTTCAACGTAATAATTCTCGCGTTAATCTCTTTGATGTGCCGCCACTTGAGCTATCGCCTAACGTCAAACGGCAATGTGAATGCCGTTGTCGAATTATCGCGATAATTCGGTGGCTACACACACTAACGTTTAACGTTCATCAACGCCATTATTAATGGCATTTCCCCTTAGTGTGGCCCGAACATTAGTGTGTTAGTCCATATGACGCCAAATAGACTTTTACTTTGAGCTAGATCTCAGGACTCGTGAGGTCTGATGAAATAAAATTTGAACACAGACAACTTCAGTTCATGAACTAAAAACGCTCTAGGCTCGAAACACGATTACTGATAAAATCCTCGATAGATTTTTGTGTTGAAAATACCTCGATTTCGTGAAATTTTAAGCTAGATCTTATACGTTATAAGTTGTTTTCATAATTTAAAATATTTATAAGAAAGACAATAGTAAAATCTTCATTTGCACTAGAGCATTTTTTTAAATATTGGTTATAGTTTTTTCATAATTTATTTCGTTAAAAGCGCACGAAAACCGATCGCATCTCGCTCTTTCTTGCACGCTAAAATGTACATCTTCTATCTTCTTTTAACAATTTGGCGTCTGGTAGGCTCTTAATTCAAGTTATTGTTTGGCGTGAATAGTCCATTGAACTAAGTAATTAACAGCTTCTTTAGTCGACCGGGCCATTGACCCTCAATATTCTTGTGCATACTTTTTATGACTTTTTGAAGGTTGCTTCGTTTTTTCGTTTTCCTTAATACCTATGAGACAATGTATGTAAGTAATTGGTCAGTTATAATTTCAAACAATAGTCCCTACTAATATTGTAAACTAGCTGTTGCCCGCGACTTCGTACGCGTGAAAATTATGTTATAATACCAATTTGATTGCTCTCTGCTTAGCCCCTAGGATATGTAGCGTAATAATATGTTACCCTCGTAAAATTTGTTCCGATTCCCGCTTCCCGTAGGAACTTATTCCCGGGATAAAAAGTAGACTATGTGTTATTTCAAACTATAATGAATCCCAGTAGTATCTAATCTTATACATATAGGTCCTATAGATAGATATATCAGATCCCTGACTAAATTCCAGCCAGATCCGTTGAGCCTTTCGAGCGTGAAAGAGTAACAAACATCCACAGTCACAAACTTTCGCATTTATAATATCAGTAAGATACCACAGGGCGGAAACTCCATACAGATAACGCTGCAACATGTCCAAAATGTCTGTGAATGTAAGTAAACAGTATTTGGCGTGTAGTCCTGAATGGTGTTAAAAACTGCGATAGTTTAAAAATAACACTTTGTAAAGTACATCTGGGCTGAAACACCGCAATTGTGACCCATAACTGAATCTCTCTCATTTATAAATCCTGATGATAAACATATTACAAAGGACAAAGTTAGATTCATTAGGCATCAGGTTGAGCTACATCTGTGTGCACATAGCAGATTATAAGTGGACCACAGTAGAAGTCCTAATGTTGTAGAAAAAAATAATTCTGCCATGCCTATGTACAAGGTGTGAATAGCTTTGGCTTAGCCGACAAGGTCGGAATTGATGGCATCTTGAAACAACTTTCATTTGACAAACCTTTGTTTAGTATCTTTAAATGACCACTGACTGCCTGCTTTCTGACCACTGGCCCCCATTAAGAAAGCCTTCACCACCACATAGCAATGGAATTGGCTTGTATTGTTCAGATCTTGGTGAGCCTCTTACAATCATCTTGCACATGATAAATAGGGCCCCTTAGCATTTATAATAGCAATAAGATGCTGATGTAATATAAAGATTGCTATTATAATTTAAGGGGTCTTCATCTTGGAAAGAAAATGACACCTTGTATGTTGTAATTGGGGGGGGCAGCCGCTCACAGACCGTACTGTGGTACCGTACAGTAATAAACAGAACTCAGTGATTTTACTTGCCATTTCTCAATAAGATAGTATGATATATCCAGCCTCCCTTATTCTCATGGCACAAATGATAAAACTTGTCATAGAATTATTGAACGTCGCATTCTCTTATTAAACATACCTAGCAATAAACTTCACAAAAAATGTACCTATGGAGAAAAATCGGTTAATTCTTACCATTCCGAGAACATCTAAAATGGTTTATAATGGTACCTTCATAAATTGTTAGAGACTTACATAGGCCTCATCCCAATATGACTTCTTTCTTTTAAACTCATAGCATAGATAGATTTAAATCCTAAGTGTGTATGTACTATACACTAAGAGATTCTATCCTTGCCCAAAGAGAATATAACCACTACGTTTATCTGTTGGGAGTCCTGGGACATCCTTCCGAGGGCTTACCCGGGACTCCCAACCATAGGCTGTTGGGCGTTACGTAAGGTTTTTTTAATCGGTACGAGTCCGGCATAGTATCCATGAGGATTTACCCTCACGTTAAAAAAACCACTACGTTTATCTTAGCCAATGAATTAAGGTAACGCAAGTTTCGTGTATCATTTATTATCGTCTGATTCTAAGCAATCATAAAAATAAATAAAAATCAGTAAGTACATAGCTGCTGAGCAGTTATGATTACATTGTACAATGTACTTACTTCCAAGTTCAATCTCCTGGCTCAGACAGGATAAACCATTCCAATCATCTCATTCTTTTCACTGCACTTTACTTTTCACATTTTGTTATATTTATTAAAGTTATTTCGTATCAAGTAAATAAATAGCTATTTAAAGTATTATTATCTGAAAAATATGAAGAAAAAAACAAATCCGCCCACACACACACAGTATCGTATCTTGCTTGCCGATCGAGTTTGACATTGACAGCCGCATAAAATCAAGTCAGCTGTTCAGTTCTTTTTTTCTTTAATATCATCCTGCCTTTGGGCTCAGCCTGCCTTTACGCAATCAGCTGTTCAGTTCTGAGTCAACCTATCATAATAAATAAATAAATAAATAAAATTAGAAGGCACATGAAGCAGTTTGTTCCGGTTAATAGTAAAGGTATTATGAAAAGCTTAAAAATTTTTTTCAGTGAGTACTTAGTCACAAACCTGCGCCTGTCCAATTCAACATGGCAGTGCGTTCACCTGCCATAGTTTCAGAGCTTCAGAAGGCACATCAAGCCGTTTGTTCTTGTTCCGATTGACATTAAAGGTATTATGGACAGCTTAAAGAAAATCTTCAGTGGGTACTCATAGACCTGCGCCTATCAAATTCAACATGGCAATAGGTTCACCATCTAGGTGGGACTAAACTCGTCATGGTGAATGCAATGCAGTTCTGATGCGCAGTCCAAAGTTAATATATTAGTAGGTAGTTTGTTAAATTTAGCTTAACACTATTGTTACTGTTATTTAGTCGCCTTTAAGAACCTACTTGCAAGGCTAGTCCACTAAGAATACTACTTTAGTTACTTGTTTATGAATTAGATGTAGTATCAACTTAGTACCTTTAATTTGTTAAATGACTCCAGAAAAAAATATTTAATTGATTGTGACAACAAAACTAGATATTGAATGGGTACACAGGAATCAAGGCTGTTACCTACCTACTTAAGAACTATTTTTGCATATTAAAATGGCAATTGAAATGATCATAATTATGTATATTTTTAATTCAGGTACTATATAAGTGGAGGTAGTTAGTCTTAGAATTAACAATTTATTAAACTCCTAATGCCTTATGCTTAAAAATAGTGGTCTTCAGTCACAGGTGAGCTTGTTGAAGTGATGAGTAGGAATAAAACAATGCCTTCAATTCAATCCTTTGGATATGGTCTTTTCATAGCTTTTTTCTCTTTATTTGCTTTATATGCAACTGACATTTTAGTACAGTTTGCTTTGTGTATTTTATCATGATCTACTATAGGTTTTGGATAATCTTTACCAATAATACAACCTGCTGTGGATTGCACTGATTTAGGGGCCTTCCAAGGTTCATATATAAATGCAGTTGGGTACTTTTTCAATTCAGGCACATACTTTCTGATAAACAGGCCTTCTTTATCTGTCTTTTTACCAAAAGCAACAGGACTGTACACTCTGAAGTATTTGTAGAAGAAAGCTGATGCAGACAGCCACATCCAATTGCCAGCATTTAATGACCAATCATAATCTAATAAATAATCCTCAAATACTTTAGCTCCTTCCTCCCACGATATCCATAAATCACCTCTAGTAAGAAAACATGCTACCATATGTCGAGCTAAGTGATGAATCCAACCTTCTTGCTTTAATTGGCGCATAATAGCATCTACAAATGGATAGCCTGTCCGTCCTTCTGCCCAAGCCTTTAAGTGGTCATCATTTTTACCCCAAGGTATTTGCATACAGACTGAATTTCCAACCATTTTATCAAAATTTTTAGTGCCTGCTCCAGCAGTGTAATAAAACTCCCTCCACATCAGCTGTCCCATTAAAGATACTGGTGGATCAGAATGACGCATTCCACTAACAGCTTCTTTCAATTTATGGTAGAATAATTTAGCTGATAAGCAACCATGACTTATATACGGACTTAATACTGTTGTGCTGGGCTCAATACTATTTGGGGATGTATTGGGTTTCTCAAACTTACAGACCCATTCTCTCTTAGCCATATACATATGCAACCTCTTTAAGCCTTCAGTTTCTCCACCAGGATATTTTGAAGGCTCCAAGTCAGTCTCATCAACTTGCAAATCTTCTAGACTAGGTACATTATAATTTTCCAAGTCTGCATCTTCAGGATTACAATGATCTGAAATCTTTTTGGTTATCTCAATACAGTCTTTGACTTGTGTACCCTGTACAAGAGAAAGGAATTTCTGATATGTCATTGGCACACTGCCATTATTGTTTTTCAATACATTGTTAACATCATAAACGGTGTGTTGAACTCTTTTAACAATGAAGATATCTTTCTCCTCAGCTATTTTCTCTATTACATCATCTTGTTCAACATATATTGGGTCTATATCAACCTGACAGGTTAAATGCTTAACTTGCCATTCATCAAATAGTTTAGGTAGATCGGTAACAGCATTCCCTCTAACGCAGTACAGTCTTGAATTCAGTTTCTTCAAATTGGCATCAAGATCCTGCAAGCTTTGTACTAAGAATTTCAATCTATTTATTCCAACCATGTTTTTAATATCTGGATCGAGGAAGTATACTGGTCTCAAATGATGCTTTCTATTCTCGGCCTGAAAGTAACAATGGATAAATAGTAATTTTATATGTTAAATCATTTGTAAAACTCATTATTCGTCATCAAATCAGCCTATCCTGTGACATAGGGGGTGTTCCATTGCTGGACTTAGGAGAAATATGGAGTGTGATTGGCTAACTGTACCATACTGACCCAGTGGGTTTGTACAGAGGCTTGTTCAGAGATTTCCTTAGCTTCGCCATGATGTTGATAGTCAGCAGGAGCACCACTAGTAGTTGAGGCTGGTTGGGGCCTTGAAGGACTCAGTATATCCCATAAAAATTAATACAGCTAGACCAGATATCACTCGTGGCATAAATAAGTACTTATTACAGATATCTACAAACACATAAAGTGAGATAGCCTTCGAAGCAAATTAAGTACCCACCTCGTTAATTGCATTACGGAGAGCCAGGTTATCATGAATACGTAAATCTAACCGAAACCAATGTATAACAGACGGCACTTTAGCCATGGTAACTTGTAGGTTTTAACTAACAAGAAGGCAGTTTCTATCAGAAGCCAATAATGCTATTTAATAAATGTATGTACTTGTAATAAATTATTGAAAATAAGCGAGCGAAAAATGTAAACAAAACAAAATCCACGGACTGACACCTAGACAGATGACAGTGATTGATGACAGCAATGCCAGACTTCATAATGAAGTTTTGAACCAAAGATATTCCGTCTATCAGCCTAATATTTCAAGATAATCTTCATTTATTTTTGATCCAGTAGTACCACGGGTAAAATTAGGTATAATTGAATTATCCGTGGTACTACTGGGACCACTTGGTAGTACCACGGGTATTTTTTTTACTCGTGGTACTACCAATAGTACCACTGTGCACTGCACTGGTAGTACCACGCGCAAGAAAGGTTAATATGTCTGCGTGCTTAAACCGGATCCTTACCTCCATGTTTTCGTATTTTGTAACACAATGTTATTGTTTCTAGCTAAACGATTTGGAAACAATGTAGGTACCTAGCTGTGTCAGTCAACAATCACTAAAACATTAAGCCGCAGACCCGCATTAAGAAAAAAAAATACTTTATTAGAGCTTGGTGTATTATATTCGCTAAGTAGCGGACACTCTCTTTTTATGGCCAATAACGATAGATATAAACGTAGTACAGCATAATATGACACACCAAAAATAAATAAAAAATTGGTTTTGAAATTATGGAGATTTTCTTAAAAGGTCATTGAACTTTGACAAAAACATTTTTACAGATTTTGCTCGAAATAATCAAAATTTATTGTGGTTAAAATTATTAATGAACGGAGGAATATATTCGTAATGATGTGTAGAAATTACAAGTTTGCACCTGCCCTAGCATACGAAACAAAAATTATTTTTCAAATTTTAGAAAAATAAAAATAAAAAGTTTTCTAGTGAACAGTCGCATTTTTTTTCACTAACAAACTAATCTTCAGTTCCTATTCATAAATTTTTAAATTTTTTCAATGTAGGACAGCTGAGATAAAACTTTTCTAAGTTTTTTATAATTTTCTATGGAAATAGGGTTGTCACAAAAAGTTTGATGATTATCCCAATAATGCCACGGGATACCTCTTTCATAAACGAAATTGTTCTTCAAAATAATGCGACGGGGGAATACCCGCGACGAGAAACTTTTCTCTTTCTCTCGCTCTCTCTCTCTCTCTCTCTCTCTCTCTCTCTCTCACGTAGTACTGAATATTAACGACGAGACGCTACGGGAGAAAACGCAACGGGACGGGAGTAAATGCGACGGGAACAGATAATACTCTCTCTCTCTTATGTGGCGCAAACGAAGTTGCGCAGGTCAGCTAGTGAAATAATAAATCTGTGAAAATTTCAGCTCTCTAGCTATCACGGCTCCTGATATACAGCATTGAGACGAACAGACAGACATACAAATGAACAGCGAATTTTTATGAATATGGCCCCCATTTTTATCCTTTGGGTACGGAACCCCAAAAATCTGCATTCAAAAAAACGACACACCGTTCATTCGTCTTCGCGGCACATTCACGACGGGCGGTGCGGCGCGGCGGCGGCGAGGCAAGATAATAATGTGATAAGATATTATTACCATGCTTATGCGCTCCACGGCACGGACGATGTATGATTTCAACAGACTTGTCAAGGCAAATTCATTGTCTCTGGAGCCCATAATGAATTGTGTATAAATTCGTTGCTATGGCAGATTGGCAGTTTGGCAGTTCCATATGTTTCTATCAGAGAACAACAGATGTGTCGACCTTTGGCATATGTTCTAAGTAACCAAAGCCAGTATAAATTAATTGAATAAAAAAAAAACAGTTGTTGACGTCTGCGCTACGTCCAGTGTGACCATTTGTGGCAGATTTCTGCCATTTTGGCAGATTTTGCTCCTAAATTTTGTCTGTGGCAGATTATGCCGACGATTTACTAAAGTGGCAGATTTCGGCAGATTTAAAATATTTTAAGAAAATTCACATTATCTAATATGAATTTTCGATGAATTCATCTTTTTTTTTAAAAGTAATTACATCAGGTTTCATATAAAATTAGATTACACATTATTTTATCAAACTGAAATCTTCTGTTTCATGGCCAAATTATACGGGAATTTTCCCGCTTATTCTGTTTATAAACAAATGCATCTTAAGATTATGAATTTGTAATCAAACCGAAATAGAGTTCATATTCTTTATTGATTTAGTGTCCAATCAACTTTCGAGTTTATTTCTTTCTCTTTTGATGTGTATTGTGTGCGGTTCTGTGTAACGAATTATTATCATTGACTAGCTGATGCCCGCAGCTTCGCCCGCGTAAAATTTGTTCCCGTTCCCGCTTCCCGTGGGAACTTATTCCCGGAATAAAAGTAGCCTAAGTTATTCCTTATTACATAAGAAATCTGCCAGTGAAAGTCCCGTCCGAATCAGTCCAGCCGTTTCGGAGATTAGCCGGAACAAACAGACAGACAGACAAAAATTTTAAAGATATTTATTTTTGTACGTGTACTGCGGTACATTCATATGCATGTTATTTTAATATTACAAACAGACACTCCAATTTTATTTATTTGTATGCATGTATAGATTAACTAATCTGAAATTTCAATGAATTCATCTCTTAAAAGTGATGTAATTACGTTAACTTTAAACGTTGCATACCTATATTTTTCCAACATACGTTAACTTTAAACTTTGCATATATTTTTCCAACATATAAGCCGAAAACAACATTCAAAAAGTTGACGACGAACTTCGACATATAAAATTTAATTAAAATTAAGATTATTATTGAAAAGCAATTAGTATGCTAACTGATCATAAATTTTGTTGCGGAGTGGTTTACGCGTCGGCACGGTTCGCCGAAGACGCATGTTCGAATCCTGCTCGAAACCAATTCTATTTTCCATATTTAAAAATTTAATTAAAATGTAAGAAACTTGTTAGAGTTAGGTGGAAATAGCACCACCAGCACAATTTTGAGTGTAGACAAATTTTGGAAAAATTCTGAACCCGAATAGGCTACAAAATATTCAAACATAACGAATTTCGCGAAAGCGTTATTATGTTTGCGGATGTCCAACGCTCCGTGCGAAAGAATATTCTCTCAGGTGAATTTTAATATTTTTGGCAGTTTTGGCTACAAGTGTGGCAGATTTTGGCAGATTTTTTGCCCAGTCTGTGGCAGATTCGCCATTTCTGATATGGTCACACTGTACGTCTCCGCGTCTCGTCTTGTCAAAAATTAAAAATATAAACATTGCAAGGTTTTATAGATAAATTGAGAATGAGATGAATATTGTTATTATGAACGCTGTAAATCAATAAAGAGTAATGTTTTCGACAATGTGATGCTACAATATGCCAAAAATTATCGAGTTGACAGTGGAAATCGATATACAAAAAGTAAGACTGCGATCTTTCGCTCGACCACAATTTTAGGCACTTTACTAGTTATTTCGTATAGGTACTCTAACGTCGAGTTTTATTTCTTAAAATGTTTTTTACCTCCTTTTATGTTGATGAAAGAAAATATGCGGCAGAAGTGGACGTGTAAATTGTCACCTAGGTTGTTGTTGTCAGACTCCTAGGTTCACCAGTCTGAATTCAATTCCCGACCTTTTATCTACTTGTGAACCTCTCACTCTGGTTAGGGGAAATTTGAAAGATGCATTTACCGTTTATGCTAAGTTTATCAAATCATCTCACAATATCCAAATATTAAACCCAAAATTTATTTCAAGCAGCCCACATATTAAGGCTAATATTATAATTACTTGCAGGTATCATGTCCCGGCGTCTGGCTATGTCAAGGTGGTCGCGTTTGTCTCACAGTTTTCGCACTCGGCACAAGTTACCAGACATGTCTGCTGCCACCCGTCTTTCCGTTGATGTTCAAAGATGTATTCTACTTCAAGAAACGGTTCCAAGAGTCCTGTGCCTTGAGTAACATCTGTTGTTTGTTGAGTAAGCAACATTTGATATTAATTATAGTTTAGTTTTTATTATATTTACAATTTTAGTTCTGTAATGTCTTGTGCATTATCGGTAGCACAGCTTGAGAATTACAAAAGAAGGTAGCCACAGCCTGCCTGCTTGTCTTATTATATGTGATAAAAAAACTATAAAGTGAAATGTGGGCATATACATTTAATATGCCTCTGCCTAGCTGCCTACCCCTTCAGGGATAAACTCGTGACTGTATGTGTGTACATCTGTAAGTTGTGGCCATAATGTATGTCTCTGCCTAGCTGTTAGGTTATTTGGTACCTAGAGGAAGTAATTTAGCTTTTTTCTGTGTTGCTTGATGCGGGTGCTCAGGTAATTTGCAGCTACTCTTTGGGTGCCTATTGTCCGTTAACCAGCTTTGGTCCCGATATCTAATTTCATATTTTTTAACCCCTTTACACCTTCCATTTTTCTATATTACAGAAGATGAAACAATATACTGCGAGTTGCTACAGTGTGGTGCAAAATGTGTCACCGATGAATGTATGGTGTTGGCGCAGTACCTCGGCGCTATGAACGATGTCCTGTTCCCACCTAACATGTGCTCCAATGACGGTGTAGATCTGCTCATGAGGAGGTCTAAAATTTTCCCTGTAAACATTTTTTTCTGTATTTCTAGATGATTCTGTAAAATTAAAGTTGTCAAAAAATTATCGGCCCATTTTGACGTTTGAGAAAGTGAAAGTGCCAATCCTTTTGGCAGATTCGTTCATCGTTCGTTCAGTGGCGAGTATCTCATTGGTGGATCCTGGATCGACTGAATGGTGGATTCGACCAACATCCACAGTCGTCGCTATATCAAATGTCAAAGCGGGCCTATCACACTTTTACAGTACAATTTTGTTGAATGGTTAAAGTAAGCCTCATTTGACATGATATCTCTAAGGAGCCCTGAAACTGCAAGCGGAGCATATGCTAACTCACGGATGAAGATAATATGGTGTAGACAGGTTGGGATTTCGGGGTTTGATGTGTGAAGATTGAATTTTAGTAGTGAAAATACCGTACTAAAGACAAATGAGGAACTGGCGAATAGCTTAGATGTATATGTATTACCTTTTCTTTTTGCTCTGGTGAAGTGACCAGCACGAGACACCATTTCTGAGTAGATATTATGTAGGTACCGCTTTTGTATAATACAATAATTTTATGCCTCTGAATAAAAATGTGTGAGGAAACAAAATTTTTTGGAGTTATGTTGGGGATTTTATCTTGATTGATATTACCTATTACACATTAGACTGCGCTAATCAGTAGAGGTCACCATGGCTTACCATCAATACATAATTAATCTAAACAACACATTACAGGACCAACATCTGTAAGTGCCTTCCGAAGCACGGAAACGCTCGGAAGTAAATGTCACAAGTGGTGAAGTAGTCATCCATCCAAGGACCGGACATCGCAAAAGTTGTTTACTGCAGTGATTGTTTACAGGCGTCCATTGGGTTGATAGATGACCTCCTCATGATGATATTTACATACATACATACATACATACATACATACATACATACATACATACATACATACAGACATACATATGGTCACGCCTTAACACCGAAGGGGTAGGCAGAGGCATATTATATGCCAACATTTCACCTTTGTATAATTTGTCCCACGTAATAGGTGGTGAGCCGTATTGTATGATGATATTTATACATTATATTTACCCTTCCAGGGTATCCTGTCACCTAAAATAGAGATAGCGACCAAAGTTCGTATTGACGAAGTGTGGGACCAGCCAGCTTGTATTGCAGACCCCGATATCAAGACGCAAGAGTGTAGGTGTGGCGGTAACGATACGGGGGTTAGACAGAAGCCGGTCTGTCATTCGGCTGGGTACCATCGGTGAGTTTCTTACTAATATTATAAATGTGAAAGTTTGTGGAGATGTTTGTTACTCTCTAATGACTTAACGTAACTGGTTGAAATTTGGTACAGGGATAGATATAGCCTGGAATGTCATATAGGCTTTTTATCCCGGGAATAAGTAGCCATGGGATGTAGTGGAAGACAGATAGATGTGTCACAAGCCAAACGCGTTCTCGCTTGCACGCTCGGCTTAGGCGGAACATGACACTTTTTCGTGCTTGCAGCCGGCTTTCATCTTTTATGGCTATGCTAATATATAAACTAGCTGACCCCCGCAACTTCATTCACGTCACATAAGGTGTATGAGAGGAGAGGTATTTCTTCATCAGACTCATCAAACAGCGTGTGAAACTGCCCTGTTCGCTGAGTCATAAAAGAACTTAATGATTAAGGCTATTTTAAAACAATTCAGTCCGCGCCGAAAGCCAACACACCAGTTTAGATTTACCCTCACATTCAAAGAAACCCCTGTAATAGATTCTTTACAGTGATATAACATTTTTACTTATAAACTGATTGCCATGAAATAAACACTAAATGTTAAGTGCATTGCAACACTATGCCCGAGTGACAAGGCTATATTTTATTCCCGTATTCCCACGGGAACTGCACAGTTGTAACCGTGTGACATCCTCTAGTCCATTTATATGACGTTATAACGCCTTTCAGAGTCAGATGTAATCCACGTAAGACTGCTTCCTCACGATCATCTTCTTGTTCAAGACCTCGCTCGGCTGGCTCAAGTTCACTCAACAATGTCAAGCAAAAAGCTGACTACTGCGGCTGTACTAATATCAATAAGTATGTATTTTGATCGTAGAGACTAGGAAACAGGAGAATCATCTTGATATGAAAAATTGTCCGTTGATATGTGTTAAATTATGGTGGCGCCACTGTAGCACGCGGGTCATCAATATATCAATAACTATAATATAAATATAAATAAATTTTAATAAACATCTCATTCTAGGCACACTTTTTCACATATAAATCTTAAAGGTTTTACTATTACTACATTATATTATTTATACTACGCTAATACTTGAAAATTTCAATCGTAACCTAACTATACATACATACATACCATACATATAATCACACCTTTATCCCCGAAGGGGTAGGCAGAGGTATAGTATGCGCCCACATTTCACCTTATAGTTTTATGTCCCACGTAATAGATATACCTAACTATAATAGATCTTATTCAACTATTACCCTATATGTCCACCAGCGCCATTCTAAAAGGTTTATTTTTCCCATAGAACTAGACATTTCTACCAAAAAAAGATGATTCCCCTATTCTGTAGTCTCCATAATTTTGATATACAAATATTTCTATCCCTTTTCCTCCTTCCTTCATCCTATCTTACATCTCTTTTCTTCCTTTCCTATCTAGACCGGTACCCTGCCCATTGCCTAGAAGACATGCCTCTTGTGTGGACCGCCCTCCATTGTGTCGTACTTATTGTGGATATGCCTTACAAACGTCAGCCCGAGATCAGAGTCCTATGTCTAGATCTGAGTACGACGAATTGAGTGATGATAATGTGTTAAGGTGATTTTTTTTCTATTTTTTGGTTTTTGATAGTTTTATTAGTCAGCACGTTTTATGAAGGGTAGGATGAGCTAATTCCTACCTAAGTAGGAAACGCTTGTGTGTTATACTTTCCGGTCTGAACCACTAAACCGATTCTGATAAAAATTGATACAGAGATAGAATTTCCCTTGAATAAAAGTATCTCTATAATTATAACCTTTCGTGAGTTCTTAAGATTTGGTATGGAGATAGAATCATTATTAATATTCAGATAAAATTTTCCTTGCATAAAAGAAACATTTATCATTTCCCAAACTCTATACAATCCCTGTATTACTTTCATAAGAATCTGTTCAGTGATTCTGGTGTAATAGCGACATACAACATTCCTTTAGCATTTAAATGAGTACATACATTCATATTGTCACGCCTTTATCCCCGAAGGGGTTGGCAGAGGCATATTAAATGGCCACTTTAATAGGAATCATTATATAATAGTACCTTTGTATAGTTTATGAAGATATTAAATGTTAAGTAGATGGGACTAATAATCCATTTTTCAATTCCTCTAGTTCCAATCGGCGTATGAAGTCCAAAAGCCGGTCAGGCTTATCTCAATTGCGTGATTATTATGTTTACAACGTACAAACTCCGTCCCCGCTTCAGGGCAAATCGACCATTAGCAACGAGTACGACGCATATAGCGATGGGCTCACAAGGTGAAGTGTAGGAAATACCTCTATAGTTAGTGTATAGAACTTAGATTATGGTTATTTGGTAGTACAGTGTGACTTATACTTAGATTCGAATTGCGGTTGTATTACGGTACCCAAATATAGAGTTTATTTCAACGGCATAAAGCTTTTTGTGTGATTATTATGTTTACAACGTTCAAACTCCCTCCCCGCTTCTAGGCAAATCGACCGCTATACTCTGTTAAAATTAGGATGATAATTTTGACAGCTCTTAGTAGGGCACCCCATAGTGTACAATCGTTAATGAATCTATTCGATTATCGATTGCGTAAAATTTTAAATCAATAGTTACAGAAAAACCGTTTTTATTATTTTAGGTAAGTAATTAGGTAAATATAATTGCATTATTATTGTTTGTATTATACTTAGCTAATCATATTACAAATAAATATTGTAGATACCTACTTATTAACTTTACTAGTATTTAAATGAATATACTTAATTTCGAATTATTTGTCTATGATCGATTCTGCGGTATTGTTGAAAGACGCTTCAATACGATAAGTGGGCGGTACTCGTCTATGTGCTACGATAATTTTTTAAAGTATACTTGACATAAGCAAATCCGATACTTCATAGGCGTGAGCTGTCAAAATTATCAACCTAATTTTAACAGAGTAGGGGAAACTGGGGATACTTGATCCTTACGGGAGACTAGGTACACAAGATTTACAGAACCTGTATAAGCCGTATTTAGTTTTATAGTGGCAATATCGATTGTATATGGTACACGATAACTTTCTAAAGATGGTAAACCTATAATAGAGGAAGATCCCAGAGCCCCCAGACGTCACTCATTTTCTGATGGACAAAATATATACGAGTGATTAGTGGTAGGGTGTACTATGATCATTTGACTAGTTGCTACTTTGACCCGACGGCCAATTTTCAGGTAGCAATTAATCAAGGTACATAAAAACACTGCTAACCTCACTTAAATTCTAATAGCTGATTTTAACATATATTTTACACAATATCGTTAAAAATCAGTATTCATTACTCCCAGACACATGCGTTCGGCGGTTTTACCTTACAGACGCTTCAAAGCTCTGAAAAAAAATTATTAAGGTCACTTATTTTCTGATGCTTGATTTTGATATATGTTATTCAGACAACTATTTTAAAACGTTTTGCAAACGGACAGACCGATCCAAGGGGCCAAACATTCCCCAGACCCAATTTTAATGTCGCTGAGAGTATGGGCGCGGGCATTATCCGTGCGTATTATGCGTGTATGTAGCATGTCTAATCAAAGTCGGAATTAATATTGAAATGTAAATAAAAATGCATAAGTACCTATTAGTAATTGACGCCTGTCATTTTAAAATTTACTTTTTCGTATTTGTTTTATTTAATAGAGAATTAAGTTTTAAAGGTAATAATTTGAAAATCACGTAAATAATCAAAGATTAACTTTGAGAAAAGTGCTCGTCTGACCGCAATAATTATAGAATTGTGCCTTACAAACTGTTCCATGATTTTTTTTTTATCGAATTAATTTTATTTTTTTAAAGTAAATATCAAGAGGTTTACAAAGTATTAATAATTTAATTAAATAACAGCAACCTTTTCAAATAATTATTTATTGGTAACGAACCTTAAAAAACTACAAAAAATCGGACTAATATTTTTTCTAATCTTCATTGTCATCGTCGTTGAAGTCAGGTAATTCATCATCGAGTCAATCTTGATATCGAATGTCTAAATCGTCATCTTATTCATCAGTGTTTTCCTCGGGCTAAGGTTCGTTACCAATAAATAATTATTTGAAAAGGTTGCTGTTATTTAATTAAATTATTAATACTTTGTAAACCTCTTGATATTTACTTTAAAAAATTAAAATTAATTCGATTAAAAAAAAATCATAAAACAGTTTGTAAGGCACAATTCTATAATTAGTAGCTGACCCGCGCAACTTCGTTTGCGTCAAATGAGAGTGACAAAGAGAGTGGTATAGTATTAATATTTTAAGTATGTAATATAATCCCGTCGCATTTACTCTCGTCGCGTGTCTTAGGTATATTTAATAGAGGGTTGTGGTAGGTTTTAATAATGTGTGTAAAAAGTGATATAATTTTTCCCGTCGCGTCGCTTATATTCATTTAGAGTTGACCCACACAACTTTGTTGAAGTGATATAATGTTTCCCGTCACAATTATTTTTGTCCGTTTTTTGGTACGGAACTCATCGTGTGCGACTCGCACTTGGCCGGTATTATCTTTCAGTTGATTGGCTACTGCTGCAGAAAACGTTTACTTCCGACGCGTAGTCGAGTTGCGTCGCTCATATTTTAAAAATTATTGTGAAGGTTATTGTAAGTGAACCTTAAAAGATGGGCATTTGCTGTTCAGGACTTTTTTTTTGTAAATTTTTAAGAGGAAAAATTTTGTAGTACACAATTTTTACGTAAATATACTAATTATTTACTTTACCAATTTGTACGCAATGAAACCTCACAAAAGAAATAGATACATTTTTCCCGTTCTTAAAACATTATTCATGGCTGCTCCGCTCCTATTTGTCTTAGCGTGATGTTATATAGCCATTAGCCATCCTCAATAAATGGACTAAAAAACTGTGAAATTATTTTTGTAATGCAACCAGTAGTTTCTGAGATCCTATCACAAACAAACTCTTCAGTTTGATAATATTGTAAGCTAACCTTAAAAGAAAGACAAATAATTTTAATGTGTGCGAACCTTAAAAGATAGACATATGCTGTCGCGGACTTTTTTATAGAACTTTTTAAGAGAAACAATTTTGTAATAAATAATTTTTACGTAACTTTAACCATTTAGGCAGCGTACGCCTCGGAAGCTCTCAGACGGTAAAAATAATTCCCCGTTTTCGAAACATTCTTCATTGCTGCTCCGCTCCTATTCATCTTAGCGTGATATTATATAGCCTATAGCCATCCTCAATAAATGGACTATCAAACTGTAAAAGAAGTTTTGAAATCGAACCAGTAGTTCCTGAGATCCTAGCGTTCAAACAAATAAACAAACTCTTCAGCTTTATAATATTAGTATGGATTGCGGTCAGACGAGCACTTTTCTCAAAGTTAATCTTTGATTATTTACGTGATTTTCAAATTATTACCTTTAAAACTTAATTCTCTATTAAATAAAACAAATACAAAAATGTAAATTTTAAAATGACAGGCGTTTTTTTTTTTTTTTTGTTTATAAACGTGAGGGAAAATCCTCATGGATGTTATGCCGGACTCCTACCGACTAAAAAACCTCACGTCACGCCCAACAGTCTATGGTTGGGAGCCCCGGGTAAACCCTCGGAAGGATGTCCCAGGACTCCCAACAGACCCACGGCCGCTACTGCGGCCTCGCCCAGGGGGTGGTTCGGGTGCTATCCCGCGTCTTTGGGGGGTTTCGGGTGTGATCCCGCTTCTAAGGGGGGGGCGTGCGTGAATTGTCTCACTCACGTCACGCTGCCGTCATGGGCCTGCTTCTGTAAGGACGGTGAGCCGCCCTGTCACCGTCCTCAGGCCCCCGGTCATGGTGGCCTACAGTATGGGGTTCTTCAAAAGGGGTCTAAGAAGGTTTTTACAGGATCGGCAGCGCGAGTGTGGCGCCTCTGGTGTTGCAAACGTTCATAGGCTGCGGTGACCACCAGTCCTCCTGGTGGGCCGTATGCTTGTCTGCCACCTTAGTGGTATAAAAAAAAAAAAAAAAAAGAAAATAAGTGACCTTAATAATTTTTTTTCAGAGCTTTGAAGCGTCTGTAAGGTAAAACCGCCGAACGCATGTGTCTAGGAGTAATGAATACTGATTTTTAACGATATTGTGTAAAATATATGTTAAAATCAGCTATCAGAATTTAAGTGAGGTTAGCAGTGTTTTTATGTACCTTGATTAATTGCTACCTGAAAATTGGCCGTCGGGCCAAAGTAGCAACTAGTCAAATGATCATAGTACACCCTACCACTAATCACTCGTATATATTTTGTCCATCAGAAAATGAGTGACGTCTGGGGGCTCTGGGATCTTGGACCATAATATTTGACACTTTGGCAAATGGCGGGCGAGTAAGTAATTGTTGCGGCAGAAAGAAAATTTTGATTAGTTTTTATTGTGACTAAACATTTATTTAAAATAGGACTTTTAAGTATGTATGCATTTAATACGAGCCATTATCTATATTATTAGCAATTCTTTACGTAATAAAGTGGTAATATTATAGACATTTGAAAATATTTTTGTTTATAACCTCAAATAGCTCAGGGTATACTTGGTACACTTTATTATGGGAGATTTGATTCACCTGGCTCAAGTGTCCCCTACCTTTTTTTTTTCAATTCAATGCAGAACAATATGCCAAGAGCCTACACAACCAGAGAAGGTGCCCGAAAAATGGTGCCAGGGAACGAAAATAAAGCTAGTCCATGCCCTTAAAGTCGCACAGCGAGCAATTGAACGAGCTGTGCTATGGATGTCTCTGAGGCATAAAATCTGGAACGATGTTCTCCGTTAGAGAACTAGAGTGGTCGACATAGCTCGCAGAAGCATGCGTCTTGAAATGGCAGTGTGCTGGCCACATCTCTGTAGGAGAACCGATGGTCGGTGGAGCAAACGAGTTTTGCTGTAAAAAAAATTCAAGCCGCCTAAAAAGGCTTTCAACTTGGCTTAACGACTGCCATTTTACTGGCAACCGGGATCAACTGCTTAACGTGCCTTCCAAAGCACAGAAACGCTCAAATAAATGTCACAAAGTGATCACATGGATGGTCACCCATCCAAGGACTGGCTCTTAGTGAAAGTCGCTACTGCAGAGATCGTTTACAGAACACTGAAACCGCGGGGCCACGAGCGCTACCAATAAACCGTGATATTGATAGATATATGAAGAAATATGTGATTTCGAAAATGAATAAACAGACAAGACATTTTTTATTTAACTCCTTAGTAAAGGTATCATGGGACCCTAAATATGGGAGACTTGTTCCTCCAGGATCAAGTCGTCCAGACCGGGGGGATCAAGTCTTACGTATATAGGGGACACATGGTACGATTCCTTATTATTGATTTTAGTCAAATAACTACTAAATTTAGATATTCATATCTTTGGCTCTTACAGCAATTATCAGCAAATAAATGTCACGTAATTTAGTACCAACAGTTTTTTAAACGGATACTCAATATAGAAATTAGGGATAAAAAACAAAAGGGGGGATCAAGTGTCCCCAGTTTCCCTTATAGCAACGAGTACGAGGCATATAGCGATGGGCTGACAAGGTGAAGTGTAGGAAATGGCTATAGCTAGTGATTAGATTGTAGGTATCTGGTAGTCTAAGTACTATTTGTCCCAAGGTGTCTCTGTTTTAGGGGCCGTCTACACGAACGAGAAAATATGTAAATATTATAAAATACGTTGTAATAGCAGTTAATAATATCGTCTCTTTTCTTCGTCGTGACGGTAACCATTGTATGAGTGAAATGTGTCAGAGACTTAGACGTCAAGCAATTACTTTAAATCTTGATCGGTTCATTTGGTAGTTCCATAGTAGAACGATGAATGATTGAATGAACGATTCGTTTCTTTGTTCAGACATCATTTTCAAATAACGTGAGATTATAGGTTACCCCATATCTAGAATGTTTAGAGCTCGTCCGCACAGCGATTATTTGCCGAGCGATTTGTCGTCTTATACTTTTTAACACCATAAAGATCTAACAAATTCTGTTATTACAGATCCACAAACGATGCATCGAACGCCGCCGCACAAACCCGAAGCTCTTCCAATGACCAATCAAATAAGGTAACCCTAGAAAGCCGTTACATACATCACAATACTTGTAACAAAAGATCTGCTCAATGTAACCCAACTATGTATTATAGAGCGAAAACTGCTCCGTGTGTTTGCGAAATTTGTAGAAGATATCATGAATTATTTCATACTGATCAATATGAACAAAGCACTCGGTAAATTGAACAAATAATATGTGTATTTGTATTTGTCGAACGGAATTTCGCGGATGTTCTATGATTAAAAGGATTTCGTACCTAACTCTTTAATCATAATCATAAATGAATGCGAATTCCCATTCGACAAACAAAATGTGTATAAAGTGTGTTGCTTTAAAACAAATAATGTGTTCGGAGCTTTAAATTGGTTTAAATAACGTCATCTATTGCACTATGTGAATGTTAGTTGCTCTGCACAAAACGTATTTTATGAATGTCCCAATAGTCCATTGAAATGTTACAATTTAAGGACCGAATATTGCATTTCTTAGAGGACGCAATTTTATTTTTGGGACATGTGTGGGGGGTCAATAGAAGCTTAACCTCAAGTTTGTGGGGTCGCCACCCTTGTCCCCCGGCCGCAATCTTAAAAAGGGGTGAAAACACTTTTTTCCCAATATGTCGGAAACTATGAGTCTTACAAAAAAATTGTGAAATCATAATTTGTAGCAAATTGTTTTGCCTACAAATATGTTTAACAAATTTTTGCCCTAAATTAAAAATTAAAGAAGTTATAAACAAAAAATTGAAAATAAAATTATAAAAAATGTCTTTTTTGCCCTGTGTCGATTTTTTTTATTTCTTTTAAAAGATCGTCTACAAGATTAGTCTAAGGTATTTTTTTGTAAAATCTATAAAAAAAAGTTATAGAGCAAAAAAGAAAATTTTCATAAAAAAATTCTAAAAATTTTGTAAAATTTTTTGTTGGCATAACAATATGCTACAAATTATGCCTCTACAATTTTTTTGTAAGACTCATAGTTTCCGAAATATTGCGAAAAAAGTGTTTTTTTCCCCCCTTCTTTTCAAGATGGCGGCCGGGGGACAAGGGTGGCGACCCCACAAACTTGAGGTTAAGCTTCTATTGACCCCCCACACATGTCCCAAAAATAAAATTGCGTCCTCTAATAAATGCAAAGCTCATGTAACATTTCAATGGACTACAATTAGTATTATTTTTCAAAAAAATAGCGTAGTTCCATAATAATTTTTGCCTAGAAAATCATGAAATCATTTATTTATGTATAAGTTTTACAAAAGAACTTAGTCATACCGTTACTGACCGATGAATGAGTGAGTATAAAGTGGTCGAAAATGAATGAATGGTTACTTTATCGAGACACTAAATCAAGTTACTTGTATTGTCTTTGGAGCTCTAAACTGATTTTAGCCCCTCTCTATAAAATAGATTGCAGAGGGGCTTATGGCGAGACTTGTGTCTGTAGTCTGTGACTCTGTTGCATTAAACTACGTCACTAAGTCACGTGGGATCATCTGTTCAAAGTTTAAAATAAAACAAAAATGACAACGTAAATCGGATTGAACTTTCACTTTCACAATCAACGTTTTAGAGTGGGGCAGCCGGGTGAGACCATCTCACGGCTTCTTGTTAATAGTTGGTGTCCGTTGCAAAGCATAAAATATGGTTTATTAGCTAATACACCAGGCCTTGCCCGCGTGTAGAAAGTTTTCCTTACCTGTTTCCCACTGAATCTTATTCCCGGGATAATATATTAATACCTACCGAATTTCAGCCAAATTGGTTCAGGAGATAGACCGTGATTGGGTGACAAATATAATTATGTTCGCAAAATTTTATAGGTAAGTACTTACTTATAATATAATTAGTACATTTAAACTGTCCCAACGAGTATTCATAAATTTAAGTGCACTTATAGAATGTTTGTTTAAATAAGTCACAAAATTATAATAATAATTATGCCTGTATTTATACAAAATGCCATTTTGAATTCTTGTTCTTTGATCAATTCAAAAGGAATTAATGAATGCAAGAATGAATGGTTGTAAACAAACTGAATTACTTAAATAAGTGTTAGCTAAACACTGTACTCCGTAAAACATAGCTTGAGCTATGTGACAGTTATATTAACGTAAACAAAATTGACTTTTATTTCAAAGGCATAAAGTTGTTATTTACAGTTTGCACCTCTGTGTTCTCACTCTCTGCATTTCAACATAAAGCCTATTCTAGTTTACGTTTGGAGAACTGTCACAGAGATCAAACTATATTTTACAGAGTATATGTCCGTGTCTTGTGTATGTGTCCGTCCAGTTAAATATAGTATTTTCACGGTAATGAGAATGTCCCATAGAAAGTAAATAAAAAATAACATTAATCAACGAATTTAAATGGACTTGTGCAGGTTTAAATAATGTATCACCTATTGAATAAATGTATTTTTGTGTTATAAAAAAAAGCTAAGTAAGTATACAGATGTACAAATTGTTTTTAGTTTTGTACAATATCTATTAACGTTATTTATATTTATTTTTCTGTGCTCGTATTATTTAAATCATTGTTATTATCATTATTATAATTTAAATAAAATCGTTGTGTTCAGGTATTTAACTTTATAGTCATAAAATCGTTGTTTTAATTATGTTTTATATGCCTCGTTTATATTAAATAATAAAACATGAAATAAAACTAATTAATTAATTAATTTATTGTTTTATTTATAATTTTGACGCTAAGGTAACTTATCAGTAAGTTATAAGTAAGTGATATGGCTTCACTTTATAAACTAATTTGACAATTGGACTTATCATAATCATCTTAAGAAGTACTCCTATTTACAATACTATATGATAAAGTTGATGTATTGTCTTCTTGATGTTTTTTTTAGAAATGACTGACATTTTATTACCGTAACATAAAGTTTTTATTTTTTATGTTGTTTTGAGGGTTTTGTCAAAGTCATATAATATTTATTTTCCTTGTCAATATCCAATTATACATCTCCATTTAATATAAGAGGTTCTTGTATGAGCGTAGTTATTCATCTCAAAGTTCTACTCCAATAAAATGTTACTTTACTGGAGTTGTCAGTGGAATTTGGGAACCATCAATTTCTACACAACATAAACACTCAATAATACAATAATTTTGAATAATTAAAGAATTGAGTGACGGTATCCATTTATCTTTCCTTTTCTGCCAAAACCTCTGACATAAAGTGCAAAATACAAGATTTGATCATATTTTTCCGATGCTTACCTTTATCTAGTAGCACTGTACTTAGTACCATTAAATAAATTTATTTAGGGCGTACCTATTCGGCCTAAATTGAACTAAGACTATTCTAAAGAATGAAATTGTACATAAACTAAAAGTAAAGTGATTTTCCAAACAACTAATAAACACAACGTAACTATGGTAACCATACTGAAGTACTCTACTTCAGTATGGTTGCCATAGTTACATCTAATTCAGTATGGTTACCATAGTTACATATAATTCAGTATGGTTACCATAGTTACATCTAATTCAGTATGGTTACTATAGTTACATCTAATTCAGTATGGTTACAATAGTTACGTTGTGTTTTAGAATAAGTACAAGTTATTCTTTAGCATAGTCATACTTCGATTTTGGCCGAATCCGTCCTTAAAAAAGCCGCCAAAGTTTTTGGACATATTTTTTTCTACTGGTTGGACTGGGTAACATGTCTCAGTGGGTTTGTTTTGTAATATTACAATCTATTTTGAGCGCCTGAATCTAAATTTATTTTTATTATTGACGATAGATTGGAGAATGGTCTAGAATTATTTAATTTAAATAAAATAGTGTTATTTACTAAAGTATATACAAGGTTCTATTTTCCAGTAAGTAATAATAAATTTTATACTATCATTAAATTATAATTACTATTAAATAAATCATAGCGGTAATTTAATAATTTGAGAACTAAATTACTTTTAAATATGCAAATTTATTCTAATAATTTCAAACGCTTTATTTCTCTAGATTTTTTTCTGAAAGAAGATTTAATTAGATAAATTCGATTTTACTAATTATACGTAATATATAATTTTATTTATAATATCTATTGATATGGACGGAAGACATTTTAGTCAGCCTTTTTTCAATTACATAGTTGAATTACACCTAATTACATTAATGTTTAATTTTATTATGACAATTTATACCTTTGTACATTGTTTAACTTATATAATATTATTATTTAGACATTATAAAATTAATCACTACATATTATGTAAGGCTGTTATGATTTAAATATTTATTTATTAGGCTGGTCAGGAAAATAAAGACGGGTTCTCCCGGCAGCATATATGAATGTTTAGAGATAAGTCTAAAAAAGCAATATGGCAGTACTTTATTGTCTGGGCCAGCCTTTACAATTCACTTCAATCACGAGTTTTATAATATTTCTTTCTTATTCAAAATATTATAATAATTTTATTCGAAATATACATTAGTAGGTAAGTTAAAACATGTTCTTATAAATAAGAACATAAACGCTTCTTTATTAGAACACACATTAAACATACTGTTTTTTATTAGAACATACATCATTATTAATAAGAACATATTTTATCAGATCATTGAAAGTCGTTTAATAATTTATGAATGTCGGTTATATAAGTAAATCGTGAAAAAAGTCGTAATAAATCGTAGGTACTAAATGGAATGACGATTTTAGAATAATTTTCTAAACATGAAATTTAATATCTATATTGTATTTACATATAAATCCATCTCACTCAAAATCGCACCATTAAGGCGTGTTCACACTAATCTTGTGTCCCTTCATCGTAGCTCGTTCTTTACTCTTAGTGTACCTAGTACAGTCGGCAACAAAAGCTATGAATCCTATCAAAGCGAATATTCCGTAATATACAGCCAGTGATATGAGGAAGCTTTCGCCGGTCCATTCCCAGATGTTGTCAGATCTTAGTAAGTCATAGTTGGATAGGACTTGAGTGCCGTCGGGTGTGGGACATGGAGATTGGACGATAATGTCTCGGTAGGATTCCTAGAACAAATTAATATTGAATTAAAATCTAGGCCTATGTTTCGAGTTGAGAGGAGTCGTTTTACCACGTGGTACCTAAAGGCGTTGGAAAGTCCAATAATCAGCCGGTGCAACGCTTACCGGTAAAGTCGCTTGGGCGAGTCTTGGTGGGGCGATTTACTAACAAAAGTTTTTGATGTTTATTATTACGTCATTGACGCAAGATGGGATGATACATAACCTAATGTTGCTTGCTGATTAATTTCGCTTTCAAATGGCGAAAGAATTTGTACAATCGGTTAAGTAGTTTCAGAGTATATCGATTACATAACAATAATTTCTTTAAAATATTATCTGAAAGCTTCTTCCATTATCGGCAAATGAAACCCTTGTTTCGGAGTATCGTGTCCTACTTCTCTACGTCCTTTTTACGTGGTTTTCGGCGCCCTTAGCAATGTCACCTCTCAGCCACGAATTTTGAGGTCTAGCTCTCCTGGCAACATGGCACCCCAAAAAAATACCAAAACCCTCACACACATGCTTAAAACACTCACCTGTTTATTCTGACACCTAATATCTTTACTGATACTACTCTTCAAAGCCGTTTCACTCAGCTCCCTCATCAGCAACTCCGGCATAGTCCACCTAGATGGCGACACATACTGCAACCAGGTAACGTAGTCTGGCAGGTCCTTCTGGTGTAGTAGAACGCCGTTGACGAGGGTAGCCAGGAGTAGACAGAACCCGGATATGACTGTGGCCGTCTTTTCCATTGGCACAACGAATATTGTCGCTCGACAGAACATCTGTATACTTATTAGATACAGCACCATGTAACCTGGAAGATATCAATAGTTTTACTTAGTAATGCTATTCGATATTGTTTGTACTGCGCAGTAAAATAGTAAAAGCGGTGAAAATAAGTTATACTGGAACTATCTGGAATTCGGAAAGTAAATAGAAAAAGCCGTGTTTCATTCAAGGAATCACCATCTTTACCATAGATTTAGAATTTTTCGTACACAATAGGTGCGGAAACGCTCGCAAATATATGTTACAAAGTGATAACCCATCCAAGGAACGGTCACAATGAAACTTGCTTACTGCAGTGACCGTTTATAGAACACTGAGTTCGCGGGGCCACGAGCGCTTCAGATTGTATCGTTTGGCTTTACATGAGCTACGATTACGATTCTGTTCTAACCACAGACATTGTGGTTACACAGACAATACGTCATGAGGTTGTATTGTCTGTGGCTGTAACAGAATTGAAATAGCAGACCTGGACCCAGTCTCCAAGCACAATTTATCCTAAAGAAGTTTGAGTAAGAAAAGTTTCTTTACCAGTAATTTGGAGGCATTTGAAGTTGAGAATACCGTAAGACGAAACTGGCCAGATGTAATAAATATTGTGGAACAGTAAAAGTACGTTTTACAATTCGATCAGAAAGTTCCACCTAGTGATATCAATCAACAGTAGGTACAACGCACCTAATTACAAGTAGAACCCGTTGAGCGAGGCGAGCGACTGCGCGTACAGGCCGCTCATGGCGTAGCTCGGCACCAGGTACGTACAACAGTAGGTACAACTCACCTAAATACAAGTAGAACCCGTCGAGCGAGGCGAGCGACTGCGCGTACAGGCCGCTCATGGCGTAGCTCGGCACCAGGTACGTACAACAGTAGGTACAACTCACCTAAATACAAGTAGAACCCGTCGAGCGAGGCGAGCGACTGCGCGTACAGGCCGCTCATGGCGTAGCTCGGCACCAGGTACGTACAACAGTAGGTACAACTCACCTAAATACAAGTAGAACCCGTCGAGCGAGGCGAGCGACTGCGCGTACAGGCCGCTCATGGCGTAGCTCGGCACCAGGTACGTACAACAGTAGGTACAACTCACCTAAATACAAGTAGAACCCGTCGAGCGAGGCGAGCGACTGCGCGTACAGGCCGCTCATGGCGTAGCTCGGCACCAGGTACGTACAACAGTAGGTACAACTCACCTAAATACAAGTAGAACCCGTCGAGCGAGCCGAGCGACTGCGCGTACAGGCCGCTCATGGCGTAGCTCGGCACCAGGTACGTACAACAGTAGGTACAACTCACCTAAATACAAGTAGAACCCGTCGAGCGAGGCGAGCGACTGCGCGTACAGGCCGCTCATGGCGTAGCTCGGCACCAGGTACGTACAACAGTAGGTACAACTCACCTAAATACAAGTAGAACCCATCGAGCGAGGCGAGCGACTGCGCGTACAGGCCGCTCATGGCGTAGCTCGGCACCAGGTACGTACAACAGTAGGTACAACTCACCTAAATACAAGTAGAACCCGTCGAGCGAGGCGAGCGACTGCGCGTACAGGCCGCTCATGGCGTAGCTCGGCACCAGGTACGTACAACAGTAGGTACAACTCACCTAAATACAAGTAGAACCCGTCGAGCGAGGCGAGCGACTGCGCGTACAGGCCGCTCATGGCGTAGCTCGGCACCAGGTACGTACAACAGTAGGTACAACTCACCTAAATACAAGTAGAACCCGTCGAGCGACTGCGCGTACAGGCCGCTCATGGCGTAGCTCGGCACCAGGTACGTACAACAGTAGGTACAACTCACCTAAATACAAGTAGAACCCGTCGAGCGAGGCGAGCGACTGCGCGTACAGGCCGCTCATGGCGTAGCTCGGCACCGGGTACGTACAACAGTAGGTACAACTCACCTAAATACAAGTAGAACCCGTCGAGCGAGGCGAGCGACTGCGCGTACAGGCCGCTCATGGCGTAGCTCGGCACCGGGTACGTACAACAGTAGGTACAACTCACCTAAATACAAGTAGAACCCGTCGAGCGAGGCGAGCGACTGCGCGTACAGGCCGCTCATGGCGTAGCTCGGCACCAGGTATGTACAACAGTAGGTACAACTCACCTAAATACAAGTAGAACCCGTCGAGCGAGGCGAGCGACTGCGCGTACAGGCCGCTCATGGCGTAGCTCGGCACCGGGTACGTACAACAGTAGGTACAACTCACCTAAATACAAGTAGAACCCGTCGAGCGAGGCGAGCGACTGCGCGTACAGGCCGCTCATGGCGTAGCTTGGCACCAGGTACGTACAACAGTAGGTACAACTCACCTAAATACAAGTAGAACCCGTCGAGCGAGGCGAGCGACTGCGCGTACAGGCCGCTCATGGCATAGCTCGGCACCGGGTACGTACAACAGTAGGTACAACTCACCTAAATACAAGTAGAACCCGTCGAGCGAGGCGAGCGACTGCGCGTACTGGCCGCTCATGGCGTAGCTCGGCACCAGGTACGTACAACAGTAGGTACAACTCACCTAAATACAAGTAGAACCCGTCGAGCGAGGCGAGCGACTGCGCGTACAGGCCGCTCATGGCGTAGCTCGGCACCGGGTACGTACAACAGTAGGTACAACTCACCTAAATACAAGTAGAACCCGTCGAGCGAGGCGAGCGACTGCGCGTACAGGCCGCTCATGGCGTAGCTCGGCACCAGGTACGTACAACAGTAGGTACAACTCACCTAAATACAAGTAGAACCCGTCGAGCGAGGCGAGCGACTGCGCGTACAGGCCGCTCATGGCGTAGCTCGGCACCAGGTACGTACAACAGTAGGTACAACTCACCTAAATACAAGTAGAACCCGTCGAGCGAGGCGAGCGACTGCGCGTACAGGCCGCTCATGGCGTAGCTCGGCACCAGGTACGTACAACAGTAGGTACAACTCACCTAAATACAAGTAGAACCCGTCGAGCGAGGCGAGCGACTGCGCGTACAGGCCGCTCATGGCGTAGCTCGGCACCAGGTACGTACAACAGTAGGTACAACTCACCTAAATACAAGTAGAACCCGTCGAGCGAGGCGAGCGACTGCGCGTACAGGCCGCTCATGGCGTAGCTCGGCACCAGGTACGTACAACAGTAGGTACAACTCACCTAAATACAAGTAGAACCCGTCGAGCGAGGCGAGCGACTGCGCGTACAGGCCGCTCATGGCGTAGCTCGGCACCAGGTACGTACAACAGTAGGTACAACTCACCTAAATACAAGTAGAACCCGTCGAGCGACTGCGCGTACAGGCCGCTCATGGCGTAGCTCGGCACCAGGTACGTACAACAGTAGGTACAACTCACCTAAATACAAGTAGAACCCGTCGAGCGAGGCGAGCGACTGCGCGTACAGGCCGCTCATGGCGTAGCTCGGCACCGGGTACGTACAACAGTAGGTACAACTCACCTAAATACAAGTAGAACCCGTCGAGCGAGGCGAGCGACTGCGCGTACAGGCCGCTCATGGCGTAGCTCGGCACCGGGTACGTACAACAGTAGGTACAACTCACCTAAATACAAGTAGAACCCGTCGAGCGAGGCGAGCGACTGCGCGTACAGGCCGCTCATGGCGTAGCTCGGCACCAGGTATGTACAACAGTAGGTACAACTCACCTAAATACAAGTAGAACCCGTCGAGCGAGGCGAGCGACTGCGCGTACAGGCCGCTCATGGCGTAGCTCGGCACCGGGTACGTACAACAGTAGGTACAACTCACCTAAATACAAGTAGAACCCGTCGAGCGAGGCGAGCGACTGCGCGTACAGGCCGCTCATGGCGTAGCTCGGCACCGGGTACGTACAACAGTAGGTACAACTCACCTAAATACAAGTAGAACCCGTCGAGCGAGGCGAGCGACTGCGCGTACAGGCCGCTCATGGCGTAGCTCGGCACCGGGTACGTACAACAGTAGGTACAACTCACCTAAATACAAGTAGAACCCGTCGAGCGAGGCGAGCGACTGCGCGTACAGGCCGCTCATGGCGTAGCTCGGCACCGGGTACGTACAACAGTAGGTACAACTCACCTAAATACAAGTAGAACCCGTCGAGCGAGGCGAGCGACTGCGCGTACAGGCCGCTCATGGCGTAGCTCGGCACCGGGTACGTACAACAGTAGGTACAACTCACCTAAATACAAGTAGAACCCGTCGAGCGAGGCGAGCGACTGCGCGTAAAGGCCGCTCATGGCGTAGCTCGGCACCGGGTACGTACAACAGTAGGTACAACTCACCTAAATACAAGTAGAACCCGTCGAGCGAGGCGAGCGACTGCGCGTACAGGCCGCTCATGGCGTAGCTCGGCACCGGGTACGTACAACAGTAGGTACAACTCACCTAAATACAAGTAGAACCCGTCGAGCGAGGCGAGCGACTGCGCGTACAGGCCGCTCATGGCGTAGCTCGGCACGGCACCGGGTACGTACAACAGTAGGTACAACTCACCTAAATACAAGTAGAACCCGTCGAGCGAGGCGAGCGACTGCGCGTACAGGCCGCTCATGGCGTAGCTCGGCACCGGGTACGTACAACAGTAGGTACAACTCACCTAAATACAAGTAGAACCCGTCGAGCGACTGCGCTTACAGGCCGCTCATGGCGTAGCTCGGCACCGGGTACGTACAACAGTAGGTACAACTCACCTAAATACAAGTAGAACCTGTCGAGCGAGGCGAGCGACTGCGCGTACAGGCCGCTCATGGCGTAGCTCGGCACCGGGTACGTACAACAGTAGGTACAACTCACCTAAATACAAGTAGAACCCGTCGAGCGAGGCGAGCGACTGCGCGTACTGGCCGCTCATGGCGTAGCTCGGCACCAGGTACGTACAACAGTAGGTACAACTCACCTAAATACAAGTAGAACCCGTCGAGCGAGGCGAGCGACTGCGCGTACAGGCCGCTCATGGCGTAGCTCGGCACCGGGTACGTACAACAGTAGGTACAACTCACCTAAATACAAGTAGAACCCGTCGAGCGACTGCGCGTACAGGCCGCTCATGGCGTAGCTCGGCACCAGGTACGTACAACAGTAGGTACAACTCACCTAAATACAAGTAGAACCCGTCGAGCGAGGCGAGCGACTGCGCGTACAGGCCGCTCATGGCGTAGCTCGGCACCGGGTACGTACAACAGTAGGTACAACTCACCTAAATACAAGTAGAACCCGTCGAGCGAGGCGAGCGACTGCGCGTACAGGCCGCTCATGGCGTAGCTCGGCACCGGGTACGTACAACAGTAGGTACAACTCACCTAAATACAAGTAGAACCCGTCGAGCGAGGCGAGCGACTGCGCGTACAGGCCGCTCATGGCGTAGCTCGGCACCGGGTACGTACAACAGTAGGTACAACTCACCTAAATACAAGTAGAACCCGTCGAGCGAGGCGAGCGACTGCGCGTAAAGGCCGCTCATGGCGTAGCTCGGCACCGGGTACGTACAACAGTAGGTACAACTCACCTAAATACAAGTAGAACCCGTCGAGCGAGGCGAGCGACTGCGCGTACAGGCCGCTCATGGCGTAGCTCGGCACCGGGTACGTACAACAGTAGGTACAACTCACCTAAATACAAGTAGAACCCGTCGAGCGAGGCGAGCGACTGCGCGTACAGGCCGCTCATGGCGTAGCTCGGCACCGGGTACGTACAACAGTAGGTACAACTCACCTAAATACAAGTAGAACCCGTCGAGCGAGGCGAGCGACTGCGCGTACAGGCCGCTCATGGCGTAGCTCGGCACCGGGTACGTACAACAGTAGGTACAACTCACCTAAATACAAGTAGAACCCGTCGAGCGACTGCGCGTACAGGCCGCTCATGGCGTAGCTCGGCACCGGGTACGTACAACAGTAGGTACAACTCACCTAAATACAAGTAGAACCTGTCGAGCGAGGCGAGCGACTGCGCGTACAGGCCGCTCATGGCGTAGCTCGGCACCGGGTACGTACAACAGTAGGTACAACTCACCTAAATACAAGTAGAACCCGTCGAGCGAGGCGAGCGACTGCGCGTACAGGCCGCTCATGGCGTAGCTCGGCACCGGGTACGTACAACAGTAGGTACAACTCACCTAAATACAAGTAGAACCCGTCGAGCGAGGCGAGCGACTGCGCGTACAGGCCGCTCATGGCGTAGCTCGGCACCAGGTATGTACAACAGTAGGTACAACTCACCTAAATACAAGTAGAACCCGTCGAGCGAGGCGAGCGACTGCGCGTACAGGCCGCTCATGGCGTAGCTCGGCACCGGGTACGTACAACAGTAGGTACAACTCACCTAAATACAAGTAGAACCCGTCGAGCGAGGCGAGCGACTGCGCGTACTGGCCGCTCATGGCGTAGCTCGGCACCAGGTACGTACAACAGTAGGTACAACTCACCTAAATACAAGTAGAACCCGTCGAGCGAGGCGAGCGACTGCGCGTACAGGCCGCTCATGGCGTAGCTCGGCACCGGGTACGTACAACAGTAGGTACAACTCACCTAAATACAAGTAGAACCCGTCGAGCGACTGCGCGTACAGGCCGCTCATGGCGTAGCTCGGCACCAGGTACGTACAACAGTAGGTACAACTCACCTAAATACAAGTAGAACCCGTCGAGCGAGGCGAGCGACTGCGCGTACAGGCCGCTCATGGCGTAGCTCGGCACCGGGTACGTACAACAGTAGGTACAACTCACCTAAATACAAGTAGAACCCGTCGAGCGAGGCGAGCGACTGCGCGTACAGGCCGCTCATGGCGTAGCTCGGCACCGGGTACGTACAACAGTAGGTACAACTCACCTAAATACAAGTAGAACCCGTCGAGCGAGGCGAGCGACTGCGCGTACAGGCCGCTCATGGCGTAGCTCGGCACCGGGTACGTACAACTCACCTAAATACAAGTAGAACCCGTCGAGCGAGGCGAGCGACTGCGCGTAAAGGCCGCTCATGGCGTAGCTCGGCACCGGGTACGTACAACAGTAGGTACAACTCACCTAAATACAAGTAGAACCCGTCGAGCGAGGCGAGCGACTGCGCGTACAGGCCGCTCATGGCGTAGCTCGGCACCGGGTACGTACAACAGTAGGTACAACTCACCTAAATACAAGTAGAACCCGTCGAGCGAGGCGAGCGACTGCGCGTACAGGCCGCTCATGGCGTAGCTCGGCACCGGGTACGTACAACAGTAGGTACAACTCACCTAAATACAAGTAGAACCCGTCGAGCGAGGCGAGCGACTGCGCGTACAGGCCGCTCATGGCGTAGCTCGGCACCGGGTACGTACAACAGTAGGTACAACTCACCTAAATACAAGTAGAACCCGTCGAGCGAGGCGAGCGACTGCGCGTACAGGCCGCTCATGGCGTAGCTCGGCACCGGGTACGTACAACAGTAGGTACAACTCACCTAAATACAAGTAGAACCCGTCGAGCGAGGCGAGCGACTGCGCGTACAGGCCGCTCATGGCGTAGCTCGGCACCGGGTACGTACAACAGTAGGTACAACTCACCTAAATACAAGTAGAACCCGTCGAGCGAGGCGAGCGACTGCGCGTACAGGCCGCTCATGGCGTAGCTCGGCACCGGGTACGTACAACAGTAGGTACAACTCACCTAAATACAAGTAGAACCCGTCGAGCGAGGCGAGCGACTGCGCGTACAGGCCGCTCATGGCGTAGCTCGGCACCGGGTACGTACAACAGTAGGTACAACTCACCTAAATACAAGTAGAACCCGTCGAGCGAGGCGAGCGACTGCGCGTACAGGCCGCTCATGGCGTAGCTCTGCACCGGGTACGTACAACAGTAGGTACAACTCACCTAAATACAAGTAGAACCCGTCGAGCGAGGCGAGCGACTGCGCGTACAGGCCGCTCATGGCGTAGCTCGGCACCGGGTACGTACAACAGTAGGTACAACTCACCTAAATACAAGTAGAACCCGTCGAGCGAGGCGAGCGACTGCGCGTACAGGCCGCTCATGGCGTAGCTCGGCACCGGGTACGTACAACAGTAGGTACAACTCACCTAAATACAAGTAGAACCCGTCGAGCGAGGCGAGCGACTGCGCGTACAGGCCGCTCATGGCGTAGCTCGGCACCGGGTACGTACAACAGTAGGTACAACTCACCTAAATACAAGTAGAACCCGTCGAGCGAGGCGAGCGACTGCGCGTACAGGCCGCTCATGGCGTAGCTCGGCACCGGGTACGTACAACAGTAGGTACAACTCACCTAAATACAAGTAGAACCCGTCGAGCGAGGCGAGCGACTGCGCGTACAGGCCGCTCATGGCGTAGCTCGGCACCGGGTACGTACAACAGTAGGTACAACTCACCTAAATACAAGTAGAACCCGTCGAGCGAGGCGAGCGACTGCGCGTACAGGCCGCTCATGGCGTAGCTCGGCACCGGGTACGTACAACAGTAGGTACAACTCACCTAAATACAAGTAGAACCCGTCGAGCGAGGCGAGCGACTGCGCGTACAGGCCGCTCATGGCGTAGCTCGGCACCAGGTACGTACAACTCACCTAAATACAAGTAGAACCCGTCGAGCGAGGCGAGCGACTGCGCGTACAGGCCGCTCTTGGCGTAGCTCGGCACCGGGTACGTACAACAGTAGGTACAACTCACCTAAATACAAGTAGAACCCGTCGAGCGAGGCGAGCGACTGCGCGTACAGGCCGCTCATGGCGTAGCTCGGCACCGGGTACGTACAACAGTAGGTACAACTCACCTAAATACAAGTAGAACCCGTCGAGCGAGGCGAGCGACTGCGCGTACAGGCCGCTCATGGCGTAGCTCGGCACCGGGTACGTACAACAGTAGGTACAACTCACCTAAATACAAGTAGAACCCGTCGAGCGAGGCGAGCGACTGCGCGTACAGGCCGCTCATGGCGTAGCTCGGCACCGGGTACGTACAACAGTAGGTACAACTCACCTAAATACAAGTAGAACCCGTCGAGCGAGGCGAGCGACTGCGCGTACAGGCCGCTCATGGCGTAGCTCGGCACCGGGTACGTACAACAGTAGGTACAACTCACCTAAATACAAGTAGAACCCGTCGAGCGAGGCGAGCGACTGCGCGTACAGGCCGCTCATGGCGTAGCTCGGCACCAGGTACGTACAACTCACCTAAATACAAGTAGAACCCGTCGAGCGAGGCGAGCGACTGCGCGTACAGGCCGCTCTTGGCGTAGCTCGGCACCGGGTACGTACAACAGTAGGTACAACTCACCTAAATACAAGTAGAACCCGTCGAGCGAGGCGAGCGACTGCGCGTACAGGCCGCTCATGGCGTAGCTCGGCACCGGGTACGTACAACAGTAGGTACAACTCACCTAAATACAAGTAGAACCCGTCGAGCGAGGCGAGCGACTGCGCGTACAGGCCGCTCATGGCGTAGCTCGGCACCAGGTACGCCAGCCACGTCAGCGCCGCGCTCCACAATTCCACGAATTGCTGCCGAATTTATGATTATGAATTGAACATACTATGTAGGTATGATTGAAATAGGTAACAGAATAAATACAGCCTATAACGGTTCACAGCTGAGCGTAGGTCTCTCCTAAATTACGCCACGACGCGGCGACGCTGACGACGTTGCAAATGTGCAAAATGTTAGCGGTAACCATGGTGTAGGGGTGTTTCCCAACATTTAATGATAGGGATATGTTAATGCTAGGATGATGTAAGTGCTTTATAAAATAAAATACTGATATTGTCAACTTGCTTAATTGGATGCTTTTATTGTACTGAATCCATAATTGTGTTGAAAATTAAAATGACACCTATTGAATGTGCATACCAGCAAATAACTTTTATTAAGGCTAAACTTAGATATTGTGAAACTTGTTTGTAGGTACCTACACCTAGTGACACACCTCTGATATTGCAAACTTCCATAGACACAGTGTCCACTTTCCAACAGGTAATTGCAGCTTGTGATATAAAAAAATCGTCAAAAGTTATCGGCCGATTGAGTGAAAAGAAAAAGATAGATGCGTCACAAATGACTTGTTTCTATCGTTTGTTCCACGGACTCGCTTGCACACTCAGCTAACGCGGTACATGACACTTTCTCGAGTACACGTAAAGCCGGCACTCATCGATTTATATGACATTATCACGCAAAAAACGATGTCCAATAGATATGTGCAACTTACATCTAACAGAATAAAGACGCTCCTGCTGTATAGTCCTACGGCGATGTCCCGCTCCACGTGGTGCCGCATCGAGCTGGCCTCGCGCGCGCTCAGCCACAGCAGCAGCGGCCATACTGTGAGGCACATCACCGTGTAGTGGAAGCCTACACGGTCGTTTTGACTTAGCTGGAAAGAACATAACAAAATTAAGTAGGTACTCCTTTCAAGACGAGACAACGCAAAAATGATTGTATCGAAAGGTTATTTATTTTATTCGTTTATAGTAGATCCTCTCCACATTGACACGGGAATCTCGCCGAAAAAGTGAGAAAAGCACGAGAAACGTGAATGTGAATCGGCTTCATGTTTACGTTCTGGTGCTTTTATCGCGAGATTCTCATGTGAATGTGGCCTGCCCATAACGAATTTTTAATAACCAAATTACCTACTCATCGTCTTGAAACTTTTCTTAGTGACGAACCAACGTATTTCATAGTGTCTTTAAAAACATTTTTTCCTCTACGACGTAATATTAAAATAAGAACCTATAAAACTTAAACTCAGAAGGGCAAATTCAAGTAGACATTTTACCCTTGCGTCGGTGGCTGGCAGGTCCCAGAACACGGTGCCGGTGACCAGCGACATGATGGCTGCGAGCAGCACCCGGCTGATCACATTGGATAGCGTCGTCATCTGAGTGAACACTAAGCTTTTTCTGAAACAATATTTCGTTTTGGTCTTATACATATATATGAGAAGAAAAATTATGAGCCATCACGAGACGCCAGGTAAATGTAAAACATCAATTTTTTTTTAACATCAAAAACCCGAATTTTGAAATTTGATTCGAGTTCCCGATTCAATACCCTATTCGGATAGACGGAGTCGGTGTCGCCATATTCTTATCGCCACCGTAAAAATCTGTTTACCCCTTGGCTATAACTAGATGTTTATATCAAAACGTAATAGGTACCTACCTACTTGCTCGACCTGTCGTGTAACAGTGTGAATTATCTAGGGATGGTGTTTGAACACTCCCGTTTAGTACCTCGATGCGCCCTGACGCCTAAACGTGGCGCTGAAGTCCCTGCGCTACTAACTAGTGGGTACACTCACACTGCTGCACAGCGTCGCGGCGCTGCGATGACTCTATGCAGGCTTTAGCCACACTACGACGAATACTATTGCACTATATAAGCACAAATTGAGATAGTATCTACAGATGAAAACCTACATACCACATTCGCTAAGGCTACGCAGACATAGACACCGCTCACTGAGTTTACAGACTCGAGGTCAGGCGAGGTTGAGGCGAGTTTTCGATACTGATTTGTGCGCGAGGGTGCGTAGCAGAGGGAAGATGTGAAAAAAGTACATACATGAGATTTTCATCTCTACTATCTCTACTTTGTGCTATAAGTGTCTTGGGCACTCCAGATTCTTGAGAGAATCTCGCGAGCTCGCCAGAAACCCACGAGAATGAGTATGTGGATCCGATTCACATTCACGTTTCTCGTGCTTTTCTTTTTTTTTTACTACTTAGGTGGCAGACAAGCTTACGGCCCACCGGAACGTTGGTAACCATAGCCTATAGACGTTTGCAACACCAGATCACCAATTTTCTCGCGTTCTCGGCGAGATTCTTGCAAGAATGTGAAGGACCTATCTAAGGTAGTAGTAGGTTCACTCACAGTAGCAGCGCGCGCGCCTGTCGCAGCGCGTGCGGGCGCGCGGCGGGCGCGGGCAGCGGCACGGGCGGCGGCGCGTCGGGCGGCGCGAGCGCGCCCGCGAACACGCCCGCCAGCGCCTCGATGCGCCCCGACGACTCCAGCATGGCGGCCGCCGACAGCTCGTCCAGCGTCACCAGGTCCACTGCGCACCACAATCTCACATAAGAGCCCAGTCTCACAACATCGAATCAACGTATAGCCGTCCATTGCTGGACGTAAACCTCTCCCACTTTACGCCACAACACGTCGTTCTACGTCCTACCTATTCCAAACTCTACCAGCCATCTTTTTCAATCTTACGTTTACCGATGGTCTGCACTCAAAAACACATTTGCTCCGTAGACCATCGGTTCTTCTACAAATGTTTCGAATCAATTTAACGCTTTATTCTATGAGTTATGTCGACTACTCTAGTTCCCTGCTGAATAACCTTGTTCTGGAACTTATAACAAAAAAACTTGTTGTGGAATTTTTTTTAAGGACATCTCAAACATCATCATCAAGCCCAATTTAAGCTATTAAACTCCACTCCAGCATAATTCGTTCTAAACCTAGCAACTTTGAAGGCATGGACCTAACTCCACCATAAATGTCTCCGTCTCGGTACTATCTGGTAGAACAAACTTTCGTCTTCAGGCGTTTGATTGTTAAGCAAATAGAAACCCCAGCAGTTTTCCCACCGTGCTCAGCCCAATCAGATCCTTTTCACGATTTTATGTACTATGTTCTTTTTACCAATCCTATCCTACTAATATTATAAATGTGAAAGTTTGTGAAGATGTTTGGATGTTTAGATGTTTGGATGTTTGTTACTCAATCACGCTCTAACGGCTGAACGGATTGGGCTGAAATTTGGTACAGACATAGCTTATAGTCTGGAATAACACATAGGCTACTTTTCATCCCGGGAATATGTTCTCACGGGAAGCGGGAACGGGTACCGAATTTCACGCGGGCGAAGCCGCGCGCTTCGGCTAGTGGAAGAGAGATGCATTCGTGACATCTTCTGCTAGCTTCTGTCGACCTATGCTTGAGATGACCTGAACCGATCTCTTTCAATAAACAGTGGCATTTGCTATAAAAGCTTTGGACATTATCTATATATATAAAAATGTTGTGTGCGTTTGTGTATCTATTAAAAACTCAAAATTTACTGAATCGATTGAGCTCAAAATTGGACACGATATACAATAGGATTCAGAGATGGTTTTAGGCTACTTTATACACTTCAATCATAACAGCAATACTTGAATAAAATAGCTTTAAAAAGTGATTTTACCAATAGATGGCGTTGGTCGTTTTTTTTTTAATTATATTCTGCCAGCTTCAGAACAAAATATTATAAACAACCTATTTAGAAGGTACCTACCAGATTGATGTTTTTTAAGAGAAGTTTGATTGCGGCCTCCTTGCATTCAGAATAATAAAAGAGAGTACTTACCTAATAAAGAGGTCAGATATGTTTTGCATGTTATTTTTGAACTTTTTGGACATTCGGAATTTTGGAATTTTGGACTTTAGACTTTTGGACTTTGGACTTTGGACTTTTGGACTTTTGGACTATTGAACTTTTGGACTTTTGGACTTTTGTACTTTTGGACTTTTCGAGTTTTGGGCGTTTGACATTTTGGACTTTTGGAGTTGGAGTTTTGGAGTTTTAGAGTTTTAGACATAGAGTTTTAGACATTTAGAGTTTTAGAGTTTTGGAGTTTTGGAGTTTTGTAGTTTTGGAGTTTTGGAGTTTTGGAGTTTTGGAGTTTTGGATTTTTGGAGTTTTGGAGTTTTGGAGTTTTGGAGTTTTGGAGTTTTGTAGTTCTGGAGTTTTGGAGTTTTTGGAGTTTTTGGAGTTTTGGAGTTTTAGAGTTTTAGAGTTTTGGAGTTTTGGAGTTTTGGAGTTTTGGAGTTTTGGAGTTTTGGAGTTTTAGACTTTGGACTTTTAGACTTTGGACTTTGGAATTTTGAACTTTTGTACTTTGGACTTTTGAACTTTTATACTTTTGGAGTTTTGGAATTTTGGAGTTTCGGACTTTTGGAGTTTTGGAGTTTAGGAGTTTAGGAGTTTTGGAGTTTTGGAGTTTTGGAGTTTTGGAGTTTTGGAGTTTTGGAGTTTTGGAGTTTTGGAGTTTTGGACTTTTAGAATTTAGACTTTTAGACTTTGTTGTTTTGGACGTTTTGACTTTGGGCTTTTGGACTTTTGGACTTTGGACTTTTGGACTTTGGACTTTGGACTTTTGGACTTTGAACTATTGGACTTTTGGACTTTTGGACTTTTTGACTTTTTGACTTTGGACTTTTGAACTTTTGGACTACTAACTCCTATGTATATTTCATAATATTTCCTTCGAAAAATAAGGTCATGAAGAAGTTTCACTTCTTACGTGTGTACAATAGTTAGTGACCGACCGAAGTTTCGGTTTCGGTTTCGGTTTATATTATATTTTTACAGATGATGAACAAATAATAAAAATAGACAAATTAATAATAATAAAGGGGGCCTCCCATACAACATATGTACGTGATTTTTTGCCACTTTTCTTGTACGAAACTCTACGTGCGCTAGTCCGGCTCACTGTTGTCCAGTTTTAGTTATAATTCTAGAATGTAACCAAAACCGGCCAAGAGCTAGTAGCACTGCACCGTGTGGTTTTAGTCGGTAGGAATTCGCAATAGCATCTATGAGTAATTTCACACGTAAAAGAAAGAAACTCATCTTTAGAACAGACACTTACGAAGACGTTGATTGATGGCACTTGGTGGAACTTGCTGCACCTATTGAAAAAATAACCAGCCAAGTGCGAGTCAAACTCTCGCACGGAGAGGTAAGCGTAGCGTAAGCGGGACCCTATTAACGAGACCTGAGACATAGCCGTCCGTCTGTCTATTAGCTGCGAGGTTGTATCGCGGGAACCGTGCCAGATAGAGGCCTAAAATTTTCACTGTACGGTAGTTCTACCGACTAAAAATCACGCGTATCGTACCTAACAGCCTACGGTTGGGAGCCCCGACTATGCCCTCGGAATGATGCATACTGCGGCCGCTCCTTTGGGGGGTTGTTCAGTTGTGAACCCCGCTTCTTGAGAGGGGCGTGCATAGGGTTACCATATCTGAAGAAATGTATGCCTGATTTACATAGTAAAAACGCCTGATTTTCACGAAAAATGCCTGATTTTCTTGAAAAATGCCCCATAATAAAAGAAATATTTAATAACAAGTAAAACACATTGCTTGAATGAATTTTTTAATTTGAAAACATCAATTTTCAGACACATTAGAGTAGGTAATAAGAAATTCAGCCAAACATATGATTTGTTTTTTAATAAATTATGAGGAATTACACTGTACGTTTTCTTACATACTTCTAATGATCGCCATTTTTAACAAGTCTTTTTGAGTTAAAATATATGCACAAAACTCTATACAATTAATCATTTCGCCTGACTTAGAAGAGCGCCGGCCGGGCGCCTGATCAAGTGCTAAAATGCCTGGCGAATCAGGCGAAAGCCTGGCATATGGTAACCCTAGGCGTGCATGAATATGGGGCGCCGCCGCAGATTGTGAAACTCGGGTGGTAGAGTTCTCTTCCACTTCCTCCCCGCCGTCTCTATCAAGAGCATGACTTGCTCACAGGAAGAGGCCCATGGCCCCGCTTCAGCGCCTCCTTGCGCCATTAAAACAATGACGCAGGGCCCCTTGCTTCTAGGTCCTATAGAGGGGTCCCGGCTAGAAGACATGCCGCTTTAACTGAGATAGTGCGGTATCCCCTTATCACCTAGACAGCCGTCGCATTCTGCGGGCTAAAAAATCTAGCCGCATTGCTGGTCATCAGGATCTACGCCCATACGGGGGCCCCGTATAAGGTCATGCTCCGCACAATCCCAAGGTACAGTCTCCTGTAGGGAGCGTTAGGTCTCCTGATATTGGGAAACAACAATGAGAGTGCGGCTGATGCCCTCCTTCCTCAGTTATGGGACCAAATTTAGGAAATAGTATCCAAAGATCCAACGGCTATCGAGTGCAAGCCTCAAATACGTCATCGAGAGCTCGATACCGATGCTGACTGATGCCTCCTATATATAAGCTGAATATCGCAGGTGGCCTTTAGGGCTGCGTCTCGGTGCGTTGCTCCTAGTGCTGTAATGAGGGTGTCGTCGTAACAAGTTACGCACGTAACACATTCCACCGTCACCTCTTAGCAACGGACCACGCAGCACCCAATCGTAACCGATATTCCACAGAAGTGGTCCTAAGACCGATCCCTATGGAACACGGAACGATACATCTCGCCGACCCTGCCCTAGCCAGCTCGGGTAAGTTATGGCCCTCTCGGAAAGATAGGCCCCGACAATTCAACGGAGGTATGGAGGCATTCCATGGTAAATAAGCGCCTCTCAAAGCAGCTCCAGGGCAAGGTGTTGAAAGCATTGGCGATGTCGAAGAGACACAGTCACCCTGTTCTTTTGCCGCTATAACATAAAATACCTACTAAAATACGAAAAAAGCATCCACACAACAAACGTAGGTAATTTTTGTACCCAATATTTGTAACGGAACCCTCTGTGCGGGAATCCGACTCGCACTTGGCAGTTTTTTGTTTTTTTTTGTTTTTTCAATATGAACACGTGAGTTTCGGTTTCGGTTTCGGTTTCGGCCGAAACTGAGCCTGGGGCCGAAAGTTCGGTTTCGGTTTCGGTTTCGGCTGGAAAACCAGTTTCGGTCGGACACTAACAATAGTACACGCACACATTTTTTTTAAATGTATCAATCATTTAGTTTGTTACTCATTTCTCATAGGTACATAAAACCACCATAAAAAAGTCGCAGCGAAGCGTGGCAGGGTACCGCTAGTTGCATTTAAAATAATATACCTATTGTAGCTACCGAACAATAACTTACAATAATAATCAGAAGGGTTCTTAAACGCTGGACAGGGATAGTCGATGGAAGCGAAATATGGCAACATGTCCCTCCTGTACCCGCTGAACATTGTTCTACCGGCTGATATTAACACCACCTGCAAGATAAGGTACCTACTTAATTAAGTCAATTAATCTATCTTTATCTCAGAGTTTTGGGCTTCAAAGCAAGTGGCACCTGTCGGAATTTAAGGTCTGTTTTATTGACAGCCAAAAGTAGATTTGATTTGTTTTTCTGGCATTATTGGAAGCGACTCAGTCTTGGCTCCCAATCGAAGCTTCTTCCTTCCTTGTTCTGTTCATTGGTCAACAGATGCACCATTTGCAGGTGTGCTTGACTTGGGCATTAAATATCTTGCTGGGCTACACCACAACTCTATGTTGCAATTGAATCATATATTGCAGAAAGGGTCTTAGCACTGCTCTGTATTATTACCACTAATAATACAGATCAGTGGGTCTTAGTCACATTTTAAAAAGTTTTGGGAAATGAGTAAAAAAGAGTTTGAACTGAAGACTGCAAACTTTGTGCTCTCCTAGAATACTCGATATTGCACGGACTAATATCGTTTTTGGACAAAGCGCTCGATTTACCTTCGATGAACGTTTCATAGAACAAAGTTTAGTTTATGAGAAATTTGGACTCATGCCTTTTCTGCAATATGCGATTCAATTTAAGTTGATCTTGTTTCTCAAAAGACTTGTTGAAATGTAGATTCATTTCAACTAAGCCAATGAGTCTACCTTACATCATAAGTACTATTGACTAACTCTACATTTCTAAAATTTTATCTACATTTCGTTCTGATTCAGGATCGAGCACATGACCTACGTCTTAGCAGTGTCATTAACCATAAGATCAATTAATAGCCTAGACAAGATCGTTATTGACTACAACACTATATTTCAAAGATTCACCCTTACCTTCGTCAACATAGCAAAGATCTCATAAGTAGGAGGATGCAGCGACATGATCACCACTCTCCCCGTACTGGCCCAGTTCCTCAGATACTCCACTAAGAAGAACGTGTCGAATATATCCATCTCTTTCGTGGGCTGGTCCAGTATGAGGACGGCCATGTCGAGGAGTAGTTGACACGCTACGTTGAGGCGACGGATCTCGGAGCGAGTGAGACGACCCACGTTTGTGTCTCTCACTTGTTCTAGACCGAGCTCTTCGATTAGTAGGTTTATCTGAAAGAAGAAGCGAAGATATACTTAGTACCTATGTTCGGTTTAAATTAAGAATCTTAACGATTGCACGGAAAGCCTACCTTGTACCTGCTTATAACCTAATCATCATTTTACTCTGATCTCTTTAAACTACTAACAACTACAGCGAGTCTAGTTAATCAGAGTCCACACTCCATCTACTAAATTTCCGTTCGACCAATTTTGATCTACATGCATTTAGGTTGAGAAAAACCCTATGAAAAAATTATTAACGAACCACACCTTCACCTTCTTTGTCAATTAAATTATATTTGATCGAACCGAGCCCGCGGCGTGCCGTATTCGTGATCTGGACGGGTCATGGTTTGAAACGTTACATTCAATTTTGTATGACGCAGCAGATGCAGTGTATATTACACAGTGCACAATTCTTGTCCCGTCCGGCCACATCTACGTTCGATACGATGCTTGGCCCTCGATACAGTCTAATATAATTCAACTTTAAATCAAAGACTTCTATATAAACTGAGGTAGACGCGCCGTACTCTAACAAACGAGATTTCAAAAGCAATCCTCAAATACACACATTAATAAGACTACACTCACTTATAAATATTTTTTACGTAATTGTCACCACACACAATAGCAATATACGAATAGAAAAAGAGTAAAAGAGAAGGCGTATGGCCTCCGATTGCAAGTCGAGCACCTACTTTCGAAGTTTTGACTCACAACAGTGCGAACAACGCTGCTAATTAGCTCAGTTTACAGGTTTCAAAAATCGGTGCGTAGGGCATGTCTACCTCAGTTTATATAGAAGTCTTTGCTTTAAATATGTTCAGCTAGAACTCACTCGGTCCCGGTCGTCCATCTTGACGTGGTTGGTGTGTCTGGGCGCCCTCAGTGCGGCGTGGAACCGCAGCGTGTGCTTCACCGTCATGTGCGGGCACAGTGACGCGTCAGAGCGCACGTACGCTGCTACCTTACGTAGTGTCGACGACGCTACCGGTTGTCCGTTTAGGATTATGTCGCCTGTTAGTTTCTGGAACAAGATGGATAAGTAAATAAATCTTTTTTGCTCAAAGTGTGACGACTGGGCCAAATTAAGCTAGTATACGCTTGTGCTATGAGGTCTAAACAATAAGCGTTTGGATTTTGGATGTAAACAAATTCAAAACGCGGTATCAAAGTAAACCAAAGTGGACCAAACTCAATCTCAGCCCCTCCTTTTCGATTCCGAACAACGGAGAGCGTAGGTGACATGCGGATAAGGAGCGAGAACCGAAAGATTCACAAGATCGTGTCTTTGTCGAAACACGTGAACTTGAATTACCTAGAATTTTCTGTCATTCCACCTGTTTCCATAGTCTTTCAAACCCGGGTTCCTCAAGCAGAGCGTGACATCATTTTGCCGCTAACTTGAGAGTCACTGTCAATATTTTGTGGGCTCTCAATCTATCAATAGTTTTGTGGGCTTTGAGAGTGGCCTAAATCGCTAATTGTCGCCACGAAGAAATAGTAAAAGATAGATTTATAAGATTCTTTTCAGGTGCACCTACGAATTTGAGGATGGGATCTCAACGCTACGGGTACATGTTTAAATAGATGAACAGAGACTTCCAGATAGGTACCTTCCGCACGCCAGCTAGTACATCGAGCAGTCCAGTAGCCTCGTGCTGCGACGTCGCCAACACGGCGAGGATCTCACCAGACTTCACTTCGAAGCTCAAACCGGAGACCAGAAGCGTTGACTTGTTTTCTGGTGACGTTATTTCTAAACTGTTTACCTGGAAAAGTGAATTTTAGGTCTTGAGATGAATTTGATGGTTGACGCTTACTTTACGCTGTGTTGAGGTAAATTGCCCGAGCTGGTTTCATGTGCAAGTTTGTCACCTGCTCACTAACGGACGAAGGGAAGGATAACGCTAAATAAAATCCTGTACCAATCCGTCTGGTCGCGTCGGTATGGTACAATAGGTCCAGCGCCCAACAAAAGAGCATGCCTAGGTACCTTACGCCTCGCTAATGGAAGGCGGAGGATCATATGGCTAGGCAGTAATTGGGAATGGCTTACGTCCAAGAGTGGACTGCTGATTTGATTAATACGTTGACAAGAGTAAATTATGTAGGTACGATATTTTCGTCCATTTTGTACAACTGACATTTTAATTAACCGATGGTCATGTTCATATTTCATTTAATAAAGCCTACCAGTACTTACATAATAATTAGGATAAATGTACGCCGAATGTGTGTACCCATCTAGATGGTCGCCAGGTCGAAGGGTGGAGTGTTTTCTGGATTGCGCTATCGACATATGACTGCCCGCCTTCGACATGCGCCCTCCTAAATGCGACGGTGACATTAGGTAGCTGAAAAATAAAACAAGGTCTGATTAGCGAGTTTCTTGATAGAGCCCGTCATAGACAACCCCAGGTTCTCCAAGCGGAGTAGGGAATGGGAGCTATGGGTAATATTAGATTTATTGCAGGAGAAGGCTTTTCAGCCAAGAGTTTAGTGTGTGCCCTCATGACGACAAAGCAGACACGGGAACAGCTAAATTGTTGGGCTATCTGTGAGGCAATAAAACATGTTGGTTGAAGGACAGTGTTGGGCAAGCCTATTGAAACTTTGCGAGACTTCCGCCTGATCTTCCAAATTAGTTGTAATATGATCACCGCAGCCTAATAGACGTTTGTGGCATCAGAGCTGTATCATCCTCTTTACGAACCAAGTAAAATATCCTATCGCTGGGAAAACCGTTTTAAGAAGCTCAATGCATGATGTTCTTACCTATTGTGATCCCCATCTGGTACATACTCAACTACACTGTTTCTTCTATTATAGTGCGAGTGGTTGCGATGCGACCTCGCCTCGATGCCCAGTAAGTTGGCCTCGCTCACGGACTTGTGCCGAGAGTTCGTCCACTGAGGCTCTCCCCGGATGCCTGCCTGCTGCATCGCTACGACGGGCACACCGGATGGCTGCGAAAATATTAGACAAATGCATTAGATGGTGGTTTTTACGGTCTCTGCCACCTAGATGGTCTTAATCGTGAAACAATACGCTGCGCTGATTTTATAACAGTAACTCTCTTCGTAATACCATGTGTCAAGTTGGAATCATCACAGTTTGCCACATTTCAACTCCGCTAGAAAAGACAACCTTAGCAATGACATGATCTCGCAGAAACATGTTAAAACTGGTAGACCACATTCCTGGTCGACTAGGTAGGAGCTCAAGACAGTTTATCCGCGCCTGTTCATTTACGAACAAGGCTTCTGGCATAGGCATCTATGCCATATATGCTATGAACGGGTTGAGAGATCAGTAAAAACACCGCTACCTCGCAGTCAGTCAAATTCAGTGTTTTAAGTTGAAGATCCTTGATATAACCATGAAGAAGTTAAGAAGAAATTACCTGATACGAAGGGTGTAAGTTCTGCATCCTAAAGTCTGGATCGGAGCGATACTTGCGGTTGTATTTGTAGTTGGCGGTCGTTTCGTTGTCCGAACTGTCGTACCCTGATGACGTCTCTCTTAGACCTCGGGTTTGTCGTTGGATCCTGTAACGAATAGGCACTTAGAACTATGAACATTGGAGGCTAAAGGAGCAATGGCTTGGACATATCCATTAAAGGTCAGATGGCAGGTAGTAACATATTATCTTTATGCACTTGAAAAGAGAACATTTCAAGATAAAGGGAGGCTGCTGACTACGGGCTACTGCTGAAAAGCGTAGCGTCATTTGCCATTTAGGTAAGTGAAATTTTTCTGAGCTGTAGTCCCTTTTGGTTCATTACAAGGCAAAAGTGGTCTTATCTATCATTTTATTATTAGCTTGTTTCATAACGATTCCAGTGAGGTCCTAAATATTTTATATGGCTACCATAGAACAGTTATGAGAAATCCGCTCGAAATAGGTGCCACAGATGCTAACTTTCGCGCGCTGAAGCCTGAAGCCGACACAGATTAGGGGGCTGATATTTGCCTAGCTTGTAAACCTGCAATATTGTTGTCATTTTACCAAATAAATGATTTTCTATTTCTATTTCTGTATACGTGAGTCGGTGGCGCATTCAGTTGTGTAACCGCCTACCGCTTGAGGTCCTAGGTCCTGTCATGTTACTGCCACAAAATGGTTACCCATCTCTGGACCGGTTATTGCATTTAAAATTATCGCTTTAGCGGGGCAATAGCAATATTTACCTAGGTGGTGGTTTTACGTTGCTGCCGATGGAAGTCTTCGGTTTGGGCGTGCCGGAGCGCTGCGAGCCGTTGTGGTTCGGTGGAAACACTCGCGGCAGTCCGAACTTCAGGTACGTGTACATGTTCGACCCAAGAGCTGATCTGTTGGCAGACATTACAATTTTATTATAAAGCGATCATGCATGTCCTACAATCGGGAACAACTGAAACGGAACGGAAGAAGGAAAATACTGTGGTTCTCTGATATAGGAGTTTAATTGACGCGAGTTAGACATAGCCAAATATTTGCTCGAAATCCTATAGGTATATAAATACGAAAGTTCGTTGTTCTGTCTGTCACGCTTTCAGGCCTAATCCCCTAAACCGATTCAGACGAAATTCTACTTCGTAAAAAATTTAAATATGACAGGTTGTAAAGAATTTTGTAATTCAATCACTCTCTAACGACTGAAAGGATCTGGCTGAAATATGGCACAGAGATTGAATACTTATAAGAAGTTCTCCTTATCAATTAGGTACTTCCTAAGATCTACGATAAGCATGCAATTTACCGCATTAACTTACGAGTTACAAGAGTGTTCTTACTACACGTACCCAATACCGCGTTCTTAAAAATACAAACGATATTAAAACCCCACTCACTTAGGTCCATATCGAGGGTGTGACAATATGGACTGTACAGTAGTATCTCGGAGCTGGAAGTTGCCATAGGGGAGGGGACTCTTGTCAGTGCTGCCCAGAGCGCTGTCGGTGAAGTCTGAGTTCAAATTTTGCCTGCAAAGAATTATATTTAACTAAGTTAGCACTAATAGGTAGTTAGGTACCTATTTATTAGCCGACTTCAAAAAAAAACGAAGGAGGTTCTCAATTTGACGGTATATTTTTTTAATTTTAAGAAAAGAAAGAAGAAGTACAATAACGTGTTCTAAACTAAAATAATAGGTATTGATGTTGATGTCGGCGATTTTGCTTGCAGACGTGTCCAAGTAAAACAGCCAGCAACAAGAAAATTTATATAAGAGTTTTAAAGGCTTCGCCCGAGTAGAATTTTGTTCCCTCTTCCCATGGAAAATTATTCCGGGGATAAAAAGGTAGTCTGTGTAATTCCATACCATAATCTATCCCTGTACCAAATTTCAGCCAGATCCTTTCAGCTGATAGAGCGTGAAAGAGTCACAACTTCCACACCTTCAGACATTATAAATGCGATAATTTGTATGTCACACATTTTCACATATAATAAGTAAGAAGTAGGGCTTGAATATCGGACGCTTTTTCAGTTCCGGAATTGGGTTTCGATATTCAGTATTTGAATTCCGGAATTCCGGAATTCCGGAACTCAATCAAGTTTCGTTTTGTACAAAATAGTGATATGTAAAAAAAAAGAAACGGGAGCTGGCAATCCTACGTGATTAGTGATAAACTACTTTGATTCCCAGTAAAATTATTTATTTTAACGTAACCAACTAAAAACCACAAGTTTCCTAACTATTGCCTACGGTTGGCCCGGGTAAGCCCCCAGAAGGATGACCCCAGGATTCCCCACAGAGCTTGACTATCACTGCGGCCTCACCGCAGGTGCTATCCCGCGTATTTGGGGCTTGTTCAGGTGTTATCCCGCATCTCAGGACGTGTGGCGTGCGTGAAACTTTCACATCACGCTTTCGTCTTGGGCGTGCTTTTGTAAGGACGGCGATTAGCCCTCCCACCGTCCTCATGCCCCCGATTATGGAGGCCGATAGTCTTGGGCAAAGACATGCGGAATTCGGGTGGGAGCGTTCTCTCTCGATCGCTTTTCGCCGCAATAACTGATCACAGAAAGACGCAGTGGCGTTCCACTTACTCCCACTGGAGATCATAGCTCGCGCAATGGTCTCCAGCAAGAGAATGGCGATGTGGCGATTCGGTTTGTTGCTCAAGTCCAGGTATCTACGGTTTCCTTGTGGAGCTGGAACTGCCGAACCTAGATTTCTGGAGATATAGGCCTATGACCCCGCTCCAGCGCCTCCTTGCACCAGAAAAGAATAAATTAGAAATATAATTAATTTATTTAAACAAGGACGCAAGTTGCCTCGCTGCCAGATCCTCGAGACATGCCGCCTCTGAGCCACGGACCACGCAGCACCCAATCGTAACCGATGTTCCACAGAAGCGGTCTTAAGACTGATCTCTGCGGAACACCGCACGACGTATCTCGCTGACCCGGCTGGGCCCTAGCCAGCTTGGGTAAGTTATGGCCCTCTCGGAAAGATAGGCCCCGACAATACGACGGAAGTAGGGAGGCACTTCATGATAAATAAGCGCCTTCCTAACGCAGCTCCAGGGCAAGGTGTTGAAGGCGATGCCGGTGTCTCTTGACATCGCCATCGCTTTCAACACCACCTCACCCTGCGATGTTACTTCCTCCGTCAGTCTTATAATGAGCATGATCGCATCCAAACTGGTTATCCGCCAGATCTGGCCCCACGCGAGTGAGGTGCCCGACTGTGCGCTGTGCAATGATACGCTCAAGGAGCTTCCATACCTAAAGAGGTATGCAAGCTCCTTGAGCGTATCATTGTTGGGATCGACCGGAGTTGCTCAACGGAGCAACACGATCGACCGATCTCCGGATGGGTAAACTGCTGACCACCTTGCCTTTCGGATCAGAACCAGTTTCCCTGTCTTCCAGACCTTGGGAATCTGGCCTTTTTCAAGGTATGCACTAAAGAGCCCCATCACTCGAGGCCCGAGATCCTCAAGAGTCAGGACCCACGCTCGGCCTGGAATGCTGCGGAATCTAAGCAGTACAGTCGCCCCTAACTCACCTTCAGTGACTTCGGGCACGTCGTTCTCGCTGTAATCAGCGTCGGGCGCCTGAGGCGGAGCCATGTGCGAAGGAATATGTTCCTCCGCCTTAATGAGAACAGAGACCCCAGGACCCTCCTCACTCTGGGTCAGTGGAGCGCCTTGGGGCAAAGTTTGCCCCTAATAATAAGGTAAGGGCCCCATGAGTTCCGTCAGAACTACTAGAACTATGCTGAGCGAGACCTCTGTCAAATTCTTACAGCTTTTCTATCAAAGTTAAACGTACGTTGTACGACTGGTCGCCGGCTTTGCTTAAGTTCTACCTGAACGCGTTTCAATTGACCCTCCCCGACCAAAGTAATCTGGTCAGGTGGGGGAAAGCCACAGATAAAACATGTAATGCATGTGGAGAAGCGATTGGAACTGCTAGGCACCTGCTGGTAGGTTGTAGGACGTTACTAGACTGGGGTCATTACTCACGCCGACACGATAGGGTATTGGAAATCATACGTGAGGCTGTCAGTTTGGCGGTAGCGAGAGCGAAAAAGGGATTAACCACAAACAAAAGAAATGACATTGCGTTTGTAAAGGAAGGCTGTTCAAAGAAAGTACCTCAAAAACCATACTCAATTTTGATGGCTGCCGCCGATTGGACTATACTCTCAGACACGTATGAAAAACACTACAAAATCCCAGAGGATGTATGTACCTCGTCATCCAGGCCCGACATATTCCTGTTTTTGAGGATACACAGGCGTGTGATGCTCGTGGAGCTGACGGTCCCGTGGGAGACCAACATACCGAAGGACCACGCCATGAAGACAAATAAATACTCTGACTTGACCAATGAGTTAACCAAAAATGGCAATATGGTTAAACTCTATGCCGTAGAAGTAGGAGCAAGGGGAATTCCAGCTAAATCCCTGTATAATTTATTTAAGGACCTTGGATTGCCAAGAGCTTCAGTAAGCTCTTTACTAAAACGAGTATCCAAAGCGGCATTGATAGGATCTTACCAAATCTGGTTGGGCGGGGGGGTGAACATTGTTGACGGTGGAAGGTGATCGTTTATGCGCATAGTAAGGTGGCCACCCGAAACCTACTCGAATGGGTCGCAAGTCCCAGACGCCGTCGGGGTGTTCCCCCCTGTGCCACGCTATGGACCCGGCGCCCGCACGGAGAATCCATGGAATGCTAAGAATACGGTCTCTAACTCGTAGCATAAGTCAGAGCTAAGTCTAAGTTCGCACTATAAATTGAAGTCTAAATGTAAACAAAATACAAAAACGTCATTAATAATATTATGATTATTATTATTTAAATTGTATGTTTTCTATGAAATGCCATTAATTTTATGAATTTACTTTCTTAGTAGGTTTTAGAAATATCATCAAATAAAATGATTTGTGTATGTGTACATAATCGAATTAATTTTTAATAGAGAAATCCTAAATTATCAACATTGTAGCAATTAAAGGTAATTAAATTGGATAAGAAGCTTATAATCTACATTTTTGTTTGTAATGAAATTAAAGAAGCGAAAATAGTTTTTTTTTTCAATATCGAAATACCGGTATTGATCTCGCCAATTCCGGAATTGAGAACGATATTAGATTTCATCGGAATTCCGGAATTATGTCAATTCCGGAATTCCGGAGTTCAAGCCCTAGTAAGAAGTAAGATAGAATTAGGTACTCTAAATTAAATAAGATGAATTTCTCGGAGTGCGTTTCAGTAAAATTTTGACAACTTTTTTTGCATATAGATTGTGTACGTTACGATTTCTGTACGTTATTATTTTATGGTTTAGGTAGATACTTGTTTGTTGGTATTAAAAAAAAATAGGTAGACCTTCAAAAGCTCCCAAATTAATATCAACATGTTAACCGCGTTTACTTCCTACTACAATAAATCAGACAGCATCCGACAATAAGATGTGTATCAAACTCATAGTGTGTCCTATCACAATAATGGCGACACGTGATAATTAAATTAACATAGTAGCTTGGTGGTAACAATGTAAATAAACGACTGCAATCCTCTTCATTCTAGCTTTAATTCATGTTATGAGTTGGTATCTTTATTTTTACCAACGACCACAACCGAACGGCGCAACTGAACGGGAAATTTATAAATTTTCTCAAAAGAAATGCCTTTTTAAAAAAAGTATCTATCATTGGAATGCCAGTGGCTTACATTAACATAAACTCAGGAAACAAAAAGGTGTAAAGTCATGAAAAGGTTCTCGGGTCAGTCTAGTTCTTCCGGAACACTTTACCATTCAGGTGATTATACAAAAGGTCATGCCTATGGGCATTTACAGAGGTGTTACTATCGTATTGCTAATTCTATAAAAAAATCAAAGCTTGGTTTACAGATAGCCCGCGCATATACTCTAAACGTTTGGGAAAACCAAAGCAGGGAGCTCTATTCAAAAGCATAACGAACGCTTGCTTTCTCAGCTATGATATCTCAATATGTCAAAATAGTGCAAATTACCTGTATATCGACCAAGCGTGCAGATCCTCCGACTGCATGCCTCGATGGTCGTGCATCAGCGGGTTGGACGGCACGGAGTACCGGCGCTCCCCGCCGAGGCCCAACGCTGACTGCGACATTGTGTATCTCTATTGTACCTGACATACAAAACGCATTGTATTGAAATAAAACTATGTCTACTCTAATTTGAATATGAAATATTGTTTGTGATGGGCTCGGGACACAGTCAATATAATGTCTATTAATTTAATGAAAGTAGCTTCAGTGTGCTTGATTTTTTTGCACGTGTGTGTGCATGGACGTGTATGTCTACATGATATTAATTCAAGTCGCTTGACCGTCTCCTCCAATTCATCCCGAGGGTGCCGGTATGAGGCAACTAAGGGAACACTTTCACAAAATGATCCATTACGTAGAGAAGAAAAACGCGAAATGAAATCCGGTCAGTAAAATGACAATCGCTGGGCCAGGTTGGTTGCCTTATGGGCGGCTTGAAAAATGTCAACTGTGGGTTGTTATAACCTGCAGCTGTCCATTTCAACACCAACACAAATACGTGAGACATAAAACTATAAGGTGAAATGTGGATGTGTACTATGCAGAGGCATAGAATGCATAGAACCAGAGGACTACCCCTTCGGGGATATAGGCGTGACTATATGTACGAATACCTATGTAATTATGTATGTTCATGCTTGGGTAGGCACCGGTTACTAGTAACATGGAATGGTAGCCGTTACGCCAAGTCGAAGGCCTTATAGTCGGCTTGAAAATATTCAACAGCAGCTAATGGCAACCTGGGCTTATCCATTTCAACAGGGCAATAGCCTCACCACCTTTTACATGAGACGACACCCAATGGTATAAATGAGCCTCAGCCTACCCCTTAGGGAACGGCGGGACTATATGTATGAAGTGTTTAATTACCTGGATCATTCCAGTATTAGTTTGTCATCTGATGTCTTGAGTTTGCACATGGCCGTTAATATTTATTCCTCATCTGTAACAAAAAATAAAAAATCATGAATAAAGCTTTGTTTTTAAAGAATGTTTATTTTAAACGGTGCTATTCGGTATAGGGGTTTCTTACAGACGAATCACATTAGCTAGAGGTGGAACAGTGTGAGGGTAGTCCAGCACTGATCGTGTTGGCTCTGGGAATACCTATTCAATAAAACTCCTTGCCATTGTTATGTCCTGAGCTGAGGAAGTTGTTTTAGGACCCGCTCTCTCTCCGCAGCCTCCTTCGCCAACATAACGATTTTGGAGAAGTTGGCAACCGTCTCCCAAGGCTTCGCATTGTCGAGCATAACAGCATAGCATGCTATGCATGACAGTGTGAGACCACGGGCTCCTATCACCGCACTTAGGTAACTCACGCTCACGCACAACTCACTCACTCTCTCAAAATCTTATCAGCCATTTTAGCATGAAACACCATTCATCATCATTTGAATTCATCCTCACACACTTTCGTATTGACTTGATGCCGTCCATAACACTTTACGATATTATCTTATAGCTCCATTGTTCCCATACAAATAGTCATGCTTTTATTCCCAAAGGGGTAGGCACAGGGAATACAATACGCCCACATTTCACCATATAGTTTTATGTCCCACGTAATAGGCGGTAAGCCTATTTGCCGTGTTGAAATGGACAGGCCCAGGTCGTGACGACCCACAGTTAAATTTTTCAAGCCTCCTCTCCTCAATATCATTTTACTAAAAAACGGGTTTCATTTCCAGTTTTCCTTCTCTACGCAATGGATCGTTTTGAGAAAGTGTTCCCCTAGTCTTACGACACACTCAGGATGAATTGGGGTAGCGGTATTTTGTGTTCTATCCCGTCTCGCCACACTCTTCCCGAGTGACACTAAACATGTTCTATGTCATTCAAAAATCGTCATTGGCCGTATCCTATGAGACAAAACACGTCTGACGGATGACGGACGGCAGCAGCATGTCGAACTAGAGGTAGAGGTCATGTTGCGACAGTCGACGGGCTATACCGGACGTGTAGTCGAATCTCACCGTGTCGCATTGTCGATGTTGTGCTATTATGGTGACGAGATTTGGCTAATTTAATTTGTGGTCCGGTCAGAAACTAAAACTAACTAAGTAGGTAAGACCCTCGTGGCATTGTGTCCAAAAGACTAGCAGCATTCCCCCTTTGAATAGCAATACCTATTCGCTGTGAGAGAGCTGCCAGTCCTTGGGTCACCAGTCGATTCTACAGGCTGCTTTTTCAAAATCTTAAAAATGTATGCGCATTGAGATAGAGACTAAGAGACCCCATGGACTTGGGTCTCGATACCAACTGGAATAAAACCTTCAAAAAAGAGACCCATAAACTTATTTATTTTCTTATAAACTAAAATGATTGAACTGTTTTAATATAGTTCACCAGATTGCGAAAAGAGTTCATCCGGATAAACTTACTCATTCCTCTAATCTAAACCTTCTTTAATCTAACCTCTAAGTACAAATAAAACCTATTCCTTTTACTTTAATAGGTACTAATGTAAGTGACAATAACCATGAAAGCGTGGATACATAAATGATCAGGTATTAATTTGTTTTTGGTTGTATATTGGCACGGTAATATTATTTAGTACTAGCGGACGTAACGCGGTTTCACCCGCGTAATTCCCGTTCCCGTGGGAATACGGGAATAAAATATTGCCTATGTTCACCGCAAAGAGTGTAGCTTCCCAACAGGGAATAGTAGATTGTTAACCGAGGGTGGAAAGAATCAATTCCCGAGGTATTTAGACTATAGTCTATAGTCTATATACTATAGCGGCTATAGTCCGAGTCGGAATTGATTCTTTTACCCGAGTTAAACACTCTACTTTTCATTTCAAATACGAGGAAAATAAAACTTATAATAAGATTCAAACCTTACCATAAAACATTATTACCAATTGTTTTGAATTCTGTTACAGATAAAATAATAACAACTACATTATGTCGACTTTTTAAATTTTAAATATGGAACTCCGGCTGACCCCATACACGTACAATATTGACTCAATATTTATTTCCATCCGAATATAGTCTGTTCAAACCTCAATAATATGTTCAATTTATTGCTACATTGATCAATATTATTGTACGTGTATGGGGCCGGAAGAAATTTTCGCTAAGTTCACACTGGCTGTTTGGAAAGTCGCATGGCATTTTTTTTTTTTACACAAATCTCTTCACTATCACAGCTGACCTGTCAGCAGTTCTATTTTTAAAGTTCATTCCGGCCCTTGGGTGGGAAGTAATTTGTATGAGTTTTTCCCTCCCTAGGGAGGGAAACAGCATTTTCCACCCAATAGTCAGATCAAGAAAACACTATTTTCCGAGTATGAGAAATGAAAAGAATTTTTCAAATCGGTCCAGTAGTTCCGGACGGAGCCTATTCGTTACAAACAAACAAAAAAACAAATCTTTCCTCTTTATAATATTAGTATAGATTGAGGACATTAGTTAGGGGAATTATGCAGTTTTGTTGCAGCAGTTCACAGTGAACTAGTATCACAAATTCATCCAGATGAAAACGCTTGTTCATCCAGCTGAACGATTAGTTCACTTAGGTGAACTGGAGACCACAATCGTACAATTCTATTCTCTGTCCCAATTCGTTACATGGTCACTGGAAAACGTAGACACGCTAAGTTTACTAGTAGCAGTCAGACTTAGACAGACTGGATACTCAGGGATCTAGGCTGTATTTATGATCTGTATTTTATTCTAGTCTGTATTTATGGCGGGTACGAACGGTAATTCTCTATCAATCCAGCAGTGACTCAAATTTACACCATATTTACAACCCAGTGACTCCAGTAAACCCGTTTACACCATATTCATAACCCAACGACTCTGGTGAACCCTTTTACACTATATTCATAACACAGCGACTCTGGTGAACCCTTTTACACCATATTCATAACCCAACGACTCTGGTGAACCTTTTTACACTATATGCATAACCCAGCTAACTCTGGTTGCTGATATGTATATTGGCAACACTGGCTTGTCGATGGTATTGTAGATGGAAAATGTAAGTTAACTCATGTTACGAATAATTAAATACAGTCTCCTTTTAATAACGTCACCAACAATGACCGAAAAGAAAGAAGAATTAAACACTGATGGAAAAAAATTGACTTGACTGGCAATTCGCCATAAAAAAAAACAAAAATAAAAACAAAAAGTCTTTTATTCCACAAAAACATTAGTGACGTATTACATAATTAATATAAGTAGAATTAGGTATAATTAACTAGAGGGCAAAAAAATAAATGCCATGTTTTTAGTGATTTTATTTTCCTACTGGAGATTGGCCAAATCGTTGATTAACGGAGGGATTTACACCATATTCATAAGCCAGCAACTCTGGTGAACCCGTTTACACCATTCAATGAATATTCCAAACATTATAAAATCTTACATCGAAAAGTTATGAGTCAAGTAATGATAGTGTAACAGCATAATTGTTACGCTACTGTCCGTTAACTAAACGTAAATTCTTAGATTATGTACGAAATCTAACTGTACAATATAAATATGTACTCAATTTTTATTTAGAGCTGGTGAGAACGGTAAATATGATACTTTCTTGTAAATTTACCCATATATTAGACCAGTGGTGGGCAAACTTTACTAATGGGGGGCCAGAAAAATTAAGAATTTTTAGAAGAGGGCCAGAATAATAGGAAAAATGCATTTGTGCTGAAACTTTTAATCTTACTTCTCTCTAATCTTGATGTTTCACGCTCTAGCTGGCTCCTTCACCTACGCGTCTATTGGTTTTGGAATCTACTGACAGAATACTACTGAACCGTCAAAATATGATTATCGGGAGCCATACACTATTCAAGTAGTAGGACCGTCGGCGGGCCGGATTAAATGCTTTCGCGGGCCGGAGCTGGCCCGCGGGCCGTACTTTGCCCATCACTGTATTAGACTGTCTTAACACTGTTCATTATAATGAACTAGTAGATGTCACACGTGTAGTTCCCGTTCACGTGGGAATCTGGGAATAAAATATAGACTATGACACCCGGGAAAAGTGTAGCTTCCCAGCACTGAAAGAATCTTTCAAATCGGTTCAGTAGTTTCAAAGCCTATCAATGCAAACGATCAAATCTTTCCTTTTTATGATATAGTATAGGTGGTAAAGATTAATGTCGGCACCTCGAAGTTTTTACGTAGGTACCTACTCATTTCCCATAGGAACTAGTTGCCAGGACATGCAGTAGTACAGGCGTGAAAACGTAACAGACAGAGTTATTCTCCTGTTTATATATATTAGTAGCTAGTAGGGATTTCATTATACCTGCATAAGCAAAATTCTAAGTTCTCACTTTTAATACCATAGATTAGACTCCTACTTAATGTTAGAGAGTGACCTACCTAAAATCGATATTTATATCATCTATGGTCGTGACGTGACCTAATTACTAATCGCAGTGACACAGGCATCTAATCCCCTGTATATTTGGAAAGTATTTTGGTGGATATCATTATTTAAAGCAAGTTATTGTTCCATGTAGTCCTATGAGCAGTAAGTTTTAAGAACAACCAGTTAGTCCTATCACAGGCCACTGCTGTTCGTAGCTTTTATCCAATCAGTCTAGGAATTGACTTTACTGTAAGATTACTGTACCACGTTGACCTATTCTGGACCATGTTGGTGTCTTGAATTTTCCTTCTGTTTACCATGACCTACGTTAGTCAGCAGTTGGTACTACTTGCAGATACTGTCTTGGGCTCCAAAGATTTCAATAGGGCCTCTTTGAACTAGTTATTATTAGTAACACACATTATAAACCAAATGTAGGCGTTTTGAACTAGACATGTATTTCATTCACGTACACTTAATAGAATCATTAGCGTACCGTGGGATAGCCGCAGATAACTCTCTATTGTCTTAGTTAGGAACTTACGACTGCCTCTGTGGCGCAGTCGGTAGTGATGCCGCATGCGGCGCTGGAGGTCGTGGGTTCGATTCCCACCGGAGACAAATATTTGTGTGACCCATAAATGTTTGTCTCAAGAGTCTGGGTGTTTCTATGTATACTATGTATGTATTTAAAAGTATATAAGTATTAATATCCGTGGTCTGATACCCATAACACAAGCAGGTTATTCCTAGCTTACTTTGGGATCAGATAGCGTTGTGTGAGATGTCCGTGAATATTTATTTATTTATTTATTTATATCAATTTAAATGGTGTCACTGTCAACAATGATATATGCTGTAAAAAATACTATTATTAAAAGTACTTGACCGTAATTCGAAGCTTATATAATGAGATAGGCATATCCGTTACCCGTAGGCTTATCTTACTCATGTTTGATGACGTATTTCCGTCGACTCACCAGTAGGGGGCGCCACCTGTGAACTTATAAAGAACATGGCGTCCACTTTGTCCTCATTGGCGTTTTGATTCCCGTAGCAAAAGGTTATAGCAGGAACACCTGCTAGTGCATTTATTTTTTCTAGTTACTAGTTATATACCTAGTAAAGTTATAAAAAGTGACTTGGGATGAAGTAAGTGAATTTACAGAAATAATTATTTAACGGCTTTGCCGTTCGTTTGAATATGCAGTGAATCTAAAACAAGTGACTTGTGATTGAAGTAAGTGAACCTACAGACATATTTAACGGTTTGACCGTTCGTTTAAGTCTCAGGTATGTTTTTACTTCATATTTTTACGATCACATATGAGTGTGATACGTCATAACGTGAAATAACCTATTATTTTAAAATAGCACGTAAACCTTTCGAGGTTGCAGTTTCTTTCATTTAATATCTTTAGTTACAGCTAATATCAAACTGATTTTATAGATTGTATTCATAGGTACTAATACTTTTTTTTTAGATATTATTTGCTTCGTGTATGTACAGCGTAAGTACCGCCGAATATAGAAAATATTTTCAAAATATTTTTATACCTACCCACATAAAGGCACATTAATTACTAGATGTTCCTATACATGTAAAAATATGGCCTATTATGGGTAAAATCGTAATCATCCCAAGTTTCTGAATACGTACGAGTGTGTCAAAGTAATAACTAAATGTTCACCATGAAAGTAGTACTTAAATTTTAGGTACGTAACATAATACTATTTCTTTTAGTTTGGTTTCTTGATAGAAATGAATCCTCCATCCTTAGAAAGTGAGCTAATTCCAAGTGGAGTATTTCAGAAGCGCGCTCTGAGCTCCAGTTACTGTATTAGGTACGTCAAATAGCTACAGTTCCATATCATTTAGCTCGAACTTCAAATAAGGGCAATCGCGACGCCACGTGCATTGTCGTAAGTGGAGTAAAAGAAGCCGACTTCCACTAAACCAGATAAGGATGATGGAAATAGGTGAGTTATTTCTTATTACCTAACACTGGTCCTGACCAAGTGTAAATTTCTTCACAGATCAGAGGTTAATTTACGAGGATGATAGAAACAATCATCCTTGCTTCGTATTTTATATAGGGACAGCATTAAAAGAAATTTCTGTCAGTATAACCTAAGAGGTTGATAGACACGTTTTGGCGACAAATTGCCTTGATAAGATAATATGCTGATACCCACTATTGTAAAATCATAGTCCTGGGTTCGTCAACCTAAACAAAAACGGGGAGATCCGACAATTCGAATCCCTGCTACATTTTGAAAAAGCTGACAAGGTTCTTTCTGCCAAAAGGCTTTTGCTGCCAAAACCTTTTGTATTTTTAAACAGAATCTTTTGAAAAACTTAAGTTTCTTCGAAAATATTTATGACAAAATTGAAGACCTACTTTAATAATAGGTTTTCCATAAATCTTTTATCAATTTATTACAAATGGCTTGCGGCCATAGATCTGATTTCATATATTATTCTCAGAATTGTCAAAGACCCAATTCTTAAAAATGAACCTTGATAAAATATCGCCTTCAAACACATACATTTTCGAGGCTGAAGCCTTTTCAACGGCACGCGGGAAGGCATGCATTTTGGTCTTCGATCTCCAAAAAAGGATGACCCCGAAAAAAGTTCATCCAAATCATTACGCCAGCCTTCGAGAGGATCAGGCGTCAAGATCAGATCTCCATCGAATGGAGTCCAGATTCCATTGTACCAAGAGCCTTTTTAGGCCTGTATTACAGTTACCACTCTCGAGGGGTGTGTACAATATCCATAATAATTGGGCATACGACAGTAAATGTCCCTTCAATTAAGTAATTTCTGAGCTTTATGCTCTCAAAGAGACTGAGAAGTTTAACATCCCCTGCCCATACCAGCAAAGGAAACACTGACCAGTTACCACCCTCGAGGGGTATGTACAATATTGTGTATCTATAATAATTGGGTATACGATAGTAACCAGGCGTACGATAACATACTAAGTAACCATGCAAGGATGTCCCTTCAATTACGAAATTTCCGAGCTCGAGGCTCTCAAAGAGACGAGGAGAGGTCTAACATTCTCTGCCCACACCAGCAAAGGAAACACTAAATAATATGACCCTGTCATTCTATGTCGGTCAGTTAACTCTGTACAAAATACGTTGGTAAGGAACGAGAGTACCAAAAAGTTTTAAATTTATAAAAGGGTACCGCATTCCCTTTATCCAGAAACTCCAATCCGTCCTGCACGGTATTCGAGAGGACGCAGGTTCGAATCCTGCTCAAAACTGATAACCTTCCCACATTTAAATTTACACCGAACTCTGTTCAAGTCCCGTCCTGACAAAGTTGTAAATTTTCACTTTATGTTAAAATGCTATGGAAAACTTGACTAAGGTGGAATACTAATTGCTTTAAATACTTAAGAATCCATACAACGAAAAGTTTCCTTTTTAACTGAAATGACCACATTGTGCAATGGTTCAAAAGATGAATGCTCAAGGCACTCTAAAACAAGTTCCTTTGTCACCAAGTTTGATTTCTCCACTTTTCCTAACTTCAAATAGCGATGGGACATCCGCCCAGAATTCAGTTTTAGGACATTGTACGCCTTTGTGAAGCCAGAATAATTCTATCTTTCAGCATGTTCCGTTTACCAGATTTCCTCCAACCACGAGATTGGATGTGCAAAATACATCTCAGTCAAGCTTATTTTCATGATAAAGCTGATGTAGTTTACATTATTCTTTCTCAGAGCACATTCTTGTCTTCTACTCGGGTAAGCCGCACCCAAAACATTTTCGTTTCTCACCATCTGGGTGCCTCGATTTCTATAGAATAAGAGTATTCAAATACTCGTCTACCTACACAAAATCTCATTTTGCGCATCAAAATCCTGTTACTCTTCACAAACACGTACAAATAGCCTTGAAAACTCTTCAAACCCAGAGATGGTTAGACAATTGGGAGAAAACAATAATAGGTTCCCAAAGAAACCTCTCATATCGTTATGCGATAGACATAGAACTACCTGAAAGTCCAATACCAAAAGAAAAGATATTAGACATAAAAGGAAGATTTATTTAATTCCAAATCAAAGAAACTTAGTTCTTTTAAAGAAAATTCAAACTTGGTAGTTCTTTTGATTTTTTACCCCTTTCGCAGTGCCTAGAGGTAGCTTTACCTCGGCGTCACATTCGGTCAATCCCCTAACCGACAACCCACTGAAGAAAATAGTAGTGCACGGAGTGGTACAAGTGGAACTCCAATAGTGGGTCCGCAATTACCGGTTCTCGTCAATTTTACAAGCTTTCCATCCGAGATGCTTTCTTACCACGGACGCGTCAGATTTCGCTTGGGAGCCCAGCTAGAAAACATTTCTCTAACAGGCTCGAGGGCCTAGAATAACAAAGATTGCACTGCATCAAAGAGAGATGTTGATAATCTTACACATGATTCGAAGTCATATACCGGTACTGTGTTACATTCTGTACTCATTCAAAGCAGTTGTAGTCCATCCCCCCAGAGGGACGAGACCAAATCAATTGCCTTGACGAACTTAACTCGTCAGCTTGCGTGTAATGGTCCGACATCAAATTGACTTCACCATACACTGCATTCCGAGCCGATACCATATGTATCAGCTCCTCCGGGTATTTTTTGTGAGCATCCTGCTTCAAACACCACTAAGGCAAGATTTCCTACAAACAATATTCCTATTATGAAATGGAGAACACTACATGATAGGCCTGTTTGTAATGTGTGGATATTACTTCCACCACCATTTTTAATACCCAAGATGCTGTCACACCTTAATCGGTCAACAGGAGTGTTTATGGCGCCGCGATGGCACAAGGTAATAATAGAGGGCAGATCTCAAAGCGAGAGCTCTGTAAGCTCCATTCGTTCTGCAGAACCTGCAAAAGAACCTAATAAACATTATTTCTTTCCTTCTAATAAACACCTCGACAGGTCTCCCACCACCTCACATAGAGAATCTGTGGAAATGTGGGGGGGGGGGGGGGCGAAGAGGTAAATAACAGATATTAAATCAAAAACTTCTACTATTGAGCTCCTTGAGACCTACCTTTTAAGATGTTTTAACCGACTTGCATTTTATTCATGGTTATTATATAATACGATTCTGTTACATAAATCTGTTATTGCTGTTCTTGATAATATAGAAACCGTTAGTCAACTTTACATAGTTCGCATGTTTTGGTTAAACATATCTTGGTCGATCTCTTTAAAAAAAAAAAAAAAAAAAAAAAAATGTAAAGAAAGATAAGCCACATATTCATTGATATTGGGATTGATGACTTAGTTCAATATTACTAAGTATTGATACACAGAGAACATTTTTCAGGTTTCTCGTCATAGTGATTTTATGCTTAGGTCGCCGCAACCACGATCTAACTTTGCTCGATTGTATTAACTCACGTCATAGGTACTACTTTTAGGCCCGAATTAAGAGTCCGAAACTGATCATTTTCATTTCAGACAATCTGGTTGGAAAACATTGTAAACAAAGATAACACCTACGACTAATCAATTGAATCCTTTATTCTAGATAGAAATTAGGATATCAGAGTAACCGATATGAGACTACACAGTCTAATAGTTTATTTATGACTGTTAGAGGTTCTCCAACTATTCTAGCCCCGGCACTACCCGGTCAACAGCAGCTTCTAAGAATTGGTGGTGGTGGTAAGATCAAATTAATCCTTAACAAGAGGTAATTGACGATGGATTTCAAAAATTTTTATCGTCGAGTAATAATGTCAGCTACTACCACCAATCAAATATAATAATAATTCGCAATTATTTAATCCTGTCAATAGAAGGAATACTTACTACTCCTTAAATAAGATTCCTTAATTAGTCTGTTTAAGATTACATATGAAGTTGTTCAGGATGGTAAAGATTATAAATCTAGATACCATACATACAACATTCTATAATATTATTTTCCTAAAAATAAATTAGAATCACATTGGCGTTTCCGTCACTCACCAGGCGAAAACAAACATTTCTCATTATATAAGCTTCGAATTACGGTCAAGTACTTTTAATAGCGGCGTTTTCCCTGAAAGAAAACGCATATTAAAATACTTACCTAATTCGAAGCTTACTTTTTAAATCTGCCTGGTGAATAAAAGCCAATGAGGACAAAGTGGACGCCATGTTCTTTATAAGTTCACAGGTGGCGCCCCCTACTGGTGAGTCGACGGAAATACGTCATCAAACATGAGTAAGATAAGCCTACGGGTAACGGATATGCCTATCTCATTATATAAGCTTCGAATTAGGTAAGTATTTTAATATGCGTTTTCTTTCAGGGAAAACGCCGCTAATAGACATACATGGATTGTAAATTTTCGTGATTTAGTCAGCGCCCCGTGTGGCGACGGGGTTCCCTCCCGTGTTACGACGGGTAAAAGTACAAAATGTCGCCACCCCTATACATCCCGAGGGTGTCGTAAGAGGCGACTAAGGGAATGCTTTCGCAAAAAGATCCATCGCGTAGAGAAGGAAAACTCGAAATGAAACCCGGTTGACAGTAAAATGACAATCGTTAAGCCTAGTTGAAGGCCTTATAGAAAAATTTCAACTGAGGGTAGCGGGGACCTGCGCCTGTCCGTTTCAACACGGCAATGGGCTCAATACCTGTTGGACATAAAACTATAAGGTAAAATGTGGTATGCCTCTGCCTACCCCTTCGAGGATGAAGGCATGATTATATGTATGTATGTATAGTCAGCATACTAATGCCTGAGGACGGTGAGAGTACTGCTTACCGTCCTTACAGAAGCAGGCACAAGTCGACCTCGTGATGTGAAAGATTCACGCACGCTACACGCCCCAAGAAGCATGATAACACCCGAACAAACCGCCAAAGACGTGAGATAACACCCGAACCCCCTAGGTGAGCCGCAGTGGTAGCCAAGGTCTGTTGGGAATCCAGGGGACATCCTTCCGAGGGCTTACCCGGGGCTCCCAACCGTAGGCAGTTAGGTAAGGAATGATTTTAGTCGGTGAGAGTCCGGCATGGCATCAATGACGGATTTTGCACAAGTAAAAAAAAGTGTGTGCGTGTAAACTTTACGCGCGATTGAAGTAAAACTTCTTTGCCATTGACGGCATCAAATGTTATATTAATATCATCCATCGAATTTTGAATAGCGGAAACGTAGTTTCTGCTATTCAAAATTCAAATAGTAAGCGTTACTTCCGTCAGAAAAAAAATCTGAGTTACTCACTACCTAGTCGCGCCTAAAGATGTTTTACTTCAAAAAAAAACATACTACCTAAATACTTTTCAAAACTTCTATACATTCGTGCTGTGTAACTTAATAAGTTCTTAAGTTGCCAGCAGATGGTGCCTAATGGAAAAGGCTCTGCATAGACATCAAAAAACTCTTTTCTTAAATCTGTGGCTCAACGTATTGCCATCCGATTTTGGCAGTAAATGTAGGATTTTTTGTTGTCATTATTACCATTGACAAAAAACATCAGCGTATTTTCAGATTGAGAACCTTCAATAAAATTAGCAAGTATATGACACAATATCACTTAGCAAGCAAAGACCCTCACCCAGTTAGATAATAGCATGAGCATGATGTCTGATGCCTACCACGACATTACATTAGCACTACCGGTTTTTTAACATTGCGTGATGATGCTAGCTGTCTGTAATAGCATGCTTTTAACATGCCTTCGTATTGAGTAAAAAATAATGAGGTAATATGTATTCACTTTATATTATTGTCTTGCTAGACTCGTTTAAGTATACTCATTACTGTATTTAAAAGAACTTCGATCGAACAATACGTGGTTGATAGAAGATTATGAAAGATATAGGTATGTCTTGCTTCCGAAAAATATTAGCAAATGTAAATATTTCACAACCTTCAATATTTTCGAAAGGCATACCCAACGATAGCGCTACCCTCATCCTGGGATGGGCTAAAAAAATAAAGTGAATAGGTTGCGACTTGCAGGACTTTTTAAACATTTAGCCGCCATGATATCTGTCATATCCAGCTCCTATGCGGTGGAGAGTTCAGCCCTCTTACGTCTCCGTCTAGGTAGGTCCCACCATTTCTTCATTTTTTCATTGTTGCAATGATCAATAGAGTGGAATCTGCATACCAATCACTAGGTGTGTTCCTGCGTTTTTGTTTATTTTCCTGGCTCAATTGACTTCTCATCTAGTCCGGATATTGTTTTCTGCTCTTATCTGTTTAATTTCTCGCTACGTTTTCATTCGAGTCATTTGGGATTGCCATTCCTCCCGTGGTCTAGGATAGGAGAAGAAGCTTATTTTATACTGATACATCCGTGTAGCTGGATGGGTCACTCCGTCACTGCAAGAATCTTGAGGTTACCTACTCGAAAATTGTTCTGTCTTAAAATTTGATGAATTTGAATATTGTTTTGGCGACAAAACTGTTTCTGTATGTAAATCAGTTATTGCATCCATGTGCCTTAAATATTTAATAAATAATTAAATACCATAGCATACGAAATGCTACAATAATAGCCATGCAAGCATTTAAATAACAATGCAATAATAGAGAGCAATTACTATCCACTTACCTACTTTTAACCATTTGGCTATTAAGTAATAATGGCACCATTTTAGTTACTTGATGCAATTTAGGGTAATGGGAAGGGCTATGCTTAGAGTATCACTTTACGATTAAAACCTCAACTATGAACTCAGAAATAAGACTCAAATCACGTAGAGCCGGTAAGCGTCCCGCAAGGTCTTTGCGTCCGGAACATTCGAGTACGGTAAGATCCCATAGGGGCTTTCTTCCGCGTACGCTTAGATTGTGGAATGATCAACCTGCCTCAGTTCTCCCAAACGCCTAAAGTATGGGGTTCTTCAAAAGGAGTCTTAGAAGGTTTTTACAGGCTCGGCAGCGCGATTGTAGTGCCTCTGGTGTCGCAAACGTCCATAGACTGCGTTGGCCACCAGCACATGCTTGTTGGCAGACAAAGGCCAAAGGCCAAAGTGGTGTAAAAAAAAACCGACGACCTTATAAAGGTTACGGGGCCTGCTGGAAGCTTCCGGCTAGATAGACGGAACGTTGTGGTGATCCTTGAGGCAGACCTTTGCTCAGAAGTGGGCGCCAAACCGACTGAGATGATAATGATGATGATGATGATGATGAGAGCTTACGGAGGCAGGGTGCCTGCTAAACAGTGCGCGTGCTTACTGTGATGTGATATAGGAACAGTCATCATAGAGACTCCAGCTCTTATTTCTAAACACACTGCTTGGTATTATGGTGCCGATGCCGTGCAGTTACTGTACTAATTCTGCCGTTCGGAGCAATCATATTATAGACGAAAAAGTGAATACGAGATTTACTAGCCCACAAAAAAACGCATCGAATATGTATCAGTGGAAACTGATCCCTCTCCCGTAAATATAAGTAAGTATCTTATAAGTTCAAGACGCTCAAATAAACTCGTTTTAAATTGGAAACTAAAGATTATCTCCCTAACAATTCATAACAATTATGATTACAAAGGCTATCTTACCTAAATAACTATTGGCCGGAAAAAGATAATTATGTTTAAACATTACATAACCATAGAACAATACGAACTCATCAATATTACATTATTATTGCCGAGACAATTGATTGCCATTGGCATAAAATTGCTGACTATTATTATCTACAAAATCTAACATACTTTCAGGGAATAATTCAGTCAGCGAACACAAAATGCAGTCGTGATGTTGCTCACGCGTTTCCCATTATGCTTTGAACTGGTTTGAGCGTTTTGTAAGCAAATTTCTCTGTTCCAAGTTCAAACGTAAATGGGATATGCGTGTACGAAGGCCTTAATACAGGTTTTAATGTAGTCTATGGGTGCCTGTTGATATAGCAGTTTATTTTTAAACTAGGAATGGCAAGCCGCCAGGCGCCATTAGGTCACTGGCCGGCTACTCCGCCATTTTCTAAGTAAGCTGATTGTCAGAACAAAGGCTTTTGAGACGAATTGGTTTGGATATTTGTAGTTTCTTTTTGATGAAAAAGAAATAACCTTCTATGCAAAAATTTTTTTTTACAGAATTTTAGAATAGCTTATAAAAAATTATAAGTGTAAAACGTGTCCAAAAATATCTATAAATATAGATATTTTTGGACACGTTTTCGACGATATCGTCGTCAGATTAGTGCTTTGTTTTAAATTTAAGTGCTTACGATACGTTTTCCAAAGTTGGGGTGAAAAGTTTTACATGTTTTAAATTATGATGTTTTTTATGTGGCATAGAACTTCTATGAAACATAAAAAATCTTCTATGATAGAAGAATTGGGAGAGAAACATAACTTGAAAATTTGGAGTGGTTTTATATTGGCTCCACCCGAAATAAGTCTTATATTTCTTACTAGAGGATGTCACGCGGTTTCACCCGCGTAGTTCCCGTTCCCGTGGGAATACAATATTTTTTCTTCCATAAGAACCTTCTCCTGACAATACCTTACACAACAAAAAAAGAATTAGTGAAATCGATCCACCTGTTCTGAAGTTAAGCGCTTACCAACACATTTTGCGATTCATTTTTAATACGCTTTTATTAGGTCGTCGTGTATGTAACTAACAATGTAATGGAATCTAAGGAAACTAATTTAACCATCTTCCAAGGATTGTAGCGTCATGAAAATTGGCAGGTGTATGTAGTTCTGATGACAATACAATAATATGGTACTGTCAAACTGATATGATGATGGAACCGGAAGATAGGCACTGAAACTTCGATGGAAAAAGTGGAATCTAAGGTAGCTAATTTAACCATCTTCCAAGGATCGTAGCGTCATGAAAATTGGCAGCTGTATGTAGTTCTGATGACAATACAATAATATGGTACTGTCGAACTGATCTGATGAGGGAGCCGGAAGATATGCACTGGAACTTCATAATGGAATATCGTATTATATCTGTTTTTGGATTCGTCAGAAAAGTCTTGTAATGAACTTTGACCAGGCTTAGGTTTCAAGGTTATAACAAACCTTTTTTTAATTGACTTGTAAAACTATGCAATGGAATCTCAGGTAACTAATTTAACCATCTTCCAAGGATCGTAGCGTCATGAAAATTGGCAGATGTATGTAGTTCTGATAACAATACAATAATATGGTACTGTCAAACTGATCTGATGATGGAGTCGTAAGATATGAACTGTAACTTCATGATTGAACATCGTATCACAGCTGTGTTTGGATTTGTTAGAAAAGTCTTGTAATGAACTTTGACTTTGGATTTAAGATTATAATAAACCTGTTAAATATTGAAGTTAATATTGACATAGGTACCTGCATAAAATGTAGGTATATGTATTAGAGTAATAATGAAATATTTTCACATTAGTCGAACTCAGACAAAACACCATGTAATACAGAAATCCCTACTAATATTATAAATGCGAAAGTAACTCTGTCTGTCTGTCTACGCGGATGAAGCCGCAGGGAACAGCTAGTAAAGGTATAAATGTTGTGACTAAAAAGTATAAAATAAATAAATGGTTTAAAAAACTCTAGAAAATTACGCTTTTATAATGCACGAAAAAACCAAAAATAAATTATGGATCGTTCAAGTTGCCTCTATTTCTGGGCTGAAGTGTAAAGTATGTGCTTTTAGTTATAATATTTGATTGTAAAAGCGTGGGGCGCTAGAACAAGAAAGACTTTTTTGTAAGCAAATTCCTATTAATACTAATCCCTATATAATAAAAATCCTGGCGAAAGCTGCATGAGGTCGCACAAGAGCATAACGTTTATGCTGCCAAAGGGAACGCCTCTTCTTTCAGGCAATTAAGTAGATACATGAGGGGAATACGTTAACAGTGGCAAAATGTAGAGTTCTTGTTCGATAACGAGATATCTTTGGTTACCTTTGATAACCCGTTTTGGAAAATAATTATGCGTTTGTATTCTTATTACATGATTACTACATTTTGTACCTACTAAATATCTCGGAATGCCGAAACTTTAAGGACCTACCTATGAATTATGTAATAGAGATCCGTAACGTTAATAGTCACGAAAAACTGGCAAAAGTGGGTGTTGAAAATGCGTAGGCGTGATTAACTACTTTACTTTTCAAGTAAGTATGTTAAGCATTTCAATTAAAGCCTATCATCGTTAATACATTTCCGAAATTTAAAATGATATTAATAATAGTAAAAGTCACAATAGATATATAAAAGCGTGACAGTGTAAATTAATAGTTTAAAAACACGAGAAAACACGCTTTTATAAATGTGACCTTATTCTTAATCTGACAAGACATCATGCAGCTTCCGCCTGGAAAGTCTTTCCTGTTCCAGCGCCCCACGCTTTTGCAATCAAATATTATAACTAAAAACACATAGCACACTTCAGCCCAGAAATAGAGGCAACTTGAACGATCCATAATTTATTTTTGGTTTTTTCGTGCATTACAAAGTGTAATTTTCTAGGGTTTTTTAAACCATTTATTTATTATCTTAGATCATCTAACCACATTTTTATATTTAAGACTATAAATGTAAAATACAACTTGGCTTACACGGGACTTGAACCCGCAACCTTTGCCTAAACCTTAGCATTTTTAAACTGAGAACTGAGATTCAAGAAAAACTTACTTAATTGCTTTACAAAATTTATTTCATATGCAGACCTTTCAAACCTAACCTATGCCTTACAAACCCGTCCTTACAAAACTAAATAAATTTAAATGAAATAATTACATCACACACCTAATTTAAACTAATTACAATATTATACATTGTAATTAGTTTAAAAAATGTCGTAAGTAATAATCTTGTCAATCATGTGATATCTATGTTTAAATATCGAAGTATTTCGTATAGTCCAGTCATTACGTCGAAAAAATCGGGTTAGAAATGCAAATGAACTGAGAAAGCCAAATTTTGGATATTACGTGGGGAGGGGCTAGAAAAGCTTAAGTTCAAATTGTCGACCGAAATAACCTGGTGGGTTTTCCGCCATCTTGAAAAAAGGGTTATATTCAGTTTTTTCATCATAATTCGGTTCCCCGTTGAGATACGAAAAATTTAATAAAAGTTTTTTGTTGCTCTTTGTACGATCTACAATTAAGATTTTTCACGTGTCGATCACCGTTATCGAAATATCGTTATCAAAAATAAAAAGCCATAAATTTGGGGAGAAAAAATTGTTTTTAGCTATTTCCTTCTTTCTCGTGAAACATATCGAAAAATGTCCGTAATGAAAATTGGTGAGCGTGTTCAGACCTATAAATTCGTTTTTTTATTTTTTATTTTCGATAAGAATTACGACCTCTAGCGCGGCGCAAAGTCAGAAAGACTGTGCCCGGTTTTGATTTAGCCGCTCGCACGGTTGTATCCATACGTCAAAATGGATGAATGGTTGTTCAAGCAATTATTGAAATACAAAATAAATTAATAAACCAGCCAAATTATAAATCAAACACATGAAAATTATTGATCAAATAATTTTTATGCACCAAAAAACAATAATTACAGGTGGTAATTTAATTTACATGTTTTTCGCCGTTTCGATGGTCCTGGCTGTAGAAGTTCTTCCTCGGTAGACTCTTCGAGTCGTGAAAACTCTTGAATCGCAGTAAATGATGCTGGGACGGTTGAAAAAACATAATCATCATCATCGTGATCGTCGTTGAATAAAATCTTGACTCTGGCGACATTGTTGCATGTCTGTCCACTACAGTGCTGGCAAATAACGGAGCAAATAATTCCTGCTTTCCTGCACCCACAAGCAGCCCCACACTTTCCTTTACATTTGCACGAAATGAGTTTTAAATGTTCAGGTGGAGCGGGTGCGGCTGTGGTGCAAATTGGTTCAAGCCCGTAATTCGTCTGTCGCCAACCCCATTCCTGAGGATCTTTGAAAATTCCGAGCCACGTTTGTACCTGTAGATATGTCCGGAAAACGTGTTGGCGGACTGCGCTTTCCGTTGGTGAGAGTAGTGAAAGATTATTCGTCTTATTTGTCGTCATTGATTTTGCAAAGCGGTGGAATCGCAAACTATCCATCGTTGTATCCTCTTTAAGACCACCATACAGAGCGATAAGGAATAGTTTCCCGCGCAAGCTAGCATCTCCGGATCGACCTTTTCTTGCTTGAATAGTTCTACCGATGACCGGAGGTTCGGGTTCTTCTCGAGGGTGCTGATGAATTTCGACTTTCCAATATTAGAATACACTTATTGTTAAAAATTACAGAGAAACATAATAGGCTTGTGTCCTAAATTTCAATAATCGTTTATTTTTGTAGCTTTATATCTAAATGATCACAAAAATGTAATATTTTGATTTAAAACAATCATTTACATAGTTTATTTTGTGATTTAAAAAATGAATTTCAATTTGTATCGAAAACCAGTGATGCCAACTCCTACAGAATGGTCCCCCTAGAACCGAGTCAAAATACCCCTAAATATTGACTAAAAATCTAGAAAACCCCCTTAACTTTTTTTTTAATTTTTTTTATAATTCAAGCATTGACACAAAAATCCCAAGGTGCACAGACACGACCAAAGCTAGGGCTCAACAAAAACGTAAGCAATTCTGCGTAGGTAGATAAAGTTGCTTATGTTAGAATAATTGCAATATTCATTACAAAAGCCATAAAATTTCCCAAATTGAAAAATATCCCATTGAAACTGTTCGTATTTAACTTAACGCTGATTGTGTACCTAGGGATTTTTTTCTTTGCATACAAATTATGTAAAATAAATGTTGTATTCTTAATTAACGACAATACCTAAACGTGGAACAGAACACATACTACCATATTTATTTTATTATTCACTTATATACATGTCAGGAAAGTAGTAATAACACTAGTAGAATGAAAAATAGGTTTAGCTTTGTGAAAAAATTATATAAATTTAAAATTAAGTATGGGTACCTACAGCAATATCAAAACTTATTTCCTATTTTTTATGGAAATTGTTCAAGAACTGGTACTCCCACTGTGAAAATATACCCCCTAAAAATCCCCCTAAATAAATTTACCCCCTAAAAATGCCCCTAGGCTACTTTTTTCCCCCTAAATTTGGGGGGAAAACCCCCAAGTTGGCATCACTGTCGAAAACGCTCATGGCGCCTTGTGTGACGTCACTTGATGCCAAACAAAAGTAGTAGTAGTTTTATTTATCCATTTTCGGATAGGCAAAGGCAATTTGAGCCATACAGCCAAGTCTTGTATATTTATTATCTCTTCATTTTGCTTTAAAAAGTCACAGTCCTCGTCCTCTAAGTCCAGTCAAAGTCAAGTACATCATCCCTAAGTCAATGTCAGTCTTCCTTCAGAAAAGCAGTGGATAAATTTCTGAAAGTTTCTTTGGATTTTTTGTCACTGCAAAGTTGCGATTCACTGCGTTTTATCACTTCCTAACACTAGTGCACGTTGTCAAACGTTTATTTTTAAGAATCCACCATTGAAACACACAAAACACTCGAAATACACTAATTTTGCAAATTTACAAAATTCCCGCCATAGAATCTCGCCAAACAAAACAAAAAGAAAATGTGTAATTTTTTTTTATGAGTCCTTTCAATGATTTGTTTTGAAATTAAAAGTTTTAGTACAAAAAAGAAACGTTTAGGGGTTTTAATCGTTATTTAAGGGAATCTGGTAATTTGAAGTTGGTTTTTAGAGGAACATTCCGTAGGAGTTGGCATCACTTTGGCATATGGTCTAAGTAACCAAAGTCAGTATAAATTAATTGAATAAAAAAATGCCATTGGCATCACTGTTTGACAGTGATAAGTTAGCGTTCGTCTGCTTTCCATATTAATTTAAAATCAATCCGTCGTATTACAAGTGCTGTGTAGTGCCTGAATGAAATGAGATCTATTGTATTTTATGAAAACGTATGAGAATCTAAACAATTACACAAAATGACACGACTTGTGATACAAGATGTCAAGACTCGAGACTGCCAGAGTGCTTCAAACGTAAAAAAGCATACTGTGACGTCACACTATCTGATAGAGGTGTTTGATGTCACGTGACTGATTGCTTATTTTTTCCAATCTTATTTTCTAAAAATAATAGTAATCCTTAGCTTGTGTACCAATTCATATTACTTTTAGTTATTTATATATTGGACATAGTCGTTACAAACATACATCAATCAGATTTATGCTTAGTGGACACAAGCCTATTATTACATATCTATATTTACATTATTACTATCTAAACTAAACCTAAATAAGGCCCCCGTGGCATTGTGCCCAAAAGACTAGCAGCATTCCCCCTTTGAATAGCAATACCTATTCGTTGAGCGAGAAAACTGCCAGCCCTTGGGTCACCAGTTGACTCCACAAGGCGCTTTTTCAAATTCCAATATTATATAAAGACGACGTGGTGTCACAACCGCTGAAAGCATGTATGAAAAGAATGTTCTCAAGAACAGACTTATCATGCTTGAAACTATTCGGAAAGTATAGTTTTGCCGGTGTTTTGCCTTTAGCTGGTTTGCGAAAAAAAAAATTTTTTTGTCCTGTGCAAGTCCGGAAATTAAAACCAAAAGATCGATATCTTTGCCGACGATTTCCACAGAGTCATGAAACGATGCTTCTCTAATTGCTGTGGTTACAATGAGGGTATCAGCATCCTCGTAAGCCTGCTCTACTTTTATTTCGGTATTTGTAAAATAACGGCGAAGCATTTGTATCAAGTTGTTTTTATTTTGGTCCCTTGCGAGAAACTTCTCCTGGCTAACTTTCAGAGTAGTACTTCTTAATTCTTGTCAAAAATACACGCTCAACAATTTTCTTTATAGACATTTTTCGATATATTTCACGAGAAAGAAGGAAATAGCTAAAAACAATTTTTTCTCCCCAAATTGCGGCTTTTTGGATCGATATTTCGATAACGGTGATCGATACGTGAAAAATGGGTAGACCTTAATTGTAGATCGTACAAAGAGCAATAAAAAACTTTTATTAAATTTTTCGTATCTCAACGGGGAACCGAATTATGATGAAAAAACTGAATATAACCCTTTTTCAAGATGGCGGAAAACCCACCAGGTTATTTTGGTCGACAATTTGAACTTAAGCTTTTCTAGCCCCTCCACACGTAATATCCAAAATTTGGCTTTCTCGGTTCATTTGCATTTCCAAATGTATATAATGACTGGACTAGTAGTTCTAGTTATTTCAAGTATTCATGAGATATGTATGTTATAACTAGTTATTTACGATCATGTATGACGAGTTCAACCTTCATGTCATTGTTTACCTCCTCACTTATAAGTTCCGTTTCTGTAAATGCCAACATTATGATGAACGAAGCAGAAATTGTTCATCTGTCGATACTAACAATATTATTTATCGAAGGAATTTCCTTATGGTATGGTATACCTAGTAAGATTGTAAATTTTCTTGGTACCAAGGTGTCATTGAAGTTTCGGCACTAGGTATTAAAAGTGTCAAGATCACGAAAGATCACTTTTCTGTTCTTTATTATTTAGGCAAACTTTCCACACTTTATAATTGGTAATATTGGTACATTCGGTAACCTGCATCCAGAGCATCCCCACAAGTTATAAAAGCCATCTTATGAACTAACAACGATTTACAGATGCCGTTGTTAGAAATCTCAAATCAATTTGTTTTGAAAACCAGTTAGGTCATTAATTATTACTAGATATGTGGTTTTTGTAGTCAGGTTTACCGGTTTTCAAAGCTGTTGAGGTCACGATTCAATAATGCAAAGTGACCTCTTGACCTCTTCTGAAATATGGTTTTAGTTTCTACAGTCGCTACAGGTATCTAGGAAGACCGCCCTGGTATGACGATTATTGTATTTCTGAAAGCTTGTATATTCGAAAGAGACTCATCTTGAGGTGAACTTTATATACTAGGAAATATTCTTTGATTTGATCTGAAAAACTATATTATTGTAATTTATTAGTTAGGTACCTACTCTTGCGTTTTTAACGGTTCAAAACACGATTAGGAAAACTTTGATCGATCGAAATCACTCTCGAAAAATTAGAAATTTTGCAAAAATATTAACATGTAATGTACTTTTTTTATCTAAATAAATTAGTTTAATCTTCATAAAAACTTGTCATAAAAGGAATAGATATAGGTCTTTAAAACAATATATTTTTACTAAATTTTCTCGCAAAAAGACGCAGCGGTGTCCCACTTAGTCCTGCTGAAGATCATGGCTCTCACCATATTCTCCAGCGAGAGAAAGTCCAGATCGAGAATTTTCGCGAGGACCTGGCGCGGTAGAGTGCAGTGTCCTCGCTGCGTTGTTCGCGGTGTTGCCACTCGGCCGTGGTCGCCCAGTGTATTCGCCACAGATATGGAGGACACACCTTCACACCTCTTAAAACTAGTTATAGTTTTAACATATCCTTAAATATATTTTAAACGAGAAAAGGAACAGAGCTACATACATCCAGGCAGGTAGAGTCGCGGTTGCCATCTAGTTGCCTCATAATAACGTAAACATACATACATAAAATCACGCCTGTTTTCCAACGGGGTAGGCTGAGACTATGGTTTTCCACTTGCTACGATCCTGACATATCATTTTCGCTTCTTCTACTTTCATAAGTGTTTTCATACATGCTCTCCGATTAAGGGTACTCTTGACCTGGAATTTGGTCGACATAAGTGCGACGCGGTCGACCCTTACCAGATTGTCCATTCACTCTCGCCTTATAAATCTCTTTTGTCAGTCTGATTTCATCCATTCTCTCCACATGTCCGAACCATCTAAGCATCCCTTTCTCTATCTTAGTCACGTAAACATTATCCGTAAAAAGGAAACAAAGAATTCATCGTATATTACCAGATATTACGTAGAGCAAGTAAGTATTTATTCAACAGTTGCTCATAACTGGTAACGCGTAACATTCCACAAGATCTAACTAGTAATTATTGGAGGCGAGTAATTAATAATTACATGTATTACAATGCGTGTAACTTTGTGACTACTTTGATTATCGTTTCATGAGATACGATGTAAATAAGTTTGGCTTAAAAATTATGGGTTAAGGCAGTAAAGCGATGGTGGTGTGTAAAATAGGAATTCAATTTAAATTCTAATTTGCCGCACACAAAAGAAAAATACCGGCGAAAACTATACGAGTCGCACTTTCATACGGAGAGTTAAAAACGGCAAATAGGTCACATTTGCTGGATGAATAGAAGCTCCCCCTTTTTTTTAACGTGAGGAAAATCCTACAGTGATGCTATGCCTGACTCCTGCCGACGAAAAATCAGACGTATCCCACCTAACAACCTACAGTTGGGAGCCTCGGATAATCGCTTGGCAGGATACTCCAGGATGGAGGCTCCCCTTAAATGTTGCTTTTCTTAGAGTATATATTAGAAGGAAACTTCTAATATACTCTAAGGTTACTTTTATTTCTTTTCTAATTACCCTAATATTAGAAAATTAAAAAAAAGAAAAGGCAACATTTAATGGAAGCTCCTCTTTTTATTTTATTTTTTTTAACGTGAGGGAAAAAGCCTTCATGGATGTTATGCCGGACTCCTACCGACTAAAAAACCTCACGTAACGCCCAACAGCCTACGGTTTGGAGCCCCGGGTAAGCCCTCGGAAGGATATCTACCACAGGATGGAATCACCCCTTAAATGTTGCCTTTTTCCTAATTACCCTTTGGACACGGAACCCTAAAAAGGTTATTTATAGAGTAGTAGGTAATTAGGTATACACCTATGACATGCACACAAAAGAATTGTTTAGAAAGTGGATGTAAATTCGAAATGATAACTCATAAAGCACCTGTTCCACGTCGTTGCGCTTATCAGCTACTAATTTCCAGAACAATGCACAAAGCTAGTTTATCACTTAATTCTCTATGAGCAAGAGAGATGTTATATCAACAAGCTTGTTGACGAAGTGTTAGACTCAAGCCTATTATGTACATACACTGTATGAAAAGGATTAGGTTTGAATTTAGGTTATTAATTTGCACGCCTAAGGCTAGAATGTACCTAGCTCATATAAAAACATAATTTCTCTAATTTTAGGAACAAAGAGATGTTTAAATAAATCTGTGTGCTGTGTGAATTTTAATTTGTTATTATAAAAAGTTGCATTATTATTATTCGAACTGTTTGTAAGGTCAAATTAAGTAAATCGTAACGTGTTACAAATACATTTCTTTAAGGTTTCCAATATCTATTATCAGAGCAATCTGTATAGTTTCAGTTCCCTATTGAACAAGAGTAGGTAGGTACCAAAAGGTACCAATTTTAAAAACTATTTATCTAATTTCTCAGCTGGTGACTCGCCTTAAGTATATAATGTGATTAAGGTTAACCTACATGAGTCAATTGTATGTATCTTAGCTGGTATGCTGTCTGAAGTGACTCAGAGAATAACTATGCGTATGTGGGTTGGTTCTTTCAAGATAAATCTGTATGTATACTATAATAATATATACCGACTCCATTAAAAAGGCAACCATGACTCTCTGATGTTTCAACGAACACGAACAGCAGCACAGATGAATAAATCCCGATGGATGCAGGTACAGAAAGAATTTCTTTTGTAAAATTTTGAGAATTTTGAGAAATAAAAGCTTTGCCTCACATCTTAAAGTCACTTTTGTTTCCTCTAACAGATAAGCAGAGCCATACTAAGTATATGCCCTTATACATAACCATATATGTATATTTGTAGGTACCTACCACTTTTAACAGGCGGTGGGGGCCTCCATGATACAACGGATAGGCGCTGGTAGTGGCTACGTAGGTACCTTTTTTGTTTTCATTTTTTTTTCGTGAGGGAAAATCCTCATGGATGCTATGCCGGACTTCTACCGACTAAAAACCTCACGAATCCTGCTTAACAGCCTACAGTTGGAAGCCCCGGGTAAGCCCTCGGAAGGATACCCCAGGATACCTAAGTACCTAGGTGTAAACCAATTTCAAAGTCATTTTAGTTCGTAAGTGTTCGTTCGTTGAAACAGTGATAGTGTACAAAACCCTGAGCAAGCGGGATTACGAGCGTTACCTTAATGTAATAAGTTGATTTGAATGAATGACTATTACAGTAATAAGTAATATCAATTACACAATTTCCTGAGTTATGCTCAGCATTCTTATGTAAAAACAAATTTATTACTGGAAGGGCAAGGCCTACTGTCCTTTCACAAACCGCCAATTTACTATACTTACTTACTTGGTACTTACATTTGGTACAATATCATAACAAAGTTGTAAGTGACCCAGCGATTAGATTTGAGGTAGGGGACATGGATACTCTAGATCTCAGGTCTCGCTAACGAGTCTCAGAATCGAAAAAATCCTAGGTGGTTTGATAGTGCTCTTACTATTTTCTGAAAAAAAAGAAACAATACTTTTGGAAAAGGCATATTAAAAAGTGGGGTATCCTTCCGAGGGCTTACCTGGGGCTCCCAACCGTAGGCTGATAGGCGGCATACGTGAGGTTTTTTATTCGGTAGGAGTGCGGCATTCATGTAAGATTTTCCCTCGCGTAAAATGAGGCATAAGTATAAAAAAAATCTAAAAAAACACTAATCTGTTCACCACAAATTCACTACATAATTCGAACTCTAGTCGAAGTAGCAGTTTCAGACCTAGTCAAAGGGCTTAGCGATATCTAAGCTCACTGCTAGAGCCTCGCCCTTACTCTCGATAGCCTTTCACCCAGAGCGGTGTGTAAGGTACACGAGAAGATCGCCAGTCGAGCTACCCGACCGTGACGGAAACCGTACTGCCGGTCACTGAGCAGGTCGTGTTCTTCAAGGTACCTCAAACACTGTGTTGATGTTTATAAACGATATAATGTTGATATTTATACGTTTTTTTTTATATAAGAGAGATCTCAATTAAAACTAATATCATCACACTATTAGGGTTATGCAAAAAACATATAAAATTATAACTACTTAAATAAAAACTAACTAACTATCCATCAATATACAAATTGGGTCCCTTCGGTAAGGAAACTATGACGCAGGCAGCATTCCCACGCTGAATAGCTATGGAAAGCCTTTGCGCTAAATAGCTACCTGCGTGGGGATCACGCGTTTCTTCCCTCAGACGCTTACTCAGTGCCGTGAAAAGACCATGTGCACCGCGACCCCATGGACCCACCAACACTGTGTTTATTAATTACATGCTCCATCACCTTTGATAAAAGGGAAATGTCGCTGTGTCAAGAAATTGTAAACGTCTACTTTAAAATTTTCCAAGGTAGCTTCAAGTATAACAATCTTCTTCCGCAAAATCAAAGACCAATGGTATTTTGATAATTCCAGTTTTCAACAAAAAAGGGTGATTCGATCGGGTAGGTTTAGATAGTTAGATACTGTGATGATTTTATATTAGCTTAGGTATGCTTTTTAAATTATAAAATAGTTAGGATATTTAGTTTTAAGTAGGTACTCAATAAAAGCAATATGGTAAGACATCTTTCAGCCAGCACTTTTTGTTCCAAACTAAGCTAATAAGCTTATAACTAAGAAATAAAAGATATACTTAGTAGTACCCAAACTCTGAAACAGACATAAGCGGATCATACAAATACTTGTGCAGACCCGGGATTCGAACCGGACATCGCATCAACAGTAAGAGATCCGACAGACCGCACAGATCTCACAATAGAAGCAGTCATAAATCTTATTAAGTTATTTTTTAAAGAAAGCTTCCAAAGCTCTGTATATTAAATATGTAGATATAATATGAACTCAAAAATAGTGTTAGCATCAAAACCAGTGAACAATGAACATACATTTCATCAGTGCAGAAGTTCAGTGAAAACCCATAAAACTTACCAAAACTATAAGGGACGAGTGAAAAACAAGTAAGAATTGCGCAAAACTATACATAAAACAGAAAAGTAAAAACAAATTTGTGCCGACATAACCTCACTTTCAAAAAGTAATTCGTCATTCTAAGCAAAATACCACAAGAAACATTGAAATAGCGCCATCTAGGAACGAGTAGAAAAACAAACATTTCAACCAAGATACGAACCATCAATAATAAATAAAACTAGCTGACCCCCTACAAGAGCGCCATCTATCGGCTACTAGCAAGAATTATGGAGGACATAACAAACATTTTAAAATTAATACAAACTGAGCTAGCAGAACAAAAGAAAGAATTAAAAGAGATGGAAACCAACATTACGAACAGCATAAACAAGAATATTAGTGAAAATTTTAAAAAACTTGAACAAAGTTTTGGTCAATTAAAAACGCAAGTTCAAAATCATGAAAATATTTTAGATCGTATAGAGAGATACAACAGGAGAAGAAATTTAATATTTTTTGGAATCGAGGAAGTAGAAAAATCTTACCAGGAGTTAGAAAATAAAATTTTAGAATACATAAACAAAATAAATATCTCTTGTGAACGATATGAAATAGAATCGGTAAGACGACTAGGAAAAATAGGAGAAAAGCCTCGACCTATAGCGGTAACATTTACCACTATGGGAAAAAAAATATCATTACTACAAGCGAAGAAAAATATTTACAATAGTACTGTATACTATAAAGAAGATTTCCCACCAAAAGTTTTGGAGAAAAGGAAACAATTAAGAACAGAAATATTGAAATATAAAGCAGAAGGCATAAAAGCAATAATTAGGTATGATAAACTTATAATTTTAAGCGAACAAAAATCTATTACTAACCAGATGAGTCACCAACCAAAAAAACGAAGTTTAATAATTTCTCCAAACCAAGATGGAAAATGTCAAGAAATCCAATCGATAAAAAAGAACAAAATCACAAATTTTATGAGAAGAAAAGACCCCCAAAACGTCAGCAATAATGAAACTCCTACATCTACTATCTAGCAATTAACGGAGGCCCCTCTATCACCTCAAAACCCAACACGGCTGGTCACCGTGGGGGAGAAGAACAATATATGTTTCTCTCTTGACCAAAACCCTCCAAGAAAACAGAAAAGTATTACCAACAGTAAGAAAAATGAAAACATCTTCTTTATAGCCACATATAATGTGAAAACGCTGTCGAGTCAAGCCAAACTTATAGAGCTTATCCATGCCCTCAAAAATGTGAAATATGACATTATCGGTTTATCAGAGGTAAGAAGATTGGGCTATGGCATAGAGGAGCACGACGAGTTCATATTTTGCTACTACGGACAGAAAAAGGGAGAGTATGGGGTTGGCTTCATTATAAAGAAATACTTGAAACCCTGTGTAAGAAGCTTCAGAGGACTGTCAGACCGAGTAGCACTTCTTGATATTGAAATTAATGCTCTACCAATCACTCTTATCCAAGTGTATTCCCCTACCGAAATGAGTAAAGATTCAGATATTGAAACATTCTATAACACTCTGCATAAGGCGCATGAAATTTCAGGCAAAAATATTATAGTTATGGGCGATTTCAATGCGAAAATAGGAAAAACTCACTCCGAGGAAAACAGACTACTTGGCAGATTTGGGCACGGAAAAAGAAGTCCTAGAGGACAACAGCTTATAGAGTACGCTCAAGGGTATAATCTATCGATTATGAACACTTTTTTTGTAAAGAAGTCCACTCAAAAATGGACATGGAAGTCTCCTGATCAAGTAACTAAAAACGAAATTGATTATATTCTAACTAACTTTCCAATACGATTTCGGGACGTGCATGTTTTGAACCGAATCATGTTCCCCTCGGATCACAGGATGGTCAGATCAAAAATATCATTTACACAAAAGAAAAAAAGTCGGCTGTATTACAAAAGCGCGACTTACTCACTAAGTAAACAAAATGAAGCAAGCCTTTTTCTACAAAAACTAGAAAAAAATATACAATCCATGAACATGGAAGAGGCACATACAAGTCAAAATTTGTACAATAAGCTGGAAAACTGTCTTTTGGAAAGTATGAAAACAGTTAGAGACATACATAAATCTAAATTGGGCAACATTCTCACCGACGAAACAATAAATCTGATTAAGCAGCGCCACAAATTGCAAATTCTCAAACCTAAAACTCGGGAAGACAAGGAAAAACTCAGCTCTATTTATAAAAGAACAAATAAAAGCATTAAAAAAGACTACAAGAACCACCGCTTAAGAATAATAGAGAAACATTTAAATGCCAGTGGCAGCTGCAAACGCGCACAGAAGGAACTCCGTACCCATAAAACCTGGATACCAAGCTTATCGATAAACTCTACTCCATCAACAAATAGAGCAGACATTCTTGGAATAGCAACCAACTTCTACTCAAACCTCTACGATCAAAAAGACCATGGAGACTCCAAAACCATAAGTTTTCACTCTCAAAATGAAACAAATATAGAATGGAGCGAGACAGAGATAGATCGAGAAATAAGGAGACTTAAATCAAATAAAAGTCCAGGGCCAGATGGTATACCAAATGAGGCGCTAAAACTGGCTAGAACACTACTCACACCAGTAATAACTCATTTATTCAATAAAATAAACATAGAGCAAATAGCCCCTGAACAATGGACCAAATCTAATATCACATTATTGTATAAGAAAGGTGATCCAAAGGACATAGGAAATTACCGACCTATCAGCCTGCTACCCAGTCTTTACAAACTATTTTCACAATGTATCCTAAGTAGAGTATCCGCAAAAATTGACAAAAATCAGCCAGTGGAACAAGCTGGATTTCGCAGAGGTTATTCAACTGTCGACCATATTCAAACCTTAGAGAGCGTAATGGAGAAATACAAAGAATTCCAAAGGCCCCTCTACCTAGCCTTTATAGACTACCAAAAAGCTTTCGACTCTATTTCGCACATCTCAATATGGGAAGCACTGAAAGAAAACGAAATCCACGAAACTTATTGCAACATCATAAAAAATATTTAGGAGAGGAGTACAAGTAGAGTCATCCTGGAACAGAGTGGCCCGGACATAAAAATTAAAAGGGGCCTGAAACAGGGTGACCCATTATCCCCAAAGCTCTTTATCGCCGTACTAGAAACCATATTTAAAAGACTTGGCTGGAATGATCTTGGTATAAAAATAAATAACAAATTCCTCAACCATTTGCGCTTTGCTGATGATATTATACTATTCTCAGAATCGAGTCTACAACTAGAACATATGATACAACATCTACAATTAGAAGGTTCAAGCGTGGGGCTAGAGTTGAATTTGCTAAAAACTAAGTTAATGACAAACTCTTTAAATCGTCCAATAAAGGTAGGAAACAAAGATCTTGAATATGTAGATACTTATATATACCTTGGCAAACAAATATCATTCCACAGAAACAACAACTTTGAGGAAATCAATAGAAGAATAAATATAGCATGGCAAAAATACTGGGCCCACAGAGAAATAATGAAAGGAGACATACCACTTTCTTTAAAAAAGAAAGTAATGGATGGTGGTATTCTCCCCTGCCTAACATATGGTGCACAAACTTGGACATACACAAAACAGGTAAAAGAAAAAATCAGAATATGTCAAGCAGCTATGGAAAGATCCATACTAGGTATTAGAAGAATAGATAAAATACGCCACACCGCAATCAGAGAAAAAACAAAACAAATTGATTTCTTACTACACTCTATGAAGTTGAAGTGGAAATGGGCGGGACATCTTGCTAGAGCTGACGACGCTCGGTGGATCGGTCGTGCCGTTGAATGGAAAGGACCCGAAGGAAAAAGGAAACGAGGAAGACCGACGAGAAAATGGGTCGACGATATAAAAGATATAGCAGGAGACGACTGGCAAACAAAGGCGAAAGACAGAAAGAAATGGATTGAAATGGAGGAGGCCTTTACCCTATAGAGGGGTTCTCATTTTTTTGAAAAATCAATTAAGTAAATAATTTTTAATAACCAAAATTGAAATATGTTATAAATGGAAAATGTAGAATTTTATGAATTTAATTATTAAATGCATATTATGAATGAATATCCAAAAAAAAAAATATATACTTAATGTAATTTATTGAATTCATTAATTTTAGTAAAGTTTTGTTTGCATGTGAAAAACGTTGATTAATTTTAAAATGAAACTGGTAAAATGTTATGAATATAATAAAAATATACTTTGAAAGAAATTAATATCCACATGAAAAGATTAAGTACCTAATGAATTGAAGCTGTAAAGTTTTATTTGCATGTGAAAACACTGATAAAAATTTTAAATGTATCCAATTTTAATATTAATTGAATGTAGTGAGAATGTTTATAAGTGTATTTTGAAATGTAAATTTGCATGAGAAATGAGAAATAATAAAAAGGCTTATTTATTATTATTATTATTATTAGATATAATATGAACTCAATAAAGAAACGCAAAACGCAGACTACATTCATATAGAATTGCTCATCGAAGAGCCTGTTTGTGCATAAGCAGTGAAAGCCTGCAAGCCTGCTGCAATTATTCAAATAATTTTCATTTCATTCATTCAGTTCGTTTACCTCAAGCCATAATCGAAATTCCTTGGAGTTAACAGTCGCCATAAAAGCGTATGGTAACTACAGTCTCGACGGAGTTTATTATCCAACTCATTTGTAATTTGTCCTTTTCAAAGGCATGCTACTTCTCTTTATAGTATGGCTGATGTACTTGACAATTTATCCATTCTGTTTATATTCTTTATCTTCAGTAATAGCATCATTCCTTTCGCTACTTTGCCAATAGTAATGAGATGATTCCGCTTTGTGTTTTGTGCTCCGACTCAGCACACTCACACAGACACACACTTTTACTGGAGTCTCTACTTCTGGCAAGTCTTCGATCATGGCAAATACTCTCATACTGTGCATCTAGCACTAGCAGATACATGCAAGCCGCGATACTCCCGTAGAATTGTGAGTCTATGTTAGTGTGCCGAGTCGGGGCGTCTTTAAAGACCCTGGGAAATCCTTCCGAGGGCTTACCCGGGACTTCCAGCCGTAGACAGTTGTAGGGCATCGTGTGGTTGTAATCAGAAGGAGTCCGGCGTAGCATCCATGTAGGATTCCCACACGTTAAAAAAGGTGTCTTGAACCGTGTTCGATATAGATAATCAGTCTAGTTAGAATATAGTTGCGAAATTTGGTTGAAGTGCAGCACCAATAGCAGAACAACTCTTACTTCGTTCTGATTTAGTGCATGAAGCTCCACAAACTTGATTTTTTAAGGAGAAGACAATATAAAATGAATGAAAAGAAGAGGCAAAGTTTCCTCCGCCTATAAGAAGCACAGAGCGTCAGCCTATTGCAGTCCAATTCAGTCAAATTGCAGGCTTCCCACTACGTTAATCGAGTCGCGGACTCCACTTTAGAGAACTCGTCTGAGCCAGTATCCATATTTTCATCGACAGATTTGACCAGCCCAAAATAATGAATCGAAACTCACCAGCTGTTTCCCAACAGATGGTATTCATATCTAGTGCCACAATTTTATTAATAAAACCGTTTCGTGTTGTAAATTTGTATGAATTAAGAAATACTCAAAAAGATTACGGATATTATTGAACAACGTAGAGACAACTTAATGCGAAAAAGATGATAGCCAGCGCAAAACATAGGGCCATGTTATGGTGTTATGGACAAATGTTTACCCTTGTATATTCACGGTACACCATCATTGTACACAGTTCACACGATGGGATATTGTAAATTAAAATGACATTAGATAAATGTCTAATTTATGCGGTAATCTAAGAAAATTATACGCCTAATGCGTGTTGTCATCATCGTTGATAGGACCTAGAAACCTTGGTACATTGACGACTTGGAACATAGACCAACATGACCTCCATTAAAGGGAGACGCCTTTATAGTTTACCCAATACATAACTGGCTGTCACATGTTGCGGGGAAGGTAATTGTATTGCTATTCACCTCTAGCGGACGTCATACGGGAATAAAATATAGCCTATGTTCTCCGGGAATAGTGTACCTTTCCAACAATGAAAAAGTTTTTGAAATCAGTTCAGTAATTTCGAAGCCTATTCGATGCAAACAAACAATCAATCAAATCTTTCCTCTTTATAATATTAGTAACTATAAAAGCAATCTAACTTACACAAAACACTTCGAACAATACACTCATAATTTCAGACACAATATAAATATTTGTTTATAGCCTCTTGGACTTGTGTATTGATAGAGGGGAAAATTTCCCTATGGTGCCTCCCCTCACAATCAAAGTCAAATCATATGTGCCAATGATGAACATGATGCCAAAACGACGCGTTATGGCTTTTAATCTTATATACGATCCTGGTCACGAGAAAATCTGGCTGGTGTTTACTTGGGCCAGAGGCTCAGCATTTGCATAGAACGTGGCAATGCTGAGCCTGATGTGGAAGAGTTTTTTGATGCATACGTCATCTTATAAATAACCTTTCAGATTCAGGTTAGAGCCAACTACCGAAGTGAGACATACTAAGATAAATATGCTCTATTGCTGAATACTGCATTGAAATTCGTTGAGTTGATTAAATATACTTATAAGCGAACAGCCAGCGAAAGGGCCTTCATTTATACTTTTTTTAACGTAAGGGAAAATCTTTATGGATGTGATTGATATTATTACTCCGACCGACTATAAAATCTCACGTATCCAAGTTGCCCAACAGCATACGGTTGGGAGCCCCGGGTAAGCGCTCCGAAGGATGTTCCAGTGTCATTTTATACTATGTTAGGATAAGGAAGGACTATTTTAAGATATCTTTTTCACTACAATTTTCGTATAAGACCAATGCAATGTTACAGTAGGTACTTATCACGATTCTACTTGTTTCAGAGTTATAGTAGGACCTTTAAATCTGTGAAGTAATATGTGACAAGAGTCATAACAACTCATGACACACATTCAGGTTGACCTCAAAACCTCTACCAGTGTCATAAACTATGTGTAAACGGAACAAACCGCAGTCGTAACAAAGTAAACAATATTGTACAACACTGTTACCCCCTTTTCACACGTACCGGTTGCCGGGTAGCCGGTGCCGGGTACCCGGCGGCGAGTGTATGGCATTACCGGGCAAATTATGCCGGTACGTGTGAAAGCTATAGTACATGGCCATACACTTCGCCGCCTGCCGGATACCCGGCAACCGGTACGTGTGAAAAGGGGCTTACTGATGTTGACATCAATACTAGTATCAGTTCTTTCTTACCCTTTAGTAATGACATCATTCCACACACAACTCTACCTATGATGACATCTATGCTAATATACATTCTGAAGAAGAAAGATTTGGTTGTTTGTTTGTATCGAATAGGCTCCGGAACTACTGGACTGAATAAAAAAATTCTTTCAATGTTGGGAAGCTACACTCTTTACGGTGAATAAAGGCTATGTTTTATTCCCGTATTCCCATGGGAACTGGAACTACGCGGGTGAAACCGCGTGACGTCTGCTAGTAATTAATAAAATAATGTAGCGTTCAATCGGTACTGTACCAAGAACCCAGTTCATTGACTGAAACATACATGTCCGTATTTGTAGTAATGTATGGAAATGTCATATTTTTATTATTATTCCGTTTATTTACAATTTTAAACTTATTAAATTAAATTTTTAAATACATTTTATAAAACAAAAGAAAAATATATTTAAAAATATAAAAAAACTAGCGGACGTCACGCGGTTTCACCCGCATACTTCCCGTTCCCGTGGGAATACGGGAATAAAATATAGCCTATGTTACCCGCAAAGAGTGTAGCTTTCCAAAAGTGAAAGAATTTTTCAAATCGGTCCAGTAGTTCCGGAGCCTATTCGTTACAAACAAACAAACAAACAAACAAAAAAACAAATCTTTCCTCTTTATAATATTAGTATAGATAGTGTCCCACCGGCATCGGGTACAGGGACCAAGCTACCGGTGGTTAGGGCTGCAGAGACAGGAACCTCCTCACAATACGTGCCGTGTCTAGGAGAACTGCCTTTTGCATCTGGTTCTTGACCCAACTACCTAACGCGAGCCTCTTGAGATGTTGATCGAGGCTCTTGGCAATCAGACCATGCGCTGATACGACTATCGGAACAATAATCGCTGAATCCACATCCCACATGTCGACAATCTCGTGAGCCAAATCCAAATATTTTATTTGTTTCTCCTTTTCTGCTTTCACGAGATTTTCGTCATGTGGGACGGTAATGTCAACGATTATTGCGAGGCGCTCTGATCGATCTATTACCACTATATCTGTCTTATTGGCTACAATAGTCCTGTCAGTGATAATAGATCGATCCCAATACAATGTGACACGGCCATTTTCGAGAACTGGGTCGGGCACATACCTGTAATACGGTACCTCTGAATCAACAAGTTTATATTTTAGGGCAAGTTGCTGATGCACAATCCTGGCCACTTGGTTATGTCTATGCAAATACTCACCGTTGGCAAGACGAGGACAACCAGAAATTATATGTCTAAGAGATTCACCCGGTCGGTGGCATGCCCGACATATGTCAACCGTACCATCTCTCAAAATATACTTCCGATAGTTATTCGTCATGACAACTTCGTCAGTAATTGCACAGACAAAACCTTCGGTTTCTCCAAACAGATCACCAAAACGTAGCCAGGATATGGATGCTAGTAAATCTACATCGGGCCCATGTAAGGCCCGATAAAACCGTCCATGCAGCTCTTTGCCCTGCCATATCTCCTTGCGATCATTAGTAGACAGTATTGCTGGTTTGTGCCAGTTCTCTTTGGCAAGAGAAAGAGGGGTCAGTCCGTTGTCTATTGTTACCACATCCCGATGCATACCCACGTCCGCATGGAGGAAATATTCCCTAAGGTTGTATATCTCACGGTTGTGCAACGTCTTGATATTTAAAAAACCACGACCGCCACATTTCCGTGGGATATACAACCTCATTACAGACGAACGTGGGTGATGCATTCGGTTTGCGGTCAACAACGAACGGACTTTTCTATCCAGGGTGTCTAATTCAGTCTGAGTCCATCTCAGTATGCCGAAGGAATATCCTAAGACAGGCATGGCCCAACCATTGATGGCGCGTACCTTGTTACCACCTGATAAAAGACTTTTCAGTACTTTTTTCAGGCGGCCAAAGAAACGATCCATCAACGTTTGTTTCATGCCTGTCTCAGCAATACCCAATGCCTGCGACATACCAAGATATTTGTAGGTTTCAGTCGCGGAGAGGGATTTAAGTTTTGTGAAATCTGAAAGTTCTACTCTTTCAGATTCCACAATCCGTCCCTTCTTTACATGCATGACTGCACATTTATCTACACCAAATTCCATTTTGATAGAATTACTAAAGGTTTCAGTGATCTTGAGTAACTCTATCAATTGGGAATCGGTGCAGGCAAATAATTTCAAGTCATCCATGTACAGAAGGTGGGAAACAACTTGACCTCCTCTCCGAAACTGATAGCCTAGCCCTGAATCCTCCAGTAAAGTACTGAGTGGATTCAGTGCTAGACAAAACCATAAGGGACTCAGACTATCACCCTGAAATATGCCCCTCTCAATCTTGACAGGTTCACCGTTCCCAAGAATCTGACGACACCCTGGATAAACAAGAGCCGTTCTCCATTGCCCCATACATGCCTTCAAGAAGGTGCAAAGAGTTGTATCAACTTTGTACAACTCTAGCACCCTCAACAGCCATGTATGTGGCACGGAGTCGTAGGCTTTCTTGTAATCAATCCAGCATGTCGTCAGATTTCTTCGGTTACGACGAACCTGCTGATTAATGGCCATGTCAAGAATAAGGAGTTCTTTAGTACCACGTGACCCGCTTCTACATCCATTCTGAGAGTTGGACAATATAGAATTATTTTCTATATGAGATGACAATTTAACTCTCAAAATAGATGTGAGAAGCTTATAGACCGTAGGCAAGCAAGTTATCGGTCTATAATTTTTCGGGTGTGGTACTACCGGATTTATAGAGGAGGTGTGTAATACCTGAAGTCATAAAAGATGGAACCGATCCAGACTCTAGTGATGATTGAAAGCAAGATGCCAAACAATCATGCGAGCTATGAAACCATTTGAGCCAAAAATTGTGCAGTCCGTCCGGCCCAGTTGATTTCCAATTGGGCAACGAACGAACTGCACTGGCAATGTCATCAGGTGTTATTGTGACTGGTGCCATGGTCTCAATAGACTCGCACGACCGCCCGACATCCCGCATCCAATCACACTCTGTGTGACCAATAGGCGCCGACCAAATACCTCGCCAAAATGTGCTTGTGGTTTCGGCATCAGGTAGGCACATATTAGTCACACTTGAATCTGGTTGCTCCCATCTTCTATAGACACACCTCTCATCTTTTTGGAACGAACGATTCTGAGTATACCTATCCACTCTTTTCTTGTATCGCCGTATACGGTTTGCCCACGCACAAATTTTCTGCTTCAGGTAGTCAATGCGTTCCGTGACGCGTACATAGTATTCACGGGGGCTAATATCAGTCCCCGCAAATGCACGAGTCACAAAACGCATCACTTTGGGTCGGGTATTACCCGCCCTGAAGCAGCATAGCTTACCAATGAGCACACTGGTCTCGGTGATACGACGCTCAATTCTGCATTGCCAGACTGGAACAGAATGAGGTCTAGCAGCTGGCTCAGATTTACGAAATTTGACACCAGCTACCCGACACACTGCTACAGCCGCACAATACAGAATTGAGTGTGCATCACTAATATCTACACAAGAATTAAAATAACTTGGTAGAACCGAGTCCAGGGCGCTCACTAGAGCCATGTTTTTTTTGTGCGTAGGCAAACGCGGTATACGTGGGCGACACATGGGATCGCAAAACCTATACTCTTGAATCGTTCGCTCCAAAACACTCCTTAATTCATCATTGTATTGAGTACTTACTGTTGTAGTAACATCATCCACTACCTCGTCAATAGTTACGTCAGGTTGCATTGTGTTGATTTGTAGTTCAATATTTTGAGACGAAGTAGGGATGATGACGCTACACTGTAGCTCTGAGCGAAGCCTCTCAAGCACGGCATCATCCAACATATGATTACGTTGTATGACCCGCACTTGATCCGATAGCCGCTGTGATTATTATTATTATTATTACTTCTCCGCCTCTTTGGGTGGTAATACTATTAGGTATATTATCTTTGGTAGCATGACGATACACAGCACAGCACTTTCAGCGAGCGATCATTGAGAGCGGCTGTAGACTATATTAAAAGCCCATAGCAAATATTCTCTGTGTTAAAGACATAGAAAAGCTCGTTTAAGTAAAATATATTATGAGTATTTACAATATTTACTTATCTCGAACAAGTTTACCTACCGTTCTTTGCATATTTAAAAATCTTTGCATATAGTAATCGTTCAATCAATCTACGTCAGACTTTTCTTGTATACTCATAATATGTAATTACCTGATCTTCGCGTAAAACGAAAACGAAATTTCATATACCCATTGGAGAAATCAACAAACATAAATGACCAATAAATTGGATACATTAGTGTTAGAGAAAAAAAGAGAGCTATAGAATGAAAGTCAATTTTTTTAATTACACACACAACTCGAACTTGATTGATCGGCTGCAAAAGCATCATTGTTAATTGGATATTTAGAGATATGTGATCTCACTGCGAACAGTTTTTCAATCATGGTAACCGCTTTCTATTTCGTATTAGCCTTGTGATGTCTGTCATCCATTAGTTTATGTGTTGTGGTAGTTAAAATACAAACCTCTTTAGTCCTTAATGTCTGTGATTCATTGTCAAAGTCACATGACATTTCAAATGTCAAATTACTCTTTTGTTCTTTTTCGATCGTATTTGTCACGAGACTGGCGTATTGCCATTTTACCCGAACTGCCGAAGACAGGAGGGTAATGTTTTTCGAGATAATGTCAAAGATTTCTATATAAAATGAGGTAGATACGCTCTACTATAAGAAACGATAGCATAAAAGCAATCCTCATACACACACATTGCTAAAACTACACTCACTCATAAACTATATTTACGTAATTGTAACTGCAATAGCAATATCAAATAGAACAAGAGTAAAAGAGAAGGCGTATGGACTCCAATTACAAGCCGAGTACCACCGAATACCCTCGAAGTTTTACGATTCTGTATCACACGTACTGACTGCAGAAAAATGTTAAGTAGGTATAAAGGTATAAAATGCAAAATTTACCAATGATGTTCATATTTAAATATAAACTTAAAAAACTGATTATATACATACCTATTTAATTAAGGCATGTATTTTAATCGATATCTGAATATTCCCCTTTTCCGAACAAAATATTTCAAAGTCAAACTAAAAATACTGACTTGAACACTAATTATGTACACCAGTGATTTTCAACCTTTTCCATGATGCGACCCCCCTGGCATAACAAATATTTCGCGAACCGGCCCCCCCCCCCGACCCTTAATTTTTTATCATGTTTGTATGTGTATGTTACAGTGTAACAAATATTCCTTCTAAACGACGTTAAAAAGGAAAGTACTTTTGTATCTTTGCAATTTGACAAATCCACGGATATTGCGGTTTGTGCGCATTTGTTGCTTTGTGCGTTTTGCATCCAGTGAAAACTTTATGGAAGAAATACTATTTTGCAGAAGGCTTCCTACTAATGCTTGCATAACAGGTTCCTTGAAGCCACGAAAGATACATACATACATATGATCACGCCTTTTATCCCCGAAAGCGTAGGCAGAGGCGTATTATATGCCCACATTTCACCTTTTTAGATTTTTGTCTGACGTGATAGGTCGTAAGCTGTATTGCCGTGTTGATATGGACAGGCGCAGGTTGTGACTGCCCGCTCTTAAACTTTTCAAGCCGCCCATAAAAGTCTTCAACTTGAATTAACGACTTCCATTTTACTGGCAACTGGACCCAACGGCTTATCGTGCCTTCCTAACGTGTGTTGCCTTGGAAACACTCGCTAATAAATGTCTCGAGGTGGTCATGTGGTGATCACCTATCCATGACCAGCCAGTCGGGCCACGAGCGCTTCTGAAAGAACAGATGCCAAACGCTGGTTGGGTGCATTGTTTTCTCCATCGCTACGCTCTTGCTTGTAGTCGTCGTCAATAAATCAAAATAACTTCGAATATTTTCGTTGACACAATCTTTTACTGTTGAAGTCGGATATTAGATAAACATCAAGGCATATGTACCTGGTATGAAAATAGAGTAAGATCATAAGAAGACTTGTGTCATTATTTTTTAGTGCAAGAGACATTTCAAACCACCCTTACACTTGGAATTCAAATCTGCATATTTGGTTACTTTTTGGGTAAGGAAACAAACAGAAACCTGGAATTGATTACTAAGGTTTTGAAATGTTTGATTCCATTGGCCACCAGTTATGCGATTTGGCATTTTCATTAATTTCCCAAATAAAAAGTAAGGAAATAAAAAAAAAGCTTAAACTGGGAAAACAATTCCAGGTGTAGCAAATACAGATTTACGATAACCAATCGATACGATAACAAAACGATAAAAATAACTAAGACCCTCTTCACCGGGAGCATTCGTTTAATTAAGAGAAATTGATAAATCAATATTAAAAACAAGCACAATCTTCGCATTAACATGAGTCATAGGATTTTATTATTTTGTTAATTTGTTCGTATTATCACAAGTACAAATGTTAATGAGTATAATCCTTTTGTTAAAATTCTTTTACTTAATAAATCGATCTTTTTAATTTTTGTTTTTTAACTGATGTATTTCACTCGACCTTTGGCGACCCCTACAGAAGCTCCGCGACCCCCCAGGGGGTCGTGACCCACAGGTTGAAAAACACTGATGTACACCAAATAAATCAAATTAAATGTACTGTTTAATGGTGTTTGCAGAACTATTTTACTGAGCGAATAACTATTTTCTAAATAGTTTGTCTAACAATTCCATAGTTCAACAAACATAATATCTATACGTTTTTAAGGAAAACCATCGCCTAATTTACTTTTAGGAACATCGTTTATCAATATCAATATCAATACATATAATAAAATCGTAACAGGTCGCTGTCTCTACATGGAAGATAAATAAGAAAAAATATTATAGGGGGGCTTTATGAACGCAATAGAACCCAAAACAATGATTTTTAGAATTTTTGTCTGTTTGTCTGCATGTCTGTATGTCTGTATGTCTGTATATCTGTTTGTCTGTACGGTTGTGCACGCTAATCTCAGTAACCGCTCAACCGATTGCTATGCGGTTTTTTTTATTGTGTTGAGGTTTGCTCCAGTTAACATCTAGCGTTTGTTTTATGTAAATCGGTTTAGAAATAAAAGAGTTATATTTTATTTATTTATTTTTATTTAACAGTTTATGTACACACATTAAAAATACATACAGTAATATAGTTAGGAGAAAAGGAGTACAATGGCTTTATAACACTTTTTAGTTATAACACTTTTAAGAATCAGATATTTTAAACATTTTAATTGTAGGGGTTTATTTGAATGTGAGTGAACCTAAACTGGCGTGTTGGCTTAATCATAAAAGAGCTTAATGATTAAGACTATTTTTAAACAATTCAGTCCGCGCCGAAGGCGTGGACTGAATTGTTTTAAAATAGACTTAATCATTAAGCTCTTTTATGATTAAGCAAACAAGGCAGTTTCAGACGCTGCTTGATGACTCTGATGAAGAAATATCTTTCCTTTCATACACCTTATGTGACGTAAACGAAGTTGCGGGCTCAGCTAGTACTAAATAAAATCCCAATTTAATAAGTAATCAGTCATCTTCATATAATTAAATTTAATTAAGGCCACAAGGAAGAGAGGCTCTGCCTGCCACAAATAAGACTGGAACTAATGAAAAGAAATGTACACTAAATGTGTGTAATATTCTATAACCACTTTCAAGGCGGCTCTCACTAGTCATTTGAACAACAGAACTTATTATATTCAGGAATAAATTAATGACAAATCCTAGTTTATTTAAAAATCAATGCAATTATTACTACTTTTATATAGGGTGTCAATGTATTTATTTAAGTTACTTTCCCTCAATGTGACATAGCCGTAGGACACCCTGTACAGCATATTCTGGAATAGGTATTGGGTATCCAATCGCTTTCCGACCGCTCCAGTCTGACAAATTCATCCCATTTTTGCTGACGTAGTTGATCTTGAGGAAAGCTAATGGAAACAAAAAAAATGTAATAATATTCGTCAATGAATGATGTAATAATCTCATAAAAAGTTAATATACCTAATTATCTTAAAATAACCTGTGAAAGGTAACTGCATTTTGATGTGTAATTTTTACAAAATCTTAGTAGGTACATAAGATGGCATTAAATGACTGATTTGATCACAATCGTTGTAAGTACCTACCCAAAAAGTAAAACATAAATTAAATTTTGTTGCAAACCGTACTTGCGTAGAACTATAACTATTCGGGGAATCCCCGTGCTTTGACGCTCGCTTGGCATATTCAGCAAGTATTATGCTGTCAAAAAACGAAGTACAACAAAAGCATTGGGGTCGTCAGATTAGTTAGGCCTGTACAATTTGGTGGGTTAATACGATTAAGAATAATCATAAAATTGATGAAAAATAATTAATTACGCATAAATTGTGCGTAATTACCAAATAAATTTGTGCTCCTTCGTAAACTACCAAGTCTTAAGCGCTTTTATGACGATAATTATGTACTTTTCCACGTTAAAAATACAATTTTGTTGTTAAATCGTGGGAGATACGACAGTGACATAGTTTCAGCGCGAACTGGACGCAACCGCGCTAACTAGCTCAGTTTATACGCTTCAAAAATTGGTGCGTAGGGCATGTCTACCTCTTTATATAGAAGTCTTTGGATAATGTATGTATGTATAATTCTTTGTCACGCCCTACAGCCTGAACGGCTTGACGGATTTTGACATGCGAGGTATCATTTGATTCGTCGTGATTGTGTGAGTGACACCGGGTACATTAAAATTTCTAAAAAATCAAATGGCTGACTTTTAGCGCTAAAATGAAAACGTTGATTTTTTTTCTTGCACGCTCTACAGACTCAACGGCTTGGCGGATTTTAACATACGAGGTGTCATTTGATTCGTCGTGGTTGTGTGAGTGACACCAGGTATATTAAAATTTTTGAAAAAAGAAAATAACAGACTTTTGGCGCTAAAATGTAAGGATTGATTTATTTTTCTTGGACGCTCTACAGCCCGAACGGCTTGATGGATTTTTAAATACAAGGTATCATTTGATTTGTCGTGATTGTGTGCGTGACACCAGGTATAATAAAATTCATGGAAAATCAAAATGCCGGAATTTTGGCGTTACAGTTATTTAACTGCGATGAACGCAAAACTACTGAACCGATTTCGATGCGGTATTATGTGTTTATAAGGCCTTGGTCAGACTTAAATACTAACATTTGTTTGATTGCAATCGGTTGAGTAGCACCAGAAATATGACCAAAAATATAATAATTAAGGTTGAATTTTGGTGATGTCCCTTCACTACACGAAAATTAATAACTCCACTACTAACAAAACTAAAAAGTTTTAAATAAACTTAATTACTGCCAAGTAAACATACAACTGAAAAGCCAAAAACAAGCTCTATATTTCTTTTGTGATTTTCTTTAGCTACTTACTGTTTTACTTTGTCGGCAACATTTGCAGGCGGGAAGAAGCTATGTCAAGCGTGTGGTGGTTTACAAAATAGCTACATGTGCCCATAGCTTGTTCCCGCCTGCAAATGTTGCCGACAAAGTAAAACAGTAAGTAGCTAAAGAAAATCACAAAAGAAATATAGAGCTTGTTTTTGGCTTTTCAGTTGTATGTTTACTTGGCAGTCGGGTATTTTGTATTTTAAATACTTAGGTAATTAAGTTTATTTACTGATGTTATTTGTATCTTTTTTCCTAATGGAGATCGGCGGAATCGTTGAGAAACGGAGGGCCATTCATTTAATGAAAGAAGAAGATCGTATTCGTGTTTACAATTTTTTTTTGATCATCTATATATATAAAAATCAATGCCACTTTTCGTTGTAATTTTATAACTCAAGAACGGGCTCACCTATCCAAACCAAATGTTGAGGTTTTGTTCGGACTATTTAGTAGATGGTTTATGTGAAGTTTGCACCAAATCGGTCGAGCGGTTCTTCACTTATCACGCAAACGAAGTTGCGCGGGTCAGCTAGTAATAAAATAGATTTTCGAGCCATTAAGGTTCGTTTGTTTAATCTCCGGCGCCGGAGATAATTTCAAGCTGATGTTATTATAAAATTACTAGGTAGGTACTAAAGTCGAATTTTTAATTAGACGAAGTAAAGTGTCAGCAACTAATGTCACTTCTTCATACAATGTTGCTTAATTTCTATGAAGAAGTGACATTAGTTGCTGTCACTTTACTTCGTCTAATTAAAAATTCGACTTTAGGTACATATCAATTTACGCGATAATCAAGTTTTTTTTACGTGTGGTAATCTCTCGAAAGGATGTCCCAGGCTTCACGAGATATTTAAGTCGGTACTTACCAAATATTTATGTGATAATGAGGGTATCCAATGTTTCGGCATTGTTGAAAGCACCATGATCATGATTGACAAAATGATTAGGTACATAGTGAACATTCAGTTTAAAATCATATCCTTGAGCATATACAGGATGAATTTTTGAAAAGGGCTTGGATGGCCAATTCCGAAACTATAAGGAATAGCTAAAAATGCTCAAAGGAGTCAGGAGCCCGATTTTGATAAAATTTAAAACCTCATCGTTAGATTTTTGAAAAACCAATAATCCTAGCTGGGAATCGAACCCATTGATTTTGAAAAAAAAACACACCCTTTATTATTACACCATACGATAGTGTCCCTGATAAGGATCAAATTCTGCGAAGTAATGATATACGGCAAATTTATGGAAAGTTTGGAATTTTAATAGAATTCATATTTTATGTACCTAAATTTTGTATCAAAATTTGTTTCGTTCGAAATCCCAGAATAGATCGTAACTATTCCGCGTTTTAAATCATGCTCATAATGATTCTTTGGAGAATATTTTAAACGGAATCAATAATATTGAACGCAGTACGATCCTTGAGGTCTCGAATCTAGATATGTATTGAAAACAATGGTCTACATTTTGAACAATTAATCAGTTAATGTAAGAAAAATAAATTGTATTTTGTTAAAGATGAGCACTTTCCTTTAGTTTGCCGTACGTCATTACTTCCCAGAATAAGATCCCTAATAGCAACACTATCGTACAGTGTAATAATATAGGATGTGTTTTTTTTTCAAAATCAATGGGTTCGATTTCCAGCTAGGATTATCGGTTTTTCAAAAATCTAATGATGAGGTTTTAAGTTTCATCAAAATCGGGCTCGTGACTCCTTTGATCATTTTTCGCTATTCCTTATTGTTTCCGATTTGGCCATCCAATCCCTTTTGAAAAATTCATCCTGTAGGTATATTGTTGTGTTCAACCTTACCTACAAATATAAATGTAAGTAAATACAAAATGCAGAGAAATGAGTTTACGATGAGGATGCAAAACAGATTTGCAGTTTGCCCTCAGGGCCGCAATGCAAACGACTTGAAAGTAGTTGAAAGCACGGAAATTATATTTGTCTCATATTCACAAACGGTAAAACATGAGACAAAAGTTAATTCACTAGTCCTCTTTCCAAGCTTTAAAGTCGAATGGACTAGAATTGGATGCGAAGACTGCTTTCTCCATCGGTGATGCATCGTAGCAATAAATTCATGAATATCTGTTACGAATACCGATAACAGGATATTTCGCTTTGCAAAAGAAAGGTTTTCCCTTTTCATAATACGAGTCGATAATAAGCAATACTTAAAAAAAAATTGAGTAGGTAGATACTTGATAAAGTTACTAGCGGACGTCACGCGGTTTCACCGACTCCCAAACTGAGTTTTGACAAATCCTTCTACGACAAGATTTTACTTCGACAGGATGAAACTCCGATACGACTCAATTTCGACAATATTTTAGATCGAAACAACTTAATCCCGACACTACTGTACTCCGACAAAGCGTTTCTTCGACATGACTTTAATAAGATACGATGTGAGTGCGACGACGTTCTTCCTAGACAACAATGCTAGTCCGAAATAAGTCAAATTCGACATACCCTACTCTGAAATATTGTAGCTCGATAATATCTTAAATCGTCGTAACATAATATCCAAGACCATGTAACTGCGAAATTATTTCAGCAGCCGCGTCGTTTGAATTAAGGATTCGATAATATAACCATGATACGATTCACGTAGCTATGATTTAATTTAAGTCTTTGTTGGTTTTAAAAGACTAATCCCGCGCTAGGATAAATTCCTGTGCCGCAGGAGTAGTCAGAACACATAATTCCCATTCCCGTGGGAATATGGGAATAAACGGGTAACATAGGCTATATTACCTGGTGATAGTGTAGCTTCCCAACAGTGAAAGAATTTTTCAAATCGGTCCGGTGGTTTCGGAGCCGATTCCAGGCAGACAGACAACCAAACAATCAAATATTTTCTTTTTATAATATTAGTATAGACGAGCTTAATGTCATGTTGTGTCAAATATACATGGCAATTAGTTTTTTTTTTTCATATCAAGCATGCAAAATTGATGCCGTCTGTCTAAGGTAAAGCCACATCTAGCGATTCGGGGCCACTCTCACAGTCCATGAAATTTCTGGCAGTGATCCTTAAATTGGCAGCCCTGTGAAGTCCTTCTTCTACACGCTTCGCTTGAAGAACCCAGGGTTGTAAGAGGATGAAAACACGTGCGCGGGCCGGTCGTTCAAGTTTTTATGCGTCGACCGAGAATTTGAAAGGGTTTTTGAATTGTTTACTTTTCAAGAGTAACACAAAATAGTAACTTGTATGAAAAGTATCGGAAAATATGATAAGTACGTCTTTGTTCTACGTACAAATCATTGAGACATAGAACCTTGTTAACTATTAAGCCAAGCCCTAATATTTTTGTTACGATTAAATCTACATTTCTTTCTAAATCGACTATTACTCAAGAAATTGCGTAATAATAAATTATGTAGTAGCCATTTTAAAGGAACGCCATTGCTATTTAAAATTAGAACCGGATGCCTTCGACTAAAAAGGAAACGGTGTCGGCTATATGGTCAAATTGTTAATAATTTATACTTCCTTTGGATTTTGAACCAATTTAATATTATATTAATTGTTGCCGGATGTTTATTATTGTAATTAAAAGTGAAATTTTAGCTTAATTGATGATATAATTAATAAGACGTAAATTACATATTCCGTGAATAAAAGTAATAATGAATATTGGTATTTATGTGACTTTTATGTTTAAGAATCCACCATAAATTATTACATGTTATAAATACTAAAATATACACTAGTTTTGAAAAATTATATACAACGGTGTGGCAATCGCTTGTCTGTAAGTTTTCTGCCAAAAAAAAATTATGTTTGAAGTTTGAGTGCCAGTTTAAAAACAATTCAACTCTTTAATACGATGTGACACACACTTTTGTCCCCAGTTGTAGACATTCGGGTCACATTAAAGCCACTGTATACTGTAGAGACAAAATCAATACATATAATAAAATCGTAACAGGTCGCTGTCTGTACATGCAAGATAAATAAGAAAAAATATTATAGGGGGGCTTTATGAACGCAATAGAACCCAAAACAATGATTTTTAGAATTTTTGTCTGTTTGTCTGTATGTCTGTATGTCTGTATATCTGTTTGTCTGTACGGTTGTGCACGCTAATCTCAGTAACCGCTCAACCGATTGCAATGCGGTTTTTTTTATTGTGTTGAAGTTTGCTCCAGTTAACATTTAGCGTTTGTTTTATGTAAATCGGTTTAGAAATAAAAGAGTTATAACACTTTTAAGAATCAGATATTTTGAAAATTTTAATTGTAGGGGTTTCTTTGAATGTGAGTGAACCTAAACTGGCGTGTTGGCTTAATCATAAAAGAGCTTAATGATTACGTCTATAAAATCTCATGAAAACTTAACGTGGGACGACATTGGTTGGTTATTTATTCAGAAAATATATTCAATTTTGTATTTCAAAATAAAAAAGCTTTCATTTACGTTTGGAAAGCTATCTTATCATTGAAATACGAAACCACTGTACTTAGATAAGCATATTTTCAAATTATTTTCATGTAAAATACCGTGGACTATTTGCGAATATCAGAACATAAACATAAACTTCAAAAACGGGGCTTTCTAATGATAAATCGTACATCAGATCAATTTGATCAAATTATTTTCAAAAATATAAATACATATTTTGTTATTGTAATATGATATTATTTTGGATAAGTACAAATGTGCATGTGTGTGTGTGCATTTCAATGCATTTCAATACGTTCGAATGTTTATGATAAGGATCGTGCCATAAATTTTCATACATAGTAGTTTCCAAAATGGCCGTAATCATGTACGTATATACCGCCGCCATTTTGAATTTGCGCATGTGTGAGTGCGATTTCTGACAAACGGTGTTATTGTTTACGAAAATATACATTTAGATAAATATTTTGAAACTTTTGTGTACCACTAATTAGGTATCCGAAATCTTCATAGAATTTCCAACAATATATATGAATTACGAAAAATACAAGCCAGATAAAACAACAAAACTATTGAAAATAAACAACAAAATTTTGAACTGAAACTTATGGGTGACTTTGCGATTCAAATAGTTTGAAAGTAAAACGTTGTTATTCATCAAATTGAAATGTATATGACTAAACAAAGGAATAAAGTATAACATTTACCACTAAATACAACGGATAATCGCTACACAATCACTTTTTAACCACTTTGAATAGCGCGCCATCAACACCGGCGTCGGCGTGACGTCACTCGCTTACTCGACTCACTGCGTCATACTATAAAGATGTGTTATTGTTTCTTATGAATGGTCCATAAGTCTCTTGTATGTTTCAAGCTGTTTTATACTTTATTTCATTAGTTTACAGTTTAAAATAGTAAAAATAACCAGGTGTGTGTGCATGTACAGATCCGATACGTCCGCATATTGCGGAATAGGTCAGGATCCTATACATAGACTGATCACAAGTTAAGCAAACAGGGTAGTTTCAGACGCTGCTTGATGACTCTGATGAAGAAATACCTTTCCTTTCATACACCTTATGTGACGTAAACGAAGTTGCGGGCTCAGCTAGTTCTTAAATATATTTTGCAATTAATATGTTTAGTTTATTTAATTAATGAGTAAACATGACCCAAATTCAACTAATTGCTTATACAAAATAATCAGACATTACCTATTATTCTTTATGTTTTTATACAATTTAATCGTTTATATTTTTGGTTATTTTTTTCACACAGTAGAACGATTAATGGAAGGCCAAGTTAAAAGTAGAGTAAAGATAAAAATGTAGGCACTAAAATTTATCAAATTAAAGTGATATTTTTGATATTGTCCTACATTGATAGCACTTGGTGTAACTTACTAGACATTATAACGATAATAAAGGAGAGGAGGGAGAGGAACCCTCGAATCGTCAATCCTAACTTACCTACAACCATAAGGCACACATACCTATATGCACACATATAGCCACGCCTTTATCCCCGAAGGGGTAGGAAGGTAGGGGCATACCTAATATACATACGCCCACATTTCACCTTATAGTTTTATGTCCCACGTAATAGGTAGTAAGTCAAAGTAAAAGTAAAGTAATACGCGTAGTTTAAAGTAGTACAATTTAATGAAGGTCTGGAGTCGATCTGATGATGGAGACGAAAGACAGTAGAGAGAATTCCCTAACGATATCACGATATAACGATAGCAGTTACCTTGTCTTTGGGCTTGATCAATTTGTACTGTCGAGAACTTTACACCTAGATAGATCGATTTTCAATCAACACGTCACTAAAAATAGCGAAAAAAAAATTTAACAAAAAAGAAACCGACTTCAAGCAAAACTAAAAACTGAAAAATAAAATTTACTTAGCACAAAGTAAGTAGATATATTTTGATTTATCAGATATCATTGATATTATAATATAATACTGAAGTCGTTGCCAATAAGACTATGAGAGAGATTAATAATGCCTACCTAAGCCTACATAGTTTTACTGGGCACCGATTTCTGTATTAGGTATATTTAATGATATCTGATAAATCAGAATATACATAGGTACTAACTTTGTGCTAAGTAAATTTTGTTCCAGTTTTTAGTTTTGCTTGAAATCGGTTTATTTTTTGTTATTTTTTTTTATTGAGTAACAACACTTGTATTGTTCTGCTATAGGTGTACCGGTTAAAGATTAATATCACATCACACACTTCCCACGTAAAGTATGCTGCCCTGGGGCATCCTTTCGAGGGCTCACCAAGGACTTACAGCCGTAGGCTGTTGTAGGGCACCGTGTGGTTTTAGCTGGTAGGAGCCCGGCATAGCATCAATGAGAATATAGTCCGTTCAGAGTTAAATTACCTCTAGCACTTAGGTTACCTATCTTGATTGCTGTGTTACCCGAATAAGTTTTTGTTTCTCCCATGTTCTGCAACATTTAGTCACAACTTACTTTCTCCTTTAGCTGTCGTATTTTTCGGACTAGACCATTATCTGAGATGTGGAACGTTAAGGAAGCAGCAACTTTTGCCTTCGTTAGTGATGGTAGTGAATGTTTTTTTAAGATATTCATAAAAAATAATACAAATCTTAAATACAATCGTGTAGTAACAGGAGCACTGTTTTATTAAAGTTAAGTATATTAAGACGTGAAAAACATAAATGTTTTTTTTTATTTTTTCAAATGTCAGTAGATCCATCAATGATGACACAAACATACCGACTTAAAAATATTTAAAAAAATAATAAGACAAACCGATAACAAACAAAAAAAAAATAAGACAGCGAGGTCTTAGCAATAGGGTACCTACCGTTTTTACCTTTTGGATACGGAACCCTAATAAACGTAAGTAACTCTTTTTAATGAACCTACTCTTATTAAGTGGTTGTATACCACTTAAGCCATGTGTTGTGCAAATAAATTCCTTGCCATTACAAAGATAAACAAGTTAACTAGAGTTTGAAACGCTAATTAATGTTTTGGTCTCGAAATGTTTTGTTGTGTGCGAACTCACATCGGTTACCTAACCGTAGTTTAACGTACCGTTAATTTGCGTGACAGGAGTTTTATGTACAGTCAAAAGCAATAATATGTATACATTGTCAAGGCTCCTAAAATATGTAAACACCATCGGCTCCAAAACGAAGTGCTCAACATGAAGAGCATAAAATTGTAACCACGAGTTCACATCATAAATATATATACACTCGTTGCTTCATTAAATTGTGTCCACTAATAAAGGAACAAAACTATGTATGCACGTTTGCATCAATAACATGTATTCACGCGTTGATTCATATGATGCTACTTATTTTAGATTCCATTAAATTCCAAATAGATATACTGGCCATTATTAACAAATTTCTTTTCATCTGTCATACTGTCATCGAGTGTCACTCAAGCTTAAATTGTATTCATTATTGATAATTTTTCTTGAAAGCCATACTTTCAAGAATTTTTTTTTATACCATTAAGGTGGCAGACAAGCATACGGTCCACCAGAAGGACCGGTGGTCACCGCAGCCTATGAACGTTTGCAACACCAGAGGCAGAATTGAATTGCTTCTCATCTACTTATATTTTATACTATATAATATTTATATTTTATATAATATTTGTATCCACCAATAATAAGTATACAACTAAAATTTCATAATTCTGTATACAAACAAATTCTTTAAAATTGTGAGAAACGAATGCATGCTAGAGTTCCTGTCTGTAGGTCGGGCACCTTCGCGAACCATACGAATATCACCGATCTAGTTTCTTGGAGAAATTCTTTATTATTCTTTGTGGGGGGGCTTATATAAATGTACAAAAATGCCAAAGTTTGTTTGTTTGTTTTCTTTAAAGTGCCGTATAATAAAATTAGTGTTAGTTAATAGATCTCAAACCTTTGCATGGGTTGTTTGGTATCGCAAACCCGAATGTGTTTCAACAGACTCCAAAAAAGAGGAGGAGGTTTATTTTTCTTAATGTTTGTTACCTCATAAGTCGACGGAGTTATGAGGTAACAAACATTTACAGACTGGAATAAATTTCTTTTATTTAATAAAAGGATATATTTCTAGATTGGTTTTTTTATTTAAATTTCGTTTCAGTAAAATATTAATATAAACCTATGCTATTTTGAGTATACAGGGTGTGGCGTAAATAGTGATCCAACCGTCAGGGTGTATAGAATAAGTGCCCCACTATAACATACTACAATTTCAAGCACATTTACCCAAGTGTTACATAAAAAAAGAACTTTCTTTAAAAAATTGCTCTTATCTTGTAAAGTTGACTGTAGTTTAAAGGAAAGTCGCTATTTATTAATTCTGTTTTCACTATCTTAAAGCTAAATATGTGAGCTATCCAAAAATTATATCGTTAATTAATTTCCAAAACAAACGTTTCAAATAAAAATTAGTTCATCTCATTTTTTTCTCAAATTTTTAAGTATCACTAAAATTGTGCAGAGATTTTTGTAAATAAATAAATGGTTTAAAAATCGTCTCATCTCTCAGAGATGAGACGATTTTTCATCTTAACTCATCGGGGGAGGTGCCGGAGGCTTGGAAGGAGGCGAATGTCCAACCGGTCCCCATGAAAGAGTAATTATTCAGACATCCTGATATTCATAAATCTACACTCACAAAATCTCTCATGAAACGGGAACTGAATTTCAGAAAGAAAATAAATAAAAGCCAGAATGGTTACAAAATCCCACGCGGGTGGTGCCGCAGGCGCTATCTAGGTTATAAAATTTTTAATAAATAATATTAATAATGTGGACAATAAACTACTAACATTGAAAATAAACCGTAACATTGAAAATAAACCATTTAAGTGTGATGTATGTTAGTTGATTTTGGTCATTTTCTTAACCCGTTTTTAACTATGACAGTAAAAATTACTATTTTCCTATAATGGAAAATCCTAATTTGATACCATTTTAAAATTAGTTTTACATAGGCATATTTTAAACGTTTGGGCAGCAACAGTGTAGTACTTATTTTTAACAAAAAGCTCTGCACAACTTTAGTGATATGTAAAAATTTGAGAAAAAATAGAGATGAACTTATTTTTATTTGAAACATTTGTTGTGGAAATTAATTAATTATATTATTTTTGGATAGCTTTAACGTATTTACCTTTAAGATAGTGAAAACAGAAATAAAAAATGGCGATTTTCCTTTAAACTACAGCCAACTTTACAAGAAAAGGGCGATTTTTCAAAGAAAGTTCTTTCTTTCTGTAACCCTTGGGCAAATATGGGTGAAATTGTAGTATGTTATAGTGGGGCACCTGTTATATTACACCCTGACGTTTGGACTACTATTAACGGCACACACTGTATAATATTTTTTCAGTTCAGTATTCTTTTTGTCTAAGGTTCTATTTAGATTTTTTTTATATTTAGCTCTGCAAATTGACGGCGCCACCAGCATGATGGTAAACCGTGGCGAATCTAGCGATTGGGAGCCAGTCTCACAGTCCGTAAAACTACTGGTCGCGCCTACTGATCCTCCCCTGCTGCATCAAACATCGCCCCGGGCCCGGCTGTGCACCTGCTGAACTCAGAACGCAACCCAACCCGGGCTGGGTTACATGGGGGGGCTTTCCACAGCTGCATGGTGGTACCCCCGGGGACCAACACTGTACCACATGGTTGGCACCTACATGGGAGCCTAGGCCACCACGTGGGTACCTAAATACGCGGAGCCTCGTACGTTGTACAGCAGGTGTACTGCGTGCAGGTGAGGTTGCTTGGGCCCCTAAGTCTTGGTAGTAGCGGGGCCCCTTACACCCGAAATTATATTAGAGCAAATATCTAATTTGAAGGTTTTCATCAAAAGTGGATGCATATTTATGCCGCTCCATTCAGATACATGTTATTGCCGGAGAAGCTAAATATAATTTAATGGAATATAACATGAATACATCATATGAATCAACGCGAGAATACATGTAATTGATGCAAACGTGCATACATAGTTTTGTTCCTTTATTAGTGGACATAATTTAATGAAGTAATGAGTGTATATATATTTATGATGTGAACTCGTGGTTACAATTTTATGCTCTTTATGTTGGGCACTTCGTTTTGGAGCCGATGGTGTTTACATATTTTAGGAGCCTTGACAATGTATACATATTATTGCTTTTGACTGTACAAGGTGGAAAAATCTATTTTTAAACTATCGCTTTTTTTAACACTCGTACTTGTAAAATTCGGGACCTCACGCGAAATACTAGGTATTTATATTTTAAATTTCCTATTGCTTGCTCCACTAGCTTTAGTGGTAGATAGGCTAAGTTTCTGTGTGTATGTGATCTAATAAATAATTTTAAAAAAAAATATACACCGAAGTTTCGGACGCGTTGCAGCGCCCGTGGTCGCGCCAGCACTGATACTGTATCTATCCCAGTACTGTAAACATTTCAGCCAGATCCGTTAAGTAGTTAGAGCGTGAAAGTGTAACAAACATACATACATCATACATCCATCCATACTTACAAACGTTCAAGTTTGTAAGTATGGACTGGATGAGTATAACCGATAACCGCAACTACAAGTACACTCCAGACACCACATGATTAAAATGAACCGTAACGATCACGCCATCTTACAAGAAAAACACTAGACCATTCGGTCTGATGTGTTAGTTAGTACAATAGCCAAAGGAACCGCCCAGAATATCGGTACCTTTATAAAGTACCCTAAAGCCTGCAGTGGGGGCCTCATATCGAGAAAGTCTCGGGCAGACTGAGCTCTGCAGCCTATGCCGTTAAAAAGATCCGACAACTGACAGACATTAGAACAGCGCGTCTTGTCTACTTTAGCTATTTGCAGTGTCATGACATATGGCATACTATTATGGGGTAACGCTGCCGACATCGAATGTATCTTTGTGTTGCAGAAAAGGGCTGTCCGGGCTATCTATGGTATGGGGTTTCGGGAGTCATTAAGAGAAAAGTTTAAGGATATCAACATTCTTACTGTGTATTCACAGTACCTACATATATGAAAACTTATTATATACTCATAAAAATAACAGTAAATTTATTAAAAAAAGTGATATCCATAACCTAAAGTTAAGAAATAGTAATAAATTGGCTGTTCCTAGATTTAGGCTTAATAAAATAAGCAATTCTTTTGCGGGCAATTGTATTCGAATGTACAATACATTGCCGACAGCCGTAACAGGTTTGTCAGTTAATAAATTTAAAAAAATAATAAAACTTAAATTGTGCCAGAAAGTTTATTATAACATTAAAGACTTTCTAGAAGACAAGGCTGCCTGGCAGTCACGAATTGCTCCTTTCTACATTTAAAAAAAAACTGTATTAGATACTAAGATGAATTAAGAGGGACCGGACTGAGTTTCTTGGGGTGTTCTTCTCAGTCTGTAGCATTTCCGAACCCCCGGTAGAGTCACAAAAATTTTGACAAGCTTAAGAGGGCTAACATATTTCGCGCCACATATTGCTCAGAAACCATACTTTTCATTGCATTTAAAGTCATTAAATATTTATCGTACAAACATGGTATTCACTAACATACTTAGTAAATTTAGCTCTCTAAACGTTTATTAAAATATATTTTACCTAACAACGGATTACATATGGTAATTATCAATGAAAGTGAAACAGGTTTTTCAAATCATACGATTTGCATAGTTTTCGATGCTTAAATTCATGTCAAATTACTGATAAATTTAATAAACAAGGGATACGAAGCAATTGCAAAGGGGGTTGGCTATCTGTTTGTAGAATAACCTGATATCAGGTAGGTTCCTTTTTTTAGAGAAAAATGACTGTAAAGTTTGCTCAAATAGTGAGAAATTTCACCAAAATAAAGTTGTCTTTTCACCAGCTTCTGTAGTTTAAATCATTATGATAATTATGTAATATTATGTCAGAACTTCTCCTTTGACAATAAAAATATTTCTTTTTATGTAACTAGATACAGATTTTTTTTTACAAAGTATTTTGTGAACCCCTATAAATGCAGATACGCGAACAAATACGATTTAGTACCGCCGAGAGGCTCTCAGAGAGTGGTCATGTCGCTCGATGTTCCATTTTTGAATACGAAAAAATGAACAAAAATAGTCTAATTCTAGCGTGACCAAACAATCTTAGTACTTTGTGACGTATAATATAATATATATAAATATTTATGGTCGATATACAACGTGAACTTTTGTATAGCGCAAAGCTCAGACACCCCGACTAGAGTTTCGCTTCGAAATACTGTATAAAAAAAATTAAATGAAACTAACGAAAACTGACCAAGTTATAAGCTTTTACAGTTGCACTATTTTCTTCACGAACAGCGTAGGTGTAGGTATTATACGCAAGGCAGGTAGTCACTATTCGTGTGGTATTGATAATAACACGTTAACACACCATTTTCATAAGTGGTAATTATGGAACACCTGTGAGGAACCAGATCAGGATTGGGACGGCTATAAAGCCGCTAAAGCAAAATACAAGTAGCGACTGAGATACAAAAGTACCAAGTCTTGGAGAAACCTCTGATAGAGTCAGACTAATACTAGCCAAACAAGGGACAGAACTGTCCGTATCTATAAAGAAACCTGACGGCGCGGCGCCGGCGGCATGACCCACACATGAAAAGAATTATTTATACTGTTGATTGATGGCACTTTGTGGAACCTTTCGGAATTTTCAAAGGCAAATTAACATCATATAATGACCACTAAATCACTTAATTACTTGAAAACAATAAATTAATCTATATATATAAAAATCAATGCCACTTTTCGTTGTAATTTTATAACTCAAGAACGGGCTCACCTATACAAACCAAATGTTTAGGCTTGGTTCGGACTATTTAGTAGACGGTTTATGTGAAGTTTGCATAAAATAAGTCGAGCGGTTCTTTATTTATCACGCAAACGAAGTTGCGCGGGTCAGCTAGTAACATATAAATTACCACTACATCATTCTACTAACGGAAAGAAGCCGAGAGTATTTTGATACAAACGCACTTCCCAGAATGCCAATTGCTGCAGACACTCATGTGGCTGGTGGAAAACGTATCCACAGAAGAAGTCCAGTGGGCGCTCGCAAGACCTGTTCTAATCTATTCTGTCAACTTACAAAAAACTGAATGGGCAATTAACAGCTTCAAGTCCTTCAAATCTCCAGTACAGGATGAAGTCTTCCCTGCAGTGATAAAATGGGGGAGGACACAAGTTGATATTGTCAGTTACATAGTATCTATACGCCAGACAATGAATGGGACTGTGACCCAGACTGTGGAGAGAGGTCTAAGTGATCTTTATACCAAAACCCGGTAAAGGGATTATGTTTGTGATTCAGACCTCTGGTTATACAGACCGATAAGCCCTTCGTCTTTCCTGCTAAAAACTCTGGAAAGATTGTGTGACAGAGACAAACGAGGGACGGCCCTTCAAATTAAGCCACTGCATTACAACCAACGCGCATAATGCCCCCAAGTCTACAGACTCAGCACTACATGCAGTGGTACACAAAATAGAAGAGGTCATCCAGAATCAATCAATCAATGTGCCTCGGCACTTTCATGAACATAGAGGGAGCTTTCGACAGAAGAAGCATAACCACGGCACTGGCAAAACACCGAGTATACACGGAAGTCAGTGAATGGATAGATAACATGCTAAACAAACTCATTTTAAAGCTACAGACAAGCAGAAACCAGTGCGCAGCCATGGCCAAAGGTTGTCCACAAGGGGGCGTGGTCTCACCACTGCTAAAGAACCTTGTTGTAGACGACCTAATAACCAATCAATCAATTAATTTAACCTAGAACAGTCCCTATATACATGGATGTGGAACAAGCCATAGCAGATGGTAAAATTAAATTATGGAGAAAAACGGATCTGTTTACAAAGCATGACTGGTATTTTAAAATCCAAGGCCAACTTCAAATGAAGTGAGAAGCTGCGTTTATTTTATCTTCTAGTGATCTTGTGTATATAATAAATATTTTTAATGAATTGTATTAAAATTACTTTCAGTCAAGCCAACATTTATCGATTTGCGGTGTAGACTGAACACTAATTTGCCCATAAGCACAGTAAATATTTCGCAAGACGACGAGTTCTGGACTACGAGGATGGAACCTAAATTGTTAAATTTTTACGACTAATGTCTGTTGCCCAAAATGATTGAGCCCAGAAAGAGCCGATAAAATAAAATAAAATAAAGTTTATTACCTTTGAAATTTAGAAAAAAATAGGATTGTCAACATTTTTTCGGAAATGCTACAAACTGAGAAGAACACCCCATGAAACTCAGTTCGGTCCCTCCCAAAATTCATCTTAGTAGGTATCTAATAATCGATCAATGCCGATACGGAATGGCTTTTTCTTGGCGGTGTGCATTGTTATGCACATACCTTTTAATAAATATTTGGTTGTTGTAAATGAAAAACACCTACTATCAATTAAGATTAGATTTAGATCCCATAGCTCAAAAGCTTATAGCTTAGTTTGGGCTAGATGATGTTGTGTGAGAATATCCAACAATATTTATTGATTATTTATTAAAAATATTTTAACGTTCCTGCCAGCACTGAATCTGCAGTAGGCAGCAAAACATCGTACCATGCTAAGCGCCTGCGCATTGCTACGTTAATATTATTGTTTTTAACTATGATTATTGTCAAATTTAAATATTTATAGTGTAAAATAGAATATTGTCCATTACTTTCTACAATTTTCGTATATTTAGATACTTTAAAAATAAACTTGTGGACCGTTTTCATGTATGTGTGTATTATATACTATACTATCTTCACGCGAAATCCCTTGCGGGGTAGGCAGAAAGAACCGAGCGCCACACGGCACGCTCCATACACACCTCACTTGCTTCTTCAACTTTCATTTTTCTTTTCATGCATGCACGTCTATTATTAGTATTTCTAATTGCAATATTGATATTAGTTAGGTAAATAAATGTCAACTTTATTAATTTTATGATGTCAGTGTCTATCACTACTTAATATCAATCAATTTGCAATAAAATAATCAATAATTATTAACTAATATTACTAACATAAAAATTAAATTAAAAGATTGAACGCTTAGACTAAGAATATGACATCGGTAATACATCAAGGAAAACAAAAGTATCAAACTTGTTAGTAGCAACAATTGGCACTATACGGCTATGTGCGCCGCGCCGGCTGATTTCTTACGATCGTAAAGAAATTTGAAAACCGAATTTACGCTCTTAAATATTTTTTAAAAAAATTCCAAGGGAATAAATTTTATTTTATTTTATTTTAATTTATTTTATTCCTTCCTTCGATTATAAGCTCAGATTGTGGCTAGTAACAGAATACCGATTTGAAGCGCTCGTGGCCCCGTTGACTCAGTGTTCTGTAAACGATCACTGCAGTAAGCAACCTTTACTGTGGCCGGTTATGGATGGGTGACCACCTCGTGCCCACTTAGTGACATTTATTTACGAGCGTTTCCGTGTTTCGGAAGGCACGTTAAGCCGTTGGTCCCGGTTGCCAGTAAAATGGCAATCGTTAGGCCAAGTTGAAGGCTTTATGGGCGGCTTAAAAATTTTCAACTGTGTAGCGCCTCTGGTGTTGCAAACGTCCATAGGCTGCGGTAACTAACCTAACCTAACCTCTCGGTGGGCCGTAGGCTTGTCTGCCACCTAAGTAGTATAAAAAAAGACAAACATGTTTTGTTTTTCAATTACAAAAAAAAACTTTCGATTATAGAATGCCCTACGAAGAAGAATTTATTTTTTTTGATTTTCGCCCCTCTACAGTTTTATCCATGCTCTACATAATATCTATCATCAAAGAAAAAAAAATTCCACCCACACATGTCATCTTTATATTGAAGTATATAGGCAGGGGGAGTCAACTCTCTTAGCATCAAATGCGAACACCTGGGCGAATTTTGCTAGATGAAAAAGCGCTATACGCCAGACAAAGACAACGTGTATGTCTATAATCCTGTGATCGTCTTTCTGGAACGCAATTTAAATTTTAGGTTAGAATGTTCAACTTCAAGTGAAACTGTGACCAATGACTCAGAGGTGAAACTCCAAGTGGATTCATTTTTGCCAGGAAATGTACAGATTACTCAAAATGAACCGTGCGTTACACCTCTATCTGCTGAATGCAAGGTATGTTTAATAAAGTTTTAGGCATAGAAGTTTTAGATAGAGAATAGAACTCTATATATAATTCATACTCCAAGCGGGATATGGAGCGAGCTTTGTTTGGATTTTCTTAGAAGATTGAAATTTGAAATGAAGTCATATGACAAAGATCTAAGGTTACCGACATAGCCTGCAGAATAACCACTTTTCATTTCCCCTTTAGTTATAAAGGGGAAATGAAAAGTGGTTATTTACCTGCACACATTTTTATTGGAAACCTATATTTTTACTCATAAAAGACCTAAACGAACAAATCTAAATAAGTGTCAACATGTTACAAGGGTTGTGAAACATCTTGGATTGCTCAATGAATTTCCCAAATCAAAGAGCATGCTAGGCCATCGGTCCAGTTGTTATAGAAATATCTATGGCAGTCGTTGAATGGGAATTTGGTGAAATGGCCCCATACAGGACTGATCACCAGTTTGGTTAAACGGCGTCATTGCTAGAATTAGTAGTATTAGTGATATTATTAAAACAGGGATATTGTATCAGAATCTAAATTCAGGGATTCAAGCCATACTCAAATTCCTGCAGGTTTTAATAAATGCATTTTATCATTTCCAGGTACCACAGACTGGCAGAGGAATTTTAAGTGAACTGGATTTAAAGAGATCTGCAGAATTAACCCCAAGAAAACGGAAACTATATTTAAGGTGTAGAAAAAATTTGAGAGAGATTATGAGATTAAGGAAAAGAAGTAAGAATCATCAAATTTTACCTAAATTACTAGCAAATGAAAATGTTCAAAATTTGATGAACAAGAACATATCTGGATCATTTGCCCTACTATTACAAAGTCAACTAAAGAATACCTCAAGAAAACTAACTGGCTGAACATTATAATGACAATAAAATTTTCATAATTATGTCCACCATAAATATATGCTTAAAAAGGTATTGTGTTTTGCAGAATAGGCAGTACACAGAAGAAGCATCAAAAAAGGTGCTGAAGCGGAAAATAAATATACTGCAAAATGTTTAATTTCATCAAAATCCGTTCAGTTGTTTAGGATGTAAAGCGTAACAGACGGAGTTACTTTCGCATTAAGTATTCATTAAACTTTACTGATATTGAAATATATGTTTTTATTGACCTTGAAATATGTATTTTCTTTTATAAACATACTAGCTGATGCCCGCAGTTTCGCCCGCGCCGACTAATGTATCTCTGTACCAAATTTCAGCCAGATCCGTTCAGTTATTTGAGCGTGAAAGAGTAAAAAACATCCACACTCACAGACTTTCGCATTTATAATATTAGTAAGAAGTAAGACCTTTGACAAATGATCAGAAGAATGGTCTTACTCAAAATCATAAAAATGAAAGCTTCATAAGGATTCTGTAATAGCACGTTTAAAACTCGCGCCAAATGTATTAGTTCCTGGGCATTAAATGGAGGCGCTAGCGTGCTCCGTGTTGGCATTTTTTTTGTATGGAGTTGTACTTCTTTCCGTAGGATAAAAGTGTTCTGTGTATAAAGGGCAGTAGGAAAAAATGGAAAGAAGCCTTTTTTTTAACGTGAGGAAAATCCTACATGAATGCTATGCCGGACTCCTGCCGACTAAAAACCACACGTATCTTACCTACACAGCCTACGGTTGGGAGCCCCGGATAAGTCCTCGGAAGGATACCCCAGGACTCCCAACAGACCAACGGCTACTACTGCGGTCACACCTATTGGGTTCGGGTGCTATGTCGCGTCTTTGGGGGTAGAAAGAAGCCTAATCCTACTGCAAGGCCAACTACAATGATCGATTTATTATGTTTTACGTGTACTGGAAATTCCTACAGATGTCTAGTTATACCTACTCAAACCGATATAATCACTTGGTCCCTGCCAACTGCCCATCCGTCTATCTTACCTCGGGAAACTCCTCAAAGATATGTCCCAGAATTATAACATTAATTTATAACTAACAGGGTACAATGAAAGTTTCAAGTCAATACATATATTCAAAGTTTATAAGTACTTCCAATTATTCACTTTCATTCATTTCGAATTAGGAATTATAATTAAAACATACGTTACCGATTCCGGTTTCGAACTCACCACCATCTTTTACTTGAGATTTTGGCAAGTGGCTCTGGGTCAACCGGTTTTTCTGTTGCCTGTTTGTTGCCAAACATAAATTGTCTTGTCATTTCTTTTCATATCCCTACTGATGCTTTGAAGTCCTCTAGTTTTCTAAAGTTTATTGTAACACATATGTAAGTACACTAATATTAGCTTGCATGATTCATTAAAACTCAGATTGCTTTGTTAATGCCTTTTAAAATCTTAATATTTACATCATCTATTCCAAGAACTTAATAAAATCTTTTCACCAAAATCAGATAAGATTGTAAATGTTTCTAGAAATTTATTTATCGAAAATGTAAGAAATTAAAATGTTGACAAACTTAGCTAACTACGAAGTGGGCTATTGGATTGTGGTCTACGAAATAATTTAGGAAGATATGATGTAAACGATGTCTGTCATTTTAGTTTCTTATTATCAAAGTCGGTATGTACAGAATACACAATGTATGACAAGCCGCCATTAGCCCAAGTTGGGCCACATCACACAGCATAGGTTATATTGATATCTGTGGTAGAACAGGTACTGTCATTGTTAACTCACTAAATGAGCTCCATAACAATGATATTTTGCCCTATAAGAAATAGCCTGCATTGTTAATGTTATACAATTATTAGGTTTACTTTAGAAACGAAAAGGAACCATAATATTTAAATAATTCTAAGTTAATATAATAAATGTGAAAGTTTGTGAGAGTGGTTAGAGATTTTTTTCATGCAAAAACGGCTCAATGAATTTGCAATGAAATTTAGAGGAGAGATAGTAAGATTTAGATAAAAAACAAAGGGTTTTTGTTCCAATCAATCAATTAAATTAGCCTATGGCAATCCACTGCTACACGTGACCTCTCCCAACTTTATGTTCTGTGTCATGGGAGATTAAGTATTTGGCCTTACTGTACCACGCTGGCCAAACGGGTTGGTACGGAATTTTGTTTTTAATTTTCTTTTTCTGTGCGTCATGGCCTCCTCCGTTAATTAGCAGGAGCAGTTACTCAATTACTCACCAGGGATGCGAGCTTGAACCTCAGTGTTGTTGGAAACCCATGGCCCTCTCAAAGCCGTATTTTAATGCCGTAATTTAAAAACTCCACTATAGTCATTGGATTCAGCCCGCGTTGCATAAATTGTAAGCACTAGCTAGGTTCTTCATAATATTTAAATAGAAAAAGCAAAAGTAAGCCGGTTTTAAAAGTTGCAATATTCTACGAAAAGTGAGAGTTTTTACGCTCGTTTGGCGCGGTAATCTGAGTTTTTAATCCAGGACAGGTCCGGGGAAATTGTCATTCTACAAACTATTCAACGAGTAGAGCATACATATTAGCGTTTGACCTAGTTAGGATGTTGTCCTTTTGGTATCTGATTTAGTTTCTGTTAAATTGTCTTTTTAAATTTCGAATGTCACGCTTAGCTTTTTTTCTTAAATGTAATATCGTTTGTGGCTTAGGATCTTGCATTGTAGTACATAGAAATCTAAATTTTCGAAAGATCGCAGCCGTAATATCTCCCAAAAGTGAGGATCTCGGTCGGGTCAATATATCTACTGAGATCAGTATTTTTTTTTTATACCACTAAGGTGGCAGACAAGCATACGGCCCACCAGAAGGACCGGTGGTCACCGCAGCCTATGAATGTTTGCAACACCAGAGGTGCCACACTCGCGCTGCCGACCCTGTAAAAACCTTCTAAGACCCCTTTTGAAGAACCCCATACTGTAGGCGTTTGGGAAAACCGAGGCAGGGATGTCATTCCACAACCTAAGCGTGCGCGGAAGAAAACACCAAGTATGCGCGAAATTCAGATGACATACATACATACATATGGTCACGCCTTTATCCCCGAAGGGGTAGGCAGAGGCATATTATATGCCCACATTTCACCTTTGTATAATTAGTCCCACGTAATAGGTGGTGAGCCGTATTGCCGTGTTTAAATGGACAGGCGCAGGTTGTGACTGCCTGCTGTTGAAAATAAAGCCTTCAACTTAGCTTAACGACTGCCATTTTACTGGCAACAGGGACCAACGGCTTAACGTGCCTTCCGAAGCACGGAAACGCTCAAATAAATGTCACAAAGTGATCACATGGATGGTCACCCATCCATGGACCGGCCATAGTGAAAGTTGCTTACTGCAGTGATCGTTTACAGAACACTGAGTCCGCGGGGCCACGAGCGCTTCTTAAATTCAGATGACAATACAGAAAAACCAAAAAATTAAAAAAAAAATTAAAGCTCTCAATTCCAAAATTACCTCTGCACCTAGGTAGTAAATAATATAGACATTCTATTACATGGATTCAGGCAAAGGCATACAAAAAATAACTTACTGTAGTTGAGATTTTAAAGCTGCTGTGGTCCTTGTCGGATAAGTTAATTCTGAAACAAAAACAAACACCTATTAGTATTTGAAAAGGGAAAAACCTGAAATTCTTCACTGCACTGAAGAATTTCAGCTTTTCTGACTTTACGTAATCTTTCTTTTTTTAGACAGTTTTTAGCTCAGAGTACGTAGTAGATACTGTTAATCATTCTGTGCTCAGAGGCACAAATAGGTACCTACTACCCGTTCGATCTAAGTTTGCCGGTCGCCTCCCCTACTACGCCTCTACATAAGCCTCTACGCCACGCCAGCGGCAAACTTAGAGCGCACGGGCTGTACCTATATGTATAATTATGATCAATGTTTGTTTTATCGGTAGGTACTGCCCTTACTGGACAAAGATCACAGGTTCAAGTGCCGTCTTAGCAAGCGGTAGTTTATTACTTTTAAATAAAATTTATATATCACTAGCTGAGCCCGCAACTTCGTTTACGTCACATAAGGTGTATAAAAGGAAAGGTATTTCTTCATCAGAGTCATCAAGCAGCGTCTGAAACTGCCCTGTTTGCTTAATCATAAAAGAGCTTAATGCACGCCAGTTTAGGCTCACTCACATTCAAAGAAACCCCTACAATTAAAATTTTCAAAATATCTGATTCTTAAAAGTGTTATAACTCTTTTATTTCTAAACCGATTTACATAAAACAAACGCTAAATGTTAACTGAAGCAAACCTCAACACAATAAAAAAACCGCATTGCAATCGGTTGAGCGGTTACTGAGATTAGCGTGCACAACCGTACAGACAAACAGATATACAGACATACAGACAAACAGACAAAAATTCAAAAAATCATTGTTTTGGGTTCTATTGCGTTCATAAAGCCCCCTATAATATTTTTTCTTATTTATCTTCCATGTACAGACAGCGACCTGTTACGATTTTATTATATGTATTGATAATAACTTTAGAAAAATGGTCCAAGGGAAAACCTTGTTCGTTTTCATGTGAAAGTAACCATAGGTACATTTGTAACGGTCACGCATGCAAAGTGACGTTATAGCATTATAGTTCGCCATACGTTCCAAGGTGGAACTAATTGTTTTACCATATTCTTACATCATGAGGTGCTTTTGTTTCAGGCGAGTATTGACGTAACTGTAGGTGACAGTAGCTCAGTAGCCTCATGTTGTCATGAACCTATAAACATGTTCTATTACGTTTATTTACCTTGAAAATGCAAATCGGTACCTACCTACATGTATACATACATTATATACACACGTATAGTCACGCCTTTATCCACCAAGGAGTAGGCAGAGGCATAGTATACGCCCACATTTCACCTTACAGTTTTATGTCCCCCACGTAATAGGTGGTGAGCCTATTGCCGTATTGAAATGGACATGCGCTGGTCGCCGCGACCTGCTGTTGAAATTTTGCAAGCCGCCCATAAGGCCTTCAACTTGGCTTAAGTAGTTCGATCATCGGACTATTTAATCGGACTACTGATACTAGGGGGGGACGATTGTCATTTTACTGACAACAGGATTTCATTTCGAGTTTTCATTCTCTACGCATTGCGAAAGTGTACCGACTGCGCTCATCGGTATAATCTCCACGTAGTAGATGGTGAGCTGATTCCTGTGTTGAAACGGACGAAATTTTTCAACAGCACACTTCTACCGAACTACAGACACGGTGCCCTATCATCTACATACGGCCGGGAGGTCCGGGTGCACACTCGAAAGGAAAGTTTCATCACTCCCAACAACAGCAAGCAGGGGCTTAGATCTAGAAAACGTACAGGCCTATCTTGATCAGATAAAACATCTAGATTTCAAAATATTCACAGCATACGAAGAAAACTAATCAATGTCAGGATTGACGCACTTTCTTATCAAATCTCAAAACGTAGGCGATAACTTGTGTTGTTAGGAAATGGTTGCTTTACCAATCACACATCACGCACGTACATGCGTTGCGAAAAATAAACACTCATATTAAACACTGCAGTGGAATCAAGACTTGAATAGTATATTTTCTACTACGAGAATTTGGATGGTAGATTTATAAAAGACTAGAGGTTATCACGCGGTTTTACGCGCGTAGCTCTCGTTCCCGTGGGAATACAGGAGTAAAATAAAGCCCATGTTCACCGGGAAGAATGGATCTTACTAAGAGTGAAAGAATTTTTCAATCAGTGCAGTAGGTAGTTTTGGAGACTATTCGATGCAAACAAACCATCAAATCAAAAATAGAGACCCGGAGGCTGACAAATTTAATAATATTCAATTTAAATATATCAAAGGTTTTCTTTAATGAAAAAGCTTTACGCACTTTTTCCTATATAAAATTTAACTGTGTTGAATTTGTACCCTCATCCGTTAATTAGGAGATGTACAAATAAAACAAATAAGTGTACAAAGTTTTCGTTTACCTTTAGATATTCAAAAGGTCTTTTTAATATCAAGTTTGCGATGTTTTGTCCTAGTAACTTCTACTACTGCTCGTTCGCTCTAACTTTGCCGCTCGGCTCCATACTAAAGTCGAATTTTTAATTAGACGAAGTAAATTGAGAGCAACTAATGTCACTTCTTTATACAATGTTGCTTATTTTCTATGACGAAGTGACATTAGCTACTGTCAATTTACTTCGTGTAATTAAAAATTCGGGTATACGTCTCTACGCCAGCGGCAAAGTTAGAGCGAACGGGTAGTAGTTACGACGTCTCTACACTATTATTACATTATGCCTTGATCAATCAAGGCATAACATTATGCTTTGATCAATCAAGGCATAATGTAATAACAGTGTAGAAACGCAAAATGAGACGATAAAGAAAGTTCAGAAGGTCCATTTCCTCCCCGGACTAAGAAATAAGAATACAGAAAGCAATCAATATAGGCAATCTAAACTATATTTTAATACGACCGTGTCTGAACCAGAGTTTACAGATCCCCGAAACTGTTTATTTTTTTCCAGATATTTCCCTCTTGTCTCTATTTTAATGGAAATAAATTTCATTGTAAATAGTTAATCAACTAACCGTGCAAAAACTTTTTAAGATAGACGATTATAGATGGTGTAAAAAATATGAGTGATTCGAATTATTAGGTATTCTTGCTAGCTGTAGGTACTACCCGTTCGCTCTAACTTTGCCGCTGGCGTAGAGGCGTATACCCGAATTGTTAATTAGACGAAGTAAATTAACAGTAGCTAATGTCACTTCGTCATAGAAAATAAGCAACATTGTATGAAGAAGTGACATTAGTTGCTGTCAATTTACTTCGTCTAATTAAAAATTCGACTTTAGTATGGAGCCGAGCAGCAAAGTTAGAGCGATCGAGCAGTAAGTATAATTTGAAAATTACAACTCTAGATACTTATTCAACACAAAAAATAAAAGATGAGACACGTAGAAGTTGCAATAAAGTAGCATTATCAACGGGAACCATAGTCAATGATAGTTCACCACAGTACGTCAACAATTTCATGGGCCGACTAAATTGATCTAGGCCACTCCGCGTGGAATGTTAGCCAGTATATCCCGTTCGCTATAAGTTTGCTACTGGCGATGGCGTTGAGGCTGCTATTTAGGCGTAGTACAGAGGTGACCGGCAAACTTAGAGCGAACGAGTAATAAGTATAAATTCCGTAGCCAATCTCAAAGGGACGGCAGTAATGCACCAGAATTGTAACAAATTGTGATTGTGCTATGGGAAAATGCTTTTTATCGGTAAATAGAAAACTATAATGATGTAGACTCAGATTATAGAACACCACAGATTTACAATATTATTGAAAGTCTGTGTAGAACACTAGCGGAAGTCTCGCAGTTTTACCCGAGTAGCTTCCGTTCCCGTGGGAATACGGGAATAAAATATAGCCTATGTTACTCAGGGTGAATGTAGCTTTCGGATCGTGAAAGAGTTTTTAAAATTGGCGTAGTAGTTTTTGAGTTTATTGATTACAAACATACACACAAAAATACAAACTTTTTCTCTTTATAATAGTAGTGTAGATGTAGAAAAGGGACGTAGAGCTTTGCAAAAGATTGTTTTTCGTGTAGAAATTCCCATGAACGTCATGTGGGACTATCAACTAAAAGCACACAGACCCTACTTGTCTTATTCTTCTACAAGGGAAACCCCGGGGAAGTCCTCAGAAGTCTCAGAAGTGCCCTCAGATATCATGAAAAACAGTTGTCAGCTAAATTCAATAGGCTACGAGTAAATACTTGTATTATTCCAATGTTAGAACTTAAACTGGTTGAATATAATAAACCAATTGTATATAGAACTGGTCCAGCACCATCTGACTTATTGCAAATAGACAGCCTAAGATTACGATTATGGCAACACCTTTTACAAAACAAAAGCGCAATAGTGTTGCAATCGTGATAAATATTCATTCAACTCTTGTTAGATGACAAATCGAATGTCAATATTGAGTACTAGTCGATTTAACAAACGACAAACAGTTGAATCGATTAACGTCTTTCATTTTTAGAGTTACGTAGGTACATGACTATTAGATTAGTAGTTGAGTACGTCTTCAAAGTGTTAACCTTCCGAATGTTATTTATTTTTAAACCATCGCGGTTTTTAACACTCATATTATTTCGCGTGAAGTCCCGAGTTCTATAAGTATGAGTGTTAACCTTCCGCTTCAATCACTCTATCTATTGCTGTAAACTGCACTCAAATCCGTTGAGTAGTTTATAAGATCTAAGGACAAAACACTTTTTCTGGCTTTTTTCTTAAACGAGAGGGAAAATTCATCATGGATGCTTTGCCGGACTCCTATCGACTAAAAAATCTCACGTAACGCCCAACAGCCTACGGTCGGGAGCCCCGGGTATGCCCTAGGTAGGATGTCCCAGGACTCCCAACAGACCCACGACCACCACTGCGGCCTCGTCTGGGGTCTGTGCCGTTCTTTTAAACTACTCAACGTATTATTTAATGTAGTCTTCAGCAGTAGATAGAGTGATTTAATAGGAAGGTTTATTTATATTATACATAGGTACATTAACCTTGCTGCATCTCGCAAATGAAGTTTATAGCTAGAAACCCGTTGTCAATCAAATTAGCTTATTATGTTCTTCTTCTGCATACACTTTATGACTGCAAAATTTCAGATTCATCTTAAGAATACATAGATGAGTTGCAATCGCGGGGTAAGCCCTCAGAAGGGTGTCCAATGCTTACATTACCTAATCAAAATTATGCAGAATTTTTAGAAAGTCGATAGGTAAAGAAGCAAAATTACATACAACCCTTTATTGCACATAGCTTAGCAGTTCTTGACTTAACCCCACATGCAACTCGCAGATTGCAAAAGCCACAAAATGGTTATGTTTATTATTTTTTGTAGGTAATATTAAAGTTTTCGATGGTAGGCAATTCATACAAACGCACAATTTAAAAAAAATAGTTTTTTTAAATTGTGCGTTTGTATGAAGTACCATAAACATAAAATTTGATAATGATTGTATCATTAGCACTTAAATTGAGTGCTCATAGATTGAATAAAAAATTATTTCGGGTCTAATTTCATTCGTTATTTTTTACAATAAAGCAGTTATTTAGTAGATATTATTCAATACAATAAAAGTTTTGAGAACCATTTCATTAGCACTATTAATATTCAGTCGATTAGTCAAGAATTTTTTTAGACAAGCATTTTTTAAAAATTATTCTATCCAAATTGACGTCGCCAGAATGATGGAAAATCATGGCGCATCTAGCGATTCGGGGCCACTTTCACAGTCCGTGGAACTTCCGACAGTGGTCCTCAAGTTCCTCTTCACGCTCCTCTTGAAGAACCCGGGATTATAAGATGAGGGAAACACGTGTGCAGGCAGATCGTTCTAGATTTTTATAGTTCTCACGTTCGAGGAATCTTTTGAAACTCTCAGTTCTGTCGAAGATTCTCTTCACTGTGTATGTGTGGCACCTCTGTTCAGCACGCGTTGTTCGGGATCGGAAACGAGAGGGCTGCATCAGGTTGAAGGACTCTTCAGAACACTCGCCGTGATGTATGATTACGCCTCGGTGTTGACAGATGAGTAATTTTGTAAATACCTATTTAATGCACATCCTATTTAACTCATCACTGAACATCCATGCTGTCAACGAGACACGAGAAGTGTGAGTAATTTAATGATAATTCTATTCATTAATGCGTGTGATCACGCTCTTCAAATGAGCTGGATTTATGAAGAACCATAATCTTGGTTTCAATTATTTTCTACGTCAATATTGATGAGTAAACAGTTATGCATAGTTTTAGTATGTGTACTCCTGACCACGTCGATTACAAATCGAAATACTTACAAATGCAATGTAAATTTTTATTTCGGTCTCGACTCTCCGATTGTCCGAGGATTCAACCCTGCGTTATCTGGCTTACCGGGCCAGACACCCTAACCGTTGAACTACCGAGACACTACACTTAATCGACAAATTCTGAACCTCATATGTCTGGGGGCGACAAAAAATCACAATAAATATATATTACACAAATTGATTTTCAAAATTGTCTCTATTGCAATTTAGTCGAAGCGTCATGGAAAGGTGACACAATGTTTTACAAAAATGTTAATATCACGCGACGCAAGACCTGAAAACCATAATATTCAAATCGTAAGACTTTGAAAATAATAGTGGCGGATGCTGTAGCATGCGTAGAGCTATCTACATACATACATAAATAAATATACTCACGCCTTTTTCCCTCCGGGGTAGGCAGAGACAACAGCCTGCCATTTGCTTCTGTCCTTACATACTTCACTAGCTTCCTCTAAGTCTACATCCATAAAACCTTCCGGTTTCGAGTGCTTTTGACCTGCCCTTTTTGCAATACATCACTAATTTATTTGTTTGGTGTATGTTCTGCGAGGTCGACCTTGCCTGTCCACTTACATCTTACTTACTACAATATTATAGAGATGTAAACTTTGTATGGACCAGCTAATCTCATTACAAGGAAACTAAAGTGGTCTTTGAAGGTATTTGCATTTTGTAGAGTCGGCAGTCGGCGGCACGATGCAGGCTTTAGCGTTTCAAAAATGCATTAAGAGTCCATATGACGCCAAATAGACTATTACTTTGATCTAGATCTCAGGACTCGTGAGGTCTGCTGAATTAAAATTTGAACACAGACAACTTCAGTTCATGAACTATAAAAACGCTCTAGGCTCGAAACACGATTACTGATAAAATCCTCGATAGATTTTTGGGTAGAAAATACCTCGATTGCGTGAAATTTTAAGCTAGATCTCGTATGTTATAAGTTGTTTTTATAATATAAAATATTTATAAGAAAGACAATAGTAAAATCTTCATTTGCACTAGAGCATTTTTTTTATATTAGTTATTTCATTTTTCTTATTATTAACTAGCTGCTGCCCGCGGCTCCGCCCGCGTGGAATGTTGTTCCCGGTCACTTAGGGGTATGAAAAATAGATGTTGGCCGATTCTCAGACCTACTCAATATGCTCACAAAATTTCATGAGAATTGGTCAAGCCGTTTCGGAGGAGTATGGCAACGAAAACTGTGACACGAGAATTTTATATATTAGATTTATTTCGTTAAGAGTCCATATGACGCCAAATAGACTATTACATTGATCTAGATCTCAGGACTCGCGAGTTCTGCTGAATTAAAATTTGAAGACAGACAACTTCAGTTCATGAACTAAAAACGCTCTAGGCTCGAAACACGATTACTGATAAAATCCTCGATAGATTTTTGTGTTGAAAATACCTCGATTTCGTGAAATTTTAAGCTAGATCTCGTATGTTAAAAGTTGTTTTTATAAAATAAAATATTTATAAGAAAGACAATAGTAAAATCTTCATTTGCACTAGAGCATTTTTTTCATATTGGTTATAGTTTTTTTATAATTAATTTATTTCGTTAAAAGCGCACAAAAAACGATCGCATATCTCTCTTTCTTGCGCGCTAAAATGTATATCTTCTATCTTCTTTTAACAATTTGGCGTCTGGTAGGCTCTTAAGAGCGCACAAAAACCGATCGCATCTCTCTCTTTCTTGACGCTAAAATGTATATCTTCTATCTTCTTTTAACAATTTGTCATCTGGTAGGCTCTTAAGCCGTTGGTCCTGGTTGTCAGTAACTCATTTTACTGACAACCAGGACTGTGATCTGTCGCTAAGCCAAGATAACGGCTATAAGTAAAGCTTGAAAATTTTCAATAGTTGTTCGTAACAACCTGCGGCTGTCCATTTTCAATAAGCTAACAGGCTAACCACCAGTTACGTGTGACATGGAACTATAAGGTGAAATATGGGCCTATACTATGCCTCTACCTACCTTTGGAGATAAAGGTGTCACGCGTGTATGTATGTAGGTATGTAATTAATCCTTAACACAAAATAAACGTCAGTGTGATCATGAAATAAATTATTTGCACTGTTGCGCATAGCTTACAATTAAAATGATACATTTGATCTGGGTCAAGAGTACAATGTTAGCGGCTTTGACGTTTGCGAAACTGTTACGGGGTGCAATGTTCACAATCATTCATAATTTCATATCAATGTCTTTTCATAAATTGATACTAAATTAGCCGTGACATACTGTGTTCCCCGGCCATGGCACCTCTTTTTTTAACGTGAGGAAAATCCTACATGGATGGCATGCCGGACTCCTACCGACGAAAAACAACACGTATCCCACCTAACAGTCTACGGTTGGGTAAGCTCTCGAAAGGATACCCCAGGACTCCTAACGATAACTTAAGGTCCCTGTATCAAAAAGTAACGAACACGAGGTGTAAATGAAATCATTGTTAGTCGGCATAAGTAGACGAAAAATGATTTTAATTCTACAGGATGTGTATCAAAAGTGTAAGATCATAGAATCTCATATTTTTAGTCGTATTTTCAGAAACTTGTAATGTAAATCTGCCATATTTTATTACAATTACTGCTCTGTTCCCTTGGGTAGTAACATGATAATACAAAGTCTAGCTTACATTAATTAGAATATTTGGCTTTTAAAGGGCAATTCATACAAATTTCATAGTGTAGTACCTCGGCCTCGTCGTTCCCGGCTGCTAGTAACACGGTTAACAAGGTTAAGGCCTTAAACTTTCCACAGCACGTACAGGTAGCCACAATCTACCACAGTACCTGATAAGCTAAAGTCTAAACCTATTACGAGTACAATAATAGAACTGGTGAAATAAAGGCATTGTGCAAGCTTCTGCCAACCCCTTTTTTTTTAACGTAAGGGAAAATCCTCATGGATGCAATGCCGGACTCCTACCGACTAAAAAACTTCACGTTACGCCCAACAGCCTATAGTTGGGGGCCCCGGGTAAACTCTCGGACGGATGTCTCAGGACCTGCCAACCCCTTTGCGGGATAAGGCACGACTGTATACATGGTTACTGCTGCTCTGACAGGTGTGCAGAAAAATAATAGTACATAATGTTGTAACCTAATCAATAGAACAATTGACTGAACTGGTTACCATTGTATTCTTGTGGAATTAAGTAGTTCAAGCAAAATGTTTTGTACAACAATTTTCAAACATTGTATTGAAACCCACCTGAGCCTATAGGTAGTAGATATTCTATAAGTATATTCAATACTGACTGAATAGATATACTACCTACCTACAACGTAGGTACATAGTGAAATATTATTTTTCTTATTATGTAGGTAGGTAGGTTCTTACTTTCTACATAAACTGTAGAGACGCTTTATTAACGCCCCCACCCCTTCATTTAGGCAGGACCACAGACGTATAATATAAGCTTTTATGTCTGTGGACAGGACTGACTTTGAATAAGAGAAGGAAAATGAAGACTTTGACTTTTTAAATATCGTAAAAGAAATGTTAAAAAAATCGGTGCGAAGATCTTAGCCACCAAAACAACAACATTAAAAAAAGTTTTTCTTTCGGAATTCATGTTGTCTTTATTCATTCATCATACCTATACCTATTTAGGTACGTAGGGTAAACCACCCAATCGTTGGCACTCCTCCAATTATTGGCACTTTAGGTAATTTTGCCCATTTCTAACAGAAAAAGAATGCTATTTTACTTTTTAATGCATACCTACAACTACATAATGGGCAACACCGAACTGAAATAAACTAGGTTTCCCTTATTTTTCGAAATATACTCTTAACTAAAGGGCCAATAATTCAGTCTAAAAGTGCCAATAATTGGGTGGTTTACCCTATATGACGTAGTTTCTTGCATGCATTCTTACATTATTATTTATTTTGCATTTAAAGACAAACATTATACAGTCATTTTATCGTAATAATTATGTCATGAACACAATGCACTCACAACAAAATCAAAACAACTAACAGTTGTGTTTACAAATATATTTACGTAATACACAAATAGTACATAATACATAGAGTATATGATACATAAGAAATACGGCTTATAGTAATGCCTTTTTCATTGACAATGACAATGACTAAATCACCAGGTTCTATACCTAGTCACTCGAGGGTGACGTAGTAGACTTGTTTTCGCTCAAGCGAAAGTCTTGAGCAAAGACATCTCATGAACATGAATATCTTCATGACCGGGGGTCAGAAGACAGCGGATGGACTAGGTACTTACTGTCCTAACAAAAGCAGGCCCAAGACGACGCGGCGAACGACGTAACGTAAGAATTTTCCACGTAACCAAAAGGTTATGTGGTTATAGCCAAAGTCTGCCTGTCCTGGGACATCCGTCCGAGTGTTTACCCGGGGCTTCCAACCATAGGCTGTTGGGCGTAACGTGAGGTTTTTTAGTCGGTAGTTGTCCGGCATAGCATCCATGATGGATTTTCCCTCACGTTAAAATAAAAGCCAAAGTCAGCCAGGAATCCTGAAATTCCTAAGTGGGAAACGAAAATGAGTTCGAATACTATCTCGCGTCTTTGGGGGGTTGTTCGGGTGTTATCCCGCTTCTTGGGAGGGCTTGCGTGAATCCCTCACGTCACGTTGTCGTCTAGGGCCTGCTTCTGTAAGGAACTACATTAAAGTCTTCAGCGACGTTGATACGACCACAGTAGTTCAAACTTGAAGCGTTCTAATTTTTTGCTAAAACTATTGACGTGTTGATATATTTTAAGTTATACAGCGCCTTCAACATAGCTTAAAATTATTTTATATTACCTACTGGCAACCGGTACTTCCGGCTTTACGTGCCTCTCGAAGCACGGAAACGCTCGTAAAAGAAAATACCGCAACCGTAAAATCTTAACTTAGTAGTGAGTGCTACGAACGAACGCTTGAATGAAACATACTACAACCACAGTATTAAGAGAAAAAGGGAACCTACGGGGGCGTTACGTCTCTATTAATGGTATCACAGAAAACCTTTAGTGGAGTAAAAAACAATTTTCGGTGGTTCCACAGCAAATGGCACTGCGGATAGATGACTTTTTCCATCGTCCCATCAATGGAACGTCCCATGGAACTACGGAAAAGAAGGGAAACCCCCCTTATGATCTGTCGGCTGTGCTACAACTTAGCAAAAAAGAGTAGAATTTAATGGCATGTCATAATTTATGACAACCCGTTAAAAAGAACAATATTACTACAACTTAATACAACTGACATTTTGACGCCATTATGCAAAATATCAGTTGTGGGTTCTTGGATAATGCTTTCGAGGACTTACTCTGAGCTCTAAACCGTGGGCATTAGGTAGGAAACGTGTGGTTTTTAGTCGATAGGAGTTCGGCATAGCATCCTTGTAGGATTTTCTTCACGTTATAAAAAAGCTATACAAAATATTACTTCCGTTTCTAAACTTTCTGCCAAGCTGTAAACCCCAAAACGGGCGCATAAAAATTAATTAACAGATCTGTAACATAAGCATAAGACACGACTGCTGCCGTCGGAATCCGGACCACGCAGCTAATGAGCTATATCGTCATTAATACGGCTATTACCTGGTAGAAAAATGAGAAAACCGCGAGCGATGTTGACACAGTTGCCTTGACCGACCGTAACCTCGTGTGAATAACATTTGCATAAGAATCAGTACCAGTATAACAGCTTAAGATACCGATCTCTCGCTTGTCTTGTATTAAAATTTTATATACCTAAAACTAGCAGTCGTCAGCTCCCGTGCCCGTGGGAATGTGGGAATAAAATATAGCCTATGTTCACTCGGAATAGTGTAGCTTCCCAACAGTGAAAGAATTTTTCAAATCCGTTCAATAGTTTCGGAGCCTATTCGATGCAAACAAACAAACAAGCAAACAATCAAATCTGACTCGAATTTTACATTACTGCCAAGGGGTTTACTAATGTTTGCCATAATTTAAAATGCCATAATTTCATATGCCATACTGGTATTTGCCATAATTTCAATAGATATAACGCTTCAGTTGCCATAATCGTGAAATGACATAAAATGACTTTCAATAATTCCATTGGTCATAATCGATCAAGTGTCATAATAATTTAAATCCATAAATGTATTTGCCATAATTTTCGTTTTCAATAATGCCATTTTCCATAACTTTTATTCACCATAATATAAATAAAGATAATTTATTAACAATTAAACCTAAAACTTTTTTATTAACAGAGATGTTTTATTAACAATTAAACCTAAAACTAAACCTCATAAGGCGTCTCTACCACGAAGACAAAGGCGGGAGCTCCGCTTCGCTTCGCTCCCGCCTTAGTCTTCTAACCTAACCTATCCGAGTCGGATTGCACTGAGTCGGGGTGTTAACGATAATTAATTTCGACCTTACAATATTATGCATTATTTTCATAATTATATCAAATTTTGATTATGTCAAGAGTCGATTATGACATGTGTTACTTATGGAAACTAATTATTATGAGAAATGTTGTTATAGAAAGTCATTTTATGGCAAATAAAAGTTATGGCTGTTGGGTTGTTAAGGCAAACGTTATTATAGTCTTTCCATTTCTTTATTTTCTCGATGACAGCTTGATGACAGCTCCTGTGAAAACTTGAACCAGCGTCTTTTTTACATAATGTATGCAATTATGTTCTAAAAATATGGAACTTACGCACGTACAAGGTTATACCTGACTCTTAGAAACTGATAGGGATTGAGCTATCGATAAACGTAACACGATAATAGATTCGATATTTTTTTACAAAATATAAGAAACTAAACTACTGTCGGATACTTTTGTGCAAATGTATTAACTAATATCATATTTCATTACATGTTACACGTGTTAATTCTTGATTGATAATGCCACTTCTTTAAAATTTTTGACTTGTCCTTTGATTTGTGTCTATATTAGTTCTATAGCATTGTACTGGCAATGATACGGCAAGAACCCAATGACCACATTCGGCAGCTATTTCGTCGATAACATATCTTTTAGGGAGGCTTTTTCTCGGTTTTAAAATAGTCACTTTAATTAGAACGCTTTTAATAAAGTATTTGTCTTTTTGTTGTATTTGTCTTTGTTCAAAATACAATAAATAAATATGCGATCGATATCATTACTTATTTGGTCACAACACTACAACTATCAAATTAGAGCTGTCATCGAGAAAATAAAGAAATGGAAGTAGTATAGTATAAATGATAATAGTGCAAATAAATATTATAATCGGGGATGATTATGGCAAACAATAATAGTGCAAATGAATTTATGGAAAACGAGAGAAGACCCTGCCAAGGAGGGTTTTTTGTGTGAAAATTGTCATGGATGCTATGGCCGGACGGAAAATCACACGATGCCATCCAAACTACCTGCGGCTGGGAGTGCCGAATAAGCCCTCGGAAGGAACCCTGGACCTGTAGAAGACCTGTAGAAATAAGTAATTTATCTCTACAGGTCCTCTCAGGTGGGACGCGTTGTGAACTGGTCGTACAACTTTTTTTTTTGTATTTCCGACGTTTTACAAGTGCAACTGTATAATGTCTCTGTAGGTGTAAGTAATAAAATTTATTTTTGTTTTGTTATGTTTTATCTGACCCGACAAATATTGTTCTACCACGTAAAATTAACATTGACATACTTTTTTCACGCACTTCATTATGATTATGATACATGCAATTGCACATGCATGACATTTGCAGAATAAAATGTCACTGTAACACGACACTTCATGCAGATGACTCACATCAGTGAACGGCGACAGTTAAATAATTTGGACAAAATTCATACAACAATACTAAAATATGGGTAAAAGTTGGGGCCATAGGTCTGTTAGGAGTCCTGGGACATCCTTCTGAGGGCTTACCCGGGGCTCCCTACCATAGGCTGTTGGGCGTTACGTGAGGTTTTTTAGCTCTATACCTAAATAGAGACAGACGCACGATTAGGTTGTGATTAGGTGAGCGGTCCCCGACGAGACAAACTGTTAGTTAACAATATGAATACGTAAATAATATAGCTACCTATAATTGATAATAAAGGTTTAATACTTAGGGTAGATAGGTCATAATATAATATTATTGAAATGAAACGTCTTTATCGGCGTTGGAAAAAAAATTGCGTCACGTCACGATTTTTGGTTACGCGCCATTTTTGTTCTGTTCCCCACCACGGTGGATTCGAAATAAGAGTACTTTATCCAGGGATAGCATGTCATTTAAGGGTTTTTGGACTTTTGGACTTTTGGGCTTTTGGACTTTTGGACATTTGGATGGGACATTGGTACTTTGGGTCTTTGGGACTTTGGAACTTTGAGACTTTGGGACTTTTGAACTTTTGAACTTTTGGACTTTTGGACTTTTGGATTTTTGGACTTTTGGACTTTTGGAGGGGACCTTGGTACTTTGGGTCTTTGGGACTTTTGGACTTTTGGACTTTTGGACTTTTGGATCGGACATTGGTACTTTGGGTCTTTGGGACTTTGGGACTTTTGGACTTTTGGACTTTTGGACTTTTGGACTTTTTGGACTTTTTGGACTTTTGGACTTTTGGACTTTTGGACTTTTGGACTTTTGGAATTTTGGACTTTTGAACTTTTGGACTTTTGGACTTTTGGACTTTTGTACTTTTGGACTTTTGGACTTTTGGACTTTTTGGACTTTTTGGACTTTTGGACTTTTGTACTTTTTGACTTAATTTAAGGTGAGGTGAAAATTAAGTTCATGAAGAAGTTTCACTTTTTACGTGTGTACACTAAGTACACGCAATTTTTTTTTTTACTTTTTACAGGTTTTTTTATTGTACTTTTTTTGTGACTCGGGGGTTTTTTAAATTTTTAATTTACTTTTTTATTTCATGCTTTTTATAGGAGTTTTTTAATATCAACATACGTCTAGTCTATCAACAATTATTCAGAACTAATGCGAATTGCGCGGAGTGTGGTTGCAGAATTAGAAATAAATTCCACTCTTCATATCTTTCGAATGGCTAAACCGATTTTCATAAAACTTGCGGTATCGTGATGTATAAGTTATGACCTTTCATTTGATACCCAACACGGGTATATTTGAACAAATTTAATTTTTCATCCCCACTTTCACGCCTCATAATCTTTGAAATGGCTTAACCGATTTTTATAAAACATAGCTAAGAACACTCTCCCCTAACCCATCTTTCAAACAAAAGAATCAGAATCAAAATCGGATCATCCGTTTGGGAGCTACGATGCCACAGACAGACTTACACACACACACACACACACACACACACACACACACACACACGTCAAACTTTTAACACCCCGTCCGGGTTTCTGTCGGGGGTTAAAAACGGGGCCCTATTCATGAGACTTCGCTGTCCGTCATGAGACTGAACCTAAGGAACCGTGTTATCTAGAGAGCTAAAATTTTCATAGATCATGTATTTTTGTTGCCGCTCTGTTAACAAATACCTACTAACATCAGAAAAAAAGGGGGATCAAGGAGGGATTACTAAAAAACGTGTTTTTGGTACGCGATTTTGTTGCGCGAGTCCGACTCGCACTTAGCCGGTTTTTTTTCTTCCATGGCACCTACCTACCAAACGTGTCCTGTTGCTATACTACAAAATGTACCGAAACAAGCTGAAATTCTGGACTATACTGGGTGTAACAAAACTACCTCTCCAAATTTCATGAGATGACTTGGCATCGGAAATCAAATACAAATATTTAATAAAAAAGGGGGGTTCATTTCTTTTATTTTTTAAAAAAAAATTGTCGCACATTAAGAATCCATTTTTTACCGCGGCAATTCGAGGTAACATGGTCGCCGTGGCAAAACAAACACGGAGCACCCGTCTGGCTGTCGTTGTCGCTTTCTACTGCCGCTCAGTAGCGATAGAAAGGGTGCTAATTAAAATTTATAGGACCTTTAAAACGGATTTACGGTTAAAGTATTCATGTTATTTTTTTTTTCTTCATTTTTGTAATGTTTCATGACTGACGCCACGTCACATGACGAAATTTGAACAGGTAGTTTTGTTACACCCAATATTGTAATCACCCTTTTTTAGTAAGACCAGAGCCATATAAAAAGCTAATTTGTAACTCTGGTATCAATGAATAGTATCACAACAATTTTAGTTAATAACATTCTAAAACATAAAATCCACTACACTTTGGGTATTGCATAGAGGTTATAAAGCCCGTTACGTTACGGTAACATCCAAATCTTAGTCCAATGCCGTAATTTGACTGGTCACATTGTTCTTATTAACCCAGTTTTGGACGCCAATGTTGCCAGTTAGCTGTAAAACATAATTATTTTGAACCAGTGTTGAGTAGTTTACATTTTAAAACGTACCTAGTAGTTACCTCTTTGAATTATTCGCTCAGCAGGTGTAGATACTCGTTTGAATAATAGCTGTTGTACTCGCAGACTTAAATTTAAACGAGTTGAAGCGCGTGTCTATTTTTGATGGCAAATTAATCATATTCTTATGATAATTATGTATTTGTAGAGGTTTGTAATAGATTGTTAAAAACACAAAGCTAACAACTAAAATAATAATAAGCCTTTTGATAATGTTTTTCAGAATGTTGAAGTAAATAACAGATAACCTCTAGTTTTACTACACACCATGAGGTATTTATCTATACTATTAATATTATAAAGAGGAAAGATTTGTTTTTTTGTTTGTTTGTTTGTAACGAATAGGCTCCGGAACTACTGGACCGATTTGAAAAATTCTTTCACTGTTGGGAAGCTACACTCTTTGCGGTGAACATAGGCTATATTTTATTCCCGTATTCCCACGGGAACGGGAACTACGCGGGTGAAACCGCGTGACGTCCGCTAGTCTTGAATAAACGACTTCCATGCTACTGCGGTTTACCACTGTTGACCGAAATTCATTTGATCGTTTGACGTAGGTATAACCGAAAAAACATTAGGTCATTATAATACTGATCGAATGAACAATTGACCAAAAGAGTTTTTATCGAACAAACATTTGGTATTTTTACTACTGATCGAATGAACGTTTGGCCGAAAAACAGTTGACTAAAGAATATTTTAACAGGGGCCGAATCAAAATGGCTAGGTTAGGTTAGGTTTAAACTGCGACCACAAGAACCGGCCAGAACCGAATTCTACTTATTTCGCTTTTATTTGTTAAAATATTCTTTGGTCAATTGTTTTTCGACCAAACGTTCATTCGATCAGTAGTAAAAATACCAAATGTTTGTTCGATAAAAACTCTTTTTGTCAATTGTTCATTCGATCAGTAGTAGAATGGCCTAATGTTTTTTCGGTCACATGTCAAATGATCAAATTAATTTCGGTCACCAGTGGTAAACCCACTGGTAAGAGACCGAAGGCTCAGACTCCCAAAACAAGGTAACGCCAGTATAATATGCCACATAGGCCATCTTTCCTTCCTGGACCTCCCTCCATTATCTCGGATATCCTTTCGTACTGGGACAACCTTACGAGTAATTTTCCGATGATCCCAGCACTAGATGGGTTGATAAAGATCGTGTGCTTTTAGTAAGCACGGCAGCTATAATGTAAATATATCCTACTAATATTATAAATGTGAAAGTTTGTGAAGATGTTTGGATGTTTGTTACTCAATCACGCTACGGCTAAACGGATTGGGCTGAAATATAGTACAGAGATTGCCAATAGTCCTTTTTTTTAACGTGAGGGAAAATCCAAAATGGATGCTATGCCGGACTTCTACCGACTAAATAACCTCATGTTACGCCCAACAGCCTATGGTTGGGAGCCCCAGATAAGGCCTCGGAATGATGTCACAGGACTTAGCTCATAGTCAGGAATAACACATAGGCTATTTTTTATGTCGTGAATATGTTCCCACGAGAAGCGGGAACGGGTACTGAATTTCACGTGGGCAAAGCCTCGATCGCTCTAGTAGTATATAATATACTAGCTGACCCGCGCAACTTCGTTTGCGCCACATAAGATAGAGTATTACCTGTTTCCGTCGCATTTACTCCCGTCGCGTTGCGTTTACTCCCGTAGCGTCTCGTCGTTAATACTCAATACTATGTGAGAGAGAGAGAGAGAGAGAGAGAGAGAGAGAGAGAGAGAGAAAGGTTTCTCGTCGCGTGTATTCCCGTTGCATTATTTTTAAGAACAATTTCTTTTATGAAAGAGGTATCCCGTGGCATTATAGTAGTAACTATAAATATTTACGCAGCACACGCAACGAAGCTCTCAAAAGGAATAACTTTTCCCCCGTTTTGAAACATTTACTATTACTGCTCCGCTCCTATTCGTTGTAGCGTGATGCTATATAGCCTATGACACTCCACAATAACGTAGCTTTCTATTGGTAAAAGAATTTTTAAAATCGGTTCAGTAGATCCCGAGATTACCCCTTACAATTTAACAAATATACAAACACACAAACTTTACTTCTTTATAATATTAGTATAGATGATATCACGATACATGTCATTACATCTTTCCATAGAAATCATCAGAAGACCACACACGACAGCTATAATAATGTATAATAATGCATCCTGACTATTTGATGAAGACGGTAAAAAAACACTTACTTTATAGAGCTATGAGAGCATCAAATCTACAAGAAGTATAATTTCTGCGTATAACGGAACTTACTATACGATGTGCCAGCTTTGTTGTTATAACACAATGCAATGAATTTCGAGATAATATTTACCAATTACTTAAGAAGTTTGTATAAACATGAGTTTTACTTGTTCATCTAACCGTTAACTACATTGAACTCATAAAGAAGTTTGCAGATTAATGTCAAAACTTTGGTATTTCGTGTATCCTCACACGTGTTACATAAGTACATACCTATATACTTTTTTTTACGTGAGGGAAAATCCTGCATGGATGCTATGCCGGACAATACAAAAGTTAGCGGCTATGTGATAATCCAGGGTGTCCCCTGAATTATCATGTAGGTAATTTTTTTCTCCGAGTAGGTACAATTCCTGTGAACTTAGTGCGAGTGAACTCTTCCACAAAAGTAGTCCACCATAATTTTTAGTTTACAGTCTGATTTATGACAATGATATGTCCCGTTTTTCTCTCTGTGGCCTTAGGGATACAGATCCACTACGTTAGTAGTAGAAGTCAACTCTTTATCTGTAAGTAGGTACTTGATAGCTATCAAATACCACTTTCTAGTTTTTTTTTTTTTTTTTTTTTTTTTAAATATTCACGGACATCTCACACAACGTTATCTGATCCCAAAGTAAGCTAGGAATAACCTGCTTGTGTTATGGGTATCAGACCACGGATATTAATACGTATATACTTTTAAATACATACATATTATACATAGAAACACCCAGACTCTTGAGACAAACATTTATGGGTCACACAAATATTTGTCTCCGGTGGGAATCGAACCCACGACCTCCAGCGCCGCAGGCGGTATCACTACTGACTGCGCCACAGAGGCAGTCAAAAAAGTTTACCAAAAACACAATAGAACTTATGCTAGCTATACACGCTAAGGTCTGCCGCAGAGGTTACCTGTGCAGGCTTTATAGACCTTCCGAATCTTAGCCCTAAGTAATAGAAAACAAACAAGGAAGTCATGCAAATATAAGTTGACTGAGCAATAGTAGGCAATTCTCCTAATATATGGACTAAGACAACCACTGGGCCGCGACTAACAGTACCCTAATGTAACCAGTGGTTACCTCTATCCGCTGCGTAACGGTGTTTACTGCCGGTTGATGTGATGTCGCTAATGATTTCAGAACCATTGGCCACTGGCTCAGCATTTAGTTGAGAGACGACCGTTGCTCTGCATATAGGCTATTACTTTTTTTGTATATGATTATGATAATATTAAAGACTAGCTGACCCTCGCAACTTCCTTTACGCCACGTGGTGTATGGAAGGAGAGGAACCTAGGTATTTTTTCATCAGACTCATGAGAGCGTATGAAACTGCCCTGTTTGCTTAATCATAAAAGAGCCTAAAAGATTAATTAGTCTATTCTAAAACAATTTAGTCGGTCGGTTTTAGTCTAAGACTGAATTATTTTACAATAGTTTCAATCATTTAGATACATGACGGTGGATAATTAGATACATACATACATAATTACATACATACGGCCCACCAGTCCTTCTGGTGGGCCGTATGCTTGTCTGCCACCTTAGTGGTATAAAAAAAAATACATGTCATTAAATTTGATATACTCTGATATCTGTGGGTATACTTTTTATACTTATCAAAACATACTTATATTGTATTCTGTCATGAATTTGCATTTGCGACTGTTTATAAATCGTCTGCTTACTGGTAAAACATAATAAATGCATTTTTTATCTAAAATGACTTATGTATGCATATACATATAATTTTCGATGCTCTATCTACTGGCAAAACAAAATAACTGCTAGGACCGTTTAATACAAAGATACCTAAGTTAACAATATGATAAACAACAATGAAATAGTAATAATCATTCAGATAAACAGAGGTAAATCACCTTAACATCGAATTAAAACTAAACAGCACAAGTAAATGACAATATATCACTGTATGATTTTTTCGATGTAGAAAGATGTAGTATTTACGTTCCCATGAACTTTAAGCTAAAATAAGTTAAATGCATTTATTTATGATCATAGTTACATAATGTATTTGAATTCCTACAAGTAAAATGAGATAAATGCAGAGTTTTACCCAAATTACTGAGCATTTATGGCAAATAAAGGTATCTATCATATCAGATTTTTTCAATTACAGGTAAAACCAGTTAAGTGCATGACCTAGGACAATAATAACTGATTTATTGCCTGATTTTCTGAAGAAAGTGTTGCTGTAATTTAAATGAGATACAGTTGAATATTTTATTTATCATTTGGCATTAAAGAATTAAAAAAAATATATTTTAATGATAGTTTTAAAGCGCTGAAACTTTCAAAGCTTAATATCTCAGTTCAAGGAAATGTGCAGTTAACATATTTTACCAGTAAGCAGACGAAATTAAAACCTACCCATTTGGCATAACTCTATTAATCTTAGACGCTAGTTTGTTGGCGATTATATTTTTAATAAGGATAATATTCATAATCTAGCAAGTCAATGACATTGACTTTCAATTTTCAAATGACTACCTACTTATAATTTTATAAACTTTCACTGTTTCGGAATCTAAATATAAAAATCATGAATCAAATTTTGTATTTAGAATTAATTATAAAATCAATCTTTTCTTTTTAATTTGTTATCAACATGGTGACAGTGACGTTGAGAATGTAGCTGATTGATTAGGTACGCACAATGATATATAAAAAACTATAGATACGTTACCAACACTTAAAAATGGCAACAAAAAAGTCAGGCAATTGCCTTAATTTTCATACATGCTACCATAGATAATTTCATAGAAATTCTTTTTTTGAATATAAAAAATATTTGCCATTTTTGAAAGCCGTGATGTTCGTACATGACGTGTCTATATTATAATACGTCGTTGGGTACGCATGGTAATTTTTGTGATTTATTACTATTATTAATACCTCTCTTTCTTGTATAATTCAAATGTTTTTTTTGTGATGTACCTAATGTCAAAGTCTATTTTTTTTTAATATAATACCTATAATATATAAATATATAATTATAAATATTCACGGACATTTTTACACAACGCTATCTGATCCCAAAGTAAGCTAGGAATAACCTGCTTGTGTTATGGGTATCAGACCACGGATATTAATACTTATATACTTTTTAAATACATACATAATAATATACATAACTAATTGGTTCCCGTGGGAATCGAACCCACGACCTCCAGCGCCACAGGCGGTATCACTACCGACTGCGCCACAGAGGCAGTAAGTAGTTTACCTAAATAGATCCAAAATCAATAGAAAGAAAGAAAATCATTTTATTCTGGACTAGTGGAAGTCACGCGTTTCACCCGCGTAGTTCCCGTTCCCGTGGGAATACGAGAATAAAATATAGTCTATGTTCACCGCAAAGAGTGTAGCTTCCCAACAGTGAAAGAATTTTTTAAATCGGTACAGTAGTTTCGGAGTCTATTCGATGCAAACAAACAAACAATCAATTCTTTCCTCTTTATAACATTAGTATAGATTAGCGCATGCTATAGGCATTTCTTAAACATTCAAAGGTCTTGGATGAGGAATCTGATGAATGAGTAGATAATTAATTGATTTCTTAAGGTAGGTAAATACCTATTAAATAATTCTTTTAATTTAAAAAAGGTTAACTTTAACATATTTTTAAGAGAGATAAAATACCTAATAATATGGAATATATTATACACTCGAGAGCAATGAATCCGGGTCACTTAAAGAATCCTAAAAATCTCGGAAACTAAAAATGCTAGGTTAATGCAATAAATTGTATTTAATAGACAATGTAATACTCCTTAAATGAAGGTATTAAAACTTCTTAGTTATTGTAAAGTTATATCATAAAAAAATCAAATTTGAAAAAGGGCCACTTTCGAAGATGGAACTACGAAATTACAGCATTTGGTGTTGCTTTTGTTTGTAATCTGTCATTTATGTGGGTACATAAACCATGTTGATAGTGCTCTATATTCATTAATCAAGCTGAAATTATGTCGCTTACGCCTGAAGAATGCACCAGAATACTTACAATGCTGGAAACCGGCCGGAGTCAGCGCGATACAGCCAGGACTGTCGGTGTGTCGCTGTCAACAGTACAAAGAGTTCTCCGACGTTACTAAGAAACTGGTTCTAACCTACGCAGACCAGGAACGGGCAGAACCAGGTGTACCACAGCACGAGAAGACCGATACTTGGTGAACACCATGCTTCGAAATCACTTTCTCACAGGAACTGAACTCACCAATCAGTTTCGACGCCTCGGAGGAAGTAACCCAAGTGCATGGACAGTAAGACGTCGGCTTGCTGAATCTAACTTAAAACCCCTTAGACCTGCAAACGGCCCTAAACTGGAGCGTGGGCATCGTATTTCGAGACTAAGGTATGCCCAGAGCCACGTAAATTGGAGTATTGAAGATTGGTCAAAAGTTATGTTCTCCGACGAATCAAAATTTATGCTCTACAAGCACGATGGAAGACACAGAGTGTATCGAAGACCAGGGGAAAGATTCAAGCAAGCATGCATCGAAGAAAAAGTAGCCTACGGTGGTGGGTCTGTACTTGTGTGGGCCGGAATTTCTTCTGAAAGTCGCACAGAGCTGGTGATCATAGAAAACGGCTCTTTAACTAGCGTAAGATATGTGGAAGAAATCCTCAATGATCACGTTGGTCCATTTATGGTCAATTTAGGTGAGGATGCTATATTTATGCATGACAATGCCCGACCTCATACAGGTAGGATTGTGAATGACTACCTTCAAGAGATGAACATTACTCGTATGGAGTGGCCAGCGCGCAGCCCGGATATCAACCCGATCGAGCATGCTTGGGACGAGCTAGGCAGATGCGTAAAACAACGAAACCCTCCCCCAATCACGCTTCGTGAGCTCAAAATTGCTCTCACAGAGGAATGGGAGAATATTCCCCAAAATCGTATAAGGAACTTGGTGTACAGCATGCCAAACCGCGTAAACGCAGTAATGGAAGCACGAGGAGGCAATACGAAGTATTAAAATTCAAGAAAATCGTAATAAAGTTCAAAAATTTCATGTTTCCTATTTTTGTTTTAAGGAGAGATCGGCAGTTTTTTCTTTATGTAATTTTGTGTTAATAAAATGTATGGTGACTCATATTTTTTTTACTTTCATTTAAGGAGTATTACATTGTCTATTAAATACAATTTATTGCATTAACCTATCATTTTTAGTTTCCGAGATTTTTAACATTCTTTAAGTGACCCGGATTCATTGCTCTCGAGTGTATAATCTGTGCTAATACGAAGCGACTGTCGTCAGCTTTCTCGTATTTCCGCTTCTAGTTTTCGTATTCCTAAATACACGATTATAGAGTTATACCATCAAAACAGTCAACAACATTTTAAAAATGGAATCAAACTCTAAAGCAACGATCATAAAATGATACAGCCTAAATAGTATAAACATTCGCTATGTCACGGTGTTCGAAATTCAAAAAGGGGGACACGCGACGCGCTTCATCAGACAAATTATACAGTAGCGCACACGAACAGGCGAGGTTAGCGCACAGGTGAGAGCAAAAATAACCTTGATGCTACGAAGAAAGCGCCCGGAACGATCGGCGAGATTCCAATTACATAGAATACGGATAAACGTAAGGTGAAGTGAAATCACCGAGTTGAACCTCATTTGCAACAGTACTGCTTGGTAAAAAAGTCTTGAAGTGGAGCTATTATTTCTGCATGTTGGCTACAATGTCAAAACGTCAAATACTTTTATTTTATTGAGTACATAAATGACGTACGATTCGGCGGGAAACTTTCAGACAAGCGTCACATTGTGTTTTAATAATTTTTCAAAACTAGTGTAATTTTGAATGTTTATGTGTAATTTATGGTGGATTATTAAACATAAAGGTTCGACAACGTGCAAAAGTGTTGGAAAGTGATAAAGCGCAGTGAAACGCGAGTTTTTGGGTTTGTCGACGAATTCCACAGCAAGCCCTAGTAAGGTACCACCGCCTTACTAGAGTAGAACTTAGTCCAAACTTGGACATGGACATACATGAATACGCTGCTCATATGAAGAATCATAACATGAAAGTGATTTATATTTTCACAACGTTGACTTTGGCATACTCTCAAACCGAGAAAGTCCAAGTACAAGAAGAAAAAAAAAAAAAAAATGACGTACATACGACAATGAATAAAATGTGGAACGGGGTTTTTGGTGGGAACGAAAAGAGGTACTTAACGTAAACATTCGAAAATCACAAGTTTCTTGTAAGGTTCCACACAATGTGTAGGTACTGTACATGTAAAAAGTGATATAATACCTAATGGCGTCGTAAAACACGGCTTTTCTTGTTGCTCTACATACTTAGCTACTCCACAAAAATGTCCAGAAAAATTTCCACCTCATTTCTGGAGTAAAATTTGGACAAAATCTGGTCATAAATTAACCTATTGGAATAATTTTCAGGGGAGGCTGAACATTATTAAGAATATCTATATAACAGGGAATAATCAAATGACTTGGGCAATATTCTCAAGAGTTAAAGCGCAAGAAGAAACGAAATATAAGTAACCGCCATTTTCTTTTTACTCTATTTTACCAAACTGTAGTTTGCTGCCGTTACCAATGACATGGTGATTTGAGTTCATTAAAAATTACTGTAATCTTTATGGCTTACAAAACTGCTTCGGTAATGGTTTCTCGTCAAATTACTGAGTTATAAATTTAAATGATACTGGTGTTTTATTGTTTCTGAGTGCGAAATTATTTTAAAAAATTACAGCCTTGGCATTTTATAAATAGGTAGGTACTTTTAAAAGTCTAACTTAGATAATTGATTTTTATGCATAATATCAGGGTCTTTGTGAATTGGTTGTTATTGTTTTACAAATTAATTATTCAATTAAATTAAAAGTTAATTAAAATGAGCAATTTAATAATACATCCGGTGTTCTAGTTTCATTCAAAATAATTTAAATATTCCAAAGTCAAATCGTTAGAGTTCTTTTCCACCAGAAATTTCCATTCTACGTTGCTATCTACCAATAACATTCGTCGGTCCACATGTAACGTTGACAGTTTATTTGTCAAATTTTGTGCGACTGACGAATATGATTGGTGGATATCAAACACATCCGTAGCAACGTAGCATAGCACATCTTTGGTGGAAAGTCAACCACAAGACGTCAAAATAGTCCATTTTTGTTTACGTGAATATAACGTTATTCGAATCATTGCCATACAATATTGTCGAGGTACGTCCGTACTCCAACTTTCTGATTATATTCCTCTGTGTTTACCAGACTATATATAATCTATACTTGTAACAAATTTCAGCCAGGTCCGTTTTTCCGTTAGAGTGTGAAAGAGTAACAAACATACGCATAACCACACTCACAAACTTTTGCATTTATGATTAAAGTACAATCCCGATATTGTAGTCGCTGTCTAGGGAGAGGCCGCGATGGCGGTCTCGGGAGCCTTGAGGCTATCCCTCCGAGGGCCTACCCGGTACCCGGAAGTGGTAGGAGAGGGATTTCCAAGCGTCTAAAAAAATGTGTATTAGGATGATTGTTAATAAAATAATTATGAATGATATTTCGCCAAAATTAAGTTCATAATGAAAATTATAAAATTTGTCATGTAAATTACAACGCTCATTAAAAATAAAACGTTAAAATGTCAACTATACAAAAATAGTTAAATAATTAACGAACAAATTACGACTAAAAACATTTTTGTAATAAACAATAAAATTATACGTTGATTTTTACTTATAGTACTTAGATATAAAATGAACACGAATAACAAAACCACGATAATGTAAAAACATTAAAATAACGTTAGTACGTACGTAACTACTTCGTAGTAACGATGTTTTACACTTTTTTTTATAGTTTCTCATAAAGGACTTATAAATTTATTTTCCTGCTTATTTTCGGGATACAATTTGTAGTAATCTATTTAAGTTTACAGTAACCTTTTGATGACAATTTTATCACTCGTCCTTCAGCAGGCACGTTCCGTGATCTTTCGGTTGCCATTGCCAGTAAAATGATAGTCGATAGGTAAGTCAAGGTTTAGACCTTATTTCAAAAGTAAATACCGTCTGTTCCTGCCCATTTCAACATACCCACCTAACCTACCCCTACTTATACCTGCTCCGCCCCCTTAGGTTATTCGTGGTAACCATGATGACCAATGTAACACATATCCAGCTCTAAGCTGAAGCCTTGCACATTCTGAACCAGGCCCTATTCGGCATGCTTATGTTAAAATACTTACCATTTTCTCCCACCAATTTTCAGCCAAATCGGTACAGCCGTTCTTGAGTTATAAATAGTGTAACCTTATTTCTTTTTTCTTTCTACAATACGAGTATCATATGTTAGTACTTATTTAAATGCATGAAGTCAAATATTTTTAAATTATCATCACCATCACTGCAATACGGCCCACCACCTATTACGTGAGAAAAAAATCAGACAAGGTGAAATATGGTCAAATGGTCATGTAATATGCCTCTGCCTATCCATTCGGCGTAGGTATGTTCTACGATAGTTTCAGAGTTAATCGAATGCAAAGCTATAAATCTCTATTATATCGATATACAATCAGATAATTTAAGGGCTTTCAAAACCAGATGCCGCCCATCAATTTCCTCTTCAAACAATCTCTAAAGTAGATCGGTCACAAAGTGGACGAGTTAACGGTCACTGATACATTCCTTGACTGTAACGGGTCAACTTGACTACTGTACAATGATGAGGTTGCACATTTGAGTGACATTTACCGGTTCTTTGTTAAGTTTAGTAAGGCAGGCAACGGGAGACCGCATCTATTTATTAGGTCAATCAAAGAAAGCAGCTTATGACTGGCCTAAAGTCCAGTAGTGGACAGTCATGTCCACTACTGGATGTAAGGCCAGTTACCCTGACCATACGAGTTGTACAGGGTTTATCCAAAATTCTTTTAGTGTCTGTCTGGGTGTCTGTTTGGAGTTGATGCAAAATCCAGTGAAACAATTTTAATTTTCCTATTACTTCTTTTCTTCTAAAAGAACGGTGATCAAGCCCCTGCTGTCCTCAGGCATGGAGGCCGATAGTCTCAAAGGGATTAACCTTTAAGTATGGACGTGGAGTCTCACAGGCTACACGATGTTTGCGTTGTGTTAGTTTCACCTAGTTCCCCCCACTCCCCGAGATTGAGCGGCTCAGTAGCTTTTGATTCAGTTGTAAAACTACCAACAAGGGAGGAGTTTGCGTCTGCCGATGAATATTACGTGAGTAATAACCGTCAAAATATTGACCGGAGCCTGTCAGGCTACACGTCCCTTGGTGCCCTATGATGTATTTTATAAGGGCGATAATATTTTTTCAGATTTTGTAGTACAAAATGTCAAAAAATAGTGAAGCCGGTAGTTCTAAATCAAAACGACCATCAACGAGTTCTGTTCAGGACCCTGAGAGAAAAAAAAATCGCGCAGCAGATCCTTCTTTCGAACAAGAAGTGAGTGAGTGGTTGTTAGCTTTGGATCAGTCTGACAATGAAGAGTATATTGAAGATTTTTTATATTGAAGTCCAAACTGACACAAAATCATGAGAGTGACAAATGTAGAATCTGTCCTGCGAAAAAACACAGAATGACTACTCATGTTTGTGTTCGGTGCAACAAACCTGTGTGTCCCCAATGTTCTAAAACTTTGTGCACCGACTGCCAATAATAAGTTCCAGGAATAAGTTTGGCTGTTTTAATATCTAAAATTGTAACCTAAGTAGATTTAGACTAAAAAGTGCCATAATTTTGGATTTTATAATTTTTATAATTTTCTAAATATAAATATATTATTTTATACACATTATTTTATTGCTAAATCCCATAACTTTAATATTGAATCAGTTTTAAAATGATCTAACATCAATTTCCCCAAAAGAAATGTGTGTGCATATAGGAGCCTGTGAGACTCCACGTCCACAGTTGTGTAAAGAAAAAATGACGTCCATACTTAAAGGTTAAGACTGAAGCGTCCTCACCGAATACTGCTGATCTCGGATGGGAGAGTAAGTACCTACGCGGGCTTTTCTGCTAAACATATAAATTAAAGGGAAAACAGGAATCTACCTAATACTTGCTAATACGGAAAATGGAAAATCGTACCTAACTACTGTCCACCGACATGCTTTCAAAATCACGACCGTTCACGACCGCATTAAAATGAAACTATTGACAATTATTACGATGTCGTTAAATTTCATAATTTTGGAGTAATTCAGCTATTGAATCCTCATAAATAATTATGTAACTAACCTGGCCCGCGTGCTAATTAAATGTTATCTCGTACCCGTATACCACAGAAAATTGTTCATGAAATACAAATCTAAGAAAAAAATCAGCAAAAATGATTCAAGAGTTACAGCATGACTCTTTAACAACCGTTGAACAAAAAAAGTATTCGATTTTTTTTTTCAAACCTTGCCCTAATAATACATTATGCATTCGTTCAGAAGTTATGCACGTACATACCTATATTTTTATTTATACTACTCGTACATACCGAGTTGCAGGTCGGGTTTTCCTTTTGAATAACTCTATTTGCTGATAAAAATTTTAAATAAAAAAATAGAACCGACTTCATACAAATCTTTAAATATAAAATTTACCTAGCACATAGTAATATGTATTTTGATTTATCAGATTTTATTCAATATCATATTGAAGTTGGCGCCAAGTAAACCAAAAGGTAAAGGCTTAGGTAGGTATTATTAATGGCTCCTCCTTTTTTGAAGTCGGTTAAAAACTGCTTTAAAATCCGTTGAGTAGTTTAAAGATCTAGAGACATCCTTCCGGGAGCTTACCCGGCGCCCCCGGCCATATTCAGTGGTAGGGTACCATGTTGTTTTAGTCGGTAAGAGTCCGGCATAGCATCCATTAGGGATTTTCTTACGTAAAATAAACGCACATATTGGATAAAGCGTTTTTATTTTATACTATGTAAAGACATACTAGATGGATTATATAAATAATATTACTTTATTTAAAACGTTAGGTAAATCAATGTCAAGGCTTGTTTTCGTAATTGTAATGCTAATTATAATGTTTCATAAAAAAAATATTATTTAACACACATTATAATTATTATATAAAAATTAGCTAATTAATTTAATAACTTTAATTCAAATTTCGTTGCATATTTTCAATGGCCTTATGTACCTATACCTACTTATTTGAATTTGATTTAGTTTGTGAATTTATAACTGAACTAGCGGACGTCACGCGGTTTCACCCGCGTAGCTCCCGTTCCCGCGGGAATACGGGAATAAAATATAGCCCATGTTCACCGGGTAGAGTGTAGCTTCCCAACAGTGAAAGAGTTTTTCAAATCGGTCCAGTGGTTTCGGAGCCTATTCGATGCAAACAAACAATCAAATTTTTCCTCTTTATACTACTACTACTTTACATATCCTCATAGACATATATCCTCTTTATAATATTGGCAAAATCAAGAGACAAAATCGTTCAAACTCTTCCAAAGGATAAAAATATAGCAGAACTTGAGTCACGCCTCCAATTCCACAAGAGATTCATGGTGGGTTCGCAGACTGGTCGAGCGGGGTTGGGTAGTATCCGGAGACAAACAGATAAAGACATTACAAAATCTTTTCTGGAGCAGGATGAGAGCGATGCCTGGAGATGCAGAATGAATGGCTTACTCTGGGCGAATTTTGTATTACCATGGCCTTGCAGTGGCGTTACTTATTGTACGACTGGTCGCCGGCTTTGCTTAAGTTCTACCTGAACGCGTTTCAATTGACCCTCCCCGACCAAAGTAATCTGGTCAGGTGGGGAAAAGCCACAGATAAAACATGTAATGCATGTGGAGAAGCGATTGAAACTGCTAGGCACCTGCTGGTAGGTTGTAGGACGTTACTAGACCGGGGTCATTACTCACACCGACACGATAGGGTATTGGAATTCATACGTGAGGCTGTCAGTTTGGCGGTAGCGAGAGCGAAAAAGGGATTAACCACAAACAAAAGAAATGACATTGCGTTTGTAAAGGAAGGCTGTTCAAAGAAAGTACCTCAAAAGCCATACTCAATTTTGATGGCTGCCGCCGATTGGACTATACTCTCAGACACGTATGAAAAACACTACAAAATCCCGGAGGATGTATGTGCCTCGTCATCCAGACCCGACATATTCCTGTTTTCGAGGATACACAGGCGTGCGTTGCTCGTGAAGCTGACGGTCCCGTGGGAGACCAACATACCGAAGGACCACGCCATGAAGACAAATAAATACTTTGACTTGACCAATGAGTTAACCAAAAATGGCTATGTGGTTAAACTCTATGCCGTAGAAGTAGGAGCAAGGGGAATTCCAGCTAAATCCCTGTATAATTTATTTAAGGACCTTGGATTGCCAAGAGCTTCAGTAAGCTCTTTACTAAAACGAGTATCCAAAGCGGCATTGATAGGATCTTACCAAATCTGGTTGGGCAGGGGGGGGAACATTGTTGACGGTGGAAGGTGATCGTTTATGCGCATAGTAAGGTGGCCACCCTAAACCTACTCGAATGGGTCGCAAGTCCCAGACGCCGTCGGGGTGTTCCCCCCTGTGCCACGCTATGGACTCGGCGCCCGCACGGAGAATCCATGGAATGCTAAGAATACGGCCTCTTTATAATATTAGTAGAGATTAAGTAAATAATTCGTTATAGATGGTGAACTTATTACCGTGTTGAAATGAACAAGGGCAGGTTGTGGCTACTTACTGTTGAAAAATTGTCAAACCACTCATAAGACTTTCAATTTTTCTTAACTACTTCTATGTTTTAATGGCAACCGGGACCAACGGTTGTAGCATGCTTTCGAAAGCACGAAAACGCTCGTAAATGGAAATACCACAATGCGGTCAGCGGTCAGCCATCTCATGACCAGCCATAGCGTAAAATGCTTAACGTATTATCGTTTACAGAACACTGAGTATGAGTACTTAAATTTTATGATCCAATATTAAATAACTGTCTCAATTAATAAACTTTAAATATGTGAGTCAGTACATACATAAATCAAGGGTTTAACTTTGTTTTGCTGTTTATTTACAGTGCAATATTTCAATAAAAACCAGCCAAGTGCGAGTTGGACTCGCACACGGAGAGACCCATCCAAATAAGCAAAAAATTAAGTTTTATGTATGGGAGAACACATTTTTTTTTCGTTCTTAGTACCGTATTTTTGTTGTTATACCGACAATAGAATTACATCATGTTTTTAAGTGAAAATTCAGCTTTAAACTGTCCAGTCTGATGACAGATAGACACTGAAGTCTCAGTAGCTTACTTCCAGAATACTGTTTTTACCTAAGAGTATATATTAGAAGGTACTTACTCACTAAAATATACTCGGTTTTTACCCTCTGGGTACCTACGTAACTCTGGGTTTTATTAGTGTACTTACTATTTCTAGGTGTAGGTATTTGTCATCAATCGATTTGTTTTTGCCGTCAAAGGTTCTTTTAATCTATAGTTTCCTGTTGTCATTCGTTTATAAATCAGCTAGCAGATCACAAGTGAGATATTATATACCTACCTATTTGTGAAAGCGTAGATGCTTTCACAAATAGGTACATAATCTGGATTCGATGTCCATGTCAGATTTTTCAAAAGGTATACCTAGGCATAGACTTCTATCACGTTATATGCGTTATAATTCTATGGGTATAGGTATATACCCAACTTGAATACATTCATTTATTTTGTGTTATCATCAAAAAATATCAAGCCATTTTATCAATTTCACTTTCGTAATACTTTCGTCGATTTGAAGAAGTGAAATTTTTATATTTACAAATGCATATCATTCAAACAGATCGGACATTTTTGATTCAAAAACGAAAGCTTGTGTATTAACTTGGCATCGACACTAATCCACATTGGATCGTAGTTGTGATAAAAATGTAAAACAATGGCAACCGTTCCATTGGACGAGCGGCGCTTGCGCAGGTCGAGTTGCAAGCACGCCTAGGAACTATCCTGTGTTGTGAAACACTAGTATACGATAAATTATATTAATTTTACCTTTTTAAATACAAAAATAGACGATATTAATCTTTGGTGAAAACCTTGAGGGTTGCGTAAAAATTATAATTGTAGAATGTCTAACAATTAGCGCCGTACGCGCTAAGCGTTCAGTGCTGCTCTAGATCAATTTGATTCTAGAAATAGGTGAGTAGATTATTATGCAGAGTAAGCACTTTAAAGTGGCAATGAGCTGGTCACATCTGTAAAAGAACAGATGACTGATGAAGAAAATGAGTTCTGGAGTGAAGACCGTGACTTGCTAAACATGGGAAAGGACGACTGACGACCTATAAAAGATAGCAGGGAGGGACTGGATGCAGAAGGCGCAGGACCTTGTAATGAGGCTTGAATTGGGAGAGGTTTACGCTGCAGTGGACTGCCATAGATAAATTTGATCTATTTTTGCATTGACCAGACGCGAATGAAGTTGTAATGTAACCTGTATAAGATAAGTATATACTTAATATAGGGATAGGGGTATTAACATATTTTTTTTACAGTTGACATTAAACGCGTGATAGAAAGCCATGTCTACGAGGCAAATAGCCAATTTCGTACGTACACATTGAGTATCACGCTGCTGAAAACACAGTACCCAGAAGGCAATCTACACACAACCTACGCTCGGGCTACGTACACATCAAGACACCGCTCACGGTTCAGACACACGAGGTCAGAGGACTTTATAGGTATTTCGATACTTTGAGCGCGAGTGTGCGTAGCTTCTTCTTCTATCGTGTCAGTGATTCACTAAATTGACTTTCAAATAGTATGGGCATAAAACTCTGCCATCTTAACCGCATTGTCAGTGGCCTCGTTAAGATCCTTCTTAGTGCAGGAGACGGGGCACAGGGGACACGAAAGCAAATGCAACATGGACTGCATTGGGGCTCCGCAGTCACATGCGGTCAAGCCCGGGTCCCGCATTCCCCACCTGCATAAGTTCTGTCTAGACCGGCCCACCTGAGTACGCAAGCGGTTGAGCGACCTCCACACCGGCCATTGGAGGTCGTGTCCGGGAAGTAGTTTTTCCTTAGGTGGTAAGAAATCAGTCGGTGGTGGGAGTCTCTGTTTCCACAGAGAGGTTCTGATCACCTCGGGTTGCTCACTTGCGGCTTGCGTCTTGTGCATGAAACTCTTTCGACTTTTTAAGCGGACTTGAGTTGGTTGGTATCCGTATAGGCAATGTCGGGGGTCTGTTTCCTGTTTTGCCTTCTCCAGTCTGCAAGCGGCGGTTCGCCGTGTAGAAGGTGGTGCGATGCCCGCTAGTGGGTAGAGCATGGTAAGGGGAGTGCGTAGCTGAAAGTAGATATGAAAAGTAGTCCTGGGACATCCTTCCGAGGGCTTATCCGGGGCTCCCAACCGTAGGCTGTTAGGCGTTACGTGAGGTTTGTTAGTCGGTAGAAGTCCGGCATAGCATCCATGAAGGAATTTCCCTCATGTTAAAAAAAAACAAGATATGAAAAGTAAAGTTGGTGACATGTGATTGCTTTCCGTACCTTATAATTTTTAACCGACTTCAAAAAAAGGAGGAGGTTCTCAATTCGTCTGTATGTATTTTTTTTTATGTATGTCAAGCGATAATTCCGTCAATTATAGACGGATTTAAAAAAAAAAAATTTTGTTGAATAGGGGTTACTTCTGAGGTGGTCCCATTTTCACCAGGTCAGGATCTGATGAAGGGATCTAGGAGAAAACGAGGGCAACCACCGAAAATTGTAGGGACAACTAGTGTGCTTGTTAACTTTTTAATTAAGTGCTTTAATGTTCTACACTTTAATGAAGGTATGGCGTCGATCTGATGATAGAGTCGAAAGACAGTCGAGGGCATTCCTAAACAATTTACAGCAGTTATCTTGTGTTTGGGCTTGATTGATTTGTATTGATGAGAACTTTACACCTAGATTGATAGATCCAACTTCAAAAAAAAAAAAGGTCTCAATGTTTTATGTATGTTCACCGTCAATTATATTTTTTGTTGAATAGGGTTTACTTCTGAGGTGGTCCCATTATAACCAGGTTAGGATCTGATGATGGGATCCTGGAGAAATCGAAGACAACCACCGAAAATTATAGGCACAACTAGTACGTTTGTTAACTTTTTAATTCAGTGCTTTAATGTACTACCATTAATAAAGGTCTGGAGTCGATCTGATGCTGGAACCAAAAGAGATTCGAGGGAATTCCTTAACGATTTACAGCAGCTACCTTGTGTTGGGGCTTGATTAATTTGTATTGATGAGAACTTTCACCTAGATAGACATATTTTTCGGTTCACCCGTCACTTAAAATAATGAAAAAAAATTTTTCAATAAAAAATACAAACGACTTCCAAGAAATCCTGAAAAAAAATTTACTTAGCACAAAGTAATATGTAGTTGATTTATCAGATTTTATTCAATATAATATTGAAGTTGGTGCCATGAATAATACCTCCCTAAACCTATGAATTTACTTGGCGCCGACTTCAATATGATATTGAATAAAAAATCTGATAAATCAAAATACATATTACTTTGTGCTAAGTAAATTTTATTTTTCAGGATTTCTTCGAAGTCGGTTGTATTTTTTATTGAAAATTTTTTTGTAACAGTACGCTCAACCTTTCCTATACACTCTACATTCAGATTTAACCCTAACATTGTGCATTCGTCCATAACCTATCATTGAGGGTCATCATTGTACAAACAAATGGGGCAACAGTAAATAATACTTAGTATATGATATTGAATGTATTAACCAAGTTTATAGGCTATTGTTTGGCGCGATCGTGCGAACACTCTTTAGAATTTGCTCTACTAAGTGCACTTGAAAACTGTGAACGAGACATACTTATTTAAAGTGCATTGATAAAATAAGCTTATTTACTATTTGTAGATTCTTAACATTTGAATTATAATTTTAATTTTAAAGTGAAAAAGGCAACTTGGTTCCGACCGTATCAAATTACCCAAAATCCTTCTCTGTGTTTTACATAGATGATAAATAGTGCCAAAAGCATTAAGCTGCCAAGCGATGGTAATGTGCTAAAAGTATTAAGCTATTGAGCAAATCTGATACCATTAAATAGTTTTCCAACCATTTATAAAATGTTTAAACTCTGTGTTTTAAACTATTAAAAAACGTGTGTTCTCTTACAACCTGGCGGAGCAAGAAGAGGCACATCATAGGGCCGCCAACTTGAAGACTACTTTCGATAGTCTTGAGATTGAGATCGCTAAATAGATCGTCATTTCTTCCCATCGGCCTAGTGAGAGCTAAATCAAAAAACTCTTCATCCATGAGGTTTGGTGAGCTAAATATATAAAAAAAGAAAACCGTCCAAATGCGAGTCGGAATCGCGCTCAGAGGGTCCCGTACCAAAAAGACAAAACATCACGTTTGTTGGTATGGGAGCTACCCTTGATCCCCTCTTTTTTTCTGATTGTAGTAGGTAGCAACAGAAATACATCATCCATGAAAATTTCTGCTCTCTGACTATCACGTCTTCCTCAGAAGACGTGACTTTGCTGTACGTCTGTCATGAGGCTATATCTCAATATAGCCTCATGACAGACGTACAGCAAAGTCTCATAAAAAGGGTCACGTTTTTACTCTTTGAGGTACGGAACCCTAAAAAAAACTTACCAACTAGGAGGTTATTGACATTGCATACCTGAAACAGTAAAACAAATTATAAATTTAGTTAAACAAGAAACCCGTTGAAATTCAACTGTAATTCGTAAAAAATAGCTCTTAGCGTCAAAAATCAACAGTAAATCGTAAGAAAAAAATAACTTTATACACTTTTTATTTTATTTCTATTATTTTTTTGTTCTGAATATAAATCTTTAACCGTGTCAAATTTCACGTTTAAATGTTCTCGCTATTTTCTAAAACGGGGTACAAAATTTTCGCTTCATAAATAAATAATATCAAAAATCGTCGCCCGCTTGATGGAAAGTTATGGTAACGTTCGAAGATTGACGACCCCTATCACAGCTAGAAAGTGAAAATTTACAATAATTAGTTTACTTGATTAGTACCTATTTTGCATAAAACCTTAATGCCGTGATACTTTGACAGCGAAATTTTGGTGGTGTGGCAAGAAGCAATATTGAATCTTACTGTGAATTTAACCGTACCATCAACAGCTATCATGATCATACTTATGCTTATTCAGGTTAAAAAAATCGAAAACCCAAGGCGAGCTTTAAAAGGCAATAAATTACTAGATTTTGAAGCCTCAAGTTTGTCTTTCCTGGTCCATCCTGGGATCGTTTGGGAATCCTGGGATGGTTTTAGAAGGTTTTTCAATGAAACATTATTTGATTCTTAGATAATTTTGATTATTAAATTCTTACATTATAAATAAACGTACCAACCTACTCCCCAAAGACAACATACTTAGTAAGCCAACTAATGGATGAGGTCATGACGAAAAGAAGAAAAACACAAAAACAAAACCCTGTGCCAAGCCTTCTGTACCACTTCCACAATAATTCCAAAAACCCTTATAAAATAGAATTGGGAGAGACGTATGTCCAGTAGACGTCCACCCGCCAGATCCGACGATCTAGAAAAGGTCGCAGGGGCAGACTGGATGCGGAAAGCGTTTGTTGCCTCTTGTCTGCCTATGTGGTGCATCAGGTTGTGATACCGCCTGCGGTGCTGGAGGTCGTGGGTTCGATTCCCACCGGAGACAAATATTTGTGTGACCCATAAATGTTTGTCTCAAGAGTCTGGGTGTTTCTATGTATAATACCCAACAAACAAATACGTCGTATAAGTCTTGACTTGTACGACCTAAAGTTGGATAGCAGTCTTACAATGGTAATGAGATGACTACCAGGTCCTATAGATGTCTTTAATGCAACTAATTAGTCGTGCGACGAATATGTCATAGTCAACTGGTATTAGCAACGTTGGGGAGACTAAACGATACGACGTTATATTACAGTCTTAGCTAAAACGTTTGTACGACAACGCAATAGTCATACTAACGTTATAGTCCAATAAACGTTTTGAACACATCAAATTATGTTTTTGGAAAACCTTTATACGACATTTATACAACGTGGATGTTATATAGACGTTTTCATAGTGCCGTTTATATAACAATCAGTACCTTGTTTTACAGCGGTCAATTAAATACTCTTAAATGACTGGGTTGTTTATTGACGACTCAAATATAACCTTTATATTACATGATGTCCGTTTAAAGTCCTGTCCTGACTTTAATCAAACTTGCAGTCGCATTTAAGTCAGGTTTTGACTTTATAATGATTAGACGGCCATATTTACGGAAGTTTGATGAATTTTTCCTACGAAAATGGCTGTCATGGCGACCATCATCATCATCATCAGGTCGTACAGAGGTAAGTGTGCGACAAAAGCAACATGTCAGACATTTTAGAAAAAAAAACTATTTTTGTTAATGAAAATATAATGATTATAACACAAAATTACGAGGGGGCATGAAAATCTGAATAGTATTCACATAGGTATATTATCATTAAACTTTAGTTTCCAGTCAAACTAAATAGCATGAGAGACAGATAAAGTAAGCAAGATATGAAAATTAAATAACACTCACCTAAGCTGTATTATTTATTTTACACTAAAATAAATCTTCGAACCACAAACACGTTGCGACGAACATTAATATGAATAAGTCGTACAGGTGTTGTCACTTGACTCAAACAAAACGTTTTAGTCATTCAATAACACCTGTACGGCCCCAATACAACAAACGAGTCGTTGTAAAGTTAGGATGCGACTACTGCGCGACGAAAGTGGTTATCACATAACATTTGTACGACTGTTGAATGACGTTAACGAAGTTGGCTCGAGCTTTCTGTATGACCATTATACGACCATTTAGGTCGTATAACTGGGGCCATTTTCGCGTTTAGTAAACGTTATTATAACGTTAGTATGACTTTATTATAGCGATGTATGGTATTCAGATAACGTTTACTTAACCTTTATACGACGTTAAATTGTTACTTGGGTATGCATGTATTTAAAACTATAAGTATTAATATCCGTGGTCTGATACTCATAACACAAGCAGGTTATTCCTAGCTTACTTTGGGATCAGATAGCGTTGTGTGAAATGTCCGTGAATATTTATTTATTTATTTAAACACAATCTTACTAATATTACAAAGGCGACAGTTTGTGAGTGTGGATGTGTGGATGTTTGTAACTCTTTCACGCTCGAACGGCTGAACGAATCTGGCTGAAATTTGGTACAGGGTTAGATTATGGTCTGGAATAACACATAGGCTACTTTTTGTCCCGGGAATAAGTTCCCATGGGAAACGGGAAAAGGAACAAATTTCACGCGGGCGAAGTTGCGGGCATCAGCTAGTAAGTAATACGCAAAAAATTTTTTTTCGCATAAATAGTACCTACTTATCTAACCTACTTTAGTTCTATAAATACATAGGTATGTAGGTAGGTACCTACATTAAAAAATACTTAACTTGTTTCCATACCAAACACTACAATACGTTTTATTACCGCAACAAGTACACAAAGGTTAAATAAAAAGTATTTAATCGGTTTAGAGAACTATTCGCGGCAACGGTATTGATTAAGAAAGGTGTAATCCTCAATATTAAAGTTAGATAAAATTGTACTGGCTCGTGCAAGCAACTATTGAGTCATGTTTTGATGTTTTTCTTATTTATGTTTAGCAGGTGTGACCTGGTTGATATTCTCTATAAAATCAAGGACATGATAATCTAAACACAATAATAGAAATATATATTATCTAGACATGTTGACATTTTAAACATAAAGTGTGATACGACCGATGTACACGAGTAGCGCTCTTGTGTGTATGTGAAAAAACTCGTGTTGCAAACGTCCATAGGTAACCACTTTCCAAGTGAGCGGAAAGCTTGCCACCTTATTAAGTAGTATAAAAAAAACACAGCGTAACACTTTTTTTTATGTGTGGCAATCCTACATGGATGCTATGCCGGACTCCTACCGACTAAAACCACACAATGCCTTACAATAGTCTATGGCCGGAAGTCCCGGGTTAACCCTCGGAAGGATGTCCCAGGGCTCCCGGCAGACTTTGGCTACCACCGCGGCCTCGCCTAAATGGTTCGGGTACTATCCCGCGTCTGGGCTGTTTGTTCGGGTGTTACCCCGCTACTTGGGGAAGGGGGGATAGTTGGGTGCTATCCCACTACTATGAGGGGCGAAGAGACATGCCAGTGTCTTGGCCTGCTTCTGTAAGAACGACGAGCAGCCGACTGGCCGTTCTCAGGCCCTCAGTCAAGGAGGCCGATAGTCTTGGGCGAGCAGCAACCGGCGACGACCTCGTCGCCGACTGCGAAACTCGGGAGGGAGATTTCTCTCCCGCTCCCTCCCCGCTACACAGCGTAACACTCGTTAAGGCCGCGTGGGTCAGATTTTGAGTTTTTTGAAACAATCCTAGTCATAAAGTAAAGGGTTTTTAAATCTGAAAAATATATATATAATAGTTAAGGATATAAGCTAAACATATTCCGAGCCCGTTACACGATCCAATAAATTTCACTAGATAGAAAAAAATCCCAAAGTTGACTCTCTCAGAAAAGTTTTTTCAATACTGTGGCTAAACTATTAACATTTTATATATTTTTTTTGCACTCAATTAAAGGTATTAAGTTTTTATACACATTTTCCGAGCGTTTTTCTATAAACAACTATTTACATAGTTATCATGTACGAATATCTACCAAACGCAATAGAATTGCGCCGCTGACGGCCGATCAGTCTCGCCCTGGCGCTTGTGGAGGCAGGACCTGTGTCAGTTTTTTTCGCAACTATTTCGTAATTATTATGCCAAATTACGTTGAAATCGCGCCACAGTATAAAAATATCAGTAATGGGCAAAATGTAATTAGATTAACCGTTACAAATACATACGCGACTCATGGTAAAAATGTGGTGATCTTTTACTTTTTAAGTGTTTTCACGACATGGTAACCAGCTACCTAATGCATTAAAATGTCTTTTTTTTTTTGTTTAACGTGAGGGAAAATCCTCATAGGATGTTATGCCGGACTCTTACCGACTAAAAAACCTCACGCCACGCCTAACAGCCTATGGTTGAGAGCCCCGGGTAAGCCCTCAGGAAGGATGTCCCGTGACTCCATGCATTAAAATGTCTACGAATTACATGATAATTTCGCAATCCAACATGGCGGCCACGCCGTAATCACAAAATTTCATGATGGGTATCGTTTAAGGGGTTTTTTGGTATGCTGAGTACGAAGTACGTGATAATTTTGCGATCCAATATGGCCGCCGCGCCGTAATCACAAAATTTCATGATGGGTATCGTTTAAGGGGTTTTTTGGTATGCTGAGTACGAATCACGTGATAATTTTGCAATCGAATATAGCCGCCGCGCCGTAATCACAAAATTTCATGATGGGTATCGTTTAAGGGGTTTTTTGGTATGCTGAGTACGAATCGCGTACTAATTTTGTAATACGAGATGGCCGCCGCGCCGTGATCACAAAATTTCATGATGGGTATCGTTTAAGGGGTTTTTTGGCATGCTGAGTACGAATCACGTGATAATTTTGCAATCCAATATGGCCGCCGTGCCATAATCACAAAATTTCATGATGGGTATCGTTTAAGGGGTTTTTTGGTATGCTGAGTACGAATCGCGTACTAATTTTGCAATACAAGATGGCCGCCACGCCGTAATCACAAAATTTCATGATGGGTATCGTTTAAGGGGTTTTTTGGTATGCTGAGTACGAAGTACGTGATAATTTTGCGATCCAATATGGCCGCCGCGCCGTAATCACAAAATTTCATGATGGGTATCGTTTAAGGGGTTTTTTGGTATGCTGAGTACGAATCACGTGATAATTTTGCAATCGAATATAGCCGCCGCGCCGTAATCACAAAATTTCATGATGGGTATCGTTTAAGGGGTTTTTTGGTATGCTGAGTACGAATCGCGTACTAATTTTGCAATACAAGATGGCCGCCGCGCCGTAATCACAAAATTTCATGATGGGTATCGTTTAAGGGGTTTTTTGGCATGCTGAGTACGAATCACGTGATAATTTTGCAATCCAATATGGCCGCCGTGCCATAATCACAAAATTTCATGATGGGTATCGTTTAAGGGGTTTTTTGGTATGCTGAGTACGAATCACGTGATAATTTTGCAATCGAATATAGCCGCCGCGCCGTAATCACAAAATTTCATGATGGGTATCGTTTAAGGGGTTTTTTGGTATGCTGAGTACGAACCGCGTACTAATTTTGCAATACAAGATGGCCGCCACGCCGTAATCACAAAATTTCATGATGGGTATCGTTTAAGGGGTTTTTTGGTATGCTGAGTACGAATCGCGTACTAATTTTGCAATACAAGATGGCCGCCGCGCCGTAATCACAAAATTTCATGATGGGTATCGTTTAAGGGGTTTTTTGGTATGCTGAGTACGAACCGCGTACTAATTTTGCAATACAAGATGGCCGCCACGCCGTAATCACAAAATTTCATGATGGGTATCGTTTAAGGGGTTTTTTGGTATGCTGAGTACGAATCCTATGGCGCCCATATTGGATTGCAAAATTATCACGTGATTCGTACTCAGCATACCATGAAACCCCTTAAACGATACCCATCATGACATTTTGTGATTACGGCGCGGCGTCCATATTGGATTGCAAAATTAGTACGTGATTCGTATTCAGCATACCAAAAAACCCTTTAAACGACACCCATCATGAAATTTTGTGATTACACCGCGGCGGCCATTTTGGATTGCACAATGATCCCGTGATTCATACTTAGCACACCAACTTTAGAAAACTTTAGAAATTTTTATGACCAGCTATTATGTAATTTACATTTTTTACGCAACTGTAGCAAACGTACGCAACGGAAACTCTCAAAAGAAATGAAATATCCTAGTTGTCGAAAAATGTTTCGTTGCTGCTAAGCTCTTATTCGCCTTAGCGTGATGTTATATATTTTGGTATTTTTCAAAAATGGACATTCTGTTAAGAAACTCTTGAAATTCAACAAGCAGTCTCTTAGACTCTAGAGTTAGAACAACTAAACAAACAAACAAACTCTTTAGCTTAAAAATAATAGTATAATATACATAATTTATTTACGATTAACTCATTTATTTTTATTTACGAAACTAATAAATCACTACACTTAATAAAGTTAGATGCATTTACTACGTCAAACAAAGTTAGCATGCAGTTTCTTTCTACTATACTGTATACTGTGGCATGAGAGTTGACTGCCGCTGCCGGCGCGCGGTGTGTCTTGCGCCCGGGGCGAGGGGAGCGCCAAATGCCTACTTGTGCGGGTTAACCGCCCCTTAATGTAAAAGCTTCAGACGACCACCAATCTCAAGAATGTAGAGCGAAAGAAGATTTACCAAGTTATCGGTTTAATACTTATATATTAAAAGAGACTTGATGCTAAAGACGCAGGCAAGACCGTGTGAAGTGAATTGGGAGAGCCATCTGATATTATGCTGATTTGATGAATTTCGTAACATGGTAAATAGTAGGTATTATGGTAGACGTTAAGTCAAAGTTACTTTCAGGCGTAATGAAAAATAGAGAATTCGCTTTAAAAGAAAGAGAACGGCTTACTTCACCACGAAAATTATAGCTCTTTGTAAGTAGAAGCGGTCTTATAAATCTCTTTAAACGTATCAAGGTAAACAAATATGTCTGCATGGCGTCTTGTTTAATTTTGACACAAGATATAGTACACTAATCTACATACAAACGACTAGATTTATAGCGGGAACTGCCGAATAATGAGTATTTCTTACAGCATGTGTTAATAAGTTGACTTGCATTTTACGATGTACATTTTTAAGCCGTCTCTTGCGCTATAGAAATAATGTCTGTATTACGGGACTTATAAGCGTAAAGATAACGGATACTTTAGGGCATCTCTCACGGTGTATTAGCATAAAGACATACAGTCACGGCATTTTCGTCGATGTGGTACGCAAGGGAAAAAGGTTCCACATTTCACCATTTGTTTTTATCCTACGTAATAGGTGGTGAGTCTATTGCCATCCTTACATAAACAGCCGATTATTCCTCAGGTGACTAACCTGTTAACTTTTTTAAACCGCTTAAATTGCCTTTAGGTTGGCTTAACCGGCCCCAGACACGTACAATATTATTGACTCAATAATATTGCATCAATATTTATTTCCGTTCGAATAGTCTTTTCAAACCTCAATATTACCCATACACGGTCAATTTATTGCTATATTGATCAATATTATTGTACGTGTATGGGGCCGGTAATGCCTGTCATATTATTGGCAACCGAGTGACCGCCCGCCCATCTGAGAAGCAGCCATAGTAAAAGATGCTTTAATTAACGCAATGAAACAAACATCCTAACATCCACACGTACAAAAAGTAGCATTTTTAACAGGTATTCAAACGACAAATAATCAATAGAACGTTATCATAATTTTTAAACGAATTATTAAGTTGCCATTGTCTACGTTTTTTTTTCATAAATGTCAAATGAACCATGACACTACTAGTTCCGTTTTCACAAAACGTTTTGTGCACGAATTAGAGAGTATTTTGGACGGATGTAGTGACGCGGTTGAATATGCATGAACGGAATTAAATTCAAGGATTAATTACCTACTTAAATATTCGAGTGCACACTGCAATAACTCTTTACGTGCGATAAAGTTTGGATACAAATACTAGTTTTATAAATTTCGCGGTGTGAAAGTTAGATAAATGAATTTTTCATCATAATTTGATTTTTTTCAAACTGATTACATACTGGTTTGATTTGATTGATGATTTTAGATACCATCTGTTTGTTTTTTTAATATTTATTTGAATCTTTGGCTTATAAATGATACCATCTGATCTGATTTGCATATAGACTGCATAGAATTTTTGAGGTGGTATCAGGGAGCTTCCGTTGGTAGAGCATCGGTATTGAATACAAGTAGGTACAGTATTTTATATAAAAAATAAAAAGTTTTTATTTTCACATTAAATCAACTCAAATTTATAATAGCTTCATACGACTATTTTTTGGCACAAACTTTGAACCGAAATTCGCAGGCGTTCCGGAGAAATTTGAAGTTTTCAAAGGTTCAAGCCATAATCCTCACCAGGGTACCTTCACATCTCGGGAACCGCTTGTGGACTATTTCTGAGATTTGGCAGGTCGTTACGACTATTTCACGACTATTTTTTGGAACCTAAACCAATTCGATAGAATTTACCGTTTGCTTGCACCAGAGGTGAGGGTTACAGCTTGACGTTCAAGCCATAATCCTCACTAACCTATAGCTATAACGCCGAAACTATAATACGACTATTTTTTTTACATGTACGACTATTTACGACTATTTCACGACTATTTTTTGGCGTTGTCAAAATTCGTTTTCATGGAGATTTCAAATATGAGGATTACAGCTTGAAGCACACCAGGAAATGGTTTACAGCAAGTTTATAATTGAAATTTGCAAGTGCGTTACCTCTTGGTAACACAAAACAATATTGTGTTAATTTCTTTGGAATCTAATGATGTCTTATTTTGTTTGTATTTTTTTAACACTTATACACGCACTCATATAAACATACGCATCATCAAGGGCCGTGACGTCACTTGGTAGGTAATGTAATGACGTAATGATGTCATCATCTTACTGCTGTGACAGTATTGTATTTAAGATACATAGTTTTATTTACCTACCTTAAATACAATAATTCAATGCACGTTTTGATCTGACTGTACTAACTTACATCACGTACACGTATTCTCAATTAATCAAATCCATACTAATATTATAATCCATATCCATACTAATATTATAAAGCTGAAGAGTTTGTTTGTTTGTTTGTTTGAACGCTAGGATCTCAGGAACTACTGGTTGGATTTCGGAAATTCTTTTACAGTTTGATAGTCCATTTATTGAGGATGGCTATAGGCTATATAACATCACGCTAAGGCGAACAGGAGCGGAGCAGCAATCAAGAATGTTTCGAAAACGGGGAATATTTTTTACCGTCTGAGAGCTTCCGAAGCGTACGCTGCATAAATGGTTAAAGTTACGTAAAAATTGTGTACTACAAAATTGTTTCTCTTAAAAAGTTCTAAAAAGAAGTCCGCGACAGCATATATGTCTATCTTTAAAGGTTCGCTCACAATAACCTAATTTGTCTATCTCTTAAGGACCGCTCACAATATTTTAAAACTGTAGAGTTTGTTTGTGCTACGATCTCAGAAACTACTGGTTGCATTTCAAAAATAATTTTACAATTTAATAGTCAATTTATTGAGGATGGTTAATGACAATATACCATCACGCTAAGACGAAAAGTGGCGGAGCAGCCGTGAATAATGTTTTGAGAACGGGGAAAATTTCTTTCTTTTCTGAGCTTCCATTGCGTACACTGCGTAAATGGTTAAAGTTACGTAAAAATAGTGTATTATAAAATTGTTTATCTTAAAAAGTTATAAAAAAAAGTTCTTGATAGCATATGCCGACCTTTTACGGTTCGCTTACAATAACCCTCATAATAAGTTTTAAAATATGAGCGAGGCGATAACGGCTGTAATCGTGGTCTGCAGTGGTAGCCAGTCAACTGAACAATAAAAACCGGCCAAGTGCGAGTCGGATCCGTACCAAAAAAAGGACGGGCGGAAGTAAATGCAACGGGAAATGCGAATTTGTGCGGGTCAGCTCTAATGAACATAAGCGACGCGACGGGAAACACGATGGGAAACATTATATCACTGAATATTTATACCACACTTCTCTCTTTCTCACTCCCATGTGACGCAAACGAAGTTGCGCGGGTCAGCTAGTCATTTATAAAACAGTTTAGTAGCCCTCTACTAATTGTCGATACTTGGTGCTACGCCTTCCGCTTCTAGTTCGTTCCATGCGAAATTATTAACCTATCCACAAAATCTTCAATTGGCTTAACGATTAACATTTTACCTAGCATCTGAGGCTGAAGCCTTCCGTGCCATCTGAAGCACGGAAACTCTCGAAAGTGCCACAAAATTTTCCTTTTCAAAACTGCACGTAAGATGCTTAAACCAGTAAGTAGGTAATCGTATACAAAACACTTAGGAAGGTTCTAGGTGTCGAGGAACTGTTGAGAGTCCTGGGGTATCCTTTCGAGGGCTTAATAGGGGCTGTGTGTGGGTGTAGGCTGTGTTAGCAAGGTTACGAGTCGTTTTTAGTCAGTAAGAGTCCGGCATAGCATCCATGTAGGATTTTCCTCACGTAAAAAAAAAGAATGTGTCGAGGAGTGTGTATTCAACTGTGATTCTACACCAATAAGAACTTAATTCATTGTTCGAGTAAAAACCCTTGGAGACAAAAAAAAATGGAAAATTAAGAGGGTTTTTTTGTTAAACGTGAGGGAAAATCCTCATGGATGTTATGCCGGACTCCTACCGACTAAAAAACCTCACGTGGCTCCCAACAGCCTATGGTTGGTAGCCCCGGGGAAGCCCTCGGAAGGATGTCCCAGGACTCCCAACAGACCTTAGGCCGCCACTGCGGCCTCGCCCAGGGGGTGGTTCGGGTGCTATCCCGCGTCTTTGGGGGGTTTCGGGTGTGATCCCGCTTCCAAGGGGGGGCGTGCGTGGGTTGCTCACGTCACGCTGCCGTCATGGGCCTGCTTCTGTAAGGACGGTGAGTGACCCTCTCACCGTCCTCAGGCCCCCGGTCATGGAGGCCGATAGTCCTCGGCGAAGACATGTCGGCGGCACCCAGGCCGCCGACTGCGGAACTCGGGTGAGAGTGGAGAGTTCTCTCCCTTACCCGCCCTGCCACCTCCTTCACGAGCATGAGCAGAAAGAGGCGGCGCAATCCCACTTACTCCCGCTGGAGAGCATGGCTCGCACCATGGTCTCGAGCGAGAGAGTGTCCACGTCCAGACCCACTACGAGGACCTGGCGCTGTTGCGCCCACGCCGCGCACTCCACCAGCGTGTGGAGCGCCGTGTCATCGCTGCGGTGCTCGCAGTGCTGACACTCGACCGTGGTTTCCCGGTGTTTTCGCCACAGATACCTACCGAAGCTACCGTGCCCGGCAAGCATCTGTGTCAACCGGTAGGAGAGAGCACCGTGTCTCCTCTCCAGCCACTCATACATGACCGGTCTGACAGCCGCGATTGTGGCGAATCCCCCCTTTGGTTGCTCAAGTCGCACCTTCCATGTCTCCACGGTTTTCTAGTGGAGCAGGGACCGCTGGGCCTCGATTTCTCGATAAGCAGGCCTTTGGCCCCGCTCCAGCGCCTCCTTGCGCCATCTGAACAGTGACGCAAGGGCTCTCGCTTCCAGGTCCCACGGAGGGGTCCCGGCTAGGAGACATGCCACCTCACCGGAGATCGTGCGTTATCCTCTTATTACCCTGACGGCCATCACTCTCTGCGGGCTCGGCAATCTAGCCACATTGCTGGCCGTCAGGGTCTCCGCCCATACGGTAGCCCCGTATACGGCCATGCTTCGCACGATCCCCAGGTACAGTCTCCTGTAGGGAGCGTTGGGTCCCCTGATGTAGGGCATCAGCCGCGCGAGTGTTCAGTTTTGGGAAATTAAGAGCCTAGAAATCCTGAACCTCGATTGATGGGCAAACTGTTTCGGAATCTTAAAACTCGGAGAGAATTCATCAAATCTCAAGGAGTTTCGATAGAAATAGAAGTCTATGAATTCTTTCGGAATTTTTAGGGTTATACCTATGATGGAAGTACCCAAGACACGTGACATTATATTAGAAATCATTAATAACAACAGTACTCATCACCATGACACCAATTATCGAACAACGGCCATCGATCGCAGCCTACTTGCCCCGACCTCGGATGCGCGAAATAATAAATATCTATTAAACAATGGGATTGCGCAAGAGTACGCACCATTGGGTGGGATGATCGCCTTCATGCGTATTCAGTGTATGACATGTAATGCAACTTGTGTTCAACTTATCTAATACCTAGTAGGTACTTATACTTAAAAGTATTGCTCACTGCACGTTGCTTGCCACTTCGCCTGCGTGGAATTTGGTTCCCGCTCCTGCTTTCCATCAATCAATCAATCAATGAAATGAGCCTATCGCAGTCCACTGCTGGACGTAGGCCTCTCCTAACCCACAATACACGGCCCTGCGCCTTACGCATCCAGTCCCAGCCTGCGACCTTTACCAGGTCGTCGGTCCATCTTGCGGGTGGACGTCCTTCCCACGTTTGCCGAGACGCGGTCTCCACTCTAGAACTCGTTTGCTCCATCGGCCGTCGGTTCTTCTGCAGCTATTTATAATAAGGCTTTCCATGGGAAAAACTTTATGAATGAAAATCCTCAAGGATGCTATGCAGGACTCCTACAGGTTAAAACAACACATTGCCTTAGAACAGCCTACTATCGGGAGTCCCGGGTAAGCCTTCGGACTAAATACCTTTCCTTGAAGAGTTAGGTTAGTGAGTTATTCCTCTGTGAATATTAGAAAGGTTACGTTGATCAATCGTTGTTATGATACATACGGAGACAAGAGTCACAATGGTACTGCTTATTTGTAAATATCTACCAGTGCGGAGCGGAGAGGGTGAATAAGTTCGTATATAACGAAGGGAAAATACTCATACAAATAAAAGAGCGTAGAATAGTAAATAAAATAGTGTCAACTGTATATACTACGCCCCCTGCCTTCCGTTGCATCCCACACCTCCAACCCAAGCCCTCTAAACAGGTCTTCCATATTTTCATACAAACTTTCATTTTACAAACTCGCTCTTCGTGCAAAAAAATCTTAAATAAAATATTTAGAAAAGAAACTTAATGAACTTAATAAGGTAATACTAAATACTAGATTATAATATTACGAATGAGAACTGTGGCATATTATCTATTATAAAATTTTAAAAAGTTCAATAACATCTACATTTTAAAATGGTAATGAACTCTAAATTTAAAATGCAAAATCAGCTTTTTTCTGCAACTCGTTTAGGTATTAAGTATGAATATTCGTCCCCGTAGAGCGGAATTTCACTAACTGACATGAGGCTAGTTTTGAGATACGGGCGTTTAAAGTTTCAATAAAGGAAAAAAAATCATAACTTTTTAAATAAAATGTTTATTGAATTTCTTTACTGAGATTCGATTAAAGTAGTTAATTTCATTGTATTGTACATCAGACATAGGATAATACTTTTGTAATTTACGAGTAATTTAGTAAAATCAATGTTAGTTAGTTTTCGTACTTTTAAATATGTCATGGAGATTATCTTAAATGCCTTTAATTAAATATTACTTAAATGAGAGTACTAACTGAATCATCTAAAGTGATTTGGTGATTTATTACTTGATATTTTAATCACCATTACGTGTTTTATTCAAAATGCTAAACTAAAAAGAAGAATAACTAGGAAGAAAATAGACAGTTAAGTCAAGTACACTCGAGAGCAATGAATCCGGGTCACTTAAAGAATGTTAAAAATCTCGGAAACTAAAAATGATAGGTTAATGCAATAAATTGTATTTAATAGACAATGTAATACTCCTTAAATGAAAGTAAAAAAAATATGAGTCACCATACATTTTATTAACACAAAATTACATAAAGAAAAAACTGCTGATCTCTCCTTAAAACAAAAATAGGAAACATGAAATTTTTGAACTTTATTACGATTTTCTTGAATTTTAGTACTTCGTATTGCCTCCTCGTGCTTCCATTACTGCGTTTACGCGGTTTGGCATGCTGTACACCAAGTTCCTTATACGATTTTGGGGAATATTCTCCCATTCCTCTGTGAGAGCAATTTTGAGCTCACGAAGCGTGATTGGGGGAGGGTTTCGTTGTTTTACGCATCTGCCTAGCTCGTCCCAAGCATGCTCGATCGGGTTGATATCCGGGCTGCGCGCTGGCCACTCCATACGAGTAATGTTCATCTCTTGAAGGTAGTCATTCACAATCCTACCTGTATGAGGTCGGGCATTGTCATGCATAAATATAGCATCCTCACCTAAATTGACCATAAATGGACCAACGTGATCATTGAGGATTTCTTCCACATATCTTACGCTAGTTAAAGAGCCGTTTTCTATGATCACCAGCTCTGTGCGACTTTCAGAAGAAATTCCGCCCCACACAAGTACAGACCCACCACCGTAGGCCACTTTTTCTTCGGTGCATGCTTGCTTGAATCTTTCCCCTGGTCTTCGATACACTCTGTGTCTTCCATCGTGCTTGTAGAGCATAAATTTTGATTCGTCGGAGAACATAACTTTTGACCAATCTTCAATACTCCAATTTACGTGGCTCTGGGCATACCTTAGTCTCGAAATACGATGCCCACGCTCCAGTTTAGGGCAGTTTGCAGGTCTAAGGGGTTTTAAGTTAGATTCAGCAAGCCGACGTCTTACTGTCCATGCACTTGGGTTACTTCCTCCGAGGCGTCGAAACTGATTGGTGAGTTCAGTTCCTGTGAGATAGCGATTTCGAAGCATGGTGTTCACCAAGTATCGGTCTTCTCGTGCTGTGGTACACCTGGTTCTGCCCGTTCCTGGTCTGCGTAGGTTAGAACCAGTTTCTTCGTAACGTCGGAGAACTCTTTGTACTGTTGACAGCGACACACCGACAGTCCTGGCTGTATCGCGCCGACTCCGGCCGGTTTCCAGCATTGTAAGTATTCTGGTGCATTCTTCAGGCGTAAGCGACATAATTTCAGCTTGATTAATGAATATAGAGCACTATCAACATGGTTTATGTACCCACATAAATGACAGATTACAAACAAAAGCAACACCAAATGCTGTAATTTCGTAGTTCCATCTTCGAAAGTGGCCCTTTTTCAAATTTGATTTTTTTATGATATAACTTTACAATAACTAAGAAGTTTTAATACCTTCATTTAAGGAGTATTACATTGTCTATTAAATACAATTTATTGCATTAACCTAGCATTTTTAGTTTCCGAGATTTTTAGGATTCTTTAAGTGACCCGGATTCATTGCTCTCGAGTGTATTTTTGACATTTAAAGTAAAAACCGGCAAACTAAACAAAATTAACTAAAAAAGTCGGTAAAAAAAATGGTGAAACTGCCTATTCAGCAATTACTGCTCAACTTCTGACTATGGTTCGTTCTTCATTCGGTATACATGGGGTTATAGTAGAAAGCACAAGGGTTTGAGAGGTTAGTTTCCTGCCACACAGAGTACTGAGTCCCAGTGGGATTTAACGTCTTAACCCATCAGATACGGAGCTTAGGCGCGTGCAAGAGGTCTGCTTGCAGGCGTTCCGTTCTTCGGCGTACATGGGATTGACGGTCTTGTCGCTGAGAGTGACGGGGCTAGCATGCCCTTTGCGTCCGTAGTAATGGAATATTAGTTGGGTTCAGCAGTGGTGAGGATCGTCCAGTCCAGAGATCTTGAGATGAAGTGGGTAAAACTGGCACATTCGCAGCGGTCGGAGAAGACATCTGGGGTACTCGCTGTATCGGTCGTTAAGGCAAATGTTTGTGGCCGCCTCGTGCCGGTTGCGCTCCAGAGAATGGCTCCTACTCTGTCTTTAGGCTGCATGTGAATTATTATGTTGTTATGAATTCGATGTACGTGTGCCCATGATTTGGACGTGCTGTCCACGCGTTTGCTCTCTCCCATGGTCTGATCCAAATAGTACGCGTGATCACGCGGATACCGAAAAGGTCAAATCCTAAGTAGCTGTCGAATTGTCCAGCTCAAAACAGTGAGCGTACCATTGAGTTTGTGTGGGACTGTCACCTCGATTACTTTTAGGTCATCGCGAATTCTTCTATCAGCACCATAAGGTGTCTGCTGTAGCTACAAGATGCAAACTCGTTCTTGCGTCGAATACTACTCTCTACTTTGGCACACCTTTATACAGTGGAGAGAATCTTTGCCAGGATCAAGCACTTCAATAGATATCTTAACCTCACCGTAAAAACGTGTTATGTACGCTAAAAGGTCACCCACTGTGTCGTGTAACAGTAGCAATGGCCCATCATAGCATTAACGGATATTCATCATTATGTTGTTACAATATTTGCCTACTTAACACAGTCTTCGACCTGGGAATTAGTTGTAAAGATGTTAATAAGCATGCCAGTTATTTGGCCCTTATATTGGTTTCCCGGTGTTTTCGCCACAGATACCTACCGAAGCTACCGTGCCCGGCAAGCATCTGTGTCAACCGGTAGGAGAGAGCACCGTGTCTCCTCTCCAGCCACTCATACATGACCGGTCTGACAGCCGCGATTGTGGCGAATCCCCCCTTTGGTTGCTCAAGTCGCACCTTCCATGTCTCCACGGTTTTCTAGTGGAGCAGGGACCGCTGGGCCTCGATTTCTCGATAAGCAGGCCTTTGGCCCCGCTCCAGCGCCTCCTTGCGCCATCTGAACAGTGACGCAAGGGCTCTCGCTTCCAGGTCCCACGGAGGGGTCCCGGCTAGGAGACATGCCACCTCACCGGAGATCGTGCGTTATCCTCTTATTACCCTGACGGCCATCACTCTCTGCGGGCTCGGCAATCTAGCCACATTGCTGGCCGTCAGGGTCTCCGCCCATACGGTAGCCCCGTATACGGCCATGCTTCGCACGATCCCCAGGTACAGTCTCCTGTAGGGAGCGTTGGGTCCCCTGATGTAGGGCATCAGCCGCGCGAGTGTTCAGTTTTGGGAAATTAAGAGCCTAGAAATCCTGAACCTCGATTGATGGGCAAACTGTTTCGGAATCTTAAAACTCGGAGAGAATTCATCAAATCTCAAGGAGTTTCGATAGAAATAGAAGTCTATGAATTCTTTCGGAATTTTTAGGGTTATACCTATGATGGAAGTACCCAAGACACGTGACATTATATTAGAAATCATTAATAACAACAGTACTCATCACCATGACACCAATTATCGAACAACGGCCATCGATCGCAGCCTACTTGCCCCGACCTCGGATGCGCGAAATAATAAATATCTATTAAACAATGGGATTGCGCAAGAGTACGCACCATTGGGTGGGATGATCGCCTTCATGCGTATTCAGTGTATGACATGTAATGCAACTTGTGTTCAACTTATCTAATACCTAGTAGGTACTTATACTTAAAAGTATTGCTCACTGCACGTTGCTTGCCACTTCGCCTGCGTGGAATTTGGTTCCCGCTCCTGCTTTCCATCAATCAATCAATCAATGAAATGAGCCTATCGCAGTCCACTGCTGGACGTAGGCCTCTCCTAACCCACAATACACGGCCCTGCGCCTTACGCATCCAGTCCCAGCCTGCGACCTTTACCAGGTCGTCGGTCCATCTTGCGGGTGGACGTCCTTCCCACGTTTGCCGAGACGCGGTCTCCACTCTAGAACTCGTTTGCTCCATCGGCCGTCGGTTCTTCTGCAGCTATTTATAATAAGGCTTTCCATGGGAAAAACTTTATGAATGAAAATCCTCAAGGATGCTATGCAGGACTCCTACAGGTTAAAACAACACATTGCCTTAGAACAGCCTACTATCGGGAGTCCCGGGTAAGCCTTCGGACTAAATACCTTTCCTTGAAGAGTTAGGTTAGTGAGTTATTCCTCTGTGAATATTAGAAAGGTTACGTTGATCAATCGTTGTTATGATACATACGGAGACAAGAGTCACAATGGTACTGCTTATTTGTAAATATCTACCAGTGCGGAGCGGAGAGGGTGAATAAGTTCGTATATAACGAAGGGAAAATACTCATACAAATAAAAGAGCGTAGAATAGTAAATAAAATAGTGTCAACTGTATATACTACGCCCCCTGCCTTCCGTTGCATCCCACACCTCCAACCCAAGCCCTCTAAACAGGTCTTCCATATTTTCATACAAACTTTCATTTTACAAACTCGCTCTTCGTGCAAAAAAATCTTAAATAAAATATTTAGAAAAGAAACTTAATGAACTTAATAAGGTAATACTAAATACTAGATTATAATATTACGAATGAGAACTGTGGCATATTATCTATTATAAAATTTTAAAAAGTTCAATAACATCTACATTTTAAAATGGTAATGAACTCTAAATTTAAAATGCAAAATCAGCTTTTTTCTGCAACTCGTTTAGGTATTAAGTATGAATATTCGTCCCCGTAGAGCGGAATTTCACTAACTGACATGAGGCTAGTTTTGAGATACGGGCGTTTAAAGTTTCAATAAAGGAAAAAAAATCATAACTTTTTAAATAAAATGTTTATTGAATTTCTTTACTGAGATTCGATTAAAGTAGTTAATTTCATTGTATTGTACATCAGACATAGGATAATACTTTTGTAATTTACGAGTAATTTAGTAAAATCAATGTTAGTTAGTTTTCGTACTTTTAAATATGTCATGGAGATTATCTTAAATGCCTTTAATTAAATATTACTTAAATGAGAGTACTAACTGAATCATCTAAAGTGATTTGGTGATTTATTACTTGATATTTTAATCACCATTACGTGTTTTATTCAAAATGCTAAACTAAAAAGAAGAATAACTAGGAAGAAAATAGACAGTTAAGTCAAGTACACTCGAGAGCAATGAATCCGGGTCACTTAAAGAATGTTAAAAATCTCGGAAACTAAAAATGATAGGTTAATGCAATAAATTGTATTTAATAGACAATGTAATACTCCTTAAATGAAAGTAAAAAAAATATGAGTCACCATACATTTTATTAACACAAAATTACATAAAGAAAAAACTGCTGATCTCTCCTTAAAACAAAAATAGGAAACATGAAATTTTTGAACTTTATTACGATTTTCTTGAATTTTAGTACTTCGTATTGCCTCCTCGTGCTTCCATTACTGCGTTTACGCGGTTTGGCATGCTGTACACCAAGTTCCTTATACGATTTTGGGGAATATTCTCCCATTCCTCTGTGAGAGCAATTTTGAGCTCACGAAGCGTGATTGGGGGAGGGTTTCGTTGTTTTACGCATCTGCCTAGCTCGTCCCAAGCATGCTCGATCGGGTTGATATCCGGGCTGCGCGCTGGCCACTCCATACGAGTAATGTTCATCTCTTGAAGGTAGTCATTCACAATCCTACCTGTATGAGGTCGGGCATTGTCATGCATAAATATAGCATCCTCACCTAAATTGACCATAAATGGACCAACGTGATCATTGAGGATTTCTTCCACATATCTTACGCTAGTTAAAGAGCCGTTTTCTATGATCACCAGCTCTGTGCGACTTTCAGAAGAAATTCCGGCCCACACAAGTACAGACCCACCACCGTAGGCCACTTTTTCTTCGGTGCATGCTTGCTTGAATCTTTCCCCTGGTCTTCGATACACTCTGTGTCTTCCATCGTGCTTGTAGAGCATAAATTTTGATTCGTCGGAGAACATAACTTTTGACCAATCTTCAATACTCCAATTTACGTGGCTCTGGGCATACCTTAGTCTCGAAATACGATGCCCACGCTCCAGTTTAGGGCAGTTTGCAGGTCTAAGGGGTTTTAAGTTAGATTCAGCAAGCCGACGTCTTACTGTCCATGCACTTGGGTTACTTCCTCCGAGGCGTCGAAACTGATTGGTGAGTTCAGTTCCTGTGAGATAGCGATTTCGAAGCATGGTGTTCACCAAGTATCGGTCTTCTCGTGCTGTGGTACACCTGGTTCTGCCCGTTCCTGGTCTGCGTAGGTTAGAACCAGTTTCTTCGTAACGTCGGAGAACTCTTTGTACTGTTGACAGCGACACACCGACAGTCCTGGCTGTATCGCGCCGACTCCGGCCGGTTTCCAGCATTGTAAGTATTCTGGTGCATTCTTCAGGCGTAAGCGACATAATTTCAGCTTGATTAATGAATATAGAGCACTATCAACATGGTTTATGTACCCACATAAATGACAGATTACAAACAAAAGCAACACCAAATGCTGTAATTTCGTAGTTCCATCTTCGAAAGTGGCCCTTTTTCAAATTTGATTTTTTTATGATATAACTTTACAATAACTAAGAAGTTTTAATACCTTCATTTAAGGAGTATTACATTGTCTATTAAATACAATTTATTGCATTAACCTAGCATTTTTAGTTTCCGAGATTTTTAGGATTCTTTAAGTGACCCGGATTCATTGCTCTCGAGTGTATTTTTGACATTTAAAGTAAAAACCGGCAAACTAAACAAAATTAACTAAAAAAGTCGGTAAAAAAAATGGTGAAACTGCCTATTCAGCAATTACTGCTCAACTTCTGACTATGGTTCGTTCTTCATTCGGTATACATGGGGTTATAGTAGAAAGCACAAGGGTTTGAGAGGTTAGTTTCCTGCCACACAGAGTACTGAGTCCCAGTGGGATTTAACGTCTTAACCCATCAGATACGGAGCTTAGGCGCGTGCAAGAGGTCTGCTTGCAGGCGTTCCGTTCTTCGGCGTACATGGGATTGACGGTCTTGTCGCTGAGAGTGACGGGGCTAGCATGCCCTTTGCGTCCGTAGTAATGGAATATTAGTTGGGTTCAGCAGTGGTGAGGATCGTCCAGTCCAGAGATCTTGAGATGAAGTGGGTAAAACTGGCACATTCGCAGCGGTCGGAGAAGACATCTGGGGTACTCGCTGTATCGGTCGTTAAGGCAAATGTTTGTGGCCGCCTCGTGCCGGTTGCGCTCCAGAGAATGGCTCCTACTCTGTCTTTAGGCTGCATGTGAATTATTATGTTGTTATGAATTCGATGTACGTGTGCCCATGATTTGGACGTGCTGTCCACGCGTTTGCTCTCTCCCATGGTCTGATCCAAATAGTACGCGTGATCACGCGGATACCGAAAAGGTCAAATCCTAAGTAGCTGTCGAATTGTCCAGCTCAAAACAGTGAGCGTACCATTGAGTTTGTGTGGGACTGTCACCTCGATTACTTTTAGGTCATCGCGAATTCTTCTATCAGCACCATAAGGTGTCTGCTGTAGCTACAAGATGCAAACTCGTTCTTGCGTCGAATACTACTCTCTACTTTGGCACACCTTTATACAGTGGAGAGAATCTTTGCCAGGATCAAGCACTTCAATAGATATCTTAACCTCACCGTAAAAACGTGTTATGTACGCTAAAAGGTCACCCACTGTGTCGTGTAACAGTAGCAATGGCCCATCATAGCATTAACGGATATTCATCATTATGTTGTTACAATATTTGCCTACTTAACACAGTCTTCGACCTGGGAATTAGTTGTAAAGATGTTAATAAGCATGCCAGTTATTTTGGCCCTTATAAACCAGTGATCTGTCAGGATAAAGCAGTGGTGGCAGTTTGGAAATTAAGGACCGTACTCACAATCTACAAGACTATTGACAGTACCTAGTTCTCAATCTGGCAGCCATATGATGTGCCTAGTTTAGCTCCGCTTGAAGAACCCTGGGTTACTTCCAAGTTTATATTGTTCTACAGAGAAACGGTCTTATGAATCCCTCAGTTCTGACAAAGATTCTCTCCACTGTATAACAGTGAAACCATTGCCTTGCGCAAATTTTATGGGATTGAAAATAGCGGGTGGGATTAGGTTATAGAGCTCTTCAGAGCACTCGCCGTGATAGACGCTATTTTAATGCGCTGCTCCATTGGCTCGAGGCTTCCCGCCACCTCAGAACAATAGATAATGCGAATAGGACGCCTTTGCACAGCGCCCAGTGTGTCCAGTAAGTGCCTCGAAGAGTCATTATAAAGCTAAAGGTGAGCAGAACGCGCAAACAGATGATTATGGAGGCTCAATAAAGCTGAATATCATTTTTATTGCTGAGCTCATGTCACACGTCAATACCGAGACGTTCAGATCGTCCTTCAGCATAATAATTGTACTCTGAAAAGAGGGGAAAGTTAAAAAAGTTATTTTTTAGCTATTACTCAGATTGTGATTAGCGGGCATTGAAATCGATCAGGCTTTCGCATCCCCATTGAGAAATGCGGTCCAGATTCTGGTCAAGATCTCTCCTCAGTGTTGGTTCACTCCACTGCTCAACGGGCAGAGAAACTCTATAATTACACCCGTTCAGAATGCTATCGTCTGCATAGCAATGTATGCTCCCAGAGACAGCATGTCATTGGCGTGCAGAACTAAGAGAGTTGGGGACATCATGTACCCCTGTATTACCCCGGCATTAAATTTCATAAGAAAGCCTGATCATCACGCAGGAACCGTTTATCCATTGTATCCCATCCAGCAATACAACGGGCCTCCGTTTTATTGCTGGATGGGATACAATCTTAGAGTATAGAACAATATTTACTCTGAGGATACAATGGATCGCTTTTTCATACGCCGAAAGTGTGGAAAGAAACGATGCATGCCACTATCTAAGGCGAATTGCGCGGATGCAACCTGCGGTTTCAAGTAATAACTAATCATGTTGAGAAAGCCATTACATTTTTTGAGATGTTGGTCTCATATTCATGAGGTATAAATTCATTAAATGATTTTAGTTACGTAAAAATTGGCGCATTTAAGACATATTTGTGTGCGAGAACTCACTAAAAGATAGTAGTTATTTATTACTATTCAATATATTTTGTTTTTACATAAAATGTATCAAATAAAATCACTTAATGAATTTTATTTTTGTATGTAAAGGCAAATCGACTCAGATATCTTAGAGTAAAAATAATGAAGTGCTCTTAATTATTGTTTTTAGTCAAGAACAGTGAATGAAATAATCCGTAACATATTTAATTTAATTTACACCTGTAACTTGTATTCCATAGTTGCGTTTTGGTGACTTTTCACATAAGCTAACTTTCTTATTTAGATAAATATATTAATGGCGGTCAGATACAAAAATTAAGAAAAAATCAGTGAGTGTGATGGCATTAATAACTAATTTTACCTAAAAGTGTCAGTTAGTTAAATTTCGCTCTACGGGGACGAATTATGATTAGGTTTTGTAATCATCAACATTTTAGTAAAACTAGTTGTACAGCCTCGTCAGCATCATTAATTCTCTTTTAATAGTTGCAGTCATTTCTTCACTGTAATCTTTAAGCCAAGTTGAAGGCCTTTTTTAATAAGCTCGCCAAATTGACGCCATTGAAAGTCATGACGACATTAAGCGATTGGGGACTACTCTCACAGTCTACAATTGACTATGGTCTTCAAGTTGACGGCCCCATGACCCCCATGATATGACTCTTCACGCTCTGCTTAAAAAACGCAGGGATGAGGGTCAGTGGTTGACGGATCTCTTAAAAAACTTCAACAGCTATGAAACAGCCGGTTCAGGCAGCGTGAAAGTATCACCATCAGCCCTGATGTTGTAAACATCCATAGGCTAAACCACTTTCGAACTTATGCTAGTCTACCGCCTCAATAGTATAAAAAAGCTTCATAGGATCAGAATAATAAAGTGTTGAAGCTAAGAAGTCGAATGTATAAAAGTCTTGCATCTTAATTTTTTCATTGATGAGCTAAAAAAGAAGACAAACCCCAAAAACGATGCAAATATCTTCAAACCTCTTGTAACTTCATTCATAATTTCACTATACTAGGACTGTCGTAGAAACGAGAGTTCCTCAATCCTAACTATGTGTATGACTATTTATCACAGAAGTTTGTCCGAAAACTTCTGCTAGTAACGGCAGATTTCTCAGCCAATAAAATGACAAAAGATAACAAGCAAAGGCATTACTCTACAGAACCTATAATAGCCAACTATTATTCCTAACATGCTATGGTAAGCAGGTCAATGACTCACTTAATCATGAAACCTCCTAAGGCGCCATAGCAAATCTACGACACGACAACTTATCACGACACTCGCGTAATTATTCAACGACATCCATTGATTTAGACGTCGTGAACATGACAACAAATTAGAAACTCCTTATTTGTTTAACGGTAAACGAGATATTGTAATGGTGGAGCCAATTTGTTACTGTCATATGTAATGAAGCTCTACCTAGCTTAGTGCTCTGTCCACAGAGTACCTACATTTGTCTTCAGTTCTGTCGGCTGTCACCGGCTTGTGTGGTTTTAACCGGTAGGAGTCCCGCATAGTGCCCAGTGTCAACACTGCGAGAACCGCAGCGATGAAACAGCGCTCCACACGCTGGTGGAGTGCACGTCGTGGGCGCAACAGCGCCAGATCCTCGTGGTGGGTCTGGACGTGGGGACACTCTCTCGCTCGAGACCATGGTGTGAGCCATGATCTCCAGCGGGAGTAAGTGGGACTGCGCCGCCTCTTTCTGCGAGCAGGTCATTCTAGTGAAAGAGTCGGCGCGGCGTCGGGGAGAGAACTCTCCCACCCGAGTTCTGCAGTCGGCGGCCTAGGCGCCACCGACGTATCTTCGCCGAAGACTATCGGCCTCCATGACCGGGGGCCTGAGGGCGGTGAGTGGGCTGCTCACCGTCCTTACAGAAGCAGACCCATGACGGCAGCGTGACGTGAGGAATTCCCGCACGCCCCCCTAAGAAGCGGGATCACACCCGAAAACGTCCCAAAGAGGTGGCAGCCGTAGGTCTGTTGGGAGTCCTGGAACATCCTTCCGAGGGCTTACTCGGGGCTCTCAACCTTAGGCTGTTGGGCGTTACGTGAGGTTTTTTTAGTCGGTAGGAGTCCGGCATAGCACCCATGAAGGATTTTCCCTTACGTTAAAATAAAAGGAGTCCAGCATAGTATCCATGAGGTTTTCACACTTAAAAATTATCATTGCTACGAGTATACATAGGCATCTTACAATACAGTCGGTCATGTAGTGGGTGACCGTTTATTGGGCGTTAATGGGCTTAGGAATGCATATAAGTATCATCATGGTAGCCTAGGTCAAGTTGAAGGTCTTACGGTAGTTTGAATATTTTCCACAGCTGCAGTTAGATTGCCACAACCTAACCCTGCACATTTCCACAAGAAGTTTTTGCTTTCTGTTACTACATTATCCTTCTCTCCAACATCTAAGATAATGAGACCATTGGTGAGTTCTATTTCTTTTACATTGCCGAAGCAACTCCATGGATCTGGCTCTTTCTATGTGACAAAGACTAGGGGACATGCCGGCCTCTTTTGCTTTAGCCATTCAAAAGATCATTTTTCTGTCGAACCATAGAAACTTGCGATGATCTACAAGCGGTCGCGTTTCTCTCCTCTTACAACCCCGGGTTCTTCAATGGAAACATTTTTTTTTTAAAACAAAGGATTGGGCCACCAACTTGAGGCCACTATATATAGTAGGTAGGCTTTCCCTCAGGTGGGCAGTGTCATTTTGGCAAATTTAGTCTGTAAATTGTAATATCTTCAATGTAACGATCAAGAAGACTACCACGGAAGCAGGAGTTTCCAACACGAGGTTGGTGGCATGGTTATAAATAATGTGTCAGGATGAAAAGACGATTAGAATCGTTTCATTTGAATAAAACGTTGAGGTTGTACCCACTTAAGTACATAAAAGAGAAAAGCTTCTGAATTATTTATTTCTTTTTTAGACTTTACTCGGCACTGAATTTAAATTGTATACCTAAGGCCGTTTAAAATTATATTATTATATTTGTAACATAACAAAACAACATTTTTTATTATCGCATTATACGCAACTACTGAATAAGCATTACTTAATTTTTTGTGAAAATATGTTTGTGAAGTTTCTTTAACTGTTTCTTATTTTTTTTTATCTGCTTATTATTTTTGCAACATGCCATTTTGCTAAATGATAGCTGGACCTAACGGTCCTAGCTCTAACTAAATACTTTTTGCATTGTAGCCTTTTTGCTGAAATATGTATGGTGTTATCATTTATCATAGGTACTGTTTGTCAAGCCACGATTTTATCCTCGAAGGGGTAGACAGATACATATAGTATACGCATACGTTCACATTGCAACGTATAGTCGTAGTAAAATCTGTTTTTTTTTCCACGCAAGGTGTCATTGGATGCCAAAGTTTTATTTCCTGCTATAATTTCACTATTTTTTGAAAAGAAAGAAAGAAAAATATATTTAATTCCGACAAACAGGTGGTAGGTACATTGAAAATGACTTATGATAAACTAATAACAAAGAAAAGAGAAAAAAAAGTACAAGTACTTAGAGTTAAATAAAATTAGCTTATTTCCACTTCACTCTGCTTCCCCTTCTGGAATACAAGCGCGATATACCTATATGTATTAACGTATAGGTATATCCGTTCAATGAATCATGCTATTTTCATAAGAGCTGACGAAACTAAATTGAATTTAATCAAGTACTACGTACCTATAATTTGCGCATACCGCAACATTATTGATTGAATTGCAATCTAAATTGGCGAATAATTAACATTTCAAACACAAACACTCTATTCTTTAACTAGTTACACGATTTTGCCAAACAAAAGGAAATTCCAATCGCACTAGTTATCGAATTTGGCAAACAAGTAGCAAAGTTGATAAACACTGTGCGTAATTGTGAAGATGCTTGCAAATCTTCGGTAATATGCTAATATTAGGCAGTGGGTATATTGTGAGACTATTCCCAACCACACACACATAAGGTCACGCCTTTATCCCCGAAGGGGTAGGCAGAGGCATATTATATGCCATATTTCACCGTTTGTATAATTCGTCCCACGTAATAGGTGGTGCCGTATTGCCGTGTTTAAATGGACAGGCGCAGGTTGTGACTGCCTGCTGTTGAAATAAAGCCTTCAACTTAGCTTAACGACTGCCATTTTACTGGCAACCGGGACTAACGGCTTAACGTGCCTTCCGAAGTACGGAAACGCTCAAATAAATGTCACAAAGTGATCACATGGATAGTCACTCATCCATGGACCGGCCATAGTGAAAGTTGCTTCAGTGATCGTTTACAGAACACTGAGTCCGCGGGGCCACGAGCGCTTCCCACCCACCCAAGCTCCTGTAAATCAGAATCTAATGGACCAGCTACACATCCATAATGTGTGGCTGTAGAGTAAGCAAAGACCAAGCCCAGGAAACTTACACCGAACTCGGTTAAGTCGCAAAAGAAGTTAAAATGACTTGGAGCTCGCATCGAACTTATTCAGTTCCCCTTAACAGCTGAGTAAATGCGGTTCCCCCGTTTGCAAAGGAAGGCAACTAGTCTTTTGCAAGTCTTGATTCAAACTTCATACCACAACAACCCTCGTCGCGGTCTCAAAACTACCAGACTACCAGTGCGTCACTGACGCATAAAATCAGCACAACACAAAAATAGTAGAAGCGCTCGTGGCTCGTGGCCCCGCGGACTCAGTGTTCTGTAAACGATCACTGCAGTAAGCAACTTTCACTATGGCCGGTCCATGGATGGGTAACCATCCATGTGATCACTTTGTGAAATTTATTTGAGCGTTTCCGTGCTTCGGAAGGCACGTTAAGCCGTTGGTCCCGGTTGCCAGTAAAATGGCAGTCGTTAAGCTAAGTTGAAGGCTTTATTTGCAACAGCAGGCAATACGGCTCACCACCTATTACGTGGGACAAATTATACAAAGGTGAAATGTGGGCATATAATATGCCTCAGCCTACCCCTTCGGGGATAAAGGCGTAACCATGTATGTATGTATGTATGTACGATTCAGGACGTCATCAAACCGCATGAACACAGTTTAATAAAACAAAAACTAATCTTAAACCATTGATAGCGTCTTCTACACGATTCTTAAAAGCCTGTATATTAAACCTTTTTCTCACCAGAGGCGAATACTCATCGTCCATTTTACTTTTACAACAAAGCATACTTGTACACCTAAGCTAATATTGAACGGCAGGTTTCATTTGAAAATATGTGTTCAAATGCTACGGCATTTAAACCGGCCACGTTAGATAACAAAACTGGGACAAACGTTAGGTAGTACTTTATTGAAACGTGTGGGCAATGTACTCGGCTACTCGGCTGCGTACCGTTCGTCATGGTGTTAAACGAATTAATAACTATATTTTAAGTACCAACCCATCTAGCTGACTTGGTAAGGTAGGTAAGATCACCGTCGAAAATGAAATTTAAAGAGTGTAGGAATTGAAAGAGACGTTCAGTATTTAAACCTCGATGATTTAGAGGGAGTAAACAAGCTATAAGCCAGCGAATTCGCGTATAGCTTGTAAAGCTGCGGGAGCTGCGTGTCATCGAGATTTTTTACCATCTGTTTTGACTATCCCATTGTATAGCACCGGCTAGCTTTTAAACTCCCAAACTAGCAGCTTGCATCGGGGCATTACGTGCAGGAGAGTGAGAACTGTAAGCTTCAAGCGCACAAACAGACTAACGCAGCAGGTCATGGCGAAGAAAAGGAAAACTTTATTCAAAAAGGTAAGGCCATCACCCTTTCAGAATAAATTTTAAGTTGCGATTCAGAATTTGCATATCAACACGGGAAGGCCGTCCGCATCCAACAGTCCTCGCGACCTTTATTGGATCATTTGCCGTCCTTATATTTGTAAACGGTTTAAAGTACCACTAATAAAATCATATGACAGAATGTTGCTGGTCTGAAGTTAGCAACCACAACTGCTGGTAGCCACGTAGTTGAATCGGATTGTTGTTGTTGGCCCGAGGTTAGCAACTACAGTTATTTTACGTGTGAAAATCCGTCATGTATGCTATGCCGAACTCTTACCGACTAAAATCACACAAATCCAGCAACTACATACGGTCGGAAGCCCCGGGTAAGCCCTCGGAAGGATGTCCAAGATTCCCAACAGACTTTCGCTACCACTGCGGCCTCACCTAGGGTATTTGGTTGATTTCTCGCGTCTTTGGGGGCTGTTCGGGATCCCTCGTCTTGGGGCGCGTAGCGTACGTGAAACGATTACGTCACGCAGTCGTCGTGAGGTCGCTGTGGTCGTCCCGCCTCTGTAAGGACGATAAGCAGCCCAACAACGGATTAAACCTCTAACCAATGTCACGTTTGTTGAGGCGGTTTTTACAACCGTGTAACAATCGCTTTGGCCTGGCTGAGAGTTACGGTACATGATCGCCACTCGAGTACCTTTCGGCAGTACTACGAGCAATATGTAACCGCCCACAGCCACAATTTAGATATTACTTAGCCATAATTATAGAGTTTAGGTGGTACATATTTTTTTAATGTTCAGTTATTATTGAAATAATTATTGTTAGAGTGACGGGATCACGATTGATGTGCTCTGTATCCCAGGTAATGATCCCTACTAGGTTATATTATAAATGCGAAAGTAACTTTTGTCTGTCTGTCTGTCTGTTACGCTTTCACGCCAAAACCGCTGGAGCGATCGAGATGTAATTTGGTATAGGGATAGTTCGAGGCCCTGGGAAGGACAGAGGCTACTTTTAAACCTACTGTGCAAAAGGAGGGTTATGATTTTACGATATAACGACTTCTACGCGGTCGAAGCCGCGGGGAACGTTAACGTTAGTAAGTTAGCTATAATGCCACAAATTGCTACCTATCTCAGGAACAACCGCAGTACCTATGCTTTTAGGGGGTTCGGACCCAAAGGGTAAAAACGATACCCTATTCATGAGACTCCGCTGTCCTTCTGTCTGTCTGTCTGTTTGTCGGTCACGAGGCTGTATTTCAGGAACCGTGATAGCTAGAGAGCTGAAATTTTCACAGATGATGTATTTATTGATTACTAGCGGACGTCACGCAGTTTCACCCGCGTAGTTCCCGTTCCCGTGGGAATACGGGAATAAAATATAGCCTATGTTCACCGCAAAGAGTGTAGCTTTCCAACAGTGAAAGATTTTTCCAATTCGGTCCAGTAGTTCCGGAGCCCATTCGTTACAAACAAACAAACAAATATTTCTTTATAATATAATATTAGTATAGATGATTAGATATGAAACAATGCCTTACAACAAACTTAAACCTCCGTACGCGAGGCTACTCGCACTTGGGCGGTTTTTGCGAACGAAGATCGCCAAGGTAAACCCAACGTCCCCACACATGCTAGGTTGACCTACGCAGGTAACCTGTCCGGTAGACCGTTTGATCTACCATTGCGTGTATGGCTAGCATAATAAGTTGCATTCTTAGAGTATATAAGAAGGTACCTACTATACAGGGTGGAATTTAAAGACGGTAGTTGGAGAGAAAGTACCCTTAATGTTGATAATGGCAAGTTTTGCTGAAAGGAAACATTCCTTTATTTTCAAAAGTAAGTAAAACTGCATTTAAAGATTTAAAAAAAACACCCGCTTGAGCCGGGAATCGAACCTGGGATTTGTGAAAAAAAACATTCTGTATTTTATGATACTAAGTAAAACAGTCTTTAATAAGGATCAATTTCTATTTAACAACATAGTATCTTAAATTAAAGGAAGATCAAGTTAAATATGTTTTTATTGTAAAGCTTACTCACTATCTGAAGAAAAAAACAGTCTAATTAAGAACCACCTGCTTTTTTTTGAAGTTGGTTGGTTAAGTGATCAGAACGAATATTCCCATTCACAGAAACTAGAACATTTTTTTAACCAACTTCAAAAAAAGGAGAAGAATCTCAATTCGACTGTTTTATTTTATTCTTCAGAGAGTGAGTAGCTTTACAATAAAAACATATTTCACTTGGACTTCCTTTAATTTTAGATACTATGTTTTTGAAAATAAATTGTTCCTTATCAAAGACTCTTTCGGTTGAAATCATAAGATACAGGTGTTTTTTTTTTCACATATCCCAGGTTCGATTCCTGGCTCAATCAGGTGATTTTTCAAAAATCTTTAAATTCAGTTTTACTTACTTTTGAAAATAAAGGAATGTTTCCTTTCAGAAAAACTTGCCATTATCAATGTTAAGGGTACTTTCCCTCCAACTACCGTCTTTAAATTCCACCCTGTATATTAGAAGATACCTACTAATAGATTGCATTACGTTGGGCATCAGAATACCCGATGTACTACTTACCTAATACGATTTAACGCAACATTGTCAATCAATTGAACAAGTTATTCTTATTGTTGATTTGTTCTTTTTTTTCTTAAAAGTGAACGTTGCTGATTACGAATAGTTATGCCGTATACGGAATGTATGGAAATGGCCTTGTACAAGCTTTTTATAACTTTGCAATAGAATGCGAAACTTTGTGTAGATCAGATCTGGCTGAAATTTGGTACAGGGAACAAAAAACTTCATGAATGCAAAAGTGGTTTCTGTTGGATAAAACCACCCGATGCCCTACCACTCTTCCCGCGGTTAAGAGCCAGGTAAGCCCACGGAAGGATGGTCTTAGGATTCCAGGTTGACTAACTTATAGACTAACGTATAAATCTTATAGCATCAGCTTATAAATTACTTTAATTTGCATGCACGCTGTAGAAAAACAAAACAAAATTATATCTTCAAACCTCAAAATAACAATCTCAAACCTGCTTTTCTGACTGAATGATTCATTCGGCAAATATTTTTCCTGTTAGTCAATACCTACATAACCATATCTGACCTCACATTCTTACCAAATCGTACGCTTTCGAAGAAATCTTATTCAAACCTTTGACACGTATTGAATTGCACTAAGCCCTAACAATATATCCGGGTTCCTTACAACACCATATTACAGAAAGTATCTCAAAACTCATGAAACGGTTGAAAGTAGGTACTTTTATAAGGCGAAAACACGATAAGCGATCGACACGACTTTGGACCAAAACCAACCCCAAGGAGTAAATTTTTGCAAGACATAAATTAATTAATTAGATACATTCAAAAAAGTTTATAAAGCGGGCGTACGCTTTATAAACTTTTCCCGTCCCGCTGTACTTTTTTCCTGAGTTCACTTTTAATCCCTAGAACCAGCTAATGTGACAAACTGATATTTTTTTACCTCGTCCGAGGGATTAAAAGTAGCCTTTGTCTTTTCTCAAGCACTATCTCTCTACCAAATTGCAGTAAAGTCGCTTGAGTATAGTTCAGTTCTATTACATTTATCATTCTCTTGCCAATATGTCTTCTTCATTCCTCCTTATCACTCGTCGTCTCATCATTTACTTCTTTTACATTCATATCATTCTTAACACAATCCATCATCTTTGCTTTTGCCTTCCTCTGGCTGTTCGTCTCTCAAATTCATCGCTCTTTTGGTTGATCTACATTAAACTTCTAATTTGGTACTGGGATTCTTTAAGTCTAAACTTAAAGTTAAAGGCTAAATGGTACGAAAAAAGTCGTAAGTGTGCTGTGGCTAAAAGTTATTACTTTAATACACATTCATAAACTACACACATACATGTTATGTCGATCGGAAAGGTCAGCGGGATTGCTGGCTGCGACCTGCGCCTGCGGTGGCGAATCGGGCAAGACGTTGACTCCCGCGACCAAAGTTCGTTAACACCGCCATTGTTTAGTGAAGGAATTTTCGTCCAATCATGAGTCGTATGGTTTTTTGCTGACTTTGTGAACTAAATTTGACTGCTCAAATTGTTTCATTGCGGTTCACGAACTTCAGTTTTATACCCATTTCGTCGAAATGTTGTAGCATTTTTTTAGCTTTTAATTCAGCTCATAGAATAAGTTTCTGTGATCAGCCCACTGTCAAGTGACAGTGAACTTCTACAGAAGTGATAAAAATATCACATCTGCAGAAGAACCTAAGGCTGATGGGACAAACTAGGTCTGGAGTGGAGACCTTAACTTGGCAAACGTAGGATCTGCGCAGGATGAGGTTTAAATTGGGAGAAGCCTACGTCCAGTAAGTAGTCCAGAGACTGCCATAGGCTGATTTGTTTTATTGGTTGATATTCAGCTCCAAAATAACAACGCGCGCTACAATTGCAAGTCAAGGTGTAGGATCTAGCGAAATAACCAATTTCTCAAGTTGGCGGCCCAATGGCCCGGAAGAATTAAGTTATGTTGTACCTACTTGAAGTTTTGCAGGGACAACACTTCAGTCAATTGAACTGCAGAACCGTACCGAAACCAGTATAACAGCTACCAGCTATTTCGAAGGACACGACACGACTTAGCCTTAGCCGCCGACAATACAAGCCCGACCTCTACCATTGACCTTTGTGTACATCTTGCGAACCGACGCACGGAAGTCATTGAGAGTCAAGGTGAGCGTAAATGTAGGAAAGACTTTTGTGTGGGAAGTAGAAAACTAGTGGTTATCTTGGGTGAAAAAAAAACATCTCTTGAGTGCTAGTGGTAGTCAACGAATGGTCCTTGACTGGAAGGTATACGTGTTGCTCCCAGTTTTGAGGTTTTATAAATTCTACTATCTATCTACAGGTTTATAAATAAGCTATAATAAAATAAATAATAAATAAATAAATATTCACGGACATTTTACACAACGCTATCTGATCCCAAAGTAAGCTAGGAATAACCTGCTTGTGTTATGGGTATCAGACCACGGATATTAATACTTGTATACTTATTGAATACATATTAACATACATATTATAAATAATATATACATATTATACACATATTATACATAACATACATATTATACATAGAAACACCCAGACTCTTGAGATCAACATTTATGGCTCACACAAATATTTGTCTCCGGTGGGAATCGAACCCACGACCTCCAGCGCCGCAGGCGGTATCACTCCGACTGCGCCACAGAGGCAGACAAATGGTGATAATAAATATATACGATGTCTGCTTCTTCCATTAGACCCAAGAACTGACAAAAAAGTTGATCCTTTGCATTTTTTTTTCTGCCAGACCTCAACCATAAGGAGGTATACCGTAGCAGAAACACAAGTAGCCCTGCTAGGGCAAAGCTAACCAGAATTAAGCCCATAGCCCGTTTCCTAACCATCGTATCCACGGCCTCTTTCTTTTTAACGTGTGCTCATAATGCTTTTTTTAACGTGAGGAAAATTCTACAGGGATGATGACTCCTACCGACTAAAAACCACAAGTATCCTAACAGGCTACAGTTGGGAGCCCCGCGTAAGTCCTCGGAAGGATACCCCAGGACTCCCAATTATGCAGCTACGGCCTCGCAAAAGGGGTAACATCTCCGTTAATATGTACTTGATAAGTAATTCGCAACTTTCAATACCAGCTTCAGACTACAGTACTTAATTCTAATGCTGCGGTCAGACCTTTTGTTAGACAAATTAGCATAAAGTTTTCTAAACTTAGTCATAATGATTACTCATTAAATAGTGATTTGAAAGGCTTGTTGTCGTTTTTAGGTCATAATCTAAATGTAACGAGAACTGTTTAACTGTTGTAAACTGTTTAAATAGTTAAATGTTTGTTTATATGAATTTGTGGAAAGTTACATACGTTTAACCGCGTTTATAGCCTTGAAGGGGTAGGCAGAGGTAGACTAGATCTTAACATTCCCATAGATTTATTAGTACCATGTAGGTACTAAGTGGTGAATACAATACCTAAACAGTTTTAGCGATTTAGTAGAGATTTGAAATGGGTAAGTATAAATAAATAAAAAAATGCCCCTATTCGTTTTAAAACGGCAATAGGGTCACCACCTGTTACGTGGGACAAAATACGACAGGTGAAATGTGGTACTGTCTGCCCCTTCGGGGATAAAGGTGTGAATATATGTATGTAAGCAACACAAGTATCGGATACTTGGGAGCCGTTTCAGTGTTTCAATTGTCTAACCATGAAGCGCTTTAAATCTAAAGAAAGAAATTCAGTGAACAAATTCTTCATGGAGTTACCGTTTAAAGCTGAATATAATAAAAGTAACAAAAAAGTGTTGCAAAACATTCATTCAACTTACCCGCTAACACAACCAACGGGATCCCGGCCACACACTCCAAATAACACAAAACACTTCACCTCTCAAACTTCTACACAAAATTCACTGAAACTCGACAAAAAAAACTATTTTTTTATTATTTTTCAGTTATTATTTTATTAATATTCGTTCGTATTGATAACCGATCTCGTTACAATATCTATAGTAATTTGGCAAGCAGTAAGCTAAACTCCAGTGCCTATACCACTGTACACAGTGTCGGACTGAGTCAGTGACACTGCGCAGGTAGTCCCTTCTCTCTCTCACCCTTCCATACTCCAAAGAAAAGAGTGAGACAGCAAATCATTGGAATGCATCAACATAAAGAAGGTAGTATTGCGTGGGCGTCTCACCTTCGCATCAATTTTTGTAATGAGTGCGATAGAGAGGCGAATAGCGTTTAGCCTTTCTGAGGTTCACGGTGAATATGTCTGGCAACGGTGCGTAGAAAATATATGGGAAATTGAGGCTTTCATCGTTAAGGCGAAGTTGTTCAGTCGGTGTACCAATTTAAGTTCGATAACATTATTTGATAAGGCACTGGATTAACAGATTTTAAAATATGTTTGGAATCAGCATCAGAAGTAAAATAACCTAATTAAGAAGTGAGAAAGAGTGATTAAGAAGTACCTATCTAATCAACACTTGAATTTAATTTGTTATTATTGTAACCGGTTTGGTGCTCACTGCTCGACATAAGCCTTCCTTGAAGAATGCCAATATTTTTGGTTTTGTTTTTGACGCGGGGACTGCAAGTTAGGCTCTTTGCCACCCCACTTCGGGGGAGTGGGGCGACTTCGTGTGGGACTCACGGTTCTGAAAGGAACCGTCCTACCCACTAAACCCCGCGGTGTTCCGCCTCACCTTAACCGGGTCGCAGGATAGGCCGGTGGATAAATCACTGCGGCCCGGCAAATGGTCGCCCCGTTTTTACAGGACTCTCCACGGGGGCCTGATGGGCGGCCCCCCAGTACTCCCTAAGGAGCTGAATAACAGCCCGCATCGTACCACTCCAATATTTTTTTAAACATTTTTGGCTATGATGCTGTTCATATTCAGCAGGCTGCTGCGATTTTTCTAAGATCGTCTGTTCGCTTTGCTGGAGGCCTTGTGATTAATCTAGAACACGGTCGCCACTGGCCGAATCCTATTAACAGAAGTCTTAGTCTGTCCATTGACTTCTTAGTGTCTCTGGAGTCTCGTCGGTGGGGTGTGACTAACATTGCTCACTTTCATAATAGTTTAAGTTTTAAGTCAGCTCAAATTCTAGAAAAAGGTCAGAGGTCGCAAATGGACTTTGACTCCTATTCTTTATTTACATGTCAAAATCCATTAACGCAGAACTCTGCCTGAAAGTATTTGAAAGGCTCCGAGTGGATACATGACATCTTTTTCTTCAGTGTCCTAGTATGTTTTGACTGTATTAAGAGCAAAGTTTCCATTTTATAACAGACTAGCTGTTCCCCGCGGCTTCGACCGCGTAGAAGTCGGTTATCACGTAAAATCATAACCCTCCTTTTGCGCAGTCGGTTAAAAAGTAGCCTATGTCCTTCCCAGGGGCTCAAACTATCCCTATACCAAATTTCATCTCAATCGCTACAGCCGTTTAGGCGTGAAAGCGTAACAGACAGACAGAGTTACTTTCGCATTTATAATATTACTAGCTGATGCCCGCAGCTTCGCCCGCGTAAAATTTGTTCCCGTTCCCGCTTCCCGTAGGAACTTATTCCCGGGATAAAAAGTAGCCTATGTGTTATTCCAGACTATAATGGTAGGGATAGTATTGATTCACCAGATTGTGTGGCGATGATCAGCAGGGAAGATGACATTGTGTAAAACTAATAGGCAATGTAGGTACCTAACGAAAGTTTTCAGTAATGACTATGGTCCCATATAAAGAAAGGATTGACGACTTACGAAGTTGTTGAGTTAGGGATGGTTGTAAAAAAACCACGGCATGGAAATAAAGCTGGAGATGGTCTGTGAGAATGATGAAAATGCTACAGTGCATCCCCTTAACAAACATCTAACATCAAAGCCGTGCATTTGTATACCGTAATCCTGTACGATAAAGTTTAGATTCGAGTAATGAAAGATTAATTTTAAAAATCAAGTGCAGCTATGCCTCTGAAGTTAGGTACAGATAAGTTTGGCAACGTTGCTAACTGTCACAATTGGACTGAAGTTGACTGCAAGTTGATCAGTTTTCTGAAAACCGTTTACGGGGAGGCTGTGTCGCTTTTAGATGCAGTTATTTTCATATTTTATTAATTATTAATGTTTTGAATATATTTTTTTATAATAAGTTGTTTTAAAAATGATCGGAAGTGATTATACTTTGGAATTGTGCAATGTTTTTCATTCGGGACAGGTTTGTTTTATAGATATTCTTATGTTTATTGTTAGTTTACGATACGGCATAGTTAATGTATGTTGTCATTTCGTTCTGTGTTTGACCCTGTTTTGTTTAAACTGACTTCACATTATTACCATTTTAGTATATTTTTGGATATATCAAACTTAAATTTTATAATTGCATTTCTAAATGGAATTTTGTGGAGTGATATAAATTTATTAATGGCTATGTGCGTTCGTGCGTCCGCACTATTTGGTATTGCCACTATAACTCCTAAACGGTTTAAGTGAAGGATCCTTGCAATGAAGATATATTATTTTTGGGACTTGTGCGAGGAAGGTTCCTAGCCAGTTAGACGTGGGTGTATAAAGCTAAATATCTATTAATGGCAGAAATGCAAGGAGTGTAAACGGCATCATTTCGAGCCGTTATTTGGATTGCCTCATTGGTGCAATGATTATGTATGTGATATCTTGCAGAGATCTCGAATTCGATTGCCAGATCTACAGATTTTGAGTATGAAAAAAAAGTACTTATAGTACATATGCTTTTCTAGCACTGATAGTACAAGCTCTGCTAAATATGAAGCCAGATGGCGTATGTTGTATTGAAAGAACAACAATATTTACTTATAGATACGTAGAGGGTGGTATATGGACTTCGAAACTAAATGTGTATTTTTTATCATGAACCTAAAATCTCATTAGAAAGAGAGTTGGTCTGAAAGAGAGTGTCGGTGTTAAAGTATCTAAGGAAGGACATGCTACGATGGTTCGGGCATGTGGAACGAATGGGAGATGAAAGAATGACAAAACAGATATACTTACCACGCGAAAGTGGATGGACGTAGGAGTCGGGGAAGGCCACGACACACCTACCACGACCAAATTAATCGTGTGTTAGTTGAAGGTGGTGTCAAGAGCCGAAGGAACCGACGTGCATGCATGAAAAGAAAAATGAAAGTTGAAGAAGCAAGTGAGGTGTGTATGGACCGTGCCGTGTGGCGCTCGGTTCTTTCTGCCTACCCCGCAAGGGATTTGGCGTGAAGATAGTTAGTTACCCAACAAGCAAAACGCGGTTTTATAATTATCCCAAGACCAATTTTCAATAGACTTACAACGAACTCATAATCGCTTACAAGCCCGGAAAAGGGCCCACTTTATTAGTGTATTCAGTTCTTTAACAGTCTAATAGGTAGTACCCTCATGGAATTCAACTAACGACTGTAACGGCCGTGTAGCGGCATTTTGTAAAACCATACAATCCTACCAAATCTATTAATGGTCTCTTAGAAATCTAAACAAGATTGTTATGCACTTTACAACGGTTCTACAAGTTCTCATTTCGTTCATTTCGTTCAGTCAATCATTCAGTTATCAATATTAGGAGTTTTACACGCTCTGTGTACATAATACTAAAAACTTTATTAAAATACTTACTAATAATATTTTGGACATTAATATGGCAAGTTATGTGTTATTTTTCAGAGTGTTCGTATTTCATGTTGTTAATCAAAAACGTACTGGGAACTCGTATTTCTCGTGCAACATACCAAGTTTCTGGTGAAAATTTTAAAGCCCCTCTTAAATTATGTAATTGTACATTCGTATTTATTATTTTAAAATAACAAAATGTTCCCCATTAGTCATTTTCGGTAGCCATTTTTAAGTTAGCATTTCGAAGTGTTCTACTATACCACTATAGACAAACTCGGTTCTATAATGTCTTATAGTCGCTGCATTCACTCGCCATGTTTTTATCTTTTGGGGATCCGTGGTGAAATAAGAAACTGTAGTGTCCGACCGAAACTTGTTTTTCAGCCGACACCGAAACCGAACTTTCGGCGCCAGGGTCAGTTTCGGCCAAAACCGAAACCGAAACTCAAGTATTAAAAAAAAACTGGCAAAATGAAAATTTTAACTGTCTAACTATCACGGTGCATGAGTTACAGCTTGCTGACAGACAGATGACCAACAAAGTCTTAGTAATGGGGTCCCATGTTTCCCCTTTTTGTACAGAACCGATTTCAAAGGGGTAGGTTCATGTAATGTCCTAGAATAACTTTTTAGGATTCCATAACCAAATAGTCTAAAAAGGTGGTCTAAGACATAATACAGGGGTAGCTGTCTGTTGGGAGTCCTGGGACATCCTTCCAAGGGCTTACCCGGGGCTATCGACCGTATTATAACTGCTTGTGGTTTGAATAAAATTGTATTATTAATAAAATAATAATAAATAAATAAATAGCATATTAACTGGTTATTTTGATCCCAACCACGTCACAAGCAGAGCCAGGCACTCAAAATTCACGAACGAAACGAAAGTTTCGGCCCATTTTGCCGAAACCGAAACTGCGTCCGAAACTCGATTTTTTGGCCGAAACCAAAACTTCGGTCGGTCACTAAGAAAAACGCTAAATATACAACCTAATATTGAAATAACACCTGTAGGTGGGTGTGCTTCAAGCTGTAATCCTCACATTTGAAATCTCAATGAAAACGAATTTTGACATCGCCAAAAAATTGTCGTGAAATAGTCGTACATGTAAAAAAAATAGTCGTATTATAGTTTCGGCGTTATAGCTATAGGTTAGTGAGGATTATGGCTTGAACGTCAAGCTGTAATCCTCACCTCTGGTGCAAGTAAACGGTAAATTCTATCGAATTGGTTTAGGTTCCAAAAAATAGTCGTGAAATAGTCGTAACGACCTGCCACATCTCAGAAATAGTCCATAAGCGGTACCCGAGATATAAAGGTACCGTGGTGAGGATTATGGCTTGAACCTTTGAAAACTTCAAATTTTTCCGGAACGCCTCCGAATTTCGGTTCAAGGTTTGTGCCAAAAAATAGTCATGAAATAGTCGTATGAAGCTATAATAAATTTGAGTTGATTTAATGTGAAATTAAAAACTTTTTATTTTCCCTACATTTCTATTGATGTACAGTCGTGTACAAAATTTGTAACTTCCAATGATACTAGACTCTACCTCTAGTAACTAGAGGAAGTCACGCGGTTTTACCCGCGTAGCTCCCGTTACCGTGGGAATGCGGGAATAAAATATGTGATGTTATATAGCAATTTAAGTGTAAACAATCCATATATCCTCTCATTGTCTTAAAAACTTACTACTACTAGTCTAGTTCTTTTATAACAGGTTTTAATCATAATAAAATTATCGGAGTTGTTTCATTCGTGTAATCATAGCAATGTTCTACTATCATATATGTATGATAGTAGAACATTGCTGTGATTATACGAATGAAACAACTGTGATAATTATGATTAAAACTTGTTATGAACGTACTAGACTAGTAGTAGTAAGTTTTGATGATGAAGATACAAATCATGAATGTTTGTTTTTTGTTTAATTATAACTGCGGGCATGGAAAACGTCTTATTCAAAGAAATATTTTTATATTAAGCGGAATATTTTCCAATAATCTATTCTGTCCCAAAATTATAACGAGAGAAGATTTGATTGTTTGTATGTTTGCATCGAATAGGCTCCGAAACTACTTAAACGATTTGAAAAATTATTTCACTGTTGGGAAGCTACACTTTTCCCGGTAAACATAAGCTATATTTTATTCCCGCATTCATACGGGAACGGGAGCTACGCGGGTCAAACCGCGTGACTTCCTCTAGTATCATTGGAAGTTACTTTTGTACACGACTGTACATCAATAGAAATGTAGGGAAAATAAAAAGTTTTTATTTTCACATTAAATCAACTCAAATTTATTTTTTGGCACAAACTTTGAACTGAAATTCGCAGGCGTTCCGGAGAAATTTGAAGTTTTCAAAGGTTCAAGCCATAATCCTCACCAGGGTACCTTTACCTCCCGGGAACCACTTATGGACTATTTCTGAGATTTGGCAGGTCGTTACAACTATTTCACGACTATTTTTTGGAACCTAAACCAATTCAATAGAATTTACCGTTTGCTTGCACCAGAGGTGAGGATTACAGCTTGACGTTCATGCCATAATCCTCACTAACCTATAGCTATAACACCGAAACTATAATACGACTATTTTTTTTACATGTACGACTATTTACGACTATTTCACGACTATTTTTTGGCGTTGTCTAAATTCGTTTTCATTGAGATTTCAAATGTGAGGATTACAGCTTGAAGCACACGTAGGTGGTGTTTGTGTTCATGAATATAAGCAGGTATGTATTTATTGACGATTTGTTTAATTAATTTATATTGTTTTAAGTTAATGCGCTTTTGCTGTAATACTAACAGTACAAGTTTGTCATATTTATTCATGAGCCACCACCTAAGTGGTTTGGTGTCACTTCTTCTGTATTTGAGTCATAGTCCAATATACAATTAATTTGTGCGGAACCCTCGCCAGATTTTGTGACTTGAACTTCACAAGGTCGTACTGCGAATCAAAAGAACTATTTTGGCCCAAACCACCTATTGCAAGGGTTATTATCTTATAATGACTTTACCAACGAATAATAAGTGTTTCTTTGACAATAACAGTATTGAAATTAGCTCGTATAAAATCATTACACTTATAATAACATGTGGCAAGTATGTTATTAGTAAAAGTAGTATCATTATGAATGTTTATAAGCTCGCATTAAACTAGATTCAATTACGACTTACAAATGCTTTTATAAAACTACTTTATTTGTAACGGATTCAAATATTGTACTTATTAGCGCTTATAAAACTAAGTTACAAGTGTAAATGGAATCAAGTGTATTCACACTTATGGACAGCTTTAATAGGAGATTCGGGTCTATAGTAGCCTCAGAAGCAGTCTTAAAAGTGCTTACAAGTGCTGCTTATAAGAACCTTCATTCTTAAGTCTGATTGCTTTTACTAAAAGCTTTTACCAGAGGGTGCGGCTTATAGTGATCTATATACATAGTATTATAAGCCCTTAAAATGCTAATTATCAGAATAATCGTGATCAAAAACCAAATAGCATTTTCTGAGACGCATATAAGAGTAATTGCGAACGCCAAAATCAATATAAGAATCTTATAAGTGTCTTATTCCTATAACATATGTGTTCTGAGACTATTTTGCTTATTGGGTAGTTAGTTAAAATCTTCTAAACGGCTGGCGGAATTCCGATAAAACTTTGTAAGTACCTATTGGTATATTAATGAGTTTCCGAATGGTTTAAAAACACTGCACCCTTTAGTGATGCTGCTAGTTATAAGACAGCGCACTTTTTATGACAAACCTAAATAATATTTTTTAAATTTCATACATACATACATACATATGGTCACGCCTTTATCCCCGAAGGGGTAGGCAGAGGCATATTATATGCCCACATTTCACCTTTGTATAATTTGTCCCACGTAATAGGTGGTGAGCCATATTGCCGTGTTTAAATGGACAGGCGCAGGTTAGGCTTAACGACTGCCATTTTACTGGCAACCGGGACCAACGGCATAACGTGCCTTCCGAAGCACGGAAACGCTCAAATAAATGTCACAAAGTGATCACATAAATAGTCACCCGTCCATGGACCGGCCATAGTGAAAGTTGCTTACTGCAGTGATCGTTTACAAAAAACTGAGTCTGCGGGGCCACGAGCGCTTCAAATTTCAAAGGGAATAAATATTATTTTATTTTATTCTGCTGTCGTTACGTCACTAATGTTCATGTAGAATATCGTCTGTAAATAGACCTATTTAGGGTTCCATACCCAAAGGGAAAACGTAAAAATAAAAATGGATAGGGTCCTTTTTACTGAGACACCGCTGTCCGTCTGTCTGTCAGGCTGTATCTCCTGAACCGTGACTCGCACTTGACTGGTTCTTTTATACCACAATTTTAAATCTATCTATCTATACATATAATAAAATCGTAACAGGTCGCTGTCTGTACATTGAAGATATATAAGAAAATAGTTTATAGGGGGGCTTTATGGACGCAATAGAACCCAAAACAATGGTTTTTAGAATTTTTGTCTGTTTGTCTGTACGTTTGTGCACGCTAATCTCAGCAACCGCTAAACCGATTGTAATGCGGTTTTCTTTATTGAGTTGCTGTTTACTCCACTTAACATTTAAGTGTTTGTTCCATGTCAATCGGTTCATAAATAAAAAAGTTAAGTATATCAATCTAAAGATAATACAGAGTACGAAGTCGCGGGTTATAGCTAGTTAGATATATAAATGTTCTCTTTATACCTATATCCTTATTAATAGATGATAATGTAGGTACTTATTTTCAAACACATTATGCATACTTAGGTTTACATTATAATTTTTCATTCACACATTCTATTTCATTCACATTATACATTATAATTTAAAATCTCGATACAACTGACATCTTTCACTTTCATATATATTTTGCCAAGCTTTCTCTAATAAGAAACTAACACTTGTCAAATAGCATAAACCTATTAAAATGTGACAACTGTAAACTACATTTTACATACTCGTAAATATTCGTTATAATTTACGCGCGAGAGACATTCGTTGATGTCTTTTGTATGAGCATTGAGCAAGTAAGTAATTTATTAATGTAAGGACCAGTAATAACATTTACACACTTCATCGAATATAATATTATAAGTTATAAAAGAGCGCACTATTTAAAGTTGATATGAAACAACTGTACTGTTACCTGTTTTATGCAAATAAATGATTTTATTTATCAGTCGTACTGTACTGTAACTGTAACGCAATTTATTAATGACTGTAGCAAAAAGGGCATTAGAATTGTTTCCTATTATTTAAGACTTACATAGTTATTGTCAAAGTGTGAAATATCTTTATTCATAAATATAGATCACAAAGTGAAGCGCTCGTGGCCCCGCGGACTCAGTGTTTTGTAAACGATCACTGCAGTAAGCAACATTCACTATGGCCGGTCCATGGATGGGTGACCATCCATGTGATCACTTTGTGACATTTATTTGAGCGTTTCCGTGCTTCGGAAGGCACGTTAAGCCGTTGGTCCCGGTTGGCAGTAAAATGGCAGTCGTTAAGCCAAGTTGAATGCTTTATTTCAACAGCAGGCAGTCACAACCTGCGCCTGTCCATTTAAACACGGCAATACGGCTCACAACGTATTACGTGGGACAAATTATATAAAGGTGAAATGTGGGTATATAATATGCCTCTGCCTACCCCTTCGGGGATAAAGGCGTGATGATGAACCCATCACAAAGTGACCCTTGTATTGAATCCAATTGCTTGTGGTTTAAAAAATATTTATCATTGTAACTATTTTAAAAGTATTGCGTCAATGTATTCCCTACACTTGCATGTAATTGATATACTTTGAAACTACAGAACCGATTTAAATAATTCTTTCACTGATGAATAGCTACACTATTATTCCCATTTATAATTATATTTCCATATTTCTACGGGAAAGGAAATCACGGTGGTGATGCGGCATCCGTTAGTTAACAATAATGATGTGTTGGTGTTTATGTTAGGTGGAACCTGGCAGCGTCTTCCAACGACTGACGGGCGGTGTGAAGACCGGAGTCATACTCAAAGATGTTTCTTTCACCACACACAGCGGGGAAGTCACTGCTGTACTTGGATCCAAAGGTATACTTAGCTGTTACTTTTACAGGCCATAATTATGCCCGCCTTCCACTGCGAGCGAGTCGGACCCATTACGGACTCCCCTGTACTCGTAACGACGATTTTCATACATGTCCTTCCACCAAAGCGGACATGACATGTATCGAAAATCTTCGTTACGAGTATAGCGGAGTCCGTAATGGGTCCGACTCGCTCGCAGTGGAAAGCGGGCATAACTGTCTAAAACTGTGTAACATGAATTAGGAACGTTTTTTTTAACGTGAGGGAAAATCCTTCATGGACGCTATGCCGCACTCCTACCGACTAAAAAACCTCACGTAACGCCCAACAGCCTGTAGTTGGGAGCCCCGGGTAAACCCTCGGAAGGATGTCCCAGGACTCCCTAATATAAATTACGTTTAGAAAGAATGTTATACCTATTAGCATACGATACGTTTACACGGAGGATGTTCTGAATCGAATTTCAACATATCACATCCCCTTCTTTGTGATCCTTAACTACGCGTGCCAGGTAGAGATTCTATTCTCATACCGCGTAGAAAAGATTATCTAGAACAAAACGATCAAAAAAGTCATCAAAGAAAACCATAGAAACCTTGAACGCTCTGAAAGTTCACGTGCTTTATTCGTCTTACAACGCCGGCTTCTTCAAGTTTAACGTGAAGAAGCATATGATTGGTATGTGAACTTGAGGACCACTGTCGATAGTCTTGTCGATACTTTTGTAACCCGACGTTTCGACCGGTCACCTCGAGACTACGATGGGTTCAACCCTATAGAAACGTCGAATAACAAATGTACCTACTAAAACCAAAGACTTCTATATAAACTGAGGTAGACATGCCCTACGCACCGATTTTTGAAACCTATAAACTGCGCCAATTAGCAGCGTTGCTCGCACTGTTGTGAGTCAAAACTTCGTGAGTAGGTGCTCGACTTGCAATCGGAGTCCATACGCCTTTTTTTACTCTTTTTCTATTCGTATATTGCTATTGTGTGTGGTGACAATTACGTAAAAATATTTATAAGTGAGTGTAGTCTTAGTAATGTGTGTATTTGAGGATTGCTTTTGAAATCTTGTTTGTTAGAGTACGGCGCGTCTACCTCAGTTTATATAGAAGTCTTTGACTAAAACCTTAACACAGTGCTACGCGAAATCGCGGTCGGCGAGAGTCGAGAGTAGCATCTCGAGTGTTCCAAAGGTCTATAGCCGACGATGACTACTTTTAATCGTATACTTATCTGCCATCTAAGTAGTAAAAAAGCAGTATGTATGGTTTGGCAGAGAATCGACTATAAGTTCAGCAAGTCTAGTAAAAGCCTATCATCCACCACAGGTAGCGGCAAACGCGCCCTCCTCGACGTAATCGCACAACGAGTGCCATCAAAAGGCCACATCATCCTCGAGGGTATACCGCTGGAGTCAGAGCACTTCAACAGCACCTGCGCACTGGTGCGGCACAACACGCGACTGCTGCCCGGCCTTAGCGTGCAGCAGACGCTGGCACTTTCACTTACAAAGGTAAGTGGGATGAAGGTTTCAAATTTTTGCAGGGCACCGATTGTACGGTTCCGAGCATTTTAGAGAGATGGGTCCGTACGGACGACGGCCGCCCGCGCGTAATACAGATTGGTCTATGCGGAGCGGTCCGTACTAAATGACGGTCCACGTGACACTAAAACCAGCCATATTCAGGAACGGCAAAACCATGAAGCAAATGCGCAAAACAGATGACGTTTCACCCTTAAATTTCCGTCCACGCATTCACGTCGTGTGATAGAGAATCGGAGTCCAGTTTACTTCTTACCAGGGTTCTATATTTATCAAGAAGCCCTTTTAGTTTTGACCTGTTCATCGGTCTATTAGTCCGCAGTTTAGCTCAGAGACACTTGTTCTAAAACAGTGATGGGCAAACTTTTTTAACGGGGGGCCAGAAAAATTAAGAAATATCAGATGAGGGCCAGAATTATAGAAAACCGGACAAGTGCGAGTCGGACTCTTTCTCAGAGAATTCCGTACAAAAAACGAAAAAAAATCGCATTTTTTGTATGGAAGCCCGCCTTAATTTCCTCCTTTTTTGATTTTTTGTTATAGCGGCAACAAAAATACATCATCTGTGAAAATTTCAGCTCTCTCAAAAAATACAATTACCTTACACACTTGCACAAACGTTAAAAATTAGAATTTAACTGGTACCTACTCGTAAGGTCCTGCATGCCATGGTGAGCGTGTAGGACGTAGGAAATTGCTTCTTATGTGCCATATTTCAAATGCAAATTCGTGTTCTGACGAAGTAAATTTAGCAGCACTAAAAGGTTAAACCGACTTACTGTTGAACACAGTAAGTCGGTTTGCGATTGAGTTGTGCAGCAATTTAATGGTCGAAAAAGTCTGTTAACTTCACCGTTTTCCCCTATGTGTTAATTGCTCTACAAAGTAGAATCTACATAATACTTCTGGACAGTCAAAATATAATTATCGCGGGCCATATAACCAGGTGTCGAAGGACCGTCGGCGGGCCGGATTAAATACTTCCGCGGGCCGGAGCTGGCCCGCGGGCCGTACTTTGCATATCGCTGTTCTAAAAGCTGTAATTGAATACCAATTTATTTGAACAGAATTATACTCACGTCGCTATTGGAGTAAAGTAGAATCTATTTCTATAACTTACACATAATTTGGGGATACCTTTTGTCTTGGCAACCGTAAACAAGTTTTTTACAAATATTATACCTACGTATACATAAGTAGAATATGTGTCTAATCATAATTTTACAGATTTCAGGGTATCTAAAGTCGTCAAAGGTGAAACAAGTAATGGCTGACCTAGCGCTATCAAATGTAAGTAGTTTTCATTAAGTCTTATAGGTGGGTTATGTAGGTTAGTTGGATATTTGAGCGACAGAACGTCCATATTCTTCTTTTTATACCACTAACGGTGGCAGACGAGCATATGACCCACCAGAAGAACTGGTGGTCACCGGCCTATGGACTTTTGCAACGCCAGGGGTCCCCTCGCGCTGCCGACTCTGTAAAAACCTACTAAGACCCCTTTTGAAAAACCCCATACAGTAGGCGTTTGGGAAAACCGAGGCAGGGAGATCATTACACAACATAAAGCGTGCGCGGAAGAAAACCATCAAAATAAATATCCCATCAATTTAAACATAAGTTCTCAAATATGTTTCCCAAATTGCAAAATCACAACCACTGGGAACCGCAGGAGTTTGCTTGATTATTGAGTTATTGACGTTTTGTCCAGCTCCCTATAATTTATACCTGTATTTTGAGCTTGGGGCCAGATTTATTGGCTGCTAGGAGCAGATATTATGTCTAACTGACTTTTTTACGTTCAACCTTGTTGGCAATAGATTAACCTACTTAGATACAAAAAATGTAATTCTATCGATGTGTATGTGCAGGTCGCTAACAAATGCGTCACAAATCTGACGAAGAGCGAATACAGAAGGCTGGTCATTGGTCTGCAGCTGATCCGAGATCCAAGTAAGTACCGCTATAACTTAAACAACTTTTTGCCCTTCTGAAAAAGTGCGTAATTCCACTTTGCCCCAACGAAGAGTCGAAGAGGTTTATTGGCATGGTGTTGATATATTTATCTGTTGTTATAATTTCTGTACGTCTTTCTGCCTACCCTTTCGGAGATAAAGGCAGAGGTGTACGATTATTTTGTAGTCTACTGAAGTCCTATGGGCGCTCCACATTGTCGCAGTGTTTTCGCCTTGTTCTCTCAATGCGGATCGAATAGACTGCTCAGCGAGATTCTCGTGAGAATGTGGAGAACCTATTACACAGATATTAACTAGCGGACGTCAGGCGGTATCACCCGCGTAGCTCTCGTTACCGTGGGAATACAGGAATAAAGTATAGTCAATGTTTACCGCGGATAGTGTAGCTTACCAAATCAGTTCAGTAGTTTCTGAGCCTATTCGATGCAAACAAACAAACAATCAAATCTTTCCTCTTTATAATATTAGCATATCTACATAATTCAAAACGATTTATAACAAGCTATTTAGAGAAAACGTAACACTTACTCATATTTGGTTTATTCCCAGTAATTCTGCTATTAGACGAGCCGACATGGGACCTGGACCCCCTCAACACGTACCTGGTGATATCGATCCTGTCCAACGCAGCCAAGAAGTATGGCACCGCCATTGTACTCACCATGGAGAAACCTAGATCAGGTAGCTATACTAAAATTTATTATACAGCTTGCAGGTGGTGTGGAACCTCTTCGCGACAGGAAAGGCTATGCCTTCTAATGCCTGTTCTGCCGCCTGTACAACGGTTTGCGCTCTGAGAAAATGTTTGATATGATGTCTACGGCTATATTCTAGACTAGCGGACGTCACGCGGTTTCACCCGCGTAGTTCCCGTTCCCGTGGGAATACGGGAATAAAATATAGCCTATGTTACCCGCAAAGAGTGTAGCTTCCCAACAGTGAAAGAATTTTTCAAATCGGACCAGTAGTTCTGGAGCCTATTCGTTACAAACAAACAAACAAACAAACAAAAAAACAAATCTTTCCTCTTTATAATATTAGTATAGAAGTATAGATATCTAAATATTTGATTTGATTTTGATTTTAAGTAGCATAAAAAAATACAGCAAAAGGTTTTGTTTGATAGCGGTGATCTTAGGATCACATTATTTTTCATTTAACGTAACGCATTAGGAACATATATAACACACATTTGTAGTAGAGTAAGTAGTATATTATAATAATGTATAAATATACTTCATTAAAAAGTATTTCCTGCACAATAAAATAGATATTTCCGGACGGTTCAAAATATACCTACACACGTAATTGTTAAGTTTTCAGTTTTCCGGCACTCGCGGAATGCCAGTGTTTTTAAGAGTCCGTATGAAGCTAAATAGACTATTATCTTGATCTAGATCTCAGGACTCGTGAAGTCTAATGGATTAACGTTATAATACAAGCAACCTTAGTTCGTAAACTAATTAATGCATGAAGCACGAAACACGATTAGGTACTGATAAAATTATTGATGGATTTTTTGTTGAAAGTACCTCGTTTCGTAAAATTTTAAGCTGGATCTCATAAGTTTGAACTGTGTTTTATATATATTTAATTTATAGGAAAGACAATATTCAAATCTTCATTTGCTCGAACCACTTTTTTCCTAATGGTTATAATTCTTTTGTAATTATGTAATTTATTTCGTTGAATGGAAAACACAGAAAGTCCAAGCGCATCTATTTCTTTCTTGTACGAAGAAATGTATATTTGCTATCTTCTCTCAACTGATTAGCGTCATACAGACTCTTAAATAAACGCACAAAGATGAGCGCGTCTATGCCTTCTTGTACGAAGAAATATAGAGAGGATAGCAGATATCACATATGTGATATCTGCTATCCTCTCTAAACTCATTAGCGTCATACGGCCTCTTAAATCAAACAACATGTTATTAGGTACTGGCCATTAAAAACCGGCCAAGTGCGAGTTGGACTCGCCCATGAAGGGTTCCGTAGCAGCAAGTAACATAGTATAAAACTTCTTGAACATAGTTCGTTGTAACTTTCATTGATGTTTTACCACGTTCGCAGTGGTTAGTGATTTTTCTAGGCCAAAATTGCGGTTTATGACGTACTAGCTGTTACCCGCAACTTCGTTCGCGTGGAAATTATGTTATAAGCAAAGTTTGAACTGTATTCTATCGAGCCTCTAGGATAAGTCGTAACCAAAATGTGGGGACAAATTTAGGACATCCTCCAACTTACCCGGGGAGCTATGCGCTAGGTGGATTGTTTTTAACGTGAGTAAAGTCATACATAATGTTGTAGGCGCAATACAACATTAGGTGTTGTGATATTTTCATGCTTTGCTTAAAAACCTGGCGATTTAAGAGAAGATACACGCTGACAGAGGGTTTCAAATTGCTATAATTCGAAAGAGAAACGATTTTTGCATTGCTAGGTTCTGGCGAAGAGTCCTTTCACAGCATGCGAGTGGTAGGTACCTGGGCCCGTGTTATTTAAGATCGAAAGGAGAGGGTGGAGTTAAGTTGAAGAACTCTTTTCCTCACCTTGGTAGATTTGGTTTATTAAATGAATTTAAGTCTTACGAACAGTGAAAGTGGCCCCCAATCGCTAGATGGGCCACGGCTTTACATCAGTGGCGACGTCAATATGGCGAGCTTAATATATATAAAATAAACCATTTTTCTACACTGCACCAGTGATTCAAGGCTGTCAGTTACCTCAGGACAGTATTTATTGTGAATACCACATCGCTGCATGTAAAAGTAAAAGTTTTCTTTTGCTATTGAATTCATATATGATCAAAATTGTTGATGAATTACTAATCAAACAAACAGAGATGTTGAGATTGCCTTTCATTGGTATTAAAGTTAGCAAAAGACGGCCGAGTGCCAGCACTGCGAGTAGCGCAGCGAGGACACAGCGTTCCACACATTGGTGGAGTGCAAGGCGTGGGCGCAATAGCGCCAGGCCCTCGGGGCAGTTCAGGACGTGGACACTCTCTCGCTGGAGAGCATGATCTCCAGCGGGAGTAAGTAGGACTGCGCTGCCTCTTTCTGCGAGCAGGTCATGCTCGTGAAAGAGGCGGCGCGGAGGTGGCGGGAGAGAACTCTCCCCCCCGATTTCCGCAATCGGCGGCGGGAGCGCCGGCGACATGTCTTCGCCTAAGACTATCGGCCTACATGATCGGGGGCCTGAGGTCGATGAGGAGGTCGCTCACCGTCCTTACAGAAGCAGGCCCTAGACGACAGCGTGACGCGAGGGGTTTACGCCCCCCCCCCTTTAAGTGGGTAGTCGTAAGTCTGATGGGAGTCCTGGGGTAGCCTTCCGATAGCTTACTTAGGGCTCCTAACTGTCGGCTGTTAGGCAGGATACGTGAGATTTTTAAGTCGGTAGGATCCGGCATAGCATCCGTGCAAGAAAAAAAAAGCTAGCAGAAGAGAGGGTTGCCTTGCCACCAGGAAACAGTGAGACAATTATTTGATTTTCAAACAGTTACTGAATATAATGGCAGCGAAATCGCGAAATGAAACCCGGTTGTCAGTAAAATGACAATCGTTAAAAGTCAAGTTGGCCTCATGTGCGGCTTGAAAAAAAAAATTAATTTCAACACGGCATTAGGCTCACCACCTATTACGTGAGACGTAAAACTATAAGGTCAAATGTGGGCGTATACTATGCCTCTGCCTACCCCTTTGGGGATAACGGCGTGACTATAATATTATGTATGCTACTAAATAAGATCTAGACGCTTTTGAGTTTTTACTCCCACATACCTACATACAGAATTCAATTGTTCTCTCCCAAACCCCTAGACTTAGTAGTAGCGTGATAATTATAATTATGAAGCTTATATAAAACTATTCGCATGTAAAAATTGAACTAAACCTATTTCGTAAGCATGTCTTTTACCCATAATATAGTATACCTATTGATTTTAATCCTTCTCTGCCAAGCCTCTAGGCTAAGTAGCGTGATTGAATATTTACAATAGACTTAATCTTTAAGCTTATTTACATTAAATAGCTGTTCACGCGACTTCAGCCGAGTAGAAGTCGTTATCGCGTGAAAGTCGTTATCGCATAAAATCATAACACTCCTTTTGCGCAGTTGGTTTAAAAGTAGCCTATATCCTTCTCAGGGCCTCGAACTATCCCCATACCAAATATCATCTCAATCGCTCCAGCCGTTTAGGCGTGAAAGTCGTTATCGCATAAAATCATAACACTCCTTTTGCGCAGTTGGTTTAAAAGTAGCCTATGTCCTTCTCAGGGCCTCGAACTATCCCCATACCAAATTTCATCTCAATCGCTCCAGCCGTTTAGGCGTGAAAGTCGTTATCGCATTAAATCATAACACTCCTTTTGCGCAGTTGGTTTAAAAGTAGCCTTTGTCCTTCTCAGGGCCTCGAACTATCTCCATACCAAATTTCATCTCAATCGCTCCAGCCGTTTAGGCGTGAAAGTCGTTATCGCGTGAAAGTCGTTATCGTATAAAATCATAACACTCCTTTTGCGCAGTCGGTTAAAAAGTAGCCTATGTCCTTTTCAGGGCCTCGAACTATCCCCATACCAAATTTCATCTCAATCGCTCCAGCCGTTTAGGCGTGAAAGCGTAACAGACAGACAGACAGACAGACAGACAGACAGAGTTACTTTCGCATTTATAATATTAGTAAGGATTAAGAAAAAACTACTAACTCGATCTTGTTCAAACCAATTTTCGTTGGTAGATTTTATGGCAATGTACAGCATATATATATCTATATATTTAGATTTATCTTTCAGTTCTGAGTACGGGGACCCCTAAAATTAACTGCCCTTTTTTAGTTTTATATAAAAATCTTGATGAGGTTCACAGAAAACATCTACTAACCAATTTTCAACAGCATTTGCCTTATAGTTTCGGAGAAAAATGGCTGTGACATACGGACGGACAAACAGACATGACGAATCTATAAGGGTTCCGTTTTTGCCATTTGGCTACGGAACCCTAAAAAGGAGTGGCAATGATTATTTTGGGTTTTATTGGCAGGTTCTTCTCTCACTGGCCCAACCTATTTCTTTGGGAAACCGGCACTTATCATCTATTATATTTCAGTATCATATAATATTTCAGCGGTTATGGCTGTATCATCATGCTACTGGCCCAGTATTCAGAAAAAAAAATTAAAAATGTTTTGTGAGTACCGGCATGTGCCTGTTAAATGGGTACATACTACTGGCTTTGCGATGCTGTTTCTAGCGCAGCTAGTTTAAAACATTATTGTTTTAAAATCAAATTAAAGTCTCTAAGTAAACTGTTCTAAACAATATTTAAAATACTTTCCCTCCATGTTGCACAGCCGTGGGATGATCTGTATACCTAAATACATAATACTTTTATTATGCTAATCACTTCGTGTACATAATGTAGAACAATGCAGTTCAGTAGGCGCTGTGGCTTAAACCTAATATTGTGCTTTTGTCTAAAAATATTTGTCCAGCTGTCCTTGTACAATCATATGTGTTAGGTAGGTACAATTTTCGCTCTGTGTTTCGTAATTCAGTCACTAGGTCAGCATATTTGCATACCTATATTGTTCTGTTTTTTTAATTTGGATACGATAGATAAGATCCATTTCAATAAGATCATAATGGATTTGACGATGGCTGGGTCATTGTCCCAGGGTTTGGTTCTGGCTACACTGAGTCTTGAAGGAACACAAGGGGACAGGAAGGACCGGTTTTCAGTTCACATGCTCTTTGCACACCTAACCCATCACAGCGCAACATTTTTTTAGAACAAGTACCTTCTTTTTTGTTAAACGTTGAGGAAAATCCTCATGGACGTTATGCCGGACTCCTACTGACTAAAAAACCTCACGTAACGCCCAACAGCCTATGGTTGGGAGCTCCGGGTAAGCCCTCGGAAGGATGTCCCAGGACTTCCAACAGACCCACGGCCGTCACTGCGGCCTCGGCCAGGGGGTGGTTCGGGTGCTATCCCGCGTTTTTGGGGGGGTTTCGGGTGTGATCCTGCTTCTAAGGGAGAAAAAGTACCTAACTAAAATATGCTACGCAACCTCTCGCCCTGCTACTTGTTCGAAAAAATCATTCGGTAACTGCTCAGCATGGCTTTTTGCGCCACCCCTTCGCCAGCGTTACGACGGACATTCGACAATGTTGTTCGTGAAGTGACTAAAACATTGGTAAAACTTTCAGATGTGTTCCCATTCTTGGACCGCGTGGTGTACCTGTGTCTCGGCGACGTGGTGTACGCAGGACCCACCAGGAACCTGCTGGATTACTTCGGCAGCATCGGCTTCCCTTGTCCGCAGCTCGAGAACCCTCTCATGTATTACTGTAAGTAGCTCGTCCATTCGGGACTTAACGCAAAATAAGATTCCATAGCACGTCTTGAACGCATTGCGATGCCCTAAGTCGCCGCTCGATTGCCTAGGGTCGATAATGGATAGCAAGCGTTTGAAGTCACTAGTAGTAATAAAGCACGAGGGTAGTCTTACTTCTTCGCAAAAAAAAAACGCAAATAAACAATAGCTCATCAAACACAATTATTTTTGCCTTTGCCCACAGTATGCCTATCAACAGTAGACCGAAGATCAAGAGAACGCTTCATAGAATCGAACCATCAAATAGCAGCTTTGGTGGAGAAGTTTAAACTGGAAGGGCAAGGCATCATGCAGGGCAACTTGCACGAGAACAATCGCATTGTGAATCCTAACAAGATACAGCTGAACTATGGAAGACCTGGAGGCGCTCATGTCATTTGGATGTTGTATTTGTAAGTTGATTTTCAGGCCATTTATAAATACTAGCGTACCTACTTCGAGAAACTCTTTTTTATACTACTGAGGTGGCAGACAAGCTTACAGCCCACATGAAATTTGATCACCGTAGCTTAAGAACGTTTTGCAACACCTGAGACACTGCCGACGCAGCAAGAACTTTCTAAGAACCCTATTGGAGAACCCCATAATGTAGGCGATGCAGAGAGATCATTCCACAATCTAAGCGTGCGCGAAAGAAAGCTTCTATCGGATTCGGACGAGTGCAGTATTTTGAACTGTAAGAGGATCATCAACTTCCTTAATATCGACGTACCTTCCATCTCGCGGGTTATATATAGACAGTAAGATAGCAAAGTCTCAGTTAGGTATAGGGTTCGTATCTATTTACCTTTACCCTTGGGGTAAGGAAATCTAAAACATCTTATTTGTTAAATTTTATTATTGTGACTTTCATTTTGTAGGAGACTCCTGGCATCGATCTTCAATCTAAAGAAGAATGGAATGAAGCAAATGTTTATGCGGCTTTTCTCTCTGCCGATATATTTCTTCGTTCTATGGGCATTCTACAATGAGGCACAGGTATGATGAGCCAAATTATAATATGAGATGTTTTTTTTTTCTACATTTATTTACGCCCATAATCCCGTGTAAGCATTGGTTCTCTCCATGTACCTACATTTCACGATTGCTTTTTTTCCCACGTAATAGGTGGGGAACCTATTGCCGTGTTTAAAAGGACAGGCGCAGGTTGTGATTAGGTACTCGCTGTTGGCATTTTTGACAACTGCCATTTTATTGACAACCGGGACTAACGGCTTAATGTGCGTCTCGATAGCTTATCGGTCTAGTGATTCTCCCGGATTGGAAATTGACGTGGGTTCGAATCACGCTCGAGTTTCAAATGTTTTACACAAGTATAATCTACATTCATTCGAAAAGTTATACCTACCTAACTCTATAAATTTGCAGGATTATCAGCGAGCGTTCATCACCAAAAGCGGGCTGATATTTAACGCAATGGTCGGGACTTACTTCGTCAGCATTATGAACACGATATGTCTTTGTAAGTATTTCTCTATTTCAAACCAAATAATAAGTGGACAAACAAAACGGTGGAATTTTAATGATGAATTAACGTAAAAAGATTTTCAACTCAAAAATCAAATCAAAAAGACTATTTCAACAATGTAAAACTTTTATGATTGAAATGCAGAATGAGAGCAGAGGTCCAACTTTATATAACTCCATACTTTATATCTTTGTAATAAAAGTTTATTTTCACTGCTTTAGGATGAAATTTAATAAGACATAGACTAAAGACATTATCTCGAAAAAAGGGCTTGAGGGTTAAAGTATGGGAGGAAATGAAAGTAAGGGTAACTTCACCACGCGGACGGAGTCAATAGCTAGTATAATTGTTTCAGACGGTCCTTACCGCACGAGGTACTACCAAGAGTCGCAAGAAGGCCTGTACAGCGGCGCCAGTCTCCTGCTCTCCTGGAACTTAGTCTCCTTGCCGTTCTCACTGATAAGCGTGGCCGCTTCTACAGCTATTATTTACCCGTACGTACCTTAACTATTATATACGTGACTATGGCATCTGTTGAATAGCTACTTGGATCTCCAAATCTTATCTATATAGCTTAGAAATTGACAATATGATCCTGTTTGAGCAAAGAAAATGCACATTATGGCAAAGAAAATGCAAGCTATAGATAAAGAATAGAAATAGCTTTGCCCCTTTGAACCTAAGAAAGAAATTGTGGGTAGTTAGGTACACCATCTCATTCGTTTTCGAACTCTTCCCCGCGTCTTAGATATACTTCATCTAGTTTCAGAAAAGAGCGTTTAGTGCGTGCGTGTGTGGTCTTTTGGCGTGTTGTCTACTCTTCTATTTTTTTTTTTTTTTTTTTTATACTACTTAGGTGGCAGACAAGCTTACGGCCCACCGGAAGGTTGGTAACCGTAGCCTATAGACGTTTGCAACACCAGAGGCGCTACACACGCACTGCCGACCCGGGCGCAGGTTGTGACGACCCACAGTTGAAATTTTTCAAACCGCCCGTAAGGCCTTCAACTTGGCTTAACGACTGTCATTTTACCGACAACCGGGACCAACGGCTTATCGTGCCTTCCGAAGCACGGAAACGCTCGTAAATAAATGTCACAAAGTGGTCCACGTGGTGGTCACCCATCCATATCCGGCCATAGTAAATGTTGCTTACTGCAGTGATCGTTTACAGAACACTGAGTCCGCGGGGCCACGAGCGCTTCAAATGCTTCTCTTCTAGTATAGATAATACCTTCGTGCGCAAGTCCGACTCACACATGACCGTATTTTTAGTTACATATTAATTATTTCCAGGATCCTCTCCGACATATCCCAGAACCTAGACTTCCTGTACTTCGCGCTAGTGCTGTGGTCGAGCTACATCTACGCGGAACAGCAAGCCATAGCCACCATGATGGTAGTCAAGAACGGAGTTGTCGCTGCCGTCGTCAACATATATATCACTTGCATTTATATGATGCTTGCTAGCGGTGTGCTGAGGTGAGATTACTACTATTGAATGAATTGAATCAAGCTTTTTTTTTTTTTTTTTTTTTTTAAAGTTATATTCTGATGTTCACATCTCCCTTATTTCGGAGGTATCTACCTCTAATGCATACCCTTAGCCGTTCTCTACTAGCCAAAGTATGATGCGAGCATTCTCTTCAGATTCTTGAGGATGCAGCGGGGGTCCCCTAAGGTGAGCCCTGACGTCACGAGGCGCCTCCTTGCCGGGCCAAAGTAGATGTCCTTCGGTTTATCTTGCGACCTGGTTAAAGCGAGGCGGAACCCCTTTTGTTTAGTGTGTCCGAGTTCAGGAACCCCATGCCAAAGCACCCAGCTGTTCCAGAATGATCCAAATGTGCTTTATGTTTCAGGTCATACAAGGGCTTCGAAGAATGGCTATACTACATAACCTACATCACGCACACCCGTTATGCTTCAATATTCCTCCACAGAAACATATTCAAACAACCTTCTTTCAACAACCTACCCTACAGTGATACTGAAAACTGCACATCCACAGCCTCAAGCATTCTGCAAACGTCATCAAATTTAAATCCCAATTCGAATGCCAACTGTCGTTATATGAGCGGAAAAGCATTTTTGACAGAACGATTTTCGGCCAGAAATTTCAATGGAGATATTTATTTGTCAGGTGATTTCCAACCGGAGTTCAACTTGGGTGTTTCATTTGCGTTTTCTGTAGGAATTATGGTTTTGAATAAGTTCTTGTACTTGATTCCTTTGCCCGGTTATTTAACTGATAAGTTTAGGGAATAGAAGATTCTTAGCTCTGTGGATTGGTGGTCTTGTCACTAAGATGCGATGAGCTACTTGCTTTTGATAAAATACATTAGTCACGACTTTATCCCCGCAGTGGTAGGCAGGGGCGTACATTTCACTGTTTTATTGAAATATACGTAGATAGATGAAATTATTAAATTATAAAGTTTGCATATTTAAGTAGTTTTATGAATTATTCTCGAAAAAAGCGTAAGGAGGTATTTGTAGCTTGGCAAAAAAGAGTAGAAAATAATGGTTATAAAGAACCACCAATCAGGATCCAGTTGTCAATAAACGTCAATTGTTAATTGGTGGTTTCACCAATCAAATTGTACCTACTAGTAACGTCATTTACTAACCGACATTGTAGCGTTAATGACATCATTTTGACAGTGTAGCCAGCAAGCAAAATATTAGCTACTTCCGTTTAAAGACTTTTTTGCCTTTCTATACTGATTTAAAACTCGATATAATATCTGAACCGTCCTTAGACAATTTAGCTACTAGATAATTACGAACCCTGCTAGATTATTAATTGTAATCGTAAGGTGTATTATAAAATAATTATTAGTATGATTTAACAATAACTTTGATGAGTTCAATTGATTACATTAATCTTTTCAATTTGAATGTGTTTTATTTGGCAGAATTTTATTTCTAAGTAACACAGAGCCCGAATTTGACCGAGTTCAGAATTTAGTCACAGCTCGGTTGCTCCTAACGACCTTTATAAGTACAATCAATATTAATTAGTTTTTAATGTCTTCAGTTTGATAATACGGCATTCCACAATAATGGGGTCTTAAATTAAAGTTCGTCACAGCACCATGAAAACTAGATAATCGTAGATTCAATCGAAAAAAATTACAAACATAACAATGTGTTTGTGATTTATCTTTAACCCTGCAGAGGTAGGCAGAGGCAGATTACACGACGACACGACCACATTCCACGATTGTTTTTATTCCATGTAATCGTTAGTGGTTCTATTGCAGTGTTGAAATGGACAGGCGCGCAAGTTGTGACTAGGTACTCGATGCTGATTTTTAGGGTTCCGTAGCCGAATGGCAAAAAACGGAACCCTAAAAACAGACAGACAGACAGACATGAAGAATCTACGTCATGTCTGTCTGTCTGTCTGTCCGTCCGTATGTCACAGCCATTTTTCTCCGAAACAATAAGACCTATGCCATTGAAACTTGGTAAGTAGATGTATTCTGTGAACCGCATTAAGGTTTTTACGTAAAATTGAAAAAAAGCATTAAATTTTGGGGGTCCCCATACATATACTGAAACTCAAAAAAATTTTTTTCATCAAACCCGTACATGTGGGGTATCTATAGATAGGTCTTCAAAAATGCTATTGAGGTTTCTAACATCATTTTTCTCTAAACTGAACAGTTTGAGTAAGAGACACTTCCAAAGTGGAAAAATATGCCCCCCGCCCCCCCTCTAACTTCTAAACTAAGAGGATAATAAATCTAAAAAAAATATATAATGTACATTGCTATAAAAACTACCAACGAAAATTGGTTTGAACGATGTAAGATCCGTCCAATGGTAGGGTAATTTACAGGCTTGTCACGTACTTAACGAACAGACTCCCGACATGTGCACTGTCGCCCAATGCCGCGACTCGTGTGTCACATTGTGCGCTCAAGACTGTCAACTGTCTGTTCAACGGGAGGGGGTATGCATACACTACAAACGAGATCTAGAAAGTAGTTTTTTTTTCATAAACCGCAATTTTCGCATAGAAAAATCACTACTACAGCGAAGGTGTTAAAACATCAATCAAAGTTACAACAAACTATAAGAACCTTTATGCTATGGTACTTGCTGCTACGGAACCCTTCATGGGCGAGTCCGACTCGCACTTGGCCGGTTTATTTTCTAAAATTTTAACGCAGTGATCGCGTGCAGAACACTGAGGCAGTGTAGTAACGACTTCTTTGTTTTGTTTTTACGTGTGGTAAATCCGTCAGGGATGCTATGCCGAACTTTTACCGACTAAAAATCAACACGCCCAGTTCCCTACCTACTGCCTACGGTACGAAGCCCTCAAAAGGATGTCCCCAGGATACTGCGAAACGAAAACCACCATAGTTATATCATTAATTATACATATATTTCCTAGATAGCATACTTACAGCTAATCACATTGATTGAAATCAACGTCATCTATAATAGATGACGTTGATTTCAATTTTGACCACGTCACGTCCATAACAGTCAATCGACCAAGAAGAGACATTGGTGAACATATCCAAAAAAAACATAGTAAAATTGAACTACCCTCTTTTCAATTGAAATGTAAAGAAATTAGAACACAAAGAAGTATAACCACAAAATAATAAGGTACAGAAAACTATCTCATTTCTGTACTTTTTTTTTTTAAACCTTCCCTCAGCTACACACACTCGCAGACAAACCAGTATCGAAATTACTTCGAAAGTTCATTGGCTAGTGTAAGTTTTAGCGAGCGCTCAACGTGTTCGCGGTGCAGCGCGTTTTCGCAACATTTTTGACACAAGTTCCCGCGTTCACAGCTAGGTGGCGGTAACTCGATTCCATACGAATTGACGTTAACGCGCTCACCGTGAATATCGACAGGCGCAGGCCAAAACTCGCACTCAGCACTCTGGTGTTCGTGAACGCCGTGATCGGTGTCTATGTGTGCGTTGCCCGAGCGCTCTTTGTATGTAGATTTCCTTCTGTACCTATTATTTTGTGGTATAACGTAAAAGCAAAGCGTGGCAAATGACTCCATTTTGCTGCTCATAGGTTATAAACGATGCTTTATAAGTTGCACCTATGGGATAGTGCTACTTAATACCATGTTCATACATACAAAATGGATCGATTCGGATCAACTTTTAGAGGGAGGCCACGTCAGGCATTTTGTATTAGATTGACTTTTGTAGGGTAAATTTTTCTGTTACAAAATGCATCGCGCACCCACCATCCTCTGTTTGGATCGGTCCAGCACTTACTTTTGAAGCTGTGCCTTTTTGAACTATTCGTGGTTCAGTGGATGTCATTCTTTTGTGTTATCTAGTATTCCAAGTTCTTCATTAAAAGTACAGAAATTTATGTATGTACAATTTAACAATATACATAGCTATAGATTTCGTCAATATTCAGTTATCTTACTTGACAATGTAAATACAGTTATTCCATATATCTGCCATAATTGTTATGATTATGTATTATTTATTATTCAATAAAACTGTTGCATTCTCTTTTCATGAGAATGTCATGTCGTCCATTACTTTTGGGTAGGCGTAAAGTACTGCGGAGTCTGACTGTGTCTCGGTTTCGTTTTCAGCGGGAACACATGATGAACCGTCTTCTGTAAGGTATCATTGTTACTGGTATTAATACATGTCCTTAGAATTATAATAATTTTATGTACTGTACACACTATGTAAAGGGAAAGCAACAAGAAAGCCAGCATTTACATTTGATGAGGATGAAAAATAAATGTGTGATGCGCTATGCAAAAACATTTTAAAAGTATTGATAATAGTTTTCTTACCTCCATATAAAACTATGGTTTTGTTCAATTTGTTGATTGTAACCTGAAAACATTTGACATGTATAAGTTTTTATTATCAATTTATTTGGATGTCTGTCCATTTAAGTGACCATGCCATTCTCATAGTATACAGTAAATAGCTCAATATAGTATATCACCTGACAGTATCTAAAATAACTAGAATAACTAATAATAATTAACTAATAATTAACTAAATAATTAACTACAATATTATAAATGTAAAAGTTTTTGAAGATGTTTGGATGTTTGTTACTCAATTCTCTTTAATGGCTGTACAGATCTGGCTGAAATGACGGGAATAGATACAGGGATAGATCATAGTCTGAAATAACACATAAACTACTTTTTTCAATGAAATGGGAGGGATACAGGAACATAATTCCACATGGGCGTAGCTCCAGCATTTAGATTTAAAAATTGGTTTAGTAATATCAAAATCTAAAATCAGCCTCTAACAATCAACAATAGACCTATCACAATCCACTAATAGTCATAAGCCTCTCCAAATTTAGGCCAAAACATTTCATAAAGTGTCTTACACATTCAATGCATACGACCTAAGATTTCACGTACAATGGGTCCACTGGCGGACCTAAGTGCGGAAAATGGGAGCCCAAGAAGAAGAAGAAGACGACCTAAGATATTTTCTAACTATTACTAAAGACGCCCCTTAGTAGGATGGACAAATTAAATTGGTCCATCCTACTAAGGGGCATCCCACCATAAACTTAATTTTCCTCCATCATACTATTTAGTTCATAGATAACTTACAGGTGACAATACAATTTCTCTATATTTCTTAAGATACAGTCTCAATGGCTCCACAAAGTTGTCAAAACCGAGTGCATTCATAGCGTACAGCACATCTTCACCGTTGATTGTTTTTCTCTTCTCAACCTGACACCGTTCACTCGCCTCACTAGTTACGAAAGATATAAACTCTGATATACATTCCTGTACACATTCTCTTGCATCTTTGGCTATCTGCAAAAAAAAGAAAATATAAATTATATAAACCTTAATGCTAAAAAAAGTCTAATGAAACCAGTTTGCATCCAAAAAATTTATTCTTAAATTCCTGATGTTGTAATTTTAGTAGCTGATGCCCATTTTGTAATATATGATGATCCAGGAATGGTAGGTTTAAAGTCAAAATTGGGAAATTAATAAATTTGATTCTACTTCATCGCATCAAGATTGGTTACATGAAATATTTATTATAGAATAGAACTAAATGAGCTAATAATAGTGTTAGAGCAAAGTTTAATGAAGATTCTGTCTAATTATTTGTGTTTCTTATTGCTCAAAAGTTTTGTTTTAAATATAAGTCACAAAAATAGTAATAAAAAGCAGTGTGACACTGAAAACTGGACATAAGTCCAAGATTGCACATCATCGGGATGGCTGGCAAATTGAAAACAATTCAACTTTTAGTATAGGTATGGCATTTGTGAAGGGGTTACCACAAGTTCGCCAACGTCAAGTTTTTGGTGGATTAACAAATTATGGCTAAATTCTAAATATTTAGTCAGCAATATACATAGGGTAAATGAATAATTATACCTGTGACATCTTACCTTTCCATTATCAGGAATAGCTCTTTTCATAATCTTTGCTATATTAGCAATGGGTAGAAATCTGTCTTGTTCCCTAAGAGGTGCAAGTTTTCCACCAGAATCGGAATTGTTGTCGTCTTCTGTAATAGTGCAGATTTTCTTATAAGCATACATTAGAAAATGGTCAAAATTAATTGCAGGTACTGCTTTTATATCTAGCTTGTTACTTAAAATACTGTATTATAAGCGTAGGCGACAGTTTAAAACTTACCCAAAACGTCGTCGGAGTTCACCACATATTCACAACGTATGTTATTCTCATCATCTACGATATATGCATTAAGATCGTTACCAATTTCATCACTTTCCATGATTCAACATGAGAATATCCTATTTTCTGCAGATTGTAATCGTATTTGTAGTCTATTTTCTCACAAGGCCGGAAAGGTTATTATTAAACGGAGCACTGTTATAAGTGTTTATGTTAATTTTACAAAGATTACTCTCTACGTGGGATCAAATTGAGTCTAAATAAATTTCGATTAGCTGCCTATTTTATAAAATTTCGTATTTCCACGTCGAACTTGTTTACAAAGCAAAGCAGAGATAGAGAAGAGAATGACAATGACAAGAAATGGAAGAAAACTGAAAGAAAAGGCGTCAAATTCTCCCCATAAACGTTTTGTCTTTGGTCGGTATTTTTTTTATTTTGCTTTATTTTTCTAGGGGTTCGGACGCGGACGCGACCAATTTACAAAGTCATGAATACAAAATAACTTTTATAATACTAGATTTATAAATATAAAACGTGTTTTGAATATCAGTATGTTTTACTGTGCAAGTTAGTGTGAAGTTAGTATATTTTTGTATTTTTGGTAAAATTAAATTTGGTCACACTGCCGTGCCAAGTGCCAACTGCCAAAGTGCCAAGTCAAGTCTGCCCATCACTAAAAATTCTCCGTTCCGCGATGTAGGTTGCTGGAATAATAGATTTTTACATAAAACTAGAAAATAATTAGGTGTATAATCAAAAAAATCTGTAACATCTTTAACAGGAGATAAAGGTTTTGACTGCATTGTGCGTTGCCAAAGTAAGAAGTTTAAAAGTGTAATAGGTTAACTGTTTGAGGTCAGTGCACAACAAAACTCAAATCAAGCATTTTTATTGCCAAAACATCTCAGAATAAACACTAAGAATGGGAGTCCCGAAGTTCTTTAGGTATACCAGCGAAAGGTATCCCTGCCTCAACGAACTGGTGAAGCAATACCAGGTAATTTCCTATACTTATAGTTTTTCACCAGACTACCTGCTTTACAAAAATTTTCACTATTATTCTTAAAGCAAGAATACTTTAGCCTTAAATTTAGGGTAAATAGGTACTCTATTTTACATTTTTATAGTAAGTAGCAATAAAATACCATACAATTTTTGTTCTAGTTTTTAGTAAGTATACTTTTTTGTATGACCAGCATTGTAGTCTACAGTGACAAATATCTTTGTAAATATCTATCTTTCTAATTTTGCATGTAATGTTTTAATGAAAATTGCACCATAATAATAAAAATTACACCATATTACACTTTTTTAGAAATCTATTCTGAAAAAAAAACAAGCAACTATCAGCTGCAACCTCTCCGATAACCTGCATATAATATTTTTGTTTTTAATTCATTACAGATTCCAGATTTTGACAACATGTACTTGGATATGAATGGTATAATACATAACTGCTCTCATCCCGATGATTCCGACCCCCACTTCCGAATCACGGAGGAGAAAATATTCCAGGATATATTTCACTACCTCAGTATACTATTTCAAATTATTAAGCCTAAGAAGTTATTTTTTATGGCTATTGATGGTGTAGCTCCAAGAGCAAAGATGAATCAACAGAGGGGTAGGAGGTAAGCTAGGATGTTTTTTCTATTTCTTAATACCTACCAGGTAAAGTAAAACCTTCATACTGGGCCATTGTGGGAGATTGCCATGTAACGTAGTAAACACTGATATTCTGAGTTTGTATTTAATTATTAATTTGAATTATTTTAATTTATTTTCATTTGCTTTATTTAAAGTTTATTGGTTTTATTTCAATTTAATTTATTTTTAATTTAATTTAATTTATTTGTTTATGACATTATTCAAAGTTTTTGGGACATTTTTAATTTTATTGAATTATATTAATTGGTTAGTTTGTATGAGGAATTTTATGGACATTGTCTGGGAATAAATAATTTTTATTTTTATTTATTTATTATTCAAATTGACACTGGATACTCAAAAAGTGCATGATCACCTACCGATTGTTGATTTGATAATTGTCATTATGTGATATGACACTTGCAATGCAAAATACTTGATTGGCAATATACTAAAAATACCTACCTATTCATTTACATATGAAAAATATCATTTAGCTCAGATCTGAGTCATTTCAATGTAGGTAGTGAAAATTTTTCACCGGTTTCAGTACCATTCTGTAGCTCAGTGGTCAACTAGTGTAGTATTGTTGCCCTTTGATAAGCCGAGGCCATGAGATCAACTTGTCTTTCCTAATCACCCAAACTATTTCACATTTTTCACTCTTATATACCCTGTGAAAACATTATGAAAAATATATGAGACCAGTGTCAAACAAGACCTATTTAAACAACCCATACATTTTTAGAAAACTTTGATGAAATCAGCACTTGTATAATTTTGCTTCAATAATTTTAGGGACAAGTTTGACAGTAATAGAGAATTTTTAATGCTTAGCTTAGCAACCAAAAAAAAGGGCATCAATTTTGGGCTGATCTATCTCTATGAAGCTTTTTCCATGCAAAATTTTATAAAATGTAATTGATAGATGTCCATTCCATAACCTGCTAACATACATATACATACATACATATAGTCACTCCTTTATCCCCGAAAGGGTAGGCAGGGGCATAGATACACTCACATTTCACCTTATAACTTTATGTCCCACATAATAGGTGGTGTATAACCTGCTAAGTAGGTGAAAATTACTATACCAGAACATGAAATAATCATTATACTATTTACAGGTTCAGAACTGCAAGGGAAGCAGAAAAATTAGAAGCTGACGCTAAAGAAAAAGGTAAACATATTTAGTTGATACATCCCAAGTCTCATATTGATCAATCAAACCAGCTCATCACAGTCCAGTGCTGAACCTAGGCCTCTTCTAATTTCCTCTGCAGCATATAGACCTAATCTGGTCATCGTCCCATTCCACCAATTTACTTTTTTTTACATTTTCATGAATATTATAGTTCTCTAAATTCTTGGATATTTCCATGTTTTATTACATTCTTATAGTACCTAACTGTATTGAATTGACTTCAATTCCATAGTTCTAGAGTGGAGACCGCGTCTCGGCAAACATGGGGTGGGACGTCCACCCGCTAGATGGACCGACGACCTGGTAAAGGTCGCAAGCTGGGACTGGATGCGTAAGGCGCAGGACCGTGGATTGTGGCGTAAATTAGGAGAGGCCTACGTCCAGCAGTGGACTGCGATAGGCTCATTTGATCCATAGCTTAAAGTAGGGGCAGTGTTTTATCTATCAACCACACGCAAAATTTATTTGCACCTATCAACGGCTAAAGCATCAACAAATTTGTTCATAGTTCCACCAGTTTGGAGATATGTACATAATGCTGTTCTCCTTGGATTTTTTATTTCCAAACACCTTTTTAAAGAATTAGCTCGCAAAAAAGTTGCCGCCCGCCTGATAGAAAGCAATGCTATCATTATAAAATGTTTTAACTGTATTTTACCAGGTGAGGTCCTACCGACGGAGAAACGTTTCGACAGTAACTGCATCACGCCGGGCACAGTATTTATGGCGCGTTTACATGAACAGTTGAAATACTTTGTCAAGCAAAAAATGACGAGTGACCCGCTATGGGCTAATGTCAAAGTTATACTGTCGGGGCATGAAGTAAGCATTCTTTCTATATTTTTTACTGGTACTACTTAGCTGGGAGTACTGATTGCATTTGCAAATGGTAGTCAGGGCCGGATTCACCCTATCAAGGCCTGTAGGCGGTGCCATTTTCCTTTACCCTTTTCATACTCTTAGGGTTCTGTACCTAAAGGGTAAAAACAGGTCATTACTGAGACTCCGCAGTCCATCTGTAAAATTTTGACACTGGATTTATTTGTTGACGGTATAACAACAAATACTAAAATTGTTTTTATAGCAGCAAAAAAAAATGCATAGTCTGTGCGTTCATTGGCTACGGCGAACACGGTCCATCTGATGGGACCGTAAGCTTGTCTGTCTGTGGCCTTAGTAGTTAAAAAAATGGCGCTGCAACGCTGTTAAAAAATACGCCGCGACGCGAATAAAAGGCTTCGCGACGTTGTTAAGAAAGTTGAAGCGATGCTATTATAATTTACGTCACGACACTGGCGCCCGAGACTATATTTGTACAAGCACATGAAGCAAGCGTCCGCCGCGTGCACATGCTTCACTTAGCGATGGCCCTTAGACGGCACTACCACAAAATAATAAGGTTCACAAAACAATCTCATGCATGCACTTTATTTTCACACCTACCCACGGCTACGCACACTCGCGCTCAAACAAGTATCAGAATTACTACAAAAATTCTCTAACTTCGTGTCCGTGAACTCCGTGAGCGGTGTCTGTGTGCGTAGTCCGAGCGCACTTTGTTCAATTCAATTCAATTCTATTCTTTATTTTTGTTTGTTGCCTTCTGCACTTATTATTTTGTGGTACTACCAAAGATAATATAAATTTATTACATACAGATAGGCAACTTCCTGCCCCTCACTGAGGAAGCTTTCCCACCCCTTGTTTAAGTTTAGATAGTAACAATGTAAATATTATGTTTCACTGTAATTTTTAACAATAAACGCTTTATGACCTTAGTGGTCACTCACACATTCAAGCTCTTGTATAGACCATCACGTGTTTTTAGTGTAGGTGAATTGAAAACGAATCATTTGTTTTTAGTTTCCGTCCTGTGGTACTACTGAGTGAGTCGGGACAACTAGTATATTAATATTATGTATCTATCTTTTGACTGCCTCGGTGGCGTAGTCGGTAGTGTAACCGCCTGCCGCGCTTGAGGTCCTGGGTTCGATTCCCGGGTCGGTCCAAATATATGTGTCATCCACAAATGTTTGCTTCGGAGTTTGGGTGTTAATGTACGTATTTCAAAGGGAGAATGCTGCAAATCTTTTGGGCTTAATGCCACTCACACACACAGATATGTAATAATATGTAATAGGTATTATGTTACTCTTAGGAATATATGTTAATTTAGAAATGTGTAAGTATGTCTATCAGTCGTCTAGATCCCATAGCACGCACAAGCTTATAGCTTAGTTTGGGCTAGATGATGTCGTTTGAGAACATCCAACAATATTTATTTTATTTAATCTATCTTTCAACAGACGCCCGGCGAAGGCGAACATAAGATAATGGACTACATTCGCTGGTCGCGGTCTCAGCCCGACTACGACCCGAACACACGGCACTGCCTGTTCGGGTTAGACGCCGATCTGATCATGTTGGGAATGTGTACGCATGAACCGCACTTTGCCTTGTTGAGAGAAGAGGTAAGAATGTAACAAGTAGCTAGCTATATTGTGTGGAATTTTGCTGTTCTATTTCATTCCCATATGATCCTATACTCTGTAGTTTTAGCAAAGATAATAATATAATAGTATTACATATAGATAGGCAACTCCTCCCGCGCCACAGCCTGTCATTATAGGCGGGTGTCGTGAGGGAACATTTGCTTAGCCTTATTGGTCACACGAACACATTCAAGCTTGAAAACATATGGAGTTTCCGCTCTGTGGTTTTAGGAGGAGTCTTTGAAATGCTAGTACACGTACGCGATCTAGAGTCACAGAAGTACTGTCCATATATTGTATGACAATAACTACCGTTAGAGATTCAATTTTACTCCCTTTCTTAGTAACTCTTTTATTACGCAGCGTCCAGCGTGACATCTGTAAAGAAATCACACGTTAAAATCCCTACCACTGTCCACTTTATCGTCCAGAACTCGATCTCGCTTTCGACACACAATGCGCCCCTTTCTATTCCAAACAACGCGTGATGGACAGGGGTTCCACTCTCATACAGTGGAGAGAATCCTCGCCACAACCGAGCAATAAACCGTTTCTCTGTCGACTTAGACATAGACACTTGGAACACCCCGAACCCCAGGATCATCAAATGGAGTGTGTAAAGGCACATCATCGGGCCGCCAACTTGAGGGGCCACTGTCAATTTACTCATAGTACATACATACATACAGTCACGCTTTCATCCCCGAAGGGGTAGGCAGAGGCATAGTACACGCGCACATTTCACCTTATAGTTTTATGTCCCTTGTGATAGGTTACTCATAGTAACATATTTTTATCTGCGCAGGTGAAGTTCGGCAAATCAACACAGCGAGCGACAAGTCCAGAAGAAACGAATTTTTATCTACTCCATTTAAATTTATTAAGAGAATATTTAGAACAAGAATTTATACCTATTAAGGACAATCTACCTTTCGAATATGATATAGAAAAGGTAGTTGACGATTGGGTATTGATGGGATTTTTAGTGGGTAACGATTTTATACCCAATTTACCCAATATGCATATAAATAATGATGCCCTACCTCTATTATATAAGACTTATATGACTGTGCTGCCTACTTTAGATGGTAAGTCCTGTACTGATCATACAACATTTTTCAACAACACTTATTATTTTCATCCTTATTGTATGGATATTTAATGGTGTATTTCGTTCATTAGATAAATATTTTAAGAAACTACAATATTTCGTACAAATTTAAAAGTATGAAAAGCTGATGCTTTCAGGAAGAGAGAGAGAGAAAAGAAAAGATTGAATTTGAACTGTAAATAATTAATGATTTATTAAAATTTAGCACTTGGGGGTCGTGGGTGTTTCGAGCAGCAAGTGCGATCTCCGATGGCCTTCGCAGGGTTCCGACTTATCTTAGTGGTTCTCAAGGCTGATGCAGTCCGCGACGTAGCCGTGCCGTCCACAAATTCGGCTGGCACGGTGTTTTCGACCCGCAGGGTGGGTGACTGCTCGTAGACTTGAAGGGTGCGTCTTCACCTTCGTGGAACCCGAAGGTGGACTTCTATAGCCCGTAGGGTGGATGCTGACAACCCGTAGGGTGGACGTTCCTGCTTGGAACCCGCAGGGTGGATTTCTTCAACCCGTAGGGTGGACCCCAATGATGGGGTTATTGACGCTCGCAGCTAAATCGCTGATCACTTTGGGAGCACCTGGCTCCTAACAATATTTTTTCACTTTGAAATTATACTCTGATGCACCTACGCCTTCGCGACTAGTGACTTTACATTATTTGAGTAATGGGGGCCTCGAAATTCGCGCGCGGTTGTTTTTATATTTTTGTACAGCGCCTCTAGCGGCACCACTCGAAAATACTAAACGTCAAGACCGCTTTTTAAATACGAATGAGGCTTCCGCCGTTTCGACACTAACTCGGTAGATGGCGCTTTCATTTATTAATCTACGTTTTCATTTTAAAACCCCTAATGTTGAACAATATTTGCCCCCGTTGTTTCACAACGTTACATACTCCCCCTCCCCGGTGAGCGTTTGACGTACCCTTACGCGTCAAATGCTGCGTTCGTCCTCGAACGCCCCTACCATAATACCTACTACTCGTCTATGTGTGTGTGTATGTTAGTGTGTTGTGTGAATGAGGTGATGCTGGGTGTAGCGAAGAGTCGGCCTTAACCTTAATGAAACCAACTCGCAGGATGTATTTAGGTGATTCTGAAGGATCTTATGGGACAGAAAGAGAAAAGACGTATTTGAGGCTTTGGGTTGAAGGTTCAGGTAATACGCACCGCCTGAAAGTGGGGTGTGTATAATAAGGCTTTTTGCTGAAGGCTGGGATTTATACAACCGTCCCAGAGAAGAACATCCTACTAGGGCTCGTGTAACACTTCCGACTCATAGGATGGACTATCCCCCAGGGCAAGCCTCTAGCTTCCGAGTGGTAGGAGTAGCCATATGACGAAAATAAAGATAACGGTGATCTACACCTACGACTGTTAGGGCAAGACAAATGCTGCCAAATAACAGTCCACCATATATCTGTTCGGGTAAGACTCATGCTTCCTCGTAACAGTAATAAACCTACACCATAATTCTGTTAGGGCAAGACCATGCTGCCAACTAACAGTAAACGACGAACTCTGTTAGGGATAGACTCATGCTTCCAACTAACAGAAAACTCCCAACCAAACCAAGAAACAGAAAAGTGATAGAAAATAATTTACTTGCAGAATCCTTCGTGTTGCTAATTAACCCTTATGTCCCCATGACGAACACGGCATGTGTTTGTCACGTTGTTCTGTGTACTTATTTGAAAGTCGTGTGTAGTGTGTAGTGTGTAGTGTCCCTAACTAATTACTAGGCTATTTAGCCCTTTAACCAAATAAAATAAAAAACCAAGTGCATATTCGCAATCTTAGTATCAATAACAAAAGACAAATGCTTATTCTCAACTTTAGTAGAAGAATGTTGACTATGACTATTATGTCAACCTTAATAAATGACGAAGATCATTGATCTTTGGCCATTCTGCCAAATATCTAAACAAAATATGGTGCCCTTGTTTGCCACCATGTCAGTGTAAAATGTATTTAAATAAATAATGTGTATGTATGTACGTATGAAATCTCCCCTGTGCAAGTTTTATTTTGTTTGCGCGTAATCTGCTGACGTAATCGTGTTGATGCAAACGTGTTATTCATCGTTGCATCTAAGGCCAGTGTCACACTATGTAAACAAACAAAAAAAAAACTGCTTGTTGAGTGTTTGGAATTTTGTGTGAAGATAATTGTGATGAATATGTAATGACTATATCTTACTTAATTATTATGTAAGTGTAAATGTGAAACTTCCGTATGATCATATGTATGCGTGTAACCTGACACGAGATGTGGTACCTATATGTGCCACCTATGTACTAAAGTTATATGACGGTGTGCTAACACCCTTATATTTTCCAAAAAAATAATTATCAAAACCTATTGTGTAACTGTACTGATGTACTATATAAACTATTAGTGAATGCATCTTAATGCAGTGTAATTGCCTGAGGGCCGCCACCGTTGAACCAGGTTCCTCTCCCCGGATCTTGACTTCATATGCAAGTTCCGCTTTTGGAAGCGATGTTAAATTTGATTTGAATGCCATTGTACTGACTATTTCAATTACTCTAGCCGGGAATCTTTAGTGATGATGATTATTTACCAATGTATAGTGTATTTATCTGCTACTTATTTTACATGAAAAGTTAATTTTATGTAAACAACGAATGTTCGCTATATTCGCTAACGAATTCTGTTGTAGTGAACGACGGCCCTTATCGTTGTCTGTTTACGTCTTGTTGAATGTTAAGGAATGTGAATATTTTTCGATCCACCCGCCGAATAACGAAAAGTAAATTCTACTTTTTAGGGTTCGTTGAACCGAATTATAAATTGAACCTTTATAAAACTTAGTATTTGCTTTAGGAAATACTTAAGTTTGGAAATAGTACCTTTTAGGGTTCCTTCACTCAATTAATAGATTGGACCCTTCTAGAAATTAATTGTCTGTCTGTCTGTCTGTGTTTAAATGTAATCTAATCCTAAGCAGTGAGTAGTGAAAGTGAAGTGTGTGATGATGGGTTGATGAAATTAACTAAGTGTTTTACAGCTTTACTCGAATAATGCAATTTTCGACGCTGCTATTATTTTTATTGCAATGTAACTATTCACACAAACGTACTACGAGTTAATTGTATTTTAACTCGTACCACTAATTTTTTCTTTAAATCGTTCCTTACTACTACGGAACCCTTAATTGTTCTGAACTGTGTCAAAGACGATTCGCACTTGGACGGTTCTTGAAATAAACTATATGGTAGTAACCAACCTTTTATGTAAATTGTTCCTCACCACTACGGAACCCTTGAATATTTCGAATTGTTTGAAAACCGATTCGTACTTGGACGATTCTGGAAATGTTTTGTATGAGACTGTTGGTGCCCGGAGTGTATTATATTCACTTCCACCCACAGTTTATATGGAAAAAAAAATTCTTCTACTATCGAGCTAGTAATTCAACTTACTCGTAAACGTTATGAAAGCAACATCTGCCGTTGTTTATTCGGAACACGAATCAAAGTTAATAGTTTATAATTGTTTTTTGGCAAGAATGTATTCACTGCGTGATCTACGTTTGGAATGTTTTTTCTTACAGTTGTACTTCAGTGTATCAGAATTCGACGTAATTCGAAAAGTGAAACAATTATGAATCTTTTAAAATTTACGTGAAGTGAAATTTGTAAAATTTTTGTTCTACCGTTTTACTAGAGTGAACTTTCAATAGGGATTGTCACCCAGACGTGTGATTATCGGCTGTTGGTCTCGCTGTAAATTCACATATGGGAAATACAACAAAATAATACACAAATTGAGGCGGTTTGACGCCGTACAAAATAAAAATTGTGGTGGTGATATCCTGTGACTACTTTTTACGATGAATATAGGCAATACAAATCACTTACTAATATTAATGTAAGCGTTTCAAATGTGAAGTTTTACTTCAGACTTTAATAAAGTAATATTTAAAATTGGAACAAAACAAAAAAAACTGTTACTTTAAATTTAATTAAAATTTTTCCACCATAAAATACTATTTGAGGGTGTGAAAAATAAATTTGGGGACCGTTAAAATTTGGAAAAATTACAATTCACGTTGAGAAAAAATTCAAATTTTGCCTTGTTCTTGTTTATGCCGAAATCTGTCTAAAATCACTAAAAAATACACAAAATAAGCCGGAAAGAACAAGTTGGCAGCAGAGGTCAGGAGAGCCAAATTCCTGGGTAGTTGTGATAATTTGGAGGGAAACTACCCCGCTAACGGGCACTCTTAAGACTATTTTACACAAATTGAATAATCTTATAATTATGACCTCCGACTCCCGTTGGAAACCGCTTTCTCGCTACCCGAAACCACGATGTGGGCGCCACTGAAAAGCTGATGCTTTCAGGAAGAGAGAGAGAGAAAAGAAAAGATTGAATTTGAACTGTAAATAATTAATGATTTATTAAAATTTAGCACTTGGGGGTCGTGGGTGTTTCGAGCAGCAAGTGCGATCTCCGATGGCCTTCGCAGGGTTCCGACTTATCTTAGTGGTTCTCAAGGCTGATGCAGTCCGCGACGTAGCCGTGCCGTCCACAAATTCGGCTGGCACGGTGTTTTCGACCCGCAGGGTGGGTGACTGCTCGTAGACTTGAAGGGTGCGTCTTCACCTTCGTGGAACCCGAAGGTGGACTTCTATAGCCCGTAGGGTGGATGCTGACAACCCGTAGGGTGGACGTTCCTGCTTGGAACCCGCAGGGTGGATTTCTTCAACCCGTAGGGTGGACCCCAATGATGGGGTTATTGACGCTCGCAGCTAAATCGCTGATCACTTTGGGAGCACCTGGCTCCTAACAATATTTTTTCACTTTGAAATTATACTCTGATGCACCTACGCCTTCGCGACTAGTGACTTTACATTATTTGAGTAATGGGGGCCTCGAAATTCGCGCGCGGTTGTTTTTATATTTTTGTACAGCGCCTCTAGCGGCACCACTCGAAAATACTAAACGTCAAGACCGCTTTTTAAATACGAATGAGGCTTCCGCCGTTTCGACACTAACTCGGTAGATGGCGCTTTCATTTATTAATCTACGTTTTCATTTTAAAACCCCTAATGTTGAACAATATTTGCCCCCGTTGTTTCACAACGTTACAAGTATATAAAGGCAGCTTAGTTCAGTTGTACTTGTGTTCCTATGAAATCTGTCTAAACCAGGGCAATAATAATAAATAATAAAAAAAAAATATTTCGGACTTGATCCATCTCTGTTAGTATTACAGCAACTTATGTCCTATGTTAGTACTTATCCTATACACAATCACATACTTAACTACTACTTATTAGGTACTTATTCCTGTCCACCTCCAACAGTACAATGCAATGCAATGCTCTGTCAACTGAGCTACAGCACCGAAACAAGCTGAAACTATGTTGAAAATCGCATTGCCATGATTTAGGCACATTTCACGAGTTCAAAGTCCTGTCTCAACCATGAAGAGATTTTTTTTTTTCACTTTAGTGAGGGGAGCTCTATTCTCAATACTCCACGAATTTACCGTGCGAACACTGGGTCCATAGCGTAGTACCACAGATTAGATAGTACAGATGGAAACCTACATATAAAATTCACTGAGGCTACGCTTAGATCGACATTGCTCACGGAGTTCATAGACACGAGGTCAAAGATTTTCATAGTAGTTTTCGATACTGATTTATGCGCGAGTGTGCCTAGGTAGGTTTGAAAATAAAAGTACATACATGACATTGCGTTCTGTAACTTATTATTTTGTGGTAGTACTCGTACGGAGAGGAGCACTGTGTTGTCACTTATGTGAAAAAAAAATATGTAATAGAAAAGTATTTCTTGGTGATAATAATGTTAATAATGTTTTCAAATTCACACAACTGTACCATTCATAAAGATTTTTGAGTAATTTTCGCGTATTAACACATATTGTCAATTTCCAGGCTACATAAACGAGGCAGGTGATCTCAACCTGGCGAGATTCGAAGTGTTCATGCAGGAGCTAGCCAAGATAGATAAGGAGAAGTTCCAAGACACATACGCTGATCTCAAGTACTTTGAAGCTAAGACTGGTAGACGGCCTAATGCTAATGAAAGGAGAGAGGTATTGTGATTTTGTTTTCTTACCATTTTATCCCTACAGATCTCGTTTTATAGGTAGGCAGTCAAATTGATGATGTAAGTATTCTGTCGCCGCTAAAACAACACATACAAAAATCAGAAAAAAGAGGGGATTAAGGGGGGCCTTTTGGGAACAAACGGGATTTTTACTGTTTTTTTGGTACGGAGAGCTCTGTGCGCATGTCCGATTCGCACATCTCCGGTTTTTATAACCAGCTCGTGAAAATTATGCCGGCCGCGTGATGGGAAAACCTGGCGACATCTAGCTTTTAGAGCCCCCTCTCACAGTTCGTAAGACTTCTGACAGTGGTGCTCAAGTTGACCGCCCTGTGATGTGCCTCTTCACGCTCCTCTTGAAGAACCCGGGATTGTAAGATGAGGGAAACACGTGTGTGGGCAGGTCGTTCCAAGTTTCTATGGTTTGATAATAAAACTTTCTTTTAAATTCCTCAATCTTTCTATACTAATATTATAAAGAGAAACGATGTGATTGTTTGTTTGTTTGCATCGAATAGGCTCCGAAACTACTGTACCCATTAGGAAAATTATTTTACTGTTGGGAAGCTACACTATCCCCAAGCGATATAGGCTATCTCTTATTCCTGTATTCCCACGGGAACGGCATCGATGCGGGTGCAACCGTTTGACGTCCGCTAGTTTATAATATGTTATTTGAATTCCAGTACAAACCAAACAATGACGACACGTTCAATGTGAACGTAGATGAAATTAAGTCTATGGATGCCGAACTTCAGGCACTCATTAGTGCTACCGATGAAATGGTAAGGAAATATTTATTTATTGAGAGATTTTCACTTGTCACAAAAGTAGTATCTCGACATCTTGTAAACACACTTCTTTATTTTAATAATTATTAGTCTAGGAATGACCGATTCACGAAATGACTACAGCTTGGCAAAAAAGAGAAGAAAATAATGGAGGAGCCACTGTGCTGTTCATATGGCAACCCGTTAAAAGAACCCCCAATCAGTACCCGTCAATAAAACCAACCTATCAAATTGTATAACGTCATTGACTGACAGACATATGTGACGTTATTGGCAGCTTTTTGACGATGTAGCCAGCCTGCATAATATAAGTTACGTTTCTAGACTTTTTTGCCAAGCTGTACACCCCTACTAACATTATAAATGCGAAAGAGGATGTCTGTTACGTTTTCACGCCTAAAATGCTGACCCATTTTGATGAGATCTGGTATAGAGATAGTTTAAGATAAAGCCTACTTTATAACTGACTACGCAAAAGGAGGGTAATGATTTTACGCGATAACGACTTCTGCGCCGACGAAGCCGCGGGTAACAGCTAGTAGTCTACAATTGACCAAATCTCAGTACGTTTTCACGGCACGCAAACTAATAATGAAATATGGCTTATAAGCCATATTTCATTATTAGTTTGCGTGCCGTGTAGTGGTAGGCAGTGGCATAATAGCTTCGGGTATAAAGGCGTGAATATATGTATAAAATATTGACGAATATTATGTCTTTGCAGTTCCTAGATGAGAATGACGCGGAAGATGGTTATGAAGAAACTAGTGATGGTAGGTTTTTTTTTTAAATATTTATTTCGCTAAGATGAAGCCGCCCGCCTGATGGAAAGCAATGGCTACATCTAACTACTATGTTAACATGGCGAACGGTTTTCACGGACCTACACGATTTTCCCGTACATGATGCAATCGTTAACACGGCGACCATTCGATGCGTTTTTAACGTTACGATAATATCGAATGAATGGGTTGGTCGTGTGACCCGCTACTTAGGGAAGGGGGGAGGGGGTAGATTGGGTATTGTCCCACCACTATGGAGGGGCAAAGAGATATTTACCATCGTCTTAACTTCGTACGCTATACGGGAAAATATGGACAATTTCATATATTGTCTGCTGCCACTACTACGTTCGAGAAAATCTCGTGTACGGTATACGGGAAAACTAGAGCCATGTGAACGTAGCTCAACGGCCCAGAAAACAGTACCTCTAAAGTTAGCGACCCTGTGATGTGCAACTTCACGCTCCGCTTGAAGAAATAGAATTATAAAAGAGAGAATGGTATTAGGTTGAAAAGATCTTCAATATTGATTTAAAAAAAAACATTGTCAGAACAGAATACAAGTGAAAGCGCCAGTGGGTTTGCAAATGGTTAAAACGAACGCATTTGCACAACTTTCAATTTTTTTCAAAACATATTAGACCGTTCTCGTGTGTATAATCCGCGCGCAGCCTTTGGAATCCGGAACCTTGTCAAAGAAAAATTAAAAATGACATATGTATTTCAAGTATAGCATGAGCAAAAAGGTTCGAAAATCTGTCATTTTCGATTTTCTCTATTACGTACGAATGTGTGACCCCATTTACAACGTATTTAAAACTTTTTTTTTTTTTCAAATCAACCACTAAACCAGCCGACTTTTGCCCGGAGGATCTCAGCAGGGACCCATCGCATCCTTACTAGAATAATAATAATAAATTTTGAACTTTAATTTCAGAGGAGCAAAATATGGAAATGGAGTTTATTCTGCACAAAAAAGATTATTACATGAACAAATTAGATTATTCTAAAGTAACAGAGTAAGTATTATTAGGCGATTTGTAAGCTTTTGTAAAGAAAATATTACCTAAGGGACAACCCACTATTTCTATCTTTTTCTTGCGCTTTGAAACATCAGTAGTCAGAGCGAGACAACAAATAGCAAACGCATTCTCTCGTGACCAAGCCGAAGAATGCGCGTTGCTGCGATTAAAGCGACCTATAAAAAGAAACTTATTGTCTGGTAATAAGTATGTATGTATTTCCCAAACGCCTACAGTATGGGGTTCTTCAAAAGGGGTCTTGGAAGGTTTTTACAGGGTCGGCAGCGCGAGTGTGGCGCCTCTGGTGTTGCAAACGTTCATAGGCTGCGGTGACCACCGGTCCTTCTGGTGGGCCCTATGCTTGTCTGCCACCTTAGTGGTATAAAAAAAAAGTTGAAATTTGATATCAACTTACCGAAGTACAAAAACAACTATAGATATTTCAACTCATCAGTGCGCGCGGCGCTATGTGTGCGTGCGCTAGTAATTATTCAGCTTTAGTTTGTGTGGCAGTGACGCGGCCGTCTTCACAGAGTACATTTGTATATTATGAGGTAGAGACGTAACTCGACTTATTGACGACACCAGCGGTGCCAAGCAGTCTTTGCAGGAAACTCTCGGCGTGGCCGCGAAATAAAAAATATAATAAACAAAAAGCATACAGCGTCATCTATCACGTTTTGAAGGCAACTCTTACGTTATTATGAAACGAAATTAAATATCATGACAAGTCTCAATGTAACTGCAACGTTGACATCCTGTGTAAGTTGGTTACATTATAATAATAATTCATTACACAGTGTTCTATCTAAGTGATTATACCATGGGTACAGTCGTTAAAGAAAATGTCTAGTTCTTCACGGAGAAAATGTTTAAGAAGTCAGATAAATATTTTTGATGTGTCAATTCGATGTAATTAACATTTTTTATCACTATATAAATATTATTATAAAACAAAGTCCCCGTCGCGTCTGTCTGTTCACGATAAACTTTAAAACTACTGCATTGATTATCATGGTGAGATCACCAATGATTCTTGAGAACTTGGAGATGTCGGAAAAAAATAAGGTGTGAAAGAAAGAAAGAAAGAAAAAGAAATTTATTTCACATAGGCATATACAGATGCTCTTGTAAAACGTCCAGAATATAAATCAAAATTTCTACCACCAGTTCACAACGCGACCCACCTGAGAAGAACTGGCAAGAAACTCAGCGGGTTATTCTATTTAGTGCTCTATTTACAAAATGAATCTAAAAACTATGCATTTTAACAATTGGGAATCTGGGAGCTTTTAACGAAAACGCTGCCTAAACCCTTCGAGGCATAACAAAATGATGTATGGTAAAATTGTGTAACTTATAAAAGGCCTACAGAATAGTCAGAAAATGATAGAGCCCAAATTCTAATGCAAAATAAAATAGAAATGCAGAGATGGTCGACAGAAGAAAACATTGCTTATACAGCAAATATGACAAAAAATTCACTGTATGACTTGATTTAAAAAGTAAAAAGACTCTCACTGTAAACATCTAAAAAAACTGTTAAGGGTCGAGAGTCTGTACATGGAAGATAATTTGAAAATTTTAATTGTAAGGCGTTCTCTATTCGATACTGAAGCCGAAAATGTAATTAAAAATTTTTATGTTTGTCTGTCTGTATTCCGATTAGGTATCACGCTGAAACTACTGAATTGATTTAAATGAAACTTGGTACAATCTGAGCTTATGATCCTAAGAAGGTGCTGGGATACTTTTGATCCCGATATTTTGCGCGGTTCCTTTGTCAGAGGGCAGGGCAGTTTTACACGCTGCTTGATGAGTCTGATGAAGAAATACCTCTCCTTTCGTACACCTTATGTGACGTAAACGAAGTTGCAAGGGTCAGCTAGTTCGGGAAACCACGGCCGAATGTCAGCACTGCGAGGACCGCAGCGATGACACGGCGCTCCACACGCTGGTGGAGTGCGCGGCGTGGGCACAACAGCGACAGGTCCTCGTAGTGGGTCTGGGCGTGGACACTCTCTCGCTTGAGGCCATGGTGCGAGTCATGCTCTCCAGCGGGAGTAAGTGGGACTGCGCCGCCTCTTTCTGCGAGCAGGTCATGCTCGCGAAGGAGGCGGCGGGCCGGGTGCGGGAGAGAACTCTCCCTCTGAGTTCCGCAGTCGGCGCCCTGGGCGCCGCCGACGTGTCTTCGCCGAGGACTATCGGCCTCCATGACCGGGGGTCTGAGGACGGTGAGAGGGCCGCTCACCGTCCTTACAGAAGCAGGCCCATGACGGCAGCGTGACGTGAGCACTCACGCACGCCCCCCCTTAGAAGCGGGGTCACACCCGAAATCCCCCATAGACGCGGGATTGCACCCGAACCACCCCCTGGACGAGGCCGCATTGGCGGCCGTAGGTCTGTTGGGAGTCGCGGGACATCCTTCCTGAGGGCTTACCCGGGGCTCTCAACCATAGGCTGTTGGGCGTTACGTGAGGTTTTTTAGTCGGTAAGAGTCCGGCATAGCATCCTACGAGGATTTTCCCTCACGTTAAAAAAAAAAAAAAAAAAAAAAGGGTCAGCTAGTTTGTTATAATATTTATGACATACTTTAGCCATATGGCTTAAAACTTCGGTTACCACCGTATCATCCTGAACTCAACGCAATCGAAAATGTAGGAGGAATTGAAAAAAAAAATTATGCTTCGCTTAACATCGAACAAAATGTGATGGGAATAATGAAATTAATAAACGAACGTTTAGTTCAAATTGATGAAGAGATGTGGCGTAATACAAAGTAAGTAGAAGAATACTATGGACATTTTGATATGGAATCTGGATTTATAATTAGCGTTGTAGAGAGCAGCGAATCCTTAAATTTCTTAATTTTATTCTTCTAGCAGCGATACATATTAATATGTTTACCATACATTTCACCCATTAAGTTTTTATTTTAGTTAAACAAGAGTTTTTTATTTTGTACTTCACTGTACCTCTTGTCACGCACACGAAGTCACTGTGTTTATACGAGGTTTACCCACACATAGGGCCGCGCGCACAGATGAGTTGAACTTACTATACCATGTTTGTACTCACGTTCGTTAACATTGAAGTTTCAACTTTATTATCAGACTGTTCTATTTCTCAAAATATCTTGTCGTGCTGTGCCACCAATGTGATGTGCCGTCCCTTAGAAAAAGATAGAAATGCAACAAAATGAGAAAAGCCGCCAGTGACTACCTTATGACACGCGGTTTTACTCGCGTGGTTCCCGTTCTCATGGGAGTTTTGTGATGAAATATTGCTGCATAGTGTAGCTTCCCAACAGTGAAATAATTATTCAAATCGGTTCAGTAGTTTCGGAGCCTATTCAATCTAAATAATCATATCTTTCCTCTTTAAAATATTAGTATAAATAAATAACATACAATTTTATAAAAACAACCTTTAATTTCAGCGAAGTCCTAGCCGACCAAGCCGAAGGGTATGTAAGAGCTATACAATGGAATCTATTCTATTACTACAAAGGGTGTCCCTCTTGGTGTTGGTACTACCCACATCATTACGCACCCTATATATCGGACATCAAAGGTTTTAAGGACTTGAAGATTGAATTTGAACTTGGAGAGCCTTTCAAGCCTTTTGAACAAGTAAGCAAATGTCATACAATTTCTTTTCACGATTTCACTCATGAAAAATAACAGGTGCTTTTTTGAAAAATATTTATGTAGTTATAATTTGGATCTTATTCGTGACATTACATACCATTAAATACACAATGCTTATGTTGTAAGCATAAAATTAAATTATTTTTGTTTTAACAATTGGAATGTAAATGTAGAAGCAATTCTTGGCTTGTAACCATTTTATTACTTTGCCTACCCCACCGGGGTTAAAGTCATGACAATACGAGTACAGGTGAACCACGTTTATAAGTCGCATCGACAAAGTTCGCCTGCTCAGAAGAGAGCAAGCTAGCGCCGATTAATAACGATTGCCAACGCTGTTGAAACACCGACTTTATTACGTCACGTTAAGATTGAAAATGCAATAAATCCAGAGAGTAGTGCTATCTCGCTCATTGTTCCTCATTGCGCTGCGATGCTGCGGGCATCCAACATGGCGCGCAGGTGGCAACCAATAACAAAGGGCCATGTTTGACGCGTCTATGCGGAACGTTGTGATTGGTTAAGAATTTTTCGCGCGTTTCGAATATGAGACTTCTGCGCAGGTACATCGGTGTAACTTATAAACGTGGTACCTGCGTGGAATTCTGTTCCCATTCTCGCATTCCATTTTTTTCCTTCAATTTCTAGGAATAAAAAGTAACCATGTGTTAATCTATCCTTGCATCAAACAGTCGTTCAAGCCGTTTACGCTCTAACGGCAAACATTCGAACGTCCATCCATTCATAGAGCATTCATTGTGTTTTTTTTTTCATTCATACTTTTAAATTTTCGTGTTTATAATATTTGTAACGATGCTTCAACAATTTAATTAAACAATAATCCTCTTACAGTTACTAGCAGTACTCCCGTCAGCGAGTAAGACATTACTGCCTATGCCATTCCACAATCTGATGACGGATGAAGATTCGCCCATCGTACACTATTACCCGTTGAACTTTGAAACGGATCTGAACGGCAAGAGGAATGATTGGGAAGCTGTGGTGCTGATTCCTTTTATTGATGAGGTAGGTACGGTTTAGATTATGTTTCAAGCTATACAATGATAATTAGGCATTTTTTCGATTAGGCACTTTTTTTCAACAACTAACATGTCTACAATATGGGCTTTTTATTTTCAAAAAGGGTTATAGAAGGTTCTTTAAAATTGTTTTTCTAAATTCATGTGCACATTCTGACCACCAAAAATATAACAATACAAATCAGAGCCGATTGTACGGTGCATGACTACTGGTAGGCTGACAGAATGATGTCGGAGTGCGGTTGTAATAGCGGTATACAATTTTGTTCCGACTCAATCGAAATAGTAGACTTGCCAGGAAAACAGCAAGCACTTTGTATGGTCAGTTTACACATTTCGTGGTTTGATCCCACCAGAAAAATTTGTGTGATCCATAAATATTTGCCTCGAGTGCCTTCGTCAGTACAGTATAAATTTACAAAAAATAGTATTTAAAGTATTAATATCCGTGATCTGATGCCCACAACACAAGTAGTTTAATCCTAGCTTGGGCTGAGGTCGCATTAGCAGTTACCGCGGGCGGTTTCTAACCCTCAAAATATCAAAATTAATGATTCCATAGACTCGGTTTCATTGGGTTTTGACATTTGTATGTTAGAAACCCCCGCGGTAATCGCAAATGCGACCTCAGCCTTACTTTGGAATCAGATGACGTTGTGTTCAAATGTTCGTAAATTTGTAGTCATACAAGATATTAAAATTCGTTGTGCGCATGTTTTAGGTTAATCTACTGTCAGCCATGGAGCCGTGCTATCAAAGATTAACTGAAGAGGAGAAGAAACGCAACTCACACGGCCCGATGTTAGTGTATAATTGGACAGCTGACAATTTAGGTAATTACCATTATATCATTGTCATATAACTATTTTATAAAAGAATCATGGATATTGGTAAAAACTGCTATTTTTTTTATAACAAGACGCTCGGGAAATGTGTGGGTAACATCTCTGTGAATATTCATCCTTCTTCCTACTGATGTTATAAATGTGAAAGTTTGTGAAGATGTTTGGATGTATGTTACTTAAGGCGGCGCTAGCCGGTCGCCCGAACTGGGCCAAAAAAGCATGCTGTTTCACCTCACATCGCATAGTGAGAGCGAGAAGCTGCGATAATGCATTCATTCAAAGGTCCGTTGGTAGGAAGGGTGTTATGAAAAAAGTACTTCACGTATCAACTTCGAATAAAGTTTTCTGAACTCTTTGAGAAATAAACTTTGTCGGAACGGACTTGGATTTTGAGTTTTTATACTCTTTTTATTGTTTATGAATACATACAAATTATAAGTCAACTTTCTGTGTAACAGAAAGTTGACTTATAATTTGGCGGAAAAATCGAATTTTTAATGGCTTCTATCTCTTTAATAGTTTTTTAAATTTCCATTTTTTGGACGGTACAGACAAAGTTTATGATTAGGCACAACAGTAAAATGTTTGACTTTGTATGTAGGGTATCAAACAGTTGAGTAATACCCTCCCGAAGTTTGTATGGACATAATAGCGACTAGCGCAACCTTAATCACGCTCTAATGGCTGAACGGATTGGGTTAACATTTGGTACCAAAGTAGATTGTAGTCTGGAATAACACAAAGGCTACTTTTCATCCCGGGATTATGTTCCCATGGGAAGGGGTAACGGGAACCAAATTTTAAGCGGGTGAAGTCACGAGCATCAGTTAATACATACATATTATAGTCATGTCTTTATCATCTGAAGGTGTACACAGAGTCAATATAGAGAATCTCCAAAACATAGCTAGGTTCTAGGTTCTAGGTTTACACGGGCTGGTTTCCGCAACTCGACGTCATTTAATGCGCCTATTTTGCGTGGGGGGTTATGGTATGGCTACTGCCATCCCAGTTCCTCCAGGAAGCCTAGCAGACTCTTCACGTTGCCGACGACTTCCTGGAGCGACCTCGGTGTGCCGAGGTGTGTAGCCCTGTATCTTGCCAGTTCCGGGCATTCCATAAGAATGTGGCTGGCAGTTTCGTCCGTCTCCATGCAGGCTCTGCAAAGGGGGCTGTCTGTGACACCTAAGTTAAAGAGATGTTTGTTAAGTGGACTATGACCTGTAACTATACCTGTTATTATACTTATCTTAGTCCTGTTAAGCTGCAGAATTTTGCGAGAGAATCTGGTGTTGATTGTCGGCAATGCCTCTCTCGCCTGTCTGCATGTGTCAAGGCTGGCCCAGTAATCCTGGTGCTGGCTCCTTGTCTGCTGTTTTAACAGGTTTCGTACCCATCCAGATGGGAGGGGCAGAATAGGTTCAGGGCCCATTGCTGTCAGCGAAGAGCCTCTTCTTGCCAGCTCGTCCGCTGCATCGTTGCCTCGTGAGCCACTGTGTCCTTTTATCCATTGTAGGGTAACATAGTTATTTACGCATATATCCATCAGGCCTATGTGGCACTCCATAATAAGGCCAGATGTTATTGTATGGCTCTGTAACGCCTGCAGGACCGATCTACTATCAGTTAGAATCCGTATACGCTGATTCTGTACGGTTCTAGCCTTGATGGCCTCAGTCGCCTTGATAATGCCCATGCACTCCGCCTGGTATACTGTGCCATGGGTGCCTAGTGGTGTTGCAATATTTATGTTCAGGTCCTTCGAGAAGGTTCCTGCTCCGGTACCCATCCTCGTCTTGGAACCATCCGTAAATATTCTCAGCTCCCTGGTATTGAGTCCCTCTTGGGGGGACTCTTGTAGTTGTATTTTGTACTTTTTGTCGAACACAAACTGCTTTGGTATTGTGTCGGTGATCGCTTCAGCTAGTGGTTCCAAATCCACCAAGTTCCTGTATATCTCCGTATGTGCTACCCTTGTTGGTTTCCAAAGTCCTAGACTTTTCAGTCTGGTAGCTGTAGCCGCGGCTTCTTGTTTGATGAAGACGTGTAGTGGGGGGAGACCCAGCATCGCTTCCATGGCGGCAGTGGGCGTGGTTCTCATGCCCCCGGTGGTTGCCATGCAGGCTAGCCTTTGAAATTTTTGTAAGATGTCTTTGACTGTGGTTAGGTTTGTGCGTGGCCACCATACCACAGCCCCGTAGGTGACAATGGGTCTGATTATAGATTCGTATAGCCAGAGGGTGATCTTGGGGCTCAACCCCCATTTATTTCCTACCATTCTGCGGCACTGCCAGAATATGATTGTTCCTTTGTTTATTTTGTTTTCGAGATGATTACTCCAGTTCAATTTGCTGTCAAGAAGTACCCCAAGATACTTGACCTCTTTTGAGAGTTGTAGTTCGGTGCCGTAGAGTCGTGGCACCCGATAGTTTCCAAGAATCCTTTTGTTTGTGAATAGTACCAGCTCTGTCTTACTTGGGTTGACCGATAGCTCATTGGCAGTGCACCAACGTTCTACGATCTTAAGCGCCGTCTGTGTGACATCACACACCGTGCTGGTGAAATTTCCCTTCGTTAGTATTGTTATGTCATCTGCATATCCAACAGTGTAGTGGTGATTTGCATTTAGTTTGGTTATTAGGTCATTTACAACAAGATTCCACAGCAGCGGGGAGACGACGCCCCCTTGTGGACATCCTTTGACCACCGCTGCGCACTGTTTTTCACTTGTCTGTAGCCTAATAATGCGTTTGCTTAGCATGTTTTCTATCCATTCACTGACTGCAGTATTCACTCCATGCCTTGCCAGTGCCGTGGTTATGCTTCTGAAGCTAGTTCTGTCGAAAGCCCCCTCTATGTCTATGAATGTGCCGAGGCACATTGATTTATTCTGGATGGCCTCTTCTATCTGGTTTACCACTGCATGTAGTGCTGAGTCCGTAGACTTGCCGGGGGCATATGCATGTTGGTTTGGATGCAGTGGCTTATTTTGAAGGGCCGTCCCTCGAATGTCTCTGTCACACAATCTTTCCAGAGTTTTTAGGAGGAAAGACGTAAGGCTTATTGGTCTGTATGATCTGGGATCTGAATAGTCTCCTTTGCCGGGTTTTGGTATAAAGATCACTTTGACTTCTCTCCACAGTCTGGGTACGTATCTGTGCGCCAGACAAGCTACCAGGATGATAGTAAGTGACCATGCTAACTGGTGTCCTCCCCATTTTAGTAGTGCGGGGAAGATTCCGTCCAGTCCTGGGGATTTGAAGGACTTGAAGCTGTTAATTGCCCATTCAGTTTTTTGTTGGTTGACTACCTGCCTTGCCAGCTCCCAGTGGACTTCTTCTGTGGTTGCGTTTTCAACCGGCCACTCGAGTGTCTGCAGCATTTGGCATCCTGAGAAGTGCGTCTGTATTAAAATACTCTCAGCCTCTTCTCGGGTGTTTGTCAGGCTGCCGTCAGGTTTCTTTATAGATCCAGATGGTTCTGTTCCTTGTTTGGACAGTATCAATCTGACTCTATTGGCTTGTGTGCAGTTTTCAATACTGCTGCAGAAGTTTCTCCACGATTTGGTACTTCTGTATCTTAGTCGTTTCTTGTATTTTGCTTTGGCGGCTTTGTAGCAGTCCCAATCATGGTCTGCACAGGTGTTCATTGCTCTGTTGAACAACCGCCTCATGTTCTTCCTGAGCCTTTCTAGTTCGGGGCCCCACCAACTAGAGCCTTTGTGCCTCGCGTTGGTGGGTTCAGTTTGGGGACAGGCCATATGATAGCTATGTATGATGTTGTCTGTCAGTTCCTTTACGTGTAAATCAATTTGTTCAGTACTTTCGATTCTGTCCGGTATTACCTGGGCCCTTAATCGTTGTTGTAGGTGATGCAAGTATTGCTGTACGTCCGTCTTACGAGGGTTTCGACGCGGAGGTGCGCCGTGCAATTCTGCTTGTAGATTATATCTTAACCACCTATGGTCCGAGCAAGAGGCCTCATCGGACACGTGCCAGTCCGTGATAGCTCCTGCTACTTCCTCTGTGGCTAGTGTTAAGTCAATTATAGTTCTAGCAACTCTAGTTACAAATGTTGGCTCTGAGCCGTGGTTTAGAACTGTCAGTTTTGTAGTTATAAGGTAATCAAGGAGTTCCTTACCTCTGTCGTTGCAATTTCTCATACCCCATAGTGTGTGATGGGCATTTGAGTCCGTGCCGATGACCAGTTGGAGGCCTTCGTCCTCGCAGTGCGATACCAGCCGCGCCATAAGGGGTGGTGGCGGGGAGTCCGCACCATGCATGTAGACGGAGGCCAGGACTGCGCCAGATGTGTTGGCGCCCTGTTCGTTAGACAGCCTCACCGCACATACATCTCTGCAACAGAAACTTGTTAGTGCGTGGGCTCTAATATTTTTACCTATGTATATACAGGCTCGGGGATGGTCCGGGCCATGGTGTGCGAACATCTTACCGTTTAAGCTTTGTAGACCGCATATGTTGCCTTTTCTGACCCACGGCTCTTGGATCAGAGCTACGGCGTCTTCGTTTACCTCCAGCCATTTGCGCAATTGAGCCGTAGCAGCAGTACAGTGCTGGAGGTTGGCCTGTATTATTTTAATTGGACATAGGGAAGGGGACGCCATCGCTGTCAGACCCTACGTCCTCTCCTATGTCCAGATTTCCCAGCCCCTCTATAAATGTCTCGCCGTCTTCAGGGGGCCCCAGGAGTGCAGCTTCTTCAGCTAGGGTTGGTTGCTGGGGTCGGGGCGATGACGTTGAGGGCTGGTTGCTGTTGTCGGCCGTGTTTGACACGGCCGTGTTTATTGCCTCCACCGCTGCGGCCGAGGTTGATGGGACTGGGGCCTCCTCCGTGGCCATCAGCCCCCCGGGGGGCCCTGGTGGGGTCCTGATGAACTTTCCCCCCGGGCCCTGGAACAACACGTATACCGCCCCAAACATAAACGCAAGGCGGCGTTCGCGCTGCTCCAGAATCGGCACTAGATCCTCCGGGATGCTGATAATGACGAAGGTTTGCTCCTTTGTCGGTTGTGGGATCAGCTTGTGCAACAGCCAGCGGTCCACTGCAGCCCATTTATTCTGCAGCCTCAGCGTGCACCCCACCGATCTCGCGTCTGTTCTGATGCCCGGTAATAAAATACCGCAGCGTATCCGTCGTGGGATTTCGTTCTGTCGCTTTAGCAACAGCCCGAGCCCTGTATCTTTTGAGACTTCACGAAGATTTTTGTGGAGCCACTCCACAGTCTCTGTGTTTTCACACCATAGTTTTATTACGCCATTAGTGTAAATTGGCTTACCTTGGAGTGTGGGTCCGAAGGTGTTGTCCGCTTGGTTGAAGGCCACCTGCTCTAGCCGTGCCTCCAGCCGCGCCATGATGTCCTGCATGTGTGTTGGTGTGAGCTGTGCTCCGGTGGCCGATGTTATGGCCACCATCAGCTCACTTTTCGCCACGTCTGCGTAGGTCCGTCCCGAGCTGTCCAACCTGAGCTTTTTGGGTTCGCCTCGAGGAGATATGGTCTCATCGAGGCGCCCCCTTTTGGCTGTCGGTTGAGCCCTGGGGTGCTCCGCGGAGGTCGTTGTTTCTGAGGGAGGGCAGGAGGCGGTCTCCGCTCGCCTCCGGGGATCCAGTCCGGACTGGTGTGTCATCGGCGGGGGGTGCGCGGGCTGCCGTTGGTCAGCAGACCCCGCAGCCCCCTCCGACGCCTGGCCCAGCCCTGACGGACCCGGAGTGGGGTGGCCGCTGGTCTCTTGCCGTCTCGCCTTGGCATTCTTGCGCCTGTTATTTCGCTTCCTGCCAATTCCTGTGGAGTTAGGAGAGGTAGCATCGCGTGTTTGTGTGTTTTCGGTGGTCGCCGTCCGTTTCCGGGCAGGCGCCGACACCTTTTTTCTTGGAGGGACAATAGTCCATCCTGTTTCAACCTGGCTAGGGGCTGGGTTGGTCATCTCCTGACTCAGGGGCGTGCTCGGGCCCGCGGTTTGATCCGCGTTCTTCGTGCCCGCCTCTAAGGAGGAGGAGGAGGAAGTTTTTGGAATGGGTTTTTTGGTTTGTTGGTTATCCATACTAATGTTTAAGGTTAATCTCCCGTGGCTTCCCACCCTCCACGGAGCCCGCAACTGGGGAGGTTTTACAAACCCCAGGACTACCACAGGAGATTTCGATGAAGTAGATGGTTCCTAAGCGCGACATCGGGTGCTACAGACTGTACAGGCGACCAACCTGCACAGCCCTTGCACCGTCAGCATGGCCAGTCCCCTTCCCTACCCCATCTAGCCTACGGTCGTGAAGCGGCCGTTTGTCCATTACCTCGCATTGGCTCTATGCGAGGCTACCGTTTGACTGGAAATTCGGACCAAAGAGGGAGTGTTGCCTCCCGGGGTAACTAACCCGACCCCGTTGCGGCTCAGCCCTCCAGGATTCCTGCATCCCAGCGTACGGCGATCGACTGCACAGGACCTAAGTGCAGGTAGGCCTTTATAGACCACCATATCGCCTACTAATATGGTGGCCCGGTTGTTGTCTGGTAGTCTTTAAGTCCAGTCATTGTCACGTCAGTCGGTGTCTGTCTTCAGTCTGTCAGGAGTCAGGAGGAGACAGGGTAGAAGACAACCACAGCCCGCCCAATGTTTTTCCCAGAGGGGCGGAGCATATAGCCCCACCCGACATCTAGGAGACCCATGTGGGGTGCCGCGTGTTGTCTCAGAGGTAGGGTGTGGGAAGGACAGGAGTCATGGGATCACAGGATTGGGGTAAAGGAGTAGACAGTACACACCTGGATTCAGTGGGTACGGCCCTTCCCATTGTCCGGGGCCCCCAATGGGGACATTCCCCACACACTGCACCTCCCGTAGTGGTGGTGCACTGCGTGGGGGTAGGCTATCCGCAACCTGCCCACCCGCTCGGTAGCCCGGGAAGAAGGGCTGGCTCTTGGCAAGACGCGTCCGGTTCCTCCACTTTCGTGTTGGATACCGGGCCCGCATTAACCAGAACTTTCCGAGAAAAAAAAAAAAACATAGCTATTCAAAATATCGTCTTTTTTGTCGAACCATAGTATTAGTAGGTAGATTTAGTACCCACTTGTTATTATTAGCTGAAACAGAAATACATTATCAGAGAAAATTTTAACTATCAAGCCATGAGCATTCAGTAGACAGACAGTCAGCAGAATCTCAGTAATCCCTATTACCCTTAGAGTACAGAACCCCTTAAATGTTTTTATTAATACAGGCCAAGTGAACGCCCCAGAATTCTTCCCACCCATAATGGAATGTCACGCAACAGAGAAGTTAGTGTGGCGCCAGGAGCTAGAGGTTCCCGAGTCTCAGCTCAAACGAGGCGTGTTGCCTAACCCGAAGAGAAATATGTTGTTCCCGGGCTTTCCCACCATGAAGCATTTGAAGTATACGGTGAGTTCTGTTTGGTAACCTCGCTTGGAACTTTGATAATAAATAAATAAATATTTGTGGACATTCTCACACAACATCATCTAGCTCAAATTAAGCTAATATTGTGCTGTGGGATCTAGACGACTGATAGACAGACTTATATATTTCTAAATACATATACCGGGTGTAACATTCGGAACGGTCAGTATGGGCAAGTCTGTAAATATAAGAGATACAAAAATCTGTTCTTAGGAACCATGTCATAGATTTTAGAGAAAATAAGAACTGCATACTTAAATTTTAATAAAATCTTGCACTGTCCGGGAATCGAACCCAGTCGTTTGAAAAATTAATTACATTATTTCTAATTGAATATCGATTGTGTAGGTCATACGGAGTTAATATTACTATGAAACATGATACCTAAAATAAACAGAATGCATTGTATTTCTTGCTTTTTAATTTCAATCAAACTATGAAACTAAATTATTTGGACCGACCCAGGAGTCGAAACCAAGACCTCAGTGCGGCAGGCGGTTACACTACCGAATGCGCCACCGAGGAAGTATTAAATTCAACGCACGTTTTTAAACGAGATATTGACGCTGACCACAAATGTGATGGATGGAACTAAAAATGTGATTTTTATACTAATGATAAAAATGTTTCTTCTGTTTCGCAGACAAGTATAAAGAAATGCAAAGTGAAAGTTTTCGACCAGCCGTCCCGTAACGAGAATATGATAGTTGAGCTGGTAAGAGACAAAGGGGTAGACAGGAGTCTGGAAAATTTGGCGAAAGACGTGCTCGGCAAAGTTATATGGGTCGGTTGGCCTCATCTTACTAGAGCCAAGTAAGTACTCTTATCTATCCTTCTAATATTATAAATGTGAAAGATTGTGAAGATGTTTGGATATTTGGATATTTGAATGTTTGGATGTTTGTTGAACGGATTGGGCTGAAATTTGGTACAGAGATAGCTTATAGTCTGGTATAACACATAGGCTACTTTTCATTCCGGGAAAATCCCACGGGAAGCGGGAACCGGTACGGAATTTCACGCGGGCGAAGCCGCGAGCATCATCTAGTTCATATTAATTTTCGGGTCACTTTCGCGTATTAACACGTATTTTGCTCACCTCTTGACGTTTCGGATGAAAATCATAATAAATTTTACATGTTGTATGAGTTTATAAAAACATTATTATTATCTTCATGCTAAACTCATAAAAAATTACAAATAGGGTTAACATGCTTGATCGCGTTAATACCCGTTGTTATATTTATTTATATCATGCAACACAAAAGTTTAAAAGTTAGAATTTCGAATATTTTTTAATGCGATTAACGTTAGTGTGAAATTCGGTATTTGACCTCCTCTGGCCAATTGTACACACCAAAAATGATTTTTTTGGTCCCTAGCAATATCTGTGGTCACTACCACTATCCGTGGTCACCAGCACTAGCCTTGATCAAAAGCACTTATTCCAAAATAACCACTGTAAACATTTTCAGAGTAATATCAGTGTCGAATGAGAAGCTGCGGTATCACCACGTCGAAGACCAGAGCAACTTCACCAGCGAACCTAACTACGGCAACTTGCACAAGCAGTGGATCAGTGAGAGGTCCACCGTTATTGAACAGTGAGTATATAAATACTAGGACTATTTTTACAGTACCATACCCAATGGTTAGAAACGAAACACTTTTACCAAAGATAATAATAATAGTATTACAATAATAGTATTACATGATTATGGCGATTGTATAGGGGGCCCATCTAGTGAGTTGGCGAGTCACCGTCTGCCAAAGTTTTAATATAATGATAGGTATATTGAAATGGCAGACGCCGTCTTCATCCATAGCCTAAGTTAACCAGACCATCTAACACCCATCACAATAGCCCAATACGTAGTTAGCATATTTTACAATAGTTAGCTCCCATTGCAGATGGTCCATTATCGTTCTTCTACATAAGGCGGATGTGGATTGTTTGCAGTAGGGGCCCCATTTCCCTTTAGATTAAAAGTCTCAAAGGGCCTCTGCATGTTGGACCTGTGTCCCCGTGTAAGCCTACCAAAAGTTCGGGTGTCTTCGTAAGAAAAAAAAGAAGATACCCGTGTGAAAGAGAGACATAGTATTACATACAGATAGGCAACTCCCTGCCTCCCACTGAACAAGCTTCCCCACCCCCGCCAGCGCCACAGCTGTCATATAGTTGGAGGATATTTTGAGAGAACATTTGCTTAGCCGACACATTCAAGCTCTGTAGAAACAGCGTTTTTTTAGTGTAGGTGACACAATTGAAAACGAAGCATTTGTATGAAGTTTTCGCCCTGTGCTATTACTGAGACTCAGCTGTCTGTATGTGTGTCACCACGCTGTAAACGATGTTAGCTAGACAGCAGAATTTTTCCAACCTGGTATTCGAACCTGGGGTCTCAACAGTGATAATGGCATGAATACCACTTCACCACCGGAGCAGTATATTTTGTATTGTTGTTTATTTGCTTTTTACACTTACATGCCTAAACTGTTGGGCCGCTTATTATAAACTAGCTGAGCCCGCAACTTCGTTTACGTCACATAAGGTGGATGAAAGGAAAGGTATTTCTTCATCAGAGTCATCAAGCAGCGTCTGAAACTGCCCTGTTTGCTTAATCATAAAATAGCTTAATGATTAAGTCTATTTTAAAACAATTCAGTCCACGCCTTCGGCTCTTTTATGATTAAGCCAACACGCCAGTTTAGGTTCACTCACATTCAAAGAAACCCCTACAATTAAAATTTTCAAAATATCTGATTCTTAAAAGTGTTATAACTCTTTTATTTCTAAACCGATTTACATAAAACAAACGCTAAATGTTAACTGGAGCAAACCTCAACACAATAAAAAAACCGCATTGCAATCGGTTAAGCGGTTACTGAGATTAGCGTGCACAACCGTACAGACAAACAAATATACAGACATACAGACAAACAGACAAAAATCGAACGGCTAGCAGGCTACCCTTCAGGTAGTCGTGAATTTTGGTCGCTTGCCAAAGCTGCCGAGGGAAACTTCTGTCGGTCAGGATTACCACCCTTGCTTAAACCCGACGGTAGTTTGGCCCAGAGTGCCAAGGAGAAAGCCGACCTTTTGGGTAATCTCTTTGCCTCTAACTCGACCATGAGCGACGGAGGTGCTTTACCGCCGGGCATTCCGAGTTGTGGCACTTCCATGCCGGAAGTTAAATTTACACAGCGGAATGTCCGGCGGGAGCTTCAATCTCTGGACGTTCATAAGTCGAGTGGGCCAGACGGCATTCCCGCGGTGGTACTTAAGCATTGTGGTCCAGAGTTGTGTCCGGTACTTACACGTCTTTTCACACTTTCCTATTCTATGCAACAAGTCCCGGCGTCGTGGAAGATTGCGTATGTACATCCTGTACCCAAGAAGGGTGACAGAACCGACCCGGCCAATTACAGGCCTATAGCCGTCACCTCCCTTTTATCCAAGGTGATGGAGCGTGTAATTAATACACAGCTCCTGGGGTACCTTGAGGAACACGACCTGCTCAGCGACCGGCAGTACGGTTTCCGTCACGGTCGCTCGACGGGCGATCTTCTTGTGTACCTAACACACCGATGGGCGGCGGCTATCGAGAGTAAGGGTGAGGCTCTAGCTGTGAGCCTCGACATCTCTAAAGCCTTTGACCGGGTCTGGCACCGTGGTCTTCTTACGAAACTGCCCTCATATGGACTACCCGAGAGATTATGCGGATGGGTGTCCAGCTTCTTGGCCGGTAGAAGCATCAGGGCCGTCGTTGACGGCAGCTATTCAGACTGCATGGCTATAAACGCTGGAGTACCGCAAGGCTCAGTGTTGTCCCCTACTCTGTTTCTGCTGCATATCAATGACATGTTGTCTATTGACGGCATTCATTGTTATGCGGACGACAGTACGGGGGACACTTGTTACACGGGCCGCCCCGGTATCTCTCGGGACACAGTGGAGGAAAATCGTGAACAGCTTGTGTCGGAAATCGAGGCTACTCTTACTAGAGTGTCCGATTGGGGTGGACAAAATCTTGTCCAGTTCAACCCTTCCAAGACACAAGCGTGTTTTTTCACCGCTAAGCAAACCCCAATTACTGTAGCGCCGCAATTTCAGGGCACATCTCTTTCCATCTCCAAAAGTATAGGGATCCTTGGCGTTGACATCTCCAGTGACGTTCAGTTCCGTAGTCATTTGGAGGACAAGGCTAAGCTGGCGTCCAAGAAGCTAGGTGTGCTCAACAGGGCGCGGCGGTACTTCACTGCGGCGCAAACACTGCTTCTCTATAAGTCGCAAGTGCGGCCGCATATGGAGTACTGCTGTCACCTCTGGGCGGGAGCACCTGAATATCAGCTTCGTCCATTTGACTCGGTGCAAAGGCGAGCTGTAAGAATTGTCAACGATCCTGTACTTACAGCTGGTGTGGAACCTCTTCGCGACAGGAGAGACTTTGCCTCCTTATGCGTGTTCTACCGCCTGTACAATGGTATGTGCTCTGAGGAATTGTTTGATATGATGCCTACGGCTACGTTCTATCATCGCACCGCTCGCCACAGACAGGGAGTTCATCCTCACACTCTGCGTCCGGTGCGTTCTAGCACGGTTAGATCCGATAGGTGTTTTCTTCCGCGCACGCTTAGGTTGTGGAATGACCTCCCTGCCTCGGTTTTCCCAAACGCCTACAGTATGGGGTTCTTCAAAAGGGGTCTTAGAAGGTTTTTACAGGGTCGGCCGTATGCTTGTCTGCCACCTTAGTGGTATAAAAAAAAAAAAAAAAAGAAATTCTAAAAATCATTGTTTTGGGTTCTATTGCGTTCATAAAGCCCCCCTATAATATTTTTTCTTATTTATCTTCCATGTACAGACAGCGACCTGTTACGATTTTATTATATGTATTGATTGCTGTAACAACACCCAAAATTTCACTTTGGACTGCTCCATCGAAGAAGTTGTCATCTTGTCTCGTGGCCAAGTCCCGTCCAATATTTATTAATTTAATTTAATTATGTTTGCAGCAATATGAATCGTCTTGGTATAGAGTTGGGTGAAGTGAAAAATATAATTCATGCTGTGAATTTAAAAGGTAAGACATTTTATTTGACTGTGATTACTAACACTATTCATGAATTATCTACGGGGCCCCACCTACATCCACGGGGCCCAATAAACCTCGCTAGTAAGTGAGATCTAATAGTCAATAAAAATAGCCCCTAGATCCTAAATTTGGGTAGGGTTTGGGTGCAACTGGGATACGCTAAGACTAAAAAGAAGTAACAGTATTCCTAATGTCCATACAAAAATATAATCCAGTGTAGTCTTCTTCGGCAATCAATTTTAAAAACCTAGTCACGCTGTAGCTTTTTTTTCTTTATACCACTAAGGTGGCAGACAAGCATACGGCCCACCAGATGTACCGGTGGACACAGCTGCCTATGGACGCTTGCGACACCAGAGGCGTCACACTCGCGCTGCCGACCCTGTAAAAACCTAAGCCCCCTTTTGAAGAACCCCATACTGTAGGCGTTTGGGAAAACCGAGGCAGGGAGATCATTCCACAACTTAGCGTTTTTCCAAAAGTCTGTTTTCCAATCAAATCAACCTATCCACTGCTAGACCTAGTCCTAGCCCAAATCACGCTACAACACACGGTCCTGCGCCTTTCGCATACAGTCCTTGCCTACGACCTTTACCAGGTCATTGGTCTATCTAAGTTAATCAATATTCATCAAACTAACCTTACACTCCACACTCATCATAGCCATTTTCCAGGCTTCAAATATATAGTCCAGAACAACATCAAGATGGTACAAGAGCCGGAGTGGTGTAGCGTATCTTGTGGGTACGCGGAACAAGCGGTAGTGGAAGATGTCAGTGCACATGTTATGCAGGAGGGGGGGAAGTTCTCCACGCCCCATGAAGCTTATCCCAAGGGAGATAAAGTGTTTTTGCTTACCGCTGGACAGCATTATGGGGCTATGGCTACGGTAAGTACATTTTGTCTGTACATAAAGTGTCTGTTGCTCATTCCAAGTTAAAAGATTTTCACCAAATTCAACATGATTTTTGGTATAGTGCAAACCTGAAAGTATGTTGCTCAGAATCAGTTACATTATTTGATGGACTGGTTTTCGAATGTGATAAATTTTATCCCAAAATTCATTCAAAAATTGGATACTCGACTTGATAAAATATATAATAGTAAGATGGTACAAGAAGCAGAATGGTGTAGCGTAGCACGTCTCCACGCCTCAAGAAGCTTATCCCAAGGGAGATAAAGCGTTTTTGCTGCCGGCCGGACAACATTATGGTGCTATGGCTACAGTAAGTGCTATAAATAAAAGTGAAATGTGTGTTTGTAATTCCTATAATAACAACTTTTCATCGGCATATGTACCTGAAAGTATTTTGTTCAGAATCAGTAACATTATCTAATGGACCGGTTTTCGAACTCTGATAAATTTTATCCTAAAATTCACTCAAAAATGAGACACAGACGAAATTATTTTGTAAAAATTCAATATGCAAAATGCAATACCTACCCACAATCCAAAATTTCAAATTCAGAGTCCCGATACAAAATCGATGTATCCTCAATCCCTGAGATAACATCGCCACACAAAAATTTGTTTACCTTGGGCTATAGATGTTTTGCATCAAAAGCGGATCCTGGATCCAAAATCAGTTAGGGTTAAAAAGAACTTTAGTTTTGCATAATATGAGTAAAAAGTAATAAAACTTGAGAACAACAGGAGGCTACCACCATCTCTTACCTCAGTAACAACCTATGGGAGTCCACTGACAGACATATGCCTCTCACATCTGACATACTATACAATTGCTGATTATTTGTTGGATGGAGAAGCCTGGAAATGACCTGCTCTACTGGATTCTCAAAAAATTGTTAAAATGCATAGTTTTTAGATTCATTTTGTAAGTAGAGCTCTAAAAAGAATAACCCGCTGAGTTTCTTGCCTTCTTCTTCTCAGGTGGGTCGCGTTGTGAACTGGTGGTAGATTTTGATTTATATTCTGGACGTTTTACAAGAGCATCATCGTATATGCCTATGTGAAAAAAAAACGCGTGTGTTGCGTTTTTTTTTTTTTCAGCGGCGGTCCAGCGGCTTCCGCATCCAGTTCCAACCTGCGACCTTTTCCAGGTCTTCGATCCTTCTCTTAACTTTTAACAGCAAATAACAGCAAGAAACCATCTTAATTTCAAGATATCTCCCCCAGGTGGTAGACGCAGACTGCATAAAGTCAGGCCGTATCAAGGTGTGTGTGACAGAACGCGGCGAGCCCATACCAAACCCGCAGGCCATGGCCAGTCCGTACCAGACTGCACATCACGCCGCCGCTATCTGTGGTAATGATTTTTATTATAAGTATGCAAGTTTTTTAACAAGTTAATAGCCCGCCTGCCGATGCCAACCCTGCAAAAGACCCCTTTTGAAGATCCCTGTTTGTTCGGTCCTAAAATGTCAATAATTTTGGAGTAGACAGCATCCGTTGCCGCTGGATATCACAGAACACTGACGTCATTCGATACTGATTTGTGCGTAGCAGAGGGTAGGGGTGAAAAAAAGTACGTGCATAAGATTGCGTTCTGTACCTTATTAATTTGTGGTCTCTCGCCCAAAAAAACGGAATAATGCCTGTTTATTTTTATTTTTTGCTATAGCGGCAACAGAATACCTTTCACCAAAGTGGACATGACATGTATCGAAAATCATCGTTACGAGTATAGCGGAGTCCGTAATGGGTCCGACTCGCTCGCAGTGGAAGGCGGGCATAACTATTGGTAGACAAAAATAGCTGATAGTTGTATTATGTTTCAGGTATATCAATACAAATGCTGTCAAGAATCACGGGCACTATCCTGCTTGTCGCGGGCCAGAGGCACGACCTACCGACGGAGAGTCTTAATAAACAAAACTTAGGACTTAATTTGAAGTTCAATAAAAAGGTAAGTAAATATCAGTGGCACTCCGGAAGTGTTTACAGAAATAAAAACTTGAACAGTTGCGTGTGTATTTTTAGAATTTTATTCGATCGATATCGCTAAGACTCTATAAAAGTATTTATATCGTATTCTAAAACGACCTTAGGCCGTTTAGTAGTTTATGGTCACAAAGTGGTCACCCACCCGAGGACAAACCGTAGCGAAAAATAATTACCGTGGTGGTCGTTTACAATACTGAAGCTGACTCTTGTCCCCACGGACAGAGTGTTTAACAATTACTATGGTCGTTCCTTGGATGGGTGACTGCTTTGTGACATTTTCTTGCTTTGAAAGGCAAGTTAAGCTGTTGGTTCTGGCTGTCAGAAACATTTCAACAGTGACGCAATAGGCTCTCTACGTGGGACAAAAAACTGTAAGGCCCTTCGTACACTAGGCTACGCAAATCTTCGATACCCAACGATTTTGGTCTCCAAGCGACTACCGCAATACAAATTCAAAGAGGTTCGTACACAGACAAGCGTCGCCGACATTTTGTTTATTCGTCGCCGACGCCAGTCGCGCGCTACCTGCCGGTCGAGATCGTCGCTACTAACGTCGCTGCGATTTACAAGATGGCAGAGCAATTGTTGATTATTCAATTTGAATTTAGTATCTGTTTGTTGTAATTCTTTTGCAGCTACAAACAGTCTACACTTTACATTTCTTTCTATTTATGGATGAACCCAGTATTTCCTATTACGACGATTTCTTTGCTTTCGGTAAAGATAATAAGCCAAAATCATAGTTGCATCGTCACTTGTGTCCGACATTTCGTAAATTAAATTAGTCTGAGACGTGATGTCACTATGTCTACAGTGGCAGAATAGACAAAATCGCGTGTTGAGATATCTCGTGTGTACGGTTCGTGCGCTATCAAATATTCATGACATAAGTTGACAACATTAGTATCGAAGATTTGCGTAGCCTTGTGTACGAAGGGCCTAAGATGGCAGAGCAATTGTTGAATATTCAATTTGAATTTAGTATCTGTTTGTTGTTATTCTTTTGCAGCTACAAACAGTCTACACTTTACATTTTTTTCTATATTTGGATGTACCCAGTATTTCCTATTACTACCCGTTCGCTCTAACTTTGCCGCTGGCGTAAAGGCGTATACCCGAATTGTTAATTAGAAGAAGCGTCATAGAAAATACGCAACATTGTATGAAGAAGTGACATTAGTTGCTGTCAATTTACTTCGTCTAATTAAAAATTCGACTTTAGTATGGAGCCGAGCGGCAAAGTTAGAGCGAACGAGCAGTACGACGATTTCTTCGCTTTCGGTAAAGATAGTAAGCCAAAATCATAGTTTCATCGTCACTTGTGTCAGACATTTCGTAAATTACGTAAATAAAATTAGTCTGGGAAGTGTTGTCGCTATGGCTACAGTGGCAGAATAGACAAAATCGCGTCTTGAGATATCTCGTGTGTACGGTTCGTGCGCTACCAATTGACAACATTAGTATCGAAGATTTGCGTAGCCTTGTGTACGAAGGGCCTTAGAGTTAGACCAACTCGTGGAATGGACCTTACCACCTGCACCCTACCTCAGATACCGGAATCTCCTAAGTACCGTCCGCAACGATGCAAACCGAGCTCGTGTATCCGTTTTCGTAAATTTTGTTCAGAACAAAAAAAGCCGGTTGATCATATAGATTTGACGCCAATTGTAAAACCACTTTAGTATATAAATATCTTGAAAACTGTTTTTCTTTTTGGTGTTGCAATAAAGAATAACTAACTAGATTTTTCGTCACATTTCGTCAGTCATACTTGGTCGAGTAGTATACTATGCCTCTGCCTACTCCTTCGGGGATAAAGGCGTGACTATACTATGTATTTGTTTTGTTCTAGAACCAAGAAGTAGCCGGTTTCACTCGCCGCTGTAAAGACACCAACTCGTGGCATTACTCGTATAGATGTATCGAGTTAGTAAAATCTTACGCGAGGAATTTCCCCGAACTCTTCGACAACCTGACTCAGACCTTCCACAGGGATATATTTTTTGAAAGTGATCTATTTCCTGACCAAATGGGGTAAGTGTATGATTGAAAGAGAATTTTCTTTACTAGATGGACTGGCGACCTTATAAAATTAGGTCCAGATTGAATAAAAATAGTAGCCTGTTTGTGACTGTTCATTGACAGAGATGATGCTGATAATGAATTCTACGGATTACTCTCAACGAGTAAAACGGGCAACAGTGTGACTCGTTGCGAAAAAACCTCACAACGAGTAACAGTGAGACCCGTTGTTGACATTCTATTCTCATCTAGTACCACTCGGTCTTGTAGTGTGACTCGTTCGGAAACTCGTTGAGAATAAAGGAATTCTACTAATATTTTTTGTATTGATATCGAATTTTGTTTGCTTATTAACTCAAACGCTAGATTTCTTTGCTCCCATTTTTTTTTTCTTGTTATATGTAATTGCTCCCTCGGAAGCGCTCGTGATCCCGTTGACTCGATGTTCTGTAAACGATCACTACAGTAAGTAACATTTACTGTGGCCGGTCATGAATGGGTGACTAGCTCGTGACCACTTTGTGACATTTATTTGTTAGCGTTTTCGTGCTTCGGAAAGCACGTTAAGCCGTTGGCCGCCAGTAAAATGGCAGTCATTAAGCCATGTTGAAAACCTTTAAGGGTGGCTTGAAAAATTTTAACAGCGGGCACTCACAACCTGCACCTGTCCATATCAACACGGCAATACGGCTCACCCCACCTATTACGTGGTACAAAATAAAAAGGTGAAATGTGGACAAATAATATGTCTCTGCCTACCCCATCGGGGATATAAGGCGTGATCATATGTATCTATGTATAATATCTTCAAATACTTCCAGCAAGAAAAAAGACGAAGTAATAGCATGGCTAAAGGCACAACCCCACAACAACGCGTTACGTCGCGAGTGTGGCTCCGAATGCTTAGAGCCTGAAGAAATGAAGGCATTAGCCACATCTCTGGACACCCAGTTGGTAGAACTTGCCGCGAAAAGCTTCACACTCACGCTGCAGGTCAAGTGGACGTTACTGTATAAGGTAATGCTGGTTTATTTCCACCCGTTATTGGTAAAAAGTCGTGGTTGTCTATGGCGGCCTGGACTGGACGTAATTGCAAATTATGTCCGGTCCAGGTTGCCATATAAGTAAGAAAGGTTTTCAATAAGCTCGGAGTACATAGAGTCTGAAGAGATGAAGGCATTAGTAACGTCTCTAGACACACAGTTGGTAGAACTTGCCGCCAAGAGCTTCACATTCACGCTGCAGGTCAAGTGGACGTTACTGTATAAGGTAAGGCTGGGCTAGTTACTCTAGTTCCTTGTTCAAAGACAAGTTTATCTATGGTGACCTGAACCGGGCCTGATTGCAAATTACGTCTGGCCCAGGTCGCCATATAAGTAAGAAGGTGTTTCAATAAGCTCGGAGTACATAGAGTCTGAGAGATGAATGATGATGAAGAGAAGGCATTAGTAACGTCTCTAGACACACAGTTGGTAGAACTTGCCGCTAAAAGCTTCACACTCAAGTGGACGCTACTGTATGAGGTAAGACTGATCTAGTTCCTTATTAAAAGACAAGTATATCTATGGTGACCGGACATGATTGCAAATTACGTCTGGTCCAGGTCGCCATGTAAGTAAGAAGGCATCTCCGTTCATAGATTCGTAGATATGAAGGCATTAGCCACGTCTCTGAACACACAGTTGGTAGACTTTCTTGAAAGCGGAAAGACTTCTATGTGTGAAAATCCTTTTGAATGCTATGCTGGACTCCTAACGACTTGATGCCTTACAATCTATGTACGGCCGGGGGTCCCCGGTTAGCCGTCGGAAGGATGTCCTAAAGCTCCCGGCATAATTTGAGTTCCACTGCCGCCTCGCCTAAAGTATTTCTAGAATCTAGTTCTGCGTAATGAAATATGAGAGACGAATTACATTTTTATCGACTCAATATCACTTTTCTCCACTCAAAAACTAGACTTAATATTTTCCTGGTCAACGTAGTAAAAGTCTACTAATGACTGCAGAGTTTATAGCACGCTCCATATCTTCTATCTATCTATCTATACAGGGTGAATTTTTGAAAAGGGATTGGATGGCCAAATCCGAATCTATAAGGAATAGCGAAAAATGCTCAAAGGAGTCACGAGCCCGATTTTGATGAAACTTAAAACCTCATCATTAGATTTTTGAAAAACCTATAATCCTAGCTGGGAATCGAACCAGTTGATTTTGAAAAAATAAACACACCCTATATTATTACACCATACGATAGTGTCGCTAATAAGGATCAAATTCTGCGAAGTAATGATATACGGCAAATTTAAGGAAAGTTTGGAATTTTAATAGAATTCATATTTCATGTACGTAAATTTTGTATCATAATTTGTTTTGTTCAAAGTCCTAGAATAGATCGTAACTATTCCGTGTTTTAAATCATGCTCAGAATGATTATTTGGGGAATATTATAGACGAAATCACTAATATTGAATGCAGTACGATCCTTGAGGTCTCGAATCCAGCTATGTATTGAAAACAATGGTCTACATTTTGAACAATTAATCAGTTAACGTAAGAAAAATAAATTGTATTTTGTTAAAGATGAGCACTTTCCTTTAGTTTGCCGTATGTCATTACTTCCCAGAATAAGATCCTTAATAGCAACACTATCGTATGCTGTAATAATATAGGGTGTTGTTATTTTTTCAAAATGAACGGGTTCCATTCCCGGCTAGGATTATTGGTTTTTCAAAAATCTAATAATGAGGTTTTAAGTTTTATTAAAATCGGGCTCGTGACTCCTTTGAGCATTTCTCGTTATTCCTTATAGTTTCAGAGTTGGCCATCCAATCCCTTTTGAAAAATTCATCCTGTATATATAAAAATCAATGCCACTTTTCGTTGTAATTTTATAACTCAAGAACGGGCTCACCTATCCAAACCAAATGTTTAGGCTTTGTTCGGACTATTTAGTAGATGGTTTATGTGAAGTTTGCACAAAATCGGTCGAGCGGTTCTTCATTTATTACGCAAACGAAGTTGCGCGGGTCAGCTAGTACACTATATTTTTCGACTTTCTGAACTACTTAATCTAATCATTCTTCAATATTTCAGTCGGAACTCCACAGCGGAAACCTCCAACCCGATCCAAAAGCGAACTTCAAGCTATACGACCGAGTAGTATGCGTAGCCAACAATATGACCGTTCCCATGGGAAGTACAGGCACTATAACAGCGATATACACGCCCTCTAACGCGAACACGGTACGACTGTCTGACAAACTCAATGCGGAACCTACTTACCAGGTCATGTTCGATAAAACCTTCCCAGGAGCTATGTATGAAGATTCGTTTGAGGAACCCAGGCATTATAGGTAAGTGTATACACTGAAAACTCACTGTTCAATGAAGAAGTTGGAGTATTTTTTGATTTCGCGCGCATTATGCAGCCATTTTGATTTGTTTTCAAAATGGCGATGTATGCTTAACCTATAGGACTGTATAAATAACATTGTATCCAATGATATTTTAAATAAATAAAATATAGATGGGTCCATTACAATCATTTTGTGAAGGTGATTGCCATACAACGCTGGCTAGATAGGATTATGTTTCCAGTTTTTCTTCTCTTCGCTATGAAAACATCTGTTAGTCAGCAGCGAGACTCGGGCCCCAAAGATATATAATTTACTGACTGTTCCCGCGGTTTTGTCTGCGTAGAAGTCGTTTTCTGGTAAAATCATTACCCTCCTTTTGCGCAGTCAGGTAAAAAGTAGCCTATGTCCTTCCCTTGGTCTCGAACTGTCTCTATACCACAGTTCATCAATATCAGTTCAGCGGTTTGGACGTGAAAAAGTAACAGACGGACATAGTTACTTTCGCATTTATAATATTAGTAGAGATAGCATTAAGGTTAACTTGTGAGAATTCAACATTCACAAACAGCACCACAAATTTTATTGTAAGAACTCCTTACCCTAATTTCGATTTCTGATTCAACTTCTATAACTCAAAATAAAAGTTTAATAGCTTGTTGTTTGTGGTAGGCACTTTATTCCTAAGCTCTATGGTTGTGCGTACAATTCAATACATGACCTATGGTATTATACACAATCGACCTAACACAAGCCTTCACCCACAGAATATCATCGGCCGTCCTCCTAAACCTGTCGTACGGTCGCAAGCTCCGCAGGTCCACAGTGCTCCCCCCCGTGGACCCGTACACGTACCCCGCCAGTACACCGCTCACTACGCTACGACCTGATGATGGACACCATTCTGCTTTCGCCAACTATAGGTAAGTGTTTTTGAAGTAAAACTAGGCAGTAACTCAGATTTTTTTCTGACGGAAGTAACGCTTGCTATTTGAATTTTGGTTAGCAAATTTGAATGGATGATATTAAGTATATAACATTTGATGCCGTCAATGGCAAAGAAGTATTACTTCAATCGCGCGTAAAGGTTACATACACGCACACACTTTTGTTTTTAAATTTTGGGTCTTTTCGCGTATACATGTAACGCTACGTCCTAGGTAGGCGGTTCGAAGCGAACGCGATTCTGAAGCGGTGACACGCGAATTCAACGCGACGCGGTGCGACGCGGCGGCTATGTCCTACGTGCACGCGAATCGTCTCGCACATCCGCCACCGACCGGCGACGCTGTCGTTTAGTTGGCACTTTGCATCAGCCTAATGCAACTGCCATAGATCAAAAAAATGTATGGAGTTCTAGGTTCTAGGTTTTCAGAGGCTGGTTTCCGCGAGTCAACGTCATTTCTGCGCATATTTTGCGCAGGGGTTTTGGTATGGCTATTGCCATCCCAGTTCTTCCAGTAAGTCTAGCAGACTCTTCACGTTGCCAGAGACTTCCTGGAGCGATCTTGGTGTACCGAAGTGTCTAGTCCTGTATCCTTGCCAGTTCCGGGCATTCCATAAGAATGTGACTGGCAGTTTATCCGTCTGCAAAGGGCACTGTCTGTGACACCTAAATTAAAGAGATGTTTGTTAAGTAGACTGTGACCGTAACCCCCTGGGCGAGGCCGCAGTGGCGGCCGTGGGTCTGTTGGGAGTTCTGGGACATCCTTCCGAGGGCTTCCCCGGGGCTCCCAACCACAGGCTATTGGGCGTGACGTGAGGTTTTTTAGTCGGTAGGAGTCCGTCATAACATCCATGAGGATTTTCCCTCACGTTAAACAAAAAAAAAAGACTGACCGTAGCTTTGTTAACCCAGATAAGCCTACCGTCCTACATGTACCCACTTGAAATAAAATAGTTCTCTGTGTGATTTGAAGTGTGTAGACGTATGTGCTTTCATAATAAAAATAAAGAACTGATTTCATAATAATTGTTCACAAAATATTTCATTATGAAGTGTATAATAAAGTTGTGTTGCAGATATGTCGAACAAACGGTACGTATAATATGTTTATGTATAGTGCTTAGTTATGTTTCTCGATGTTTATAACACCTTGATAACCTCTTGTTTACTATTTAGAAAGATTTTTAGGAAATACAACAACATAAACTCATTGTTATTTGTCATAAATAGTGGTGTCCCATATATAGGACAGTAGGATAATACAAACATTTTTACGTTACAGACCACTAGCTGCACATGAAATCTTGGATGCTCTGGAAAACATTCCGGATGATGAAGATTTTCGGGAAAGAGTGATATGCATTCTACCACCACCTGTTGATCCTGACTGCCCTACTGATGAAGATTCGGGGAAGAGGACAATGTAACCCTAAACAACTTGCCACGAAATATATTGCTTCAAACTGCAGAAGTAGTAGTTCAAGGAGAGGATCCCGACTCTGACACTAAGGAAGAACCTTCTAGTTGTCGGCCAAAACGACGGCGAACTTTCGCATGGAAAAAGCATGACTTTGTAGACGATGCTGTTATTTCTTTATTAGTATCTGAGAGTAACAAATATGCCATAAATAAAAATTCGCCAGGAGATATTAGTCCTGAGGATATGAAATGTTTTATTGGTATATTACTAGTGAGTTACTCCTGGGTACCACGTAGAAGAATGTATTGGGAAAACTCTCCCGACACTAACAACGAGTTAGTCAGCTCTGCTATGACCAGGGATAGGTTCGATTTTATTTTTCGCCACCTCATGTCAATGATAACTTGGACTTGCAAGATAAGTACACGAAAGTACTTACGTCCACTCATAACATTGTTAAATAAAAAGTTTTTGGCCTTTTCTCCTATTGACGAGCAATACAGTGTGGACAAAGCCATGATTCCTTATCACGGTAGACATGGTTGTAAACAGCATATAAAAGGTAAACCTATAAGGTACGGGTTCAAATCTTTAGTTGGTGCTACTCGTCTAGGTTATGCGTTATGGATGGAGCCTTATCAAGGTGCCACAACTATGTGTAATCCAATATACAAAGATTTAGGCTTAGGTGCTAGAGTTGTACTAACTTTCTGTGACGTGCTAATTTCTCGTGGGTTCAACCTTCCATACCACATCATTTTTGATAACTTTTTTACTGGAACACCTTTACTGACAGAGATAACAAAGAAAGGCTTACAATGCACCGGAACTATAAGAGAAAACAGAACGTCTAGTTGCCCGCTTATTTCGACAAAATTATTGAAAAATAAGGAACGAGGTGCTATGGATTACAGAACCACTTGTGATAACTCAGGGAGGAGTGGATCGATCTGACGAAAATATTTCTCATTACAGGATTGGTGTAAGAGGTAAAAAATGGTATATGCCATTACTTACACGCATGATTGACCTAGCCGAACATAATGCATGGCAATTGTATAAAATGAACCATGGAAACTTGATCACCTAGGTTTTCGCAGAAGGGTAGCAACAGCATTGATAGAATCAAACAGGAAGATGGGGAAAAGAGACAATGTATACTAAAAAATATATACCTACATCTTATATATATCATATTGATAATATTATAAATATAAATATAATATTATATATTTAATATTATCATAATTTGTAACCAGTTTTCGAGTTCATAATGATTATAGTGTTAAATTGTAATACAATCTTTTTTTTACCTATATTATCCTACTGTCCTATATATAGGACGGCAGTTTCCCTGAAAACCTTGTACCTGATATTTTTTTCAGTATTTTTTTCATGTTGTATAAGACCTATAAAATTGATAAATATCATTTTTTTTCATAAATATCAGAAATTAATAGGTTCAGGCTTATGTGGGTTAATTTTGTTTTCGAGATGATTACTCCAGTTTAGTTTGCTGTCAAGAAGTACCCCAAGATACTTGACCTCTTTGGAGAATTATAATTCGGTGCCGTGGAGACGTGGCAGTTTGGATCTTGGATGGATGGATGATTTGTCATGGACGGTTGGAAACAAATATTATTGGAAAATTCATTTCATAAATATCAAATACTCAAGAAGTAGCGAAGAAGTGGGACTAATATTGTATACTTAGAAAGGCATAATCGAAGATAATAAATTTACTTCTTGGATTGCATTGATTAAAGTTTCTATTTCCAACATTATAAAAAACACGGCGGCACCGCATTCAGTTCGCGCGCAAATATCAAACCAACTGATCGCGTTCGCTTCATTTCGCGCCGCCCCGCACCGCACCGCACTTGCGTTTGGTCTCGTAGGACACTTCAATAGGTTTCAACTGTTTGTTGGTGTCGCGCCGCGCCGCGCCGCTTCACGTTCGCTTACGTAGGACGTCGCCTAACACTTTGTTCATCTCTCGACGTTTATAGTATTACATACAGATAGGCAACTCCCTGCCCCTCACTGAGCAAGCTTCCCCTCCCCACCCCCGCCAGTCCCGCCACAGCTGTCATTATAGTTGGCGGGTGTCGTGAGGGAACATTTGCTTAACCTTATCGGTCACACACACATTCACCACATCATCAGGATCATCGGATATGTTATCAGTCTCAATAAAGAAATTAATTAATATTTTTCTTTGCAGTCCTCCAGGCGAAAGGTCTGCAAAGAAATCCAACGCACACAACCGCAGCGCACCCAATAGTACCCCAGTGACTCCAACCACCCCTATGTCGAAAGAACCCAATACGGTAAGTATATTAGAAGATTCTCTGTACAGAAAATGTTAAAAAATAATGTATTTGTAGGTTTAACTTCTGTTGCCGCTATAACAACAAAATTCTATAACCAGTTTAATAATATTTAAGGGGGGTTCCGTACAACGAAAGTGGTCATTGCCGTTTTTTTTTGTACTGAACCCTCCGTGCGCGCGTCCGACTCGCACTTGAGTTGCCTCTTGTTTCCTTGAGAACTCACAATATTATCTCAGTCTTCATTTAACCAATGCTATGACTGGCTGGTCCTAAGATGGGTAGGCGCTTGTGGCAATGTTAAGCCGTTGGTCACAGTTGTCAGTACCCCTCCGGCCGTTTTCGCAATTGCGATTCGTAACCAGTTGCGAATAAACCATGTAATTTATTAAGCCAGGTTGAAGGTCTAATGGGCAACCAAGACAATCAACCTGCACCAGCCCTTTTCAACACGGCAAAATGCTCTTCATCTTACATGAGACTAAATGCAACTGATGAAATATGGTCATATAATATTCCTCTGCCCGTTGTATATGTGTATGTTTGAGTGAAAAACTAATATTCCACTTTTTTCTTCTTATGTGTATGACTTCCGATGCTAAGTAAAACATAGTTTAAAGAATCAATTTTAAACTTCCTATATAAACGTTTCTGTTCTTACACAGGACAACGCATCTCATCTCCTTAAAAGTTTGTTGAAGATTAGCGAAAATGATGGGCCAACTAAAAAATCTAAGGTAAGCTACGGCAAAGATATAGGTAATATAATTACAGATAGGCAACTCCCTGCCTCCCACTGAGCAAGCTCCCCCCCCCCCCCCGCCATAACTGGCAAAAAATTGGAGGGTATTTTGAGGGGATATTAGATCGAGCGAATGTCACTGCGTTGCATGATGTGCACGTTATCATTTTCACATTGTATGAGTTTCCATGACAACGAATATGACTTAAGTAAATATTCAAAAAAATATTTTATTTATTGATTGATACTTTAACAAGTATTTCTACTTGGAATAAAATATAATGAAATTACCCTCGTAACATATAAGCTGAATAATGTGAGTTGAGTTTTGAGGCTTATGCTTTTGCTTAACCTTAGTCCTCACGCACACATTTAAGCCCTGTACAAACATAACGTGTTTATAAGTGTAGATGAGAGAGTTGAAAACGATTCATTAGTATGGAGTTTCCGACCTGTGACTACGGTAACAATTTCACCATTTATGGAGTGTGTAGTTCGTATAAGAACCCGTCAGAAAGAACCACCAATCAGTATCCATGTGTCAAAAAACGTCAATAAAAAACCACCTATCAAATTGTATCAGGTCACAGACAAAGTGACGTTATTGACAACATTTTGACAATGTTGCCAGCACGCTAAATTTTAGTTCCGTTTGTAGAATATTTTTCCAAGTTATCATGGTTCATCTAGTTCTTACTGTCTCTTGTAATACAGGCATAGCCTAGTATAAGAGGCAGGGTTCATGTTTTTGTGTAATCGGTTCAACACTATGTTAAAGATTAGAATAAGACTTAAGTGTGATAGATAAAGATAGTTTGATTCTTTTTTCTTTGCGTTAGTATTGAGTTATATTGTGTAACAATGTACCATACTTATTACCAATAAAATTTACTTTACTTTAGTAGTTCCACAGTTAACTTACTACTGTATTGATGAGCTAATAAATATTTATTTTTTAGTCCGCCACCCCCGACAAAACGAATTGGAGATTAAAAACTGATCCACCACCCGCCCCGCCCACACAATCACAAAGGTAAGGTTTAATCACATTATTCTTTATACAGCCATTAAAATTATAATCTGAAAAATAAAACTTTCTTTTTTCTGACCATAATTTTTGTGGCGACTTTATTGATGCGTGTTCAGCAGTCCATTTTATTCTAGAAAGTATAATTTTGATTCGGAAAGCAGATGGATTTAGTTTGAAGTTTCATGTTACCACCTACCATTCACTGCCCTTTAACGTCTAGGAAGTTGCTATATTCTAGACTAGCAGTTGCCTTTGACTCTACCCGCGTGACGAAGTTTACTCTTACAAAAGCCCTATGCTATCTCTGTACCAAATTTCACCGGAATCGGTGCTGTGATTCTGGCTTGAAAGTGTAAAGACTCTTCCGAAGTTTCTTCAAGCGGATCCTGAAGAGGTACATCTTGTGAGAGTGGTGCTCTATTCGCCAGTGGACGTCAAGTTTTTTTGATGGTGGTTACTGTGGGCAGACGACCTGAAATCGGTTTGATTCTTCTGACAGTTGTTATAACGCAAACAAAAATATACTTTATTACAACGGCATAAGGCTTTTGTGGTTGAAAGTAGCGAGTGGGAACAAAGAGGTCTAAATTATAACTACTTACTTTATGCTTTTCATATAAAGTTTATTTTTTTGATTTTTTGATTACAAGTGTCACATAGATCAAACTAAATTTTGCAATCGTATGAAACAGCTTGACTTAGGTGACACTAGACCGAACGTTATGGCAACGTTTATGCCTTCAAGTGGGGAGTAAATAAGCTAAGATGATGTGTCAAAATAATCGTATTTATTCCTTACAAGCTTTCCTCCCGATAATGTTTATTCAGCGTTATTTCTTGGGTAAGAAAATCCGTTTACCATAACTTATGCGTGACCTTAAAGTGCCGATTCTGTTTCATATATTTCGCTAAAAGTGGGTAAACTGAGAATAATGTTTTATAGACAATTTTATACTGTTCTCCGTCGGATTATATTTAAACTTATACTTATACGATTGAGGATTCACGCTAATTACTTTTTACTTACATGCACCGACGTTTCGGGCACGTTGTCATGGTGCAACGTGTGTCCAATAAAAGAGGAATGATTTTCTATAAAGTATGAGTGTAAGAAACCGCGATGGTTTAAAAATAACATTATTATATACAACAATATACAATATTTAAACTTATATAGATAAGTATTACAAAACCATACTAAACTTTACCTTACAATACGTAAAATAAATAACCACTTCTGCACTCAATATAGGAAAACGCAGTTGACAAGGGCTGTTTTTTTGTTTTATATTTCTAATTGTATGGTTTAAAATTATTGTATTTTTGAATGTGAAACAGAATTGGAACATAATTTTGTCTTGCAAGATATACACTTGGTGCCTCTTTATTTTGTAGATTTTTGTAATGTTACAATTTTAACTACTTATTTATGTTGGAAATTTGGAGAGACCTACGTCCAGCAGTGGACTGCCATATGCTGATTTTATTGATTGATTTATTTTAGCCAAATGCTAACATAAATCAATCATTCAAATCAGCCTCTCTCTCTCCTATTATAAAATGCCAAAATGGCAATAAAACAAGTTAAGAAAATGACTGCCTCTGTGGCGCGGTCGGTAGTGATACCGCCTGCGGCGCTGGAGGTCGTGGGTTCGATTCCCACCGGAGACAAATATTTGTGTGACCCATAAATGTTTGTTTCAAGAGTCTGGGTGTTTCTATGTATAATATGTATGTATTTAAAAGTATATAAGTATTAATATCCGTGATCTGATACCCATAACACAAGCAGGTTATTCCTAGCTTACTTTGGGATCAGATAGCGTTGTGTGAAATGTCTGTGAATATTTATTTATTTAAATCAAAATTGTTTGAACTATACCAGGGGCGCTCCCCCCGCGAACTGGCGCAAAGAGAATGCGACTGCGACCGCAGGACCTCCGTCGGGCGCACACCGACAGCCGCCCTCGTACCAGCCGGAGTGGGGCAATGCCAATTATCAGGTAAGTCTATCCTGGATTTCAGCCCCATCTTCCCCATTACCCCTTATCTTACCCCTTTATGGGTGAAATTATGAAAATTTTGTTCTTAATGTGTAATGGTAGCGTTTTTAGGTGAGTGAACCACTCGCTAATCTATCTAAATATATATAACTCAAAGGTGACTGACTGACTGACATAGTGATCTATCAACGCACAGCGCAAACCACTGGACGGATCGGGCTGAAATTTGGAGTGCAGGTAGATGTTATGACGTAGGCATCCGTTAAGAAAGGATTTTGATAAATTCTACCCCCAACGGGATAAAATACGGGAAGCGGGAACGGGAACAAATTTTACGCGGGCGAAGCTGCGGGCATCAGCTAGTTTTATTAATAAACTACCTGTGCCTACCGAAGTCGCCCGTGACATACTTTAATAAACTTTCACCCCTTATCTTAAGGGTAGCGCATTCTTAAAATTGCGAGTTGCTAGGTTTATGATTTTCTGCTGGCCGTTAGTGAGTGAATCATCCATTAGTTTTATAAATATAGATATAAACCATTTACTGATTTAACAACAAACAGCTCAAACCTTTGGAACGGATGTAGCACAAATTTGGCATGTAGGCATTTCTTACAGGAAACGGGAGATTACCCTCCCAATGATGACCTAGGTTCCGCATACGTTTCGTCGCATACCTTACAGAAAAAGGCCCACGACCGTGGTATAACGTTTCACGTTAACAAGTTTCACGCAGGGCTCATGCCACAAGAAACAGGATAACACCTGAATCAATCCCAAAGAAGCGGGATCACACTCAATCCTTTAGGCGAAGTGACGGTCATAACTAATAGCTGTAGGGTAACTCTGGGCATCCCTGCGAAGATTTACCGGGTTTAGTCGATTCAAGTCAAGATTCAAGATGACATCCGTGGAAATTTTTCACGCGTAATAGGCATTCGCACACAGGAATAAGAAATTCCTCCTTTAAAGGGTTGTTTAAATATTTGTGCTATGTATAGTTTGTCGCAAAAAAAGCTCTTTTTAGATGTAAGTTATAGTTGTCTCATCCTCATATTACCAGGTCTGCTTATTTTAAGACTAGGAAGCGCTGATCATTAATATAAAAAAAATGTTTTTTAAATTAACATTTTTGTCTTTCCATTCCAGAATGCCCCACCGCTGGTACCACCTTACCCCCCACCGCCATTCCGACCGCCCTTCCTAGGTCCGGGCCCCAATCAGATTCCTTATCCCCAGTTCTCCAATCCCCAATTCCAGCCACGCAACAACCAACCTCCCCCCAATGCCCCCAACCAACCATTCGGTTACGGTCCGAGACAACCAGACCCTAATGTGTATAACCAGTGCCCACCGCCGCCATTTTTGGATAAAGGATTTCCGAAGGTACTGCCGAATGTTTCTGCCAATGTGACGCTTGGGCCGAGTTGGAATCAACCTAACAATCAAGGAAGATTACAAGTGAGTTGGATTCTTTATGTATTTTATTGTAACTGAAGTTATAGAATTTGATTTATACTCCTTTGACTGCCTGTGTTCTATTAATGTCGTCGTATACTTTGTCTCTGCCCTGCATTGCCCTTCGGGAATTAAGGCGTGGCATGTTTGTGTTTAGAAAATATTAAAGTGTAATTATCAATTGTCTTTATTAATAATAGCTAAGCCGGTTAGTCAAAGTTACCAGTAACATGGCAGTAGTTCCAGCTTGAAATTTTTTTAACAGCGGGTAGCCATAACCTGCGCCTGTCCATATCAACACGGCAATACGGGTCACCACCTATTACATTTGACAAAAATCTAAAAATGTGAAATGTGGGCATATAATATGCCTCTGCCTACCCCTTCAGGAATGAAAGGCGTGATCATATGGGTTTTCGTGATGTTTTTACATAAATGTGTGAGGCATGTTGAGGCATTTCCATTTGCGAGCGTTTTGTAAAGGGGGCACTTTAAACCGTTGGTTCCGGATGCTCATAGCATGTCGCAGTCGTTAAGTCAAGTTGAAGACCTTAAGGGCAACTTGAAAATTTTTGTCATGTTAATACGGTAATAGGCTCACCACCTATTACGTGAGACAACATGCAAATGCTAAAATAAGACCATATAGTATCTATGACCATAGACCATATACAGGTGAATTTTTCAAAAGGGATTGGATGGCCAAGTCCGAAACTATAAGAAATAGCGAAAAATGCTCAAAGGAGTCTCGAGTCCGATTTTGATAAAACTTAAAACCTCATCATTAGATTTTTGAAAAACCAATTATCCTAGCTGGGAATCGAACCATTGATTTTGAAAAAAAAACACACCCTATATTATCACACCATTCGATAGTGTTGCTATTAAGGATCTTATTCTGGGAAGTAATGACATACGGCAAACTAAAGGAAAGTGCTCATCTTTAACAAAATACAATTTATTTTTCTTACGTTAACTGATAAATTGTTCAAAATGTAGACCTTTGTTTTCAATACATAGCTGGATTCGAGGATCTAAAGGATTGTACTGCATTCAATATTATTGATTCCGTTTAGAATATTCTTCAAAGAATCATTCTGAGCATGATTACGAACGGAATAGTTACGATATATTTTGGGATTTCGAACGAAACAAATTATGATACAAAATTTAAGTAAGTACATGAAATATGAATTCTATTAAAATTTCAAACTTTCCTTAATTTTGCCGTATATCATTACTTCGCAGACCTTGATCCTTATCAGCGACACTATCGTATGGTGTAATAATAAAGGGCGTATTTTTTTTTTCGAAATCAAAGGGTTCGATTCCCAGCTAGGATTAGGTATTAGTTTTTCAAAAATCTAATGATGAAGTTTTAAGTTTTATCAAAATCGGGCTCGTGACTCAATTGAGCATTTTTAGCTATTCCTTATAGTTTCGGATTTGGCCATCCAAGCCCTTTTCAAAAATTCAAATCTAAGGACTTAGTGACTGTACAATCTTAAATGTATTGCTATAACTTAATCACATGTTATCGACCACTTCATTACTTACTCATAGGTGTTCTAGATAACACTTATTGATATGATTTATTAGTCATTAATGATTGTGAAATCATCTTCCTTCAGCAGTTTCTTTAGGCACCGTTATTATGGCGGATTTTCAAGGATCTTACGGTGTTGGCAATTTGAATGGTAAATTTGGGCTTATCTATGCCTCTGCCTACTCCTTCGGGCATAAAGGCGTGACGTATGTATGTAGACAGCAGAAGTGTTACACTCCTGGTTTTGCATTTCATCAGCTTGAACATATGCTTATTTGTCGATCTATACGTATAGTCCGGCCCTTTACCCTGAAGGGGAAGGCAGATGCAATAGTTCTTGTCCCTCGTAATAGGCAATAAACCTACTGTCATGTTGAAACCGATTGTTGCTACATACGGTTAAAATTGTTCAAGCCGCTTTATAATATAAGTCCTTTACCTTGGCTTGGCGACTAGCTTGCTACTTTGAGACTGAAGGTTAAAGCACGGAAATGCTTGTAAATGCAAATGTCCCAAAAGTGGTCACGCATCTGAGGACTAGCCTCAGCGAAAGATGCTTGACACAGTGATCGTTTACGACGTTGTGTGTAAAGAAAAATGTCCCACAACAATATTTAAATAAATAAATAAATATTTGTATACATTCTCACACAACATCATCTAGCCCAAATTAAGCTAATACAAGCTTGTGCTATGGGATCTAGACGACTGATACACATACTTATATGTTTCTAAATACATACATAATATAGATAAATTACATCCACACATAGAAAAAATCAATGTGCTTATCAAACAAAGAGATTTGTCTTGGGTGGGAATCAAACCTACGACCTTCGAATCCGTAGTCAGGCACATTAACCACGAGGCCAGACCTGAGCCATATTCGAAAGAAATCAGCCTTTAGGAGGCTTCTGTTTGACTTGGGTCTCTCACAGTTCAAGCGACAACACACGGTCCTATGCCTACCGCATCCAGTCCTTCCCTGCGACCTTTTTCAGGTTTCTAAGTAGCGTTCATTAATAGAAATCATTGTTCCACAGAGCGGTGCGCAGTCCCAGCAAGGACAGAACGCAAACCCGCAGCACAACAGCTCGGACAAAGTCAACAACCCGTTCGTACCGCTTCAAGTACAGACCAGGTGAGTATCTATAACTGTATACGATGTTAATGTATGTCTTTTCAGTGAAAAATACTCCATATGACTACGTGACTCGACTGCAAAGTTTGATTCTTAAGACTACTCGAAAGTCTTTTTCAGTAGGTTCATTATAAAGCACCACCCTAAGTTCCTCCGTAATCATGGCGCTTGCAGCAGTACTAACATATCGAAAATACTCAATGATGACATGGTAAATATCCCGTTAACTCTAGTACTAGTCGTGTCCAAACGTCCCATTTTACAATTTAAGAAACGTAAAAAATAACGTGGAATTTCCCGTTGGAATTTATTTCCGGGATAAAAAGAAGCATAGGTTCTTACCTAAGCTATATTTTATCTCTGTACTAAAACTGTACTAGCAAAGACAATCTTTTTCTTGATATAGAAGGTGAATGCTTGATAAATGGATCGAGGTAAAATCCCGTCGCGGGATAATACCTGTGATCTTGCTAGGGACCATTACAGAGTACAAGTGATCGCTTTCTAGGGCAGCAATTCCCAAACCATGGATGGACTCACCAGGATGTTCAATGTTCTTTATTTTATGTGGGAAAGAAGCTGCGCAACAAACTTCACTACGGCATTTTCTTTAAGACATCAAGCTTACATAATTCCTTAAAACTTGGAGCAATCGCGAAAAATATTCAGTGGAGGGACGATGTACCAACCCTCCACGACTTCCGAAAATTCTTGCCTCTAAGGATGCTTTTCCACCAGAGATGTGCTATGCTACCTTGCTATGGATGCGTTTGAAATCCAACAATGATACTCGTCAGTCGCACAATTTGACAATATAAACAGTCAACATTACATGTGGACCAGCGAATGTAATTGGCGGATATCGTAGCATAGCTCATCTCTCATAGAAAGGAACTCTAAGATTATCGATAGGTCGAAGCCCAGTCAACTTTGAGAACAATCAACCCTCTAGTACTTTCGAAAATGTTTGTATCTAAAACTGCCGATAGATATGTAGGTGGATCTCGAATTTGAAAATTTTTGTTTGATGGATCGGAGCCCAATCAACTTTGAGAAGCATCAACCCTCCACTACCTCCGAAAATTCTTGCATCTAAAACTGCCGATAGATGGGTGGATCTCATATTTGAAAATTTTTGTTCAATGGGTCGGAGCCCAGTCAACTTTGAGATCTACTGTGCTACATTATGACGTCACCCAGTGTACCTCACGTGTTACCACTTCAATTGCACCACTTATTTCACACTCACATTGTAAACACTTGGGCTCCGGGGCTGCGGTCTGATGTCGAGTGGTCGTATCGATTTGTCTTATCTAGTAATAGCTACTTGCTTGGAATTACAGTTTCAAGGTTTTGTAGAAGTTAATGCATAGTTTTATCAACAATCTAGTATTTAGAATGATAATAAAGGATGGGAAAGAGGAACCTACCTTCGATTCTTCAAACCAAATGCACAACAATCAATCAAATCAGCTTATGACTTTCCATTGTTGGACGTAAGGCCTCTTCTGTTTACGCCGCAATTCATGATCCTGCTCCTTCCGCATTCAGTCACTCCCTGCTACCTTCTTCAGATCGTCAGTACATCTGGCTGTCTGTAAGCCAAGGGTTTTTTTTTTACTTTGACTAAAAAACCTCACGTAACGTAACGGCCAACAGTCTACGGTTGGGGGCCCCGGGTAAGCCCTCTGAAGGATGTCCCGGGACGGCTGCTTCACAACTTCGATTTTTCCTTCTCTCCGCCATGAACTCGTCCGTTAGTCAAACTGTAAAATGGGTCTCTAACACTCGGGAAACGCCGCGCCGGCGCGGTCATCTCTTTAGGAAAGTGTTTAAATATTGAATATACCACTTGTACTGTTTTACAATATTTATTCATAAACCTGACCGGTTCGGCCTCACGGCATTCTCAAAGCTTAAGTCCAATTTCTACCGAGAGCTGAGCGGGCCCATTAATGAATCCGCTTAACTATGTACTACATACTTATTATATTTGAGATTTCTTATCTATTTATAAGTAAGTATTCTAATACCCAATAGTTTTGTTAATATCGAATATTTTTTTTAGGGTATTTAAGTATGCTAACTTTTTCATATAAACTTTTTTTTAAATATTGAATTATAAACTTTTTTTATAAGTACAAGTGAGAAAATTACAACTTGGTGATCTTTTTCTAATATAAGTAATGCTCTGACTTATTTTCCGGCCACCGCACCACCCGTTTACTGGTGCGAGTTAAGTGGATTTATTAATGGGCCCGCTCAGCTCGCGGTGGTAACCGGCTTTTAGTGTTTTTTTTTTCAATGTGTGTAGATAGGTATAAATAAATAAACGAGTTGGTTAAATACTTCCGTCTCTTCTCATGAAATCACACTACATTTCATGAACCTTAGAGGAAAGATCTTATACATTAAAGGAGATACTCTTGTCGGCAGGCGCTCACAGCAGCCCAGTAGCGCAAGCAAGACAGGCCAAACGCCCGCACAGAAAGCTGCACTCCCCAAACCACAACCCATTAATACAGCGGTAAGTTACATTATATAAATTAAAAAAATTAAGTATGCATGCATATAGATCTATGTAAGTATATTTTATTAGGTGTGTAAATCTCATAGCACAAGCTTGTAGTAGCTAAATTTTGATTATAATGTGTAAAAAATGCCCCTCAATGTGTTTTAACTATCTATTGAATGTATTTGTATATTTTATAGCAAACCCCCAATCAAGCCCAGGGACCTACAACGCGACCTGTGAAAAAGAAAAAATCAAGGATAGCAGCAAACCTACCATTCACAGAATAAATATATTTCATATAAGTACTACAGTCTGTGCGCTATAACTTAGGAGCTGAGTGTCCAGTGCATGGAGATTTGAGATAAAGAGGACAATCTTGAGTTTCAAAAAATGTTCGTCTCATTGGGCCTTGGGAGCCAGGTCTTAACTTATTGCGTACGTTAAGTAGGTATACTTTGACTATAACTGGCTACAATGAATCTTAATCTATGGTAATACCAATCTATGGTTTTCTGAGCGCCATTTTTATTTTTTAAGTAAACCTTTTCGCGGTTAGGCACGATTTTCATTATTATTTTAAAATTCCGCTTACGAGCGTTTCCGTGCTTCAGAAGGCACGTAAACCCTAATTCACTTTGAAGACCTTACTTACAGATGTTTGAATTTAGCAGCAGACATTATAATTGTCTATGGTCCTAATCTACGTTCTACATACAAAAGGTTGCTGCAAACATCTTTGAAAAATAAGGTACCCATTTTGACAGCTCACTTTCTAGAACTTAAAAAATATATTTGAGAAAGCCATGTAATTTGAAACCGATTTCTCGTTAGAATCTATTATTCAGGCTACCGATTTCTTTGCATAGGAACGCTTTTTCTTTTGTTTTAACGTGGATGGCAGTCTTGTCAGATTCGATTCGATGAAAACCATGAGGTGCTAAGGTTAAAATCGGTAACCTTGAATAAAATATTACTTTTTCTCATAATAAATAGCCGGTGAATAGAAACAAAACACATTTTTAATTGCCCGTTTTGAACATTCGTTCCCATCAGTAATAAAATGCAAAATTAGCACCTTGCATATATGACAAAAAGTGAACAGTTACAATAGACCTCTTATTTCTCTACAAATATAATTCTATCAAAAGTCGAATAGTGGACTTTCTCCTTACAAACAGCCCTGTGGATTTTTGTAAGTGAAACGTGAAAAATCACATCATTGAGGCCTCAAGTTAAGGTCCACTGTCAATAATCTTGTGAACTTTGAGAGTGAACCCAATCGCTACATGTCGCTATGGCGTAACATCAGTCGGAGCGGCGTTATTTTAGCGAGTTAGGTATAAAAAAACAGATGGATTTTTTTGTGAAAGAATTGTGTTCGATATGATTGAATAATTCTTAAATTATGTCGTTTTAACCGAATAATTCAATGTTATGTTATGATGGCGTTTAGTATTTTTTTATCATGAGATACGTCAAAGTCTACATTGTTGCCAGTGTTAAAAATCCTAATAAACAGAGATTACAATAGGTTAAAAAAATAAGTTTAAAAATTTGATATTTAAAATGATACATTTCTTGATAAAAAAATGTAAATTTGTAAATATTAAGAAACTATTAAAATCTATGAAATATGTGTGATCAATTTGTTGAAATGGAATGTGTGCAAGATTATAAGTCCCGCACGTTGATATTGCGCTTGGCGGCCATCTTGGTGACCACTTGGTGACGTTTGTCCGTCGAGCCGTCAGTACTAAAAAAAATACCGTACGCAGCTTCGCAAGGCCAGCGCGCGCTCGCGCTACGTCACGATGACGTCACTTAGCTGTCATTATGACAAGGTTCCAACGCATTACCAACTTGCGGGGCTTATACGTGCGTTTTATTTTTAGAGTCATAGTAAATGTGTTAGATAATTAAATTGTATAAAAAAAAATTAAAAGGGCCAAAAAATATTGACTTAAAAATTTTACTAAGCGACAAAGTTAAATATATGTATCAGTTTTATGACTTTGTAACGGTGCAGTAGGCATTTTCGGCCAGAACATTCTGGTTTGTCTTGGCTTCTTTATTTACGAGGTCTTCAAAAGTTTTATTTTATTTATTTCTCTTTAACGGCCTTGGAAACTCGCTAGCCTAGCCCCGAAAGCTAAGCTAACTATTGCTTGTGGCCTAAAATTAATGGGCTGGTTAGAGACACTTCTAAAGTTTACGGTTCTGTAAAAAATGTTAAATAATGTCTAAATGTTGTGTTGTAGTTTCCTCATAAAGTACAATTATTACTATACTTAAATAGATAATTTTGAAAATGTTTGTACTCGTTACAATAAAAAGTACCCCATTCTTGAATAAAATTGCCAATGGGGTCGGTCTGTACAATATAATAGACAGCTAAAGAGGGAAATACAGGTCGTAGGAACAAACATAATAAGTGGTTGAAAAGTCCAAAGTAATATTGATATGTAAGAATATCTATTTGTTAAAAAATCACCCGCTTAACACTGTCGATCTTATTATCATATTCAGTTTATGGCACTGTTATTTTTAATCGGGAAAACACTTTCAGATAATTTTATTAATAAGAATAAATTTTAATTTAAAATAAAGGAATTTATAAAATTTCCATATTATTTTCGTTATTATGTCACTAACAAGTGACTCAAAATACTTCAATTGCTTTTTATTACATGATACCACTAGTCACTTTGTTTATTGTTGTAAGTAGAAAAAAAGCAACTACATTAAAAATGTAATTAAACATATAATGCTAAAAAAGCGTAAGCGACATCAATGATAGAGAACCTAAATATTTTTAAAGCTCTGGGTATTATAAAACAGGGTTAATAATTACACATCAGACCGGGATTGCGGACGTGAACTGCGTATTTTTTAATTTAGTTGCAGGGTTTAGTTTAGTTAAAAACCAATCTAGGAACTGCTTGCTAAATGAAAAATATACTTATTTAAAAAAAACATCAGAAAGTCAGGACCAGTTGAAAATTTTAAATAATTGTCATCGGGAAGCTATACAAAACCTAAATATTTAAATAGTAAATTAGATAGTAGTAAATGTCAGATAGATATAAGAGTTTTGTGATTTGGATCTTATAAATCCATAAAATAATACAAGCGTGCAATGTTATAAAATAATATAATCAATAGACAATAATTATTTATGTAAAATATTTTAAAACTACCCCTCAACTATTGAGATATCTGAAAGATCAAGAAAACTATAAAATAGTTTTTTCAGAACCACGTACTACGCCCACAGGTGGACATAGACCTGCCTCAATATCGCCACATCTTTCTACCACAACCCGTGGCATGTTATTTTAAAGTGCAATTTTGATAATTTCAATTATAAAATATTTTACTTAAACCGTTTAATAAGGGAACTAAAAGTTTCATGACTATGAGTCCGTAAATGTTGTTACTTGAGGTCGCTAATTTGTTAATTTGGTTTGTTGTTTAAGTATTTTTTTATATATATTTTAGCTGAAAACAGTTATAAGTATTTTATACATTAAATGAACCACGTTTATGAGATGAGTTGATATATATCTATGTTAACGGAAAAGAATGTAATCCGTCATTGTGTACAATTCCTATTATAGACAGAAAATGTATGCTCATGTTTTATTATACTTAGGTACGTATTATACTGGGTGTAACAAAATTACCTCTCCAAATTTCATGAGATGACTTGGCATTGGAAATCATATACAAATATTTAATAAAAAAGGGGGGTTAATTTTTTTATTTAAAAAAAAATTGTCGCACATTAAGAGTTCGATTTTTACCGCGGCAATTCGAGGTAACATAGTCGCCGTGGCAAAACAAACACGGAGCACCCGTCTGGCTGTCATTGTCGCTTTCTACTGCCGCTCAGTAGCGATAGAAAGGGTGATAATGAAAATTTATAGGACCTTTAAAACGGATTTACTTACGGTTAAAGTATTCATGTGATTTTTTTTTTTCTTCATTTTTTAAATATTTCTTGACTGATGCCACGTCACGTGACGAAATTTGAAGAGTCAATTTTGTTACACCAAATGTACTTTTACTTTTCAGTCATTGTATACAATTCCTTGATTTCATACATAAAATAGAATACATCAAGTCGTCTCATAAACGCATACACGTTAAGTTCAAGGCTTTTCCGCGAGTAATTCTACGCTCAATTTAACTGTTCCAATCTCAGGCACTATTATAACGGAGACGTTTACACAAACACCGGTGTGAAAATTACTTAATAACTCATGTCTTTGTTATTAAAGGTACCTATGTAAAAACCTTAAGAGATATGTAAAATACTTAAGCGGTTCTACTATTTGCCTATTTATGTCGCTACTCAAATGTTTGTATTTAGAACAGATTACTATACTTAAAGACAGTTTTATGTATGTCCTGTAAATCTGTTTTAAGGTATTTTTTGTAAATGTTGTAAGCGCCATAATTACGAAGTGTTACAAAAAATACTTAAGTATAAATCTGATACTCTTAAACAGTTCTTTAAATACGAATTTACTCTTTTAGGGAATATGCATGTTTTTGGATTGGTTTAAAAAACGGATTTTTTATCAAACCTATTTTATTCATATTCCATAAAGTTTTACATATTTTTCTATGCAATATTCCCTATAAAAATGAGAAAGACAGCTGTAGAAAGGTAAGTTATCTCTGTTTTAAATGCATGACTTCACTTCATTATCAATAAGTGATTACAAAAGTTGACTGCTAATGTTTATCAACTTATAAGAACGGACAGTATGTGCAAACTGTTTTTCCAGTAAATAATAGTTCTGTTTACATATATTTTTTTTATAAACATTATGACTCAATAAAATAAATCGCTGTGATATTTTTGTTTTTATTTGAAACACAATTACAGATTACAACTAAAGTTTTGAACATTCCCGTAATCAAAGTATTTGGTGTTCATGAACTTTTTTCTAAGTGACACCTCCGATGTTACTAACCCAAACGGAGGACTTCATGCCGCCTCAGAAACTTATGACACGTCCTGGTCTTATATCTATTCTTTCTCTTAATAAATCCTTCCTGTTTGGAAACCCTAAGCTGCGAATTAAAACATGTCCGAAATGTTTAGCGCTGCCAAGAGATGGTGTGGTATTACATTGACTGCCTCCTTGATCTAGTGGTCGAAATGTGCGACTGCGGATCACAAGGTCGTGGGTGCGATTCCCACCGGAGACAAAATTTGGGTGACCCATAAATGTTTGTCTCCAGAGTGGGTGTATGTATAATATGTATGTATTTAAACAGTATAAAGTATTAATATCCGTGCTCTGATACCTATAACACAAGCAGGTTATGCTCGCTTTGAAATTCGCTTCCCGTTCCCGCTTCCCGTGGGAACGTTTTCCCGGGATAAAAAGTCGCAGATCCGTGTGTTGTTGCGTAAATTGGGAGCGGCCTACGTCCAGAAGTGGCCTGCCATAGGCTGATTTGATTGAGTGTTCTGAAGAGCTCATCAACTGAATTCCATCCTCTCCTTTTCGATCCCAAATAACGTGTCGGACAGAAGCGCCACTCTTTTACAAAGGACAATCTTTGCCAGAACCGAGCGATTACAAAATTTGCCTTTATTTAAAAAAATTCCAACAAATTCTAAAAAATTCCCGTGGTTCACCTGGGTGGACTACGAGGTGGACCACGGGAAATAAAGGAAAATTTGATCATGATTCTCTGGCAGCACAGGTTTCCCTCTTACAACCCGGGGTTCTTCAAGTGAAGCGTGAAGTCATCATTGGGCCGGCAATAGTTCCCTGTCAGCAGTCTTGCGGATTGTGGGAGTGGCCCCTAACTCTTTAAATGTATTGCCTTCCATCAGGCGGGCAGGTGTAGCCATTTTTGGCGAGTCAAATAAATTTTATTAGAAAAGTGTACTAGATGGCAGCACCGACGTATCTTTATTGAAATAGAAGTAAAAGTGAAGCAATTGTCTGAGTAGTGAGTAATCTTTATACAATAATGTATCCGGGATTCGAACCCGTCATATTAGAGCTGAAGTCTTATCTTGTCCAACAATACTACATATTGACTGCCTCGGTGGCGCATTCGGTAGTGTTACCGACTTGCGCGCTTGAGGTCCTGGTTTCGATTCCCGGGTCGGTCCAAATATTTGTGTCATCCGTCATCCAAAATTTGTTTCGGAGTTTGGGTTTTTTATAAGTATAATGTGTATGTATTTAGAAATAAGTTTGTCTATCAGTCGTCTAGATCCCATAGCACAAGCTTATATTAGCTTAATTTGGGCTAGATGACGTTGCGTGAAAATGTCCACAGATATTTATTTATTTTATATATATTAATTTATATTTTTAACGCTTATCTATTTTTAGATATTATCACTACATTTTGGCACACTCAATAACCTACGTTTTTTTATTTTTCGTATGAAATATTTTGTTATAGGTATTTGCATTAGAACATGCTTACACTGAATACAATCAAATGTTGATATTATACATACCTACAGTAGTTTTATGAATAAGTTAAATCTAGCTATAAATTCGTAATTTATTGCAGTTTTTTCAGGGCTAACAACATATTTCCGTCTTTTTAGAGTTCCGTATCCAAAGTTTAAAATCTGGACCCTATCTGACACTCCGCTGTTCGTCTGTGTGTCACCAGGCTGTATGTCAGGAACAGACTGTGTGCTAGACTTCTCAGGTAATGTATCTCTGTTGCTGGTACCTATAAAAGCAATATATACCTGTAGTGTATGCAGTATGCATCCCCTCTACCGTACCAACAGACATAGCACAGCCTCTTGCGTACACAGTGCATACGAGTCGCGCCATTACGCGAGAGTGCACGTGTTCGGCAAGTCTGTCCGTTAAGTGCGTGACGAGTCTGTGAATTACCCTACAGTTAGATGGATCCTACAACTGGCGACGAGGAAACAAGGTTAGTTCTTTTATGAAAAAAAAGGAGATATATAAGGAGTAAACAATGTTTTGAATCTTATAGGTTAGGTTAGGATGTACAGTGGAGTTATGAAATGCATGATAATTAGTATTATTCTACTCGCATATGCTACAGAATAGATTTATTACAATATTGGCCTTCTAGGTAACGTAATAAACTAACTTAAATGTCAACCGCTTTTGTTAAAATTATTATCATTGTTGGTATTTAATTTAGGCCTTTGTTTCAAAAAAGTGACGAGAGGGAATTGCAAAGGATATCATTTTGCTGACGTTTGGAAGATAGAAACGATGACTAACGATGCGTTTTGATCTGTAAGATGCAAAATATGCCTTTATTTTTATAAATAATTGTATACTGATTCTACATAGGTACTGGGTTGGTGTTTTTATTACTTCAAAATTTGTTAGATGAAGAGGAGAAGTATCAGTCTCAGAGGAAAGCCTTCATGTGGTTGGATTTTCTTCGGTTTCCAATGAGTGTGAGTTTTAAAAAAGGGACTTTGGGGGGCTGCATTTTTGTCTGGAGGTCGCGTGTTGCGCTTGAAAGAAGTGATACAGAAAGCCTCACAAATCAAATATTACGTTCATAGTCGTTATATACGTTCCTGACGTTTTGCTTACATCAGAATAAAAGACGGTTAATATAATTTACATTGTTTTGTTGCAATAGGTTTTTTATATCACAGGTGTTAAGAACTAAACTACAAAATACGGAAGGTTATTGTTTACTGTAGAGAATGTCACTGTGGTTAAATAAACCATGTTATTACATTTTTGCAAACAAATAGATCAAACAAAACATCAAACATTTTTATTAATGTGTAGAATTAGTCACACATGTTGTTACAGGTCTATTTTCTCACCTCATAAATATTGTATCTCTGAAAAAGTAATAGAAAATGAAACCAATTATATTAACAAAAACATAATTGATTGCTATGCTACCCACATAACTTAATTACATTGCTGTTTTCTCATGGTATGGAAATAATGCGAGGTCACTGGGTAGTAACTACCATGTTGTGGTAACTGTTGAAGAATTGTTTACTATTGTCATATCCTATAATACATACTGTTAGTCCCGGTGAATTTCGTATCGTTGTAGATAGTGAATACGGGGACCAAGTGTCAGGTATCGAAGGGATTGACCTGCCGATTCTTGAGTCATTTGAAGGGGCTGTGGCCATCCCAACTTTTTTTATGGTGTTAAGATTTTTACTCAGTTTATTTCTTACAGTTTTGTATTCCAACAAAACAAACAAAGAAATCCTACCTCATGTAATAAGACCTATGTGTTGGGTACTCATGTCAAACAAAAATATATGAAAGCGACGCTGTCTTGATTTATATAAAAAAGAAGGAATAGGATATCCCGAGTTTACCGTACTGGCAAGACGTTCTGTATGGAAAGTTGTAAGTTATGTTGTGTATAGTTTGTCACCTTTTACACCTTCTAAGGACCTGCGCTGCACAGGCGTGTCGAATCTAAAATTATTCAATCGTTTCAGTATTTGACATTCTGCGTGCAGTGTTATGATAGTTTTATAATACCGTATAGACCAAGGGTTGATCCTCTATAACACATAACATAAAAGGAAAACTAGGACAATGGTTAAACTAACAGTGACCATAGCTGTAAAGATTGGGTGCTGAGTGCGCGTTTTGCTTTTCTAACATCACTGTGTCCTGTCCATGCGTGGACGTCAAGCTTGTGTCCGGAATGATTATAACTCCCGTAATATAGGTTTGATTTGACTCGGAAGTTAGCCTTTCAATGTGGATATTTCATTATTATCATAGGGATTTGGGAAGTCAACAGCGATAAAATGGTGTAGCACAGAATCTATTTACGTTCTGTTTGGACGTAATGAATTTCCCTGCACAATAGGCTAAACGAATACTATAGGTACAAACGGTACAAAAAAATATTAAATCATTTCTTCCTAATCCAAGTGCGTGTCCTTATATAATGCATAACGTCGAAATCCAAGAAACACAGTAAGAATACAACATAAAATAATAATTCGAATTAGATTTATGATTTATTCAATTTCATTCAATTTCTTAATTTTGCAAATATGTGTACAAAAAGGTGTTACAATAAAGTAATAATAGATTGTTTCACACACACAAGTCATATTCCACCCGAAGGCATGTAAATATGTTGAACAGGTAGGTATTATCATGATATTTAACTTGAATAATAATTATTTGTTACAATAATAAATAAATGTCACACTAAATAAGTTTGCAATAAATTCAACATAATTCGGTAACATACTTAAAGAAGTTAGGTAGTATGCTAACTTCTTCATAATATTTTTACTATAAGGAATAGAGCATTGACTTGGTTTAGGTAAGGGTTACGGGTTCAGGTCCCGTCGGGGCAAAGTTGTCTATTTTCGCTTTAGGTTTTCTAAATATATGAAATAATGTTTTCTAAATATGTGTGATTATTTTAATGAAGTACACATAATAACCAAAAAGAAAACATTCAGTCAAATCGGCGTTGCCATTTCGCTGTGGGCGAGACTAATGATTAATTATCAATATTCATCGGTTTTATAAAATTTGGTAAGTAAATTAATATGATATATACCTATAAAATGTATGTTTACCTATGTATACCTATAAAAGTAAAACTACTCACACTGATCTTTAGTACACACTGTTAGTTGTTAATGAATGCTATGTACTCAGCGTTCATACGGTTCGTTTGGTAACAGGCTAAGTAAGTTGTGAGAATCTACTTAGTCTTTATTTTTCATGATGCTATAGGTACAAATGTACTTAATTAGGTAATAAATAACATAATTGTGTGAAATATACCGATTAGCAAGTACCTGATCGGTGTCCTGCGAAGGTATCTGGCGATTTTGATAGGTTCGGTCAATGATGTTATAGTAAAAAAGAGGTAGATATCGCATTAGCGCGCGCGAACTGTTGCAGACAAATTCATACAATTGTTGTAATTCCATTAAGTCGGCTAATAACTGCGAGCAAAACAAGTCATGCTGTGGTTTGCTGCCGTGTGCAAAACGACACTGATAGCTATCTTTTTCTGTATTATTTGTTTGGTATTCTCTATTGCATTCATAGATTAAATGTATTAGGTACCGATAGGTAAGTACGTGCAATTATAACTTAACAATAACTGAACGCTGCTTTGTATGAAGGTAGTTTATCTTTACTGAAATATCAATTTGTTCAGATATTAAGTAGGTTCTGCTATTAAGTAGATTTCGCTATTAACTAGGTTCCATTAAATAGGAAGGTTGCTACCATTAAATTGGTAGGTGGTTTCATTAAATTGGAAGGTTGCTGCCATTGAATTGGTAGGTGATTCCATTAAATTGGAAGGTTGCTGCCATTAAATTGGTAGGTGGTTCCATTGAATTGGTAGGTTGCTACCATTAAATTGGTAGGTGGTTCCATTAAATTGGAAGGTTGCTACCATTAAATTGGTAGGTGGTTCCATTAAATTGGAAGGTTGCTGCCATTAAATTGGTAGGTGGTTCCATTAAATTGGAAGGTTGCTACCATTAAATTGGTAGGTGGTTCCATTAAATTGGAAGGTTGCTGCCAGTAAATTGGTAGGTCGTTCCATTAAATTGGAAGGTTGCTGCCATTAAATTGGTAGGCAGTTCTATTAAATTGGAAGGTTGCTGCCATTAAATTGGTAGGTGGTTCCATTAAATTGAAAGGTTGCTGCCATTAAATTGGTAGGTGGTTCCATTAAATTGGAAGGTTGCTGCCATTAAATTGGTAGGTGGTTCCGTTAAATTGGAAGGTTGCTGCCATTAAATTGGTAGGTGATTCCATTAAATTGGAAGGTTGCTGCCATTAAATTGGTAGGTGGTTCCGTTAAATTGGAAGGTTGCTACCATTAAATTGGTGGGTGGTTCCATTAAATTGGAATGTTGCTACCATTAAATTGGTAGGTGGTTCCATTTGATTGGAAGGTTGCTACCATTATTTTGGTATGAGACTGCCGTTAAATTGGTAGGTTGTTTCGAATAAAATTGTTTAAATTGAAGGGTTGCTACCATTAAATTCGTAGGTTGTTGCTATTAAATTTTAAGGTTGCCGCCATTAAGTTGGTAGGTTTGATAATACATTTTTCATGAAATAAGAGGTGGTGAAAAGTTTTTAGCTACATAAAATCATCCCATTAAGTGATCATTGTTGTGATAACCCATCAAATTGAAAAGAGAAAATAGGTGATTTTGAATTTCATGCTTGAATTATACAACTCGATGCGGTGGGCGATGCAACTGCTGTCGACTACAACTTGAATGGAGGTACACTATGTTGTTGACGGGTGTTTGACAGTTAAAATCTCAAATAATAGAATCTCATTCGATAAAATTAGTTTAAAATGCAATACAAATAAATAATTTTATGAGATTAAACTAATGATGTGAAATGTATATCATAATACCTCTTCATATTTTGCTCGTGATGTGCTGAAGGCAAAGTTTGGAAAGGAAATTATCCATGCACCCACACAGCGTACAGAGAATACCGTACAACTTCAGAATGATGTTATACGTGATCTTGTTATAACGAGGAAGTTGAAGGCCTTCACAATAGGTAAGAGATTGTAATACAAAAGGCATCATTAGGTCGGCGGTACTCATCGCGCGCACATTCTGTTTTCTTCAAAGCTGAAAGGTGATATAGGTTGTGTATAGTGCAAATGTAAATTTAGATGGAGAAAGTCAAAGGCACTGCTGAGATCTCGAAACATTAATGCTTGTCCATATCGTCTCCTCAAATAATTGTTGACTATACTTCTCGAACAGAGTATGGCTGCATCCGCAGAGAGTATAGAATGAAAATCGATCTAAGCATTGTCTAAAACAAGTTCACTTTTAAGAACGGGATATCTAGTTCTCCAGTACTTTCCCAGTAATAGTTCTCAGTAAAATCAGTTGATGTTGTAGCGTGACAACTAAAATCAACTGCTCTAATTTTGTCACTTAAAAAAAAACACCACGGTTCAAAGCCCCTTGAGGAGCCTCCATACATCTGGAACTGAAAACTCAGAAATGCTTTTTGCGTCATGAACGCCTTCAATACTGACTGGTATACTTACTAAGGTATTCATTTTAGTAGTATCATTAAATATCCTTGTATAGAAATAAAAATATTTAAAAAATCAGAGATGAAGACAAGTGAAATAGAAAATGGAAAGCGGTTGTGTGCGGGATAAACGGGAATGAAAAAGTTAATGTAAAACACCAAATTGATGCTGAATTTTAATCCAACCCAGTATACTGTGGAAAGTATCAATGCAAAATATTGTTTGTTTTGAACTAATACGCGTTGAACACATAATTTTGTACAGAATGGTATTTCGTGTGAACGTTTCGGTAGGGTCACACCTATCGTGGTCCCGAGGTGACGGATGCAGGTAGGTTGGAGAGTCCGCTAGTTTTATGTACCTACCCCCGAAATTATCAATTTGTGGATACACACGGCACACAACGCTGACCGTATCCGCGGACACGTTTGATATTGGGAGATATTGTGCTGTCAAGAATATTTAATCGGGACAATCTCATGAGAGAAATTATCGTTAATTTGATAAGGTGAAAAGAGAATGGGATGCTGTAATACCAGGATAAGAAAACGAGGAAGTGGGAGAAAGCTTAATTATATTAGCTGTTCCGTTTTATCTTTTATTTCCTAAATTGGTTGTGTTGAGCAAGTACACAAAAATGTGATGTTTAAATAATAGTATTTGGTGATTTTGTTCGGTACATTGTTTAACAGTTATCACCATTAAAAATTGTAATAAGGAAGGGATGTAGTGTATGCAGTATGCATCCCCTCTACCGTACCAACAGACATAGCACAGCCTCTTGCGTACACAGTGCATACGAGTCGCGCCATTACGCGAGAGTGCACGTGTTCGGCAAGTCTGTCCGTTAAGTGCGTGACGAGTCTGTGAATTACCCTACAGTTAGATGGATCCTACATACCTGCTGAATACTCTCACATAACAAACGTGATTTTTTGCCGTTGTTCGATACGGAACCCTTCGCGTCCTGGGACATCCTTCCGAGGGCTTACCCGGGACTCCCAACTATAGGCTGTTGGGCGTTACGTGAGGTTTTTAGTCGGTAGGAGTCCGGCATGGCATCCATGAGAATATTCCCTCACGTTAAAAAAAGTGTGTGCGTGTAACCTTTACGCGCGCTTGATTTAAAACTACTTTGCCATTGACGGCATCAAATGTTATATTAATATCATTCATTCGAATTTTGAATAGCGTAAACTACGTTTCCGCGCTATTCAAAATTCTAATAGTACCTAAGCGTAACTTCCTTCAGAAAAAAAATCTGAGTTACTGCCTAGTCGCGCCTAAAGAAGTTTTACTTCAAAAAAAAACGGAACCCTCCGTGCACGAATATGACTCTCATTTGGTCGGTTTCATTTTAATTAAGGATGTACAGGGTTAACTGATCATCTAAATAGGGAATAGGTACAAATTGTAAGTTTCCAACGTATAGCATAACTTTAACCACTTAAAATAAATCCCCTTTACAATTAATTGCGAAAGTACCTATGATAAGATAGTAGGAAAAATATACGGGACACTTGAAGTACCCTTGAATAGTCGAGGTTATAAATGAGCGATGTTGAATGACAATTCATTTGCGACACCGCGGTAAATATAGGTCGGTTGTGTTTTTTATTTAGTTGAGAAACCATTTTTTTTTAATTAATTTCAAACATTTAATTTAATCGATCAGAAGCCTAGTGTTACTTGAATTAAGGAGGCGGTTCTTAATTTAAAGTCTTTTTTTTTCTAAAGATCAGTGCAGAGTGCATAAACTAGGGATATGATTAGTTTTTAGTCGTTTTTAATTTTGTTCTTTTTGTCGCTTAGTACAAAAAATATAATGCGAGTGTCTATGGTGTGGTTGATATCCGTCGTCGGAGCTGTGACTCTGACGGTGGTCAGTGGTGCTGCGTGGTGGGAGTCTGCTGTAGTATATCAGATTTATCCGCGATCCTTCAAAGACTCTAATGGGGATGGCGTAGGAGACTTAAATGGTAAGATTAAATTATATAAATAGGTATCTTCTTCTTCACCCTCTTTATCCCTGAAGGGTAGGCAGAGGCATACTATACGCGTACGTCCATATATTTTGTCCCACGTAATCTATACATACAATAATAGGTTTTAAAACAGTTGCCGTGTTGAAATGGACAACAGGCACCGCGTCAATTGTCGTGGCTGTATACAGTCTACCTTGAAGCCTGTATATAATTAGGTACCTACCTGCTTCTTCTTCTTACTGAGGTATTAATTAAGTATTTACGGAATGTCCTATACATTTGAACATTCCACTATGGTTACACATAAGTACCTACGCGGCATTGTCAATTGTCTCAGTAAGCCGAATTGGTGCTTGATTGTTTTGAAATTCCAAGTATTTGCAATTCCTGAATATCTTTGAGTTTTGAGAAAGAAAGGCCTAAAGGTTTTGAGTTTTGAAATAAAGTACCTACTTATTTATCATAGAACAAGTCTGAAATAAGGCTGCATGTCCACTGCCGCGAGGAGAAGAATACTTGCCATGAAATGAGAATTAGGTATGGAACCACGATAGAAGTGGGATCAACTAGTAGTCAGTCTGAATGGAATAGAGTCCTTGATTGAGTTCCATGCTGTACAACAGTTGATCTTCTTTGGTTGGTCAGAGTGGAAAGAGAGATTTCTCTGACACAAACGGAGGATGAGGATCCTTCTACTCGGTAAGGTGATAACGGTTGCTGTTGGGCTGCTGTTAACATTCCTAGTAACATTCCTCAGCGGGAAAACTCTCATAGACTGCATCGATATGCACCTAGTAGGTAGTGCCTACGATTTGCTTTACGCGGTGCTGGTTGCCACAAAATTAGTGTTTCCAATGAGGCGAATGTGTTCGACATAAAATAGATACTTACAATAGTTACGCCGTTATCTCCGAAGGGGTAGACAGGGGCTTAGCACCTATAGGTATACATCCACATTTCTTCGTAAGAACCTATATTTTTTTGTCCCACGTAGTTAATAGGTGATGGCTTGAAAATTTTCAACAGTGCGTCGCCACAACCTGCGCCTGTCCATTTCAACACGATAATAGGCTCACCGCCTATTACGCGAGACAAACGTCTATAAAAAAATTAAATTATATCCAATATCCTGTAAGTACCAATATGTAGAACCCTTCTTACATATCAAATTTACACACACAGGTATCACATCCAAGCTGTCATATCTGGCCGAGCTGGGCGTGGACGCAATATGGCTGTCCCCGATCTACAAGTCGCCTATGTACGACTTCGGGTACGATATAGCGGACTACAAAGCCATCGACCCTATATTCGGTAATATGACCGATTTCGATAACCTTATGACGGAAGCTAATAGCCTGGGTAAGTTGATAAACTAAAATTTTATCTGGAGAACAACGCGTGCAGTAAAGCAGTACACGTGAGGATATAGGTAGCTTTCCGATCTCGAATAACGTGTGCTGGACAGAGGTGCCACTGTCACACAGTGGAGAGAATTTTCATTAGAACTGAACTATTCAAAAGATCGTTTCTCTGTCGAACCATAAAAACCTGGATGGATCTGCCAGCGCACATGTTTCCCTACTCTGACAATCCTGGATTCTTCAACCACAGCGTAAGGAAGTACATCATGGGGCCGCCAACTTGAGGACTACGGTCTACAGTCTTACAGACTGTGACAGTGGCTCCCAATCAATAGATGTCATTGCTTTCTACCAGGCGGTGGCGTCATTTTGGTGAGCTAGGTAAATATAAAAAAAAATACCTCAGTAATTCCACTTTGGGGAAGCATCCCCACCTTTGACCTAAAGTGGATTACTAACGTGGGGACACCCGGTGGGTCAAAGTAGGATTACCTAAACGAAGCCGCGCCCTCGTAAAATTTTATTACCTAGTAAGATTGTTTTTCCGTGTTTGAAAAACTTAAAAACTAAACCCAGATTGGTAATATAAGATTAAACACCTTCCCAATAAATCTAACTTTTTGGAAGAGCCTACTTCCGATATCTGACTGTGATAGGCTGACTCGATTGTGCTACCAAGAAACAGCCTTGAATGCAACCGGGATCATAGCACAGATGATGCTGGTGATGATTATATTTATGTTAGTATCTACAGCTATTATCATGATGGCTGTTCATATTTATTAAGCGACTTTGTACTTACTTTGTGCTCTCATTACTCTCCGTCATTATCTGGTGTGTGGAAGTGTTAGAAACATGTGGATACGGCTGTACCCTGCAGTATTAGAAACATAAGGATATAGTCCCTCTCATTATCCTATCTACATCTTCATCTACAAATTGTGACTCTCGATTTAGAGACTCATTTCGAGAATGAGTGCATCACCCATTCTCTGTCATAAGTTTTAAATATTTGCCTTCAAACTTACATCTTCCATTTACACCCTTATAAATTGTAGGTGTATGATTTTAGAAAATCCAAGCTATAATGCAAAATACCTACACCATGATGTGTGTTATGGGAAAGAATTGGAGAGGCAATGCTAGAGAGGCCTCGGCTTGTGTTGTGTCCGAGAGGTTCGGGATAACCTGGCTAGACTGCGATAAACTAATTTTATTATTACTGATTACTCTTACTTTTTAGGTATTCGTGTTGTAATGGATTACGTGCCCAATCACACAAGTAACGAAAGCGAATGGTTCACTAGTTCAATCCAGCAAAATGCTACGTACGCCGATTACTACATATGGGCTAACGGCACGACCGTTAACAATACTCGCGCGCCACCAAACAATTGGGTATGTCTTAGGTACCTTAATAATTAATAAGTAGATCGTCACCTAGCTCCAAACGTAAAGCGCTAGATACTGTAGGAGGCATACCTACCTAAATATGGAAGAAAAAGCCTAGCACGATGGATGGTATGGCACACAAGCGCGGGCTTCCTAAGTAGTCCGCACTCCGCATGTTGGGAGAAGACCTTTTCTGAGACTTTCATGATAAGTACTTCGATGAACTTTAACTATTTACCTCCCCTAGGGGTGTAATTTTGGAAAATTCTTTCATATCGGTGTAGCTAGTTTTTGGATAGCCTTCCAGTTCTGGGGTATTCTACCAAGGGCTTGCCCGGTGCTCCCAACCGTAGACTGTTAGGTAGGATACGTGTGGTTTTTAGTCGGTAGGAGTCCGCATTTCATCCATGAAGGATTTTCGAGGAGCTCTGAAAATTTTACGATTTCATTAGATATGAAACCAATTTGAGGGTCATTCATGCCTAAGAGTCGTGAATCGGCTCGCAGCTTAGTGCGCCTTCACACTAGCGTTTTTCCGGCGTAGGCGTACGGCGGACGCATGCGCGGCGCCGACGCGACGTATACGCCGCGTTGGCGCGGCGTCTCCACTGCAACACATGAGTACGCTGAACAAGCATCGGGCGTGCGCGACGTATACGCGACGTATACGCCGCGCATACGTCCATCGAACGCCTACGCTAGTGTGAAGGCGCACTTACAAGCAACTATATAGTTCATAGGTACACTATTGTCTACCCACCCTTATAAGTACTTTTGCTCTCCAGTTAAGCGTATTCCGCAAGAGTGCGTGGGAGTACAGCGAGACTCGCCAGCAGTACTACCTGCATCAGTTCGTGATTGGACAGCCTGACCTCAACTACCGCAACCCTGCTGTGCAGACTGAGATGAAGGTGAATATACTTATGCCGCGTGGATTAAGCGTAAGCTCACATTCACGAGGTGACATTATGCTGAAAGGCGGCCTTTATTCTGCCTGGATAGGACGTGCACTGATGTACACTATTTATTAGTTTTGTTTATTTATAATACTGTGGTACCTTATTTTTTGTTGTTGTTCTTGTTTTAATTTTAAGTCAGTATATTGATTTTCTTGTACGGCGGTGTATGGCCTGTTTGGCAAAATAAAAAAAACTTTTTCTTTCTTCTTCTTCTTCTTATCATAGTTATCATATAAAGAAGTATATATTTCTATATCGATTTAACATCTTTAATATAGAACATTATCATTTATGTACTACAGTGTTAAAAAATAGGTAGGTACTTAGTTACCTACATCTTTGATTATAATGACGATAAGTACTTATAACTTTTTGCAACTGTCAACTTTAATTGGACACCTTCTCATTGTCAGCCGTACATTTCCGCTGACATGAAATCATGGATGGTTTTTTTACGTACCTATCTAACCATTTTTTAAAGAAATATATAATTGTTTGTCTTTCTAAAAAACAACCAACTGTTTATTAGAGTTTATTAGATTTTTTGCAGATTGATTAAAATGATAGGTATGAATTTATTTCTTCACTTTTTATGAATACTGCTCCTCTCCCACAGTTTAGTAGCTTAATGATATATACACTACAGGCCATAGAGTTCAGGCTAACAGCCTTTCTCAAAAAATGGACCACAGAGGAACATAAAATTCTCACTTTACGAATTGGACCTGATTCTGTAAGAAGGGCGAGCAGCCTATCCGCGGTCCGCAGACCACCACACCAGTTTTATATAGGTTCTATAATACAATCGAAATGTTTCAGAACGTACTACGCTTTTGGCTGGACAAAGGTGTGTCTGGGTTCCGTATCGACGCAGTAAATTTTCTGTTCGAAGTGGATCCTGCTAACTATGGTGGCGTATACCCAGATGAACCCCTGTCTAGTAAGTTTTTTTTTAAATTCTTTATTTTATAAAGTCAAGTGCAATGACAATATGATGCTCACGGCTGCGTTCTATCATCGCACCGCTCGCCACAGACAGTGAGTTTATCCTTACACTTTACGTCCGGAACGTTCCAGCACGGTTAGATCCGATAGGGGTTTTCTTCCGCGCACGCTTAGGTTGTGGAATGATCTCCCTGCATCGGTTTTCCCAAACGCCTACAGTATGGGGTTCTTCAAAAGGGGTCTTAGAAGGTTTTTACAGGGTCGGCAGCGCGAGTATGGCGCCTCTGGTGTTGCAAACGTTCATAGGCTGCGGTGACCACCGGTCCTTCTGGTGGGCCGTATGCTTGTCTGCCACCTTAGTGGTATAAAAATAAATTGGAAAGAATAACGTAGGTTTTCTCTCAGCACAAAGTGAAAATACAGCTCCGGAGTTGAAACAAAAACTCAATCATTTCATACTCTTTCGCCACCTATGGAACAACTTGGAAAATAGTGCGTATGAATTTCCTTTAAACCCACCACTTAAGTGGCAATGGCACTCGTAGTCACCGACAACGGGGTTTCAAAGTATGTCAAGGGAGGGTCAAGCCGCGAGCATAGCTAGTGGTTTGTAGTTTAGTTTGTATAATTCGTAGTTCGTAAAATATGGTGACTTCTCATATATGGTCGAATAGTTTGCACACTGTTTGACCAACAATCACGAGTTTAATTTTAAATTGTGGATACATATAATCACGCCTTTTATCCCCGAAGGGGTAGGCAGGGGCATATTATATGCCCACATTTCACCTTTTCTATTTTGTCCTGCGTAATAGGTGGTGATCCGTGTTGATATGGGCAGGCGCAGGCTGTAACAGCCCGTTAATGAAATCTTGGTCGCTATTGAAAGCCAGCGGGACCAACGGCTTATCATGACTTCCGAAGCAAGGAAACGCTCAGAAATAAATGTCACAAAGAAGTCATGAGGTGGTCACCCATCCATAACTTGTGGATATCATGCCGGGTTCAAACCCTATTAAAACTACGCGATCCCTACCTGTCCATCTAGCACCATATATTACCAGTTGTGCCCCCGACTTCACTCGTGTGTTTAACCCCTTGTTTTAACCCCTAAGGGCTGAAATTTCGAAAACCTTGCCCTATATAAACTTGTTGCTCCTACGTCTCCTATTCTTAAATCTTTCAGATGCCAGTGGCTACGGACCAGAAGACTACGAGTACCTAAATCACATCTACACAAAAGACCTAAACGAGACTTACGAAGTGGTCTTCGATTGGAGAGCAGTCCTCGACGAATACACGAACGAGTCTAAAATCATGATGACTGAAGCTTACACGGATTTGAACCTCATCATGCGTTACTATGGCAACGACACTACCAATGGCTCAATACCGTTCAACTTTGTGTACCTTGGGGAGCTGACAGGGAGTTCTACGGCCACTGATATGCAAAATGTTGTCAGTAAATGGATGTCTGCTATGCCTACTGGAAAAGTCGCTAATTGGGTGGTTAGTATTCTATACCTGTATCTTATACTAGTACTTCTGCGAAGAGTAGACCTCGCGAGCACCCAGGAAATAAATCAAGTGAAATCATCAAGATCCGTTCGTAAATATCGCGACAATAATCTTCCCAAATTTTCCCCTATCAAAAAAAGCTCTCGACAAAGGTTGTAGATAATGTAGATATTTAAAATCAAAGAACACGAGTGCCAAGTTTAGTGACAATCGGTTAAGAATCGCGTCCTCTAGACTGGAACTGGCATAGACGCAGACGTACACACGAAAGCAAAATCGTCCATACTGTCGAATCGGAGACGTACGTTCGCTTCGCTCGCTAGGTAAAAGACTCTCGTTCGCTTCCGTCGCTCGGTCAAAGACTCTCCTTCCCTTCGCTCGCTCTGTCAATTACTGCCATTTGAGAGGAGCGGATAGTAAGGATTATACGCTAAGGCTTACACACCGTCGAGAAATATAGGGTGGTTATTTGGATCTGATTTAGATCATTATGCGTATTGATGGTCTCATTGGTACTGCTAAATAAAGCAGCTGTTACCTAAATACTTCTGAAATAACAAAAGAAATTGAGAATTTTTGCAGAGCGCCATCTACTTAACCCAGTTTAAGATAATATAACCGGGTGCTATAGAATCTAAACAACTGAGAAAATATTGGATTCGGAATTTGCGTGTTGGATAGATAATGTATCTATCCAACACGCAAATTCCGAATCCAATATTTTGCAGATGACAATGTAATCTATGGTCTCATATTAATTTCTTTCTTTTTTTTTTCTTTCAATTCCTGGTTTCAATCGGCATTCTTACTTTCAATTCCTGGTTTCAATCGGCAACTAGGCCTTACTATCGAGAGACCATAGATTTAGAATTTTTCGCTACTATCAAATCGAGTCTAAGATATAAGAAAATAAATAAATATTCACGGACATCTCACACAACGCTATCTGATCCCAAAGTATAGTATATCAGACCACGGATATTAATACTTATATACTTTTAAATACATACATATTATACATAGAACCCAGACTCTTGAGACAAACATTTATGGGTCACACAAATATTTGTCTCCGGTGGGAATCGAACCCACGACCTCCAGCGCCGCAGGCGGTATCACTACCGACTGCGCCACAGAGGCAGTCAATGTACCTACAGTGTGTAAATTCCCTTTCAGAACGGCAACCACGACCAGAGCCGAATGGCCACGAGACACGGCGTCAACAGAGTCGATGCTATGAACATGTTGGCCCTTCTGTTGCCGGGAGTTACCATCACATACCAGGTAAATAAAGGCTCACTTTGTGTTATCTCATATTATGGGGGTTTTTGAGATTGAACTATTGAACTCGAGACACTGTTACTACCATTAGCAATATTACTACCATACGCTACAGTAACCAACCAGACAACCATCAGGTGGGCTGTAAGTTTGTATGCTACCTTAGTAAAAAGAACCGTGCTAGTGACGATTTTGTGGATCAGAAAGCTATCGCGCTGGACGCCTCGGATCCATACTGAACAACAATACTGAAAAAATCTGTGTGGACAGACCGCAAGCCTTGGCGCAGATTCTTTTATGAAACCTACACGAGATGGCCTATTACCGACGCTTGTTCCAACGTTGGGACCAAAGTCTTTTTCTAAATCCACACTACATGTTGGACGAGTGGCATTGGAGCAAATGTGTGGATACGGTCTTAAGCGCAACCGATTCTGATGACAGTACAAATATAACCTTCGTTCCTTAGGGTGAAGAACTCGGTATGACAGACGGCGAAGTCTCCTGGGCCCAGACCGTGGACCCCCAGGCCTGCAACACAGACGACCCTATCAACTACAAGTCTCACAGCCGCGACCCCTGTCGAACCCCTTTCCACTGGGACAACTCTACGAACGCGGGCTTCACCACCGGCAATTCTACTTGGCTGCCAGTGGCTTCTAATTATGCTAGCGTGAATGTTGCTGTACAAAATGCTACTAGTCGAAGTCATTTACAGGTAATTATCTAATCTATCTAAATATATATAACTCAAAGGTGACTGACTGACATAGTGATCTATCAACGCACTGCCCAAACCACTAGACGGATCGGGCTGAAATTTGGTATGCAGGTAGATGTTATGACGTAGGCGTCCGCTAAGAAAGGATTTTGATAAATTTTACCCCTAAGGGGATAAAATACGGGAAGCGGGAACGGGAACAAATTTTACGCGGGCGAAGCTGCGGGCATCAGCTAGTATTATATATAATTCTTTTGTATGTGTGTTTGACACCATTCCTCCTGAATAGCTGGAGCGATTTTTATTTAAATACATTATCATCATCACCTTAAAAAAATATTTGTGGACATTCTGACACAGTATCGTCTAGCTCAAATTAAGCTAAGTTAACTTGTGCTATGGGATCTAGACGACTGATAAATACATACACATCAATACATATAATAAAATCGTAACAGGTCGCTGTCTGTACATGGAAGATAAATAAGAAAAAATATTATAGGGGGGCTTTATGAACGCAATAGAACCCAAAACAATGATTTTTAGAATTTTTGTCTGTTTGTCTGTATGTCTGTATGTCTGTATGTCTGTATGTCTGTATATCTGTTTGTCTGTACGGTTGTGCACGCTAATCTCAGTAACCGCTCAACCGATTGCAATGCGGTTTTTTTTATTGTGTTAAGGTTTGCTCCAGTTAACATTTAGCGTTTGTTTTATGTAAATCGGTTTAGAAATAAAAGAGTTATAACACTTTTAAGAATCAGATATTTTGAAAATTTTAATTGTAGGGGTTTCTTTGAATGTGAGTGAACCTAAACTGGCGTGTTGGCTTAATCATAAAAGAGCTTAATGATTAAGACTATTTTTAAACAATTCAGTCCGCGCCGAAGGCGTGGACTGAATTGTTTTAAAATAGACTTAATCATTAAGCTCTTTTATGATTAAGCAAACAGGGCAGTTTCAGACGCTGCTTGATGACTCTGATGAAGAAATACCTTTCCTTTCATACACCTTATGTGACGTAAACGAAGTTGCGGGCTCAGCTAGTTATACATAAAAATCACCCAAACTTCGGAACAAACATTTCTAGATCACACAAATATTTGGCTCGACCCGGGAATCGAACTCGGAACCACAGCGCCACCGAGACAAGTCTATTGAACCTGAACGAAAGATTTTTCGCGGAAATAGGCGTGATTATGTGTGTAATGTATGTATTTATTAATATGGTCATTATTATTAACTTACAGTTCTACAAAGACGTGGTAGCACTGAAACACACAGATGCCGTGAGTACCGGCGATTTGGTCACCACAGCGCTTTCTACCGACACACTCGTTATTGTTAGGTAAATTAACTTATTTATTACATTCTAATGTGAATATTAAACATTTAACCCCATCCAAAGGTTTCCAGGAAGAAATTGCTCTTAGAGATAAGACCGCCCATTGTAAATTTCATAACCTATATTCCATATCCATGAGAATAATATAAAGCATATTTCTTTTTTTTTTAATACCACTAGAGTGGCAGACAAGCATACGGCCCCACTAGATGTACCGGTGGTCACCGCAGCCTATGGACGTTTGCAACACCAGGGGCGCCACAATCGCGCTGCCGACTCTTTAAAAACCTTCTAAGTCCCCTTTTGAAGAACCCCATACTGTAATTCAATTCTACAAATTGTAATTGATTTTATAGAAACAGTGAGTACTAAAGCTTGCCAAAATGGAGCTACTCTCCTGATTGAATGCTGTTGAGAGTGACCGATGATGGCTATAAAAAGTGGCCCTCAAGTTAGCGGCCCATTGATGTGACTCTTCACTCTTCGCTTGAAGAACAAGGGATTATAAGAGACTAGCGAACGTAACGCGGTTTCACCCGCATAGTTCCCATTCCCGTGGGAATACGGGAATAAAATATAGCCTACGTCTTCCCAACAGTGAAATAATTTTTCAAATCGGTTCAGTAGTTACAGAGCCTATTCGATGCAAACAAACAGTCAAATCTTTCCTCTTTATAATATTAGTATAGAAGAGAAAACATGCGCTAGCAGACCGTTTCAAGTTTTTACAGTATGACAGAGAAAAGGTATTTTAAACAGATCGGTTTTGTCGAAGATTCTAGCTACTTTATGGGTGCCTTTCCGCCATTTACATTAGCCTGTCCATAAGTAACATTGACCATGTTATATTTATATGTATTCGTAGTTTTAAGGTGGGCCTTAGAATAAGATAAATACTATCTGTAACTTTTCCTAATTTGCCTGAAAATAAATAAATTATTATATGACGAATGTGATTGGTGGTTTTCGATCCTTGGTGAAGGTGAAAAGGCACCCTAAGCACCTCTGTCCCTCTTGCCGATGCTCTCCACCAAATCTCCACATTGCCTATTCCAGGAACCTGACTAACTCCGCAATAGTTGGCGTCATCAACTTGGCGAGCACAACTCAAAACGTGAGCCTCAGTTCCGTGAGCGCGGTGCCGCAGACGATGAAGGTCGTCGCTACCGGCGTTGGTTGCGCGCTGGCCATCAAGTAAGTCTATTATTATCCGTTATACTTTCGATTGTTGGCACTTGATGGAACTTGTTATAATACATTATGAAAATTCACTTGTACTATTCCACTTTTATTTTAATTTAAAAATACCTGACCGGTTTCGCTTTTAAAGCATTATCAAAGGTTCTTACACTAATTTTGACATAACGTAATGACGTTTTACAAACATTTGTGCATGTGGGTAAACAAAAATAAACATAAAAATTAAGCAGGGTTGTGGCTGTGAAGAATTTTCCCCCAAAATGGGGAAACCTTTGAACATTCAAATTCAAATCTAAATTAGCATTCAAAATAAATAACAATATAATTAAATGTCCAATAAAATTTAAATTACAATAAAATGTCAAATAAAATAAATTAAATTTCTAAATAATGTAATGTCCACGTAAATTCAATTTTCATGAAATGTCAATTGTATAATAAGTCACATAAATAAAATAAAATTACAAAAATGTCAAATAAATGTTATAAAATATAAAATCATAAAAATTAAATTAACAATTCGAAATAGCTATTAATGTATAATTTTCAAGCGATCCTGTGGATGACACTACTGAAAATATTTTAATAATGGTGAATTATTTATGTCTAACTGTTGATTTAACAAAATGTCTCGGTTACCCTTTAATAATTTATTAATTTCTAAGACCTCAAGAGCATTCAGTTTTCGACCTTTATCGCAAATGTGTAAGGCCTTAAAGTCTAATTTTGGGTCAAAGGAATGGTTTTCCGTCAGCAGGTGTTCTGCAAAATTAGACTCGGTCTTTTTTAGTCGCCAGCCACTTGCATGTTCTATGGTACATAGATTGCTTTCCATTCCTATGTCAAGGGACTCGTTCAACAAAGAGTTAGACACAATAAAGGTAATAGCAAACAATAATGGTTATCCGTCCAAATTAGTTGATGGTATAGTGAGCAGAAAAAGATCCAAAGTGGTCTTAAACTTGGCATACCAAGCCGACACAACTACTATGGATACCGAAAAGAAAAGGTGGGCTCGTATCCCATACATAGGCAGGGTATCGTATAAATGCTCTAGACCACTAGACAGAGTCAAACCGGCTTTTTATACCATCCACAGTTTAAAACGTCACCTCTGTAATAATGCCGATAAGACTCCTGTAGCACAAAAGAGTGGAGTGTATGCATTGACTTGTGCAGGGTGCAATAAAAAATATATAGGACAGACAGGAAGGCCTTTCCAGACAAGAGTCGCGGAACATGCAAGTGGCTGGCGACTAAAAAAGACCGAGTCTAATTTTGCAGAACACCTGCTGACGGAAAACCATTCCTTTGACCCAAAATTAGACTTTAAGGCCTTACACATTTGCGATAAAGGTCGAAAACTGAATGCTCTTGAGGTCTTAGAAATTAATAAATTATTAAAGGGTAACCGAGACATTTTGTTAAATCAACAGTTAGACATAAATAATTCACCATTATTAAAATATTTTCAGTAGTGTCATCCACAGGATCGCTTGAAAATTATACATTAATAGCTATTTCGAATTGTTAATTTAATTTTTATGATTTTATATTTTATAACATTTATTTGACATTTTTGTAATTTTATTTTATTTATGTGACTTATTATACAATTGACATTTCATGAAAATTGAATTTACGTGGACATTACATTATTTAGAAATTTAATTTATTTTATTTGACATTTTATTGTAATTTAAATTTTATTGGACATTTAATTATATTGTTATTTATTTTGAATGCTAATTTAGATTTGAATTTGAATGTTCAAAGGTTTCCCCATTTTGGGGGAAAATTCTTCACAGCCACAACCCTGCTTAATTTTTATGTTTATTTTTGTTTACCCACATGCACAAATGTTTGTAAAACGTCATTACGTTATGTCAAAATTAGTGTAAGAACCTTTGATAATGCTTTAAAAGCGAAACCGGTCAGGTATTTTTAAATTAAAATAAAAGTGGAATAGTACAAGTGAATTTTCATAATGTCTATTATTATCTGTTAAAATTATGTTGATAATTTTGACAGCTCACGCCTATAAAGTATCCAATTTGTTTATGTCAAAGTATACTTCAAAAAATTATCGTAGAACATAGACGAGTACCGCCCACTTATCGTAGTGAAGCGTCTTCCATCCGACAATACCGGACAATTGACCATAGACAAATAAATCGAAATTAAGTATATACATTTAAATGCAAGTAAAGTTAATAAGTAGGTACCTACAATATTTATTTGTAATATGATTAGCTAAGTACCTATAGTACAAACAATATTAATGCAATTATATTTACCTAATTACCTAAAATAATAAAAACCGTTTTTTTTGTAACTATCGATTTAAAATTTTGCACGATCGATAATCGAATAGATTCATTAATGATTATACAATATCGGGTGCCCTACTAGAGCTGTCAAAATTATCATCCTAATTTTAACAGAGTGTAGAGAAGAGAACGGTAATGAAATGAAATGAAAATATGTTTATTCATTTAGGTTACAAAGTAACACTTACGAACGTCAATATTTTTGCTTCTACATCTACATTTACTGCCAGATTCGCAATGCAGTAGAGGGATTATTCCAGAAATCCCCACCGACAAATCCCCACCAGTGGGGGTGTTGAGGTAGGTAGGTAGGTAGGTAATAGGTAAAGGTAGGAAGGGAGAACCCATCTAAACCCTCGACACTTCAATCTAATGCACGTCAGTTACTGTCGGAATTTCTGAGACATCCTTTCGAGGGCTTACCTGGGGCTTCCGACCGTCGGCAGTGATTAACCTCTCAACCGTGTTGTGCCGTATCCGTCCATACCCCCCCATATGTGTTGTCCCGTATCCGTCCCAAGAATACCGGCTCTAAATTTACGCAAATAAAACGCTAATTCTCTTGAAAATAGGTTCTTTTATTGCTTGATATTGTATCTATGATCATCAATTTTACCACTCAGTAGTGCCATCGTTAAAAAAAAAATATATATCAGTCAAACAATTCGACAAACGCCGATTTGCAATATTTGAAATCTGTTTTTAGGAGTGATTTATTGCTGGAATCCAGATAGTTTACTTATCAATTGATTGGAAAATTATCTAGAAATGTGTAAAAATAAAAATAACCAAATTCTGTGAACTAATTTATTGACAAAATCGTTAATGTTTTGCAACAGGTAATGTTCGATAATATTATAAAAAAACATGATTTTATAAATAAATGTTCATAAATAACATTATTCACTTATTTATCTTCCTAAAACAGTCATTGTTCATATTATGATTCATATAAATTTTCCTTGAATTTTGAGAAATTCGAAGAGCAGTCGCGCGCTCCCAGCGGCCTGTCTAACTTGCCACAGACGACGGGTACAAATTTGTTGCCCCTTCCACGTACGAAAGGTTAAGGATGTATAATTTTAGTCGGTAAGAGCCCGGCATAGCATCCATCAGGGATCTTCACACGTAAAAAAATGCACGTCAGTCATGGACAACCACAACTAATGGAATATTATTAAAATTTTACACAAAGCGTTATTTAGTCCAAACTAAGATAATATAGAGAATTAGAGAAGGAAAACTCGAAATGAAACCCCGTTGTCAGTAAAATGTCAATCGTTAAGCCATGTTGAAGGCTTGAAAGATTTAACAGCGCGTCGCGGCGACCTGCCCCTGTCTATTTCAACACGGCAATAGGCTCACCACCTACTACGTGGGACATACAACTATGAGGTGAAATGTGGGCATATACTATGCCTCTGCCTACTCCTTCGGGGATAAAGGCGTGACTATATGTATGTATGTAAGCTAATATATGCTTTTGCTTAACAGTCGTCTAGATCCCTCTCTAGACGGATAAACATACTTAAATTATTACTATGCTTACAATTCACAAGACTTGACAGTGACCCCACTTTTAGCCCCTCTCTATAAAATAGATTGCAGAGGGGTTTATGGCGAGACTTGTGTCTGTAGTCTGTAACTCTGTTGCATCACTAGGTTACGTGGATCATCTGTTCAAAGTTTGAAATAAAACAAAAATGACAACGTCAATCAGATTGAACTTTCACTTTCACAATGAACGTTAGAGGGGCAGGCGGTGAGACCGTCTTACGGCTTCTTGTTCAAAGTTCATCAGAAATATGTCATGTGTGTTGATGGAAATAATGTATATTTTTTTTACAGTGATACAGTAACCAAGGGCGTGCTGTCTATGCCGGCATACTGCGCGATCGCGCTGGAGGGTAACGCTTACAGGATCCCAGCAGCATCGCTTCTAACATACTTCGTTGTTTATGTTGTGTATAAATTCATATCCTAGGACCGTAGAACATGAATAATATATTAAGTAGTTTGAAAAGTATTAGACAGCTAGATGTCCATGTAAGTGTCCCAAATAAAATAAATTAGATCAAAAATTTAAAAATAAAATTGCTTTATGGTTCGGCCTTAAAACACGCTTTCACTACCTTAATCTGTACTTCTGTATGTTTAAACGAAGGAATCTTTGAACTTGATTTTTGAGCAAATAAATTACATTGAACGTTCCGCTCAAACCAAGAATTATCATTGTTCATCACATGCTTTTTAAATACAATAATAATGTATCATGCATGCTTTTAATTTATTTAAACTAAGTACATATTTTATTTCCATCAACTGCAGACTGCTACTAACAGTAGACGTAAGGAGTTGCAAAGACAGAACCTTATTTAATTATTTATTGTACCCTATTATTATTAAGAGTAGAAACCCTGTTTTGTACATAAACAAATATTCTTAAAATAAAAATTATAACTGATATTTCAGCATTTTGATTATTTAACAGATTTATGAGGCGAGAGTGAATGGGCAAACTGGTAGGGGTCGACCTCGGCATACTCAAGTCGATAAAATCGATAATCTTCTGAGAAAAGGCCAGGTCAAGAGTACCCTTAACCGAAGGGCATGTATGAAGACACTTATGAAAGTTGAAGAAGCGAAAGTTGCTTGCCAGGATCGTAGCAAGTGGAAAGTCATAGTCTCTGCCTACCCCGTTGGGAGACAGGCGTGATGTTATGTATGTGTAATTGTGTATGTACATATAAACCAGTTATGCCTGTTGCTCTACCTAGTCCCCAGGTAAAGTAGCAGATAATATTGTACCCTATGTATTAAAAATTTGCTTTAATTTCAGACGTAAAAACAGGCAAACCTTATGTAACCTACTTTTTTGGCTTCAGTATCTTTTATAGCCCCTTGTGGCGACGGGACAGAGTACAAAATGTCGCCACACGAAAATTCATCCCGAGGGTGTCGTAAAAAGCGACTAAGAGACCACTTTCGCAAAACGATCCATTGCGTAAAGAAAAACTCGAATTGAAACACAGTTAAAGGACAATCGTTAAGTCAAGTTGAAGGCCTTTTGGGTGGCTTGAAAAATTTCAACTGTAGGTTGTCACAACCTGCGCCTGTCCATTTCAACACGGCAATAGGTTCACCACCTATTACGTGGGACATAAAACTATAAGGTGAAATGTGGGCGTATGTCTCTGCCTAACCCTTCGGGGATAAAGGCGTGACAATATGTATGTATATTTTGTAGAATAGCAAGAATCTAGAGGTTGTAAAGTGTGACTGCATCAGAATGTCGTGGATTTAATTACCACTATGGGACAAAAATTTGTGTGATCCATAACTGTTTGCCGTACTTTACGTTAACGTTTTTACTGTAGTCTTTTGGGGTTTTCTTGCCCCGTATGATTTTAATTTCAAAAACTTGTATCTTTTAATATTTTTACATGTTTCATGTTAGGTCTAACTTTTTATCTTACAATATTTTTAACTTATTTATTTTTTTCTCTTACATGATAATTATATTATATGTCGACTGTGATTATATCTACTGTGCTATACTCTAACATCCTATTCTTAAAGTTTACTTATTAAATCCTAATAATTCCTATGTTCTATCTTTTGTTTACGGATAATATACACTATATACATACAAGTTATAATACAGGGGAACAAAATTTCATTTTAAAAAAAAAGGGCAATGTCAAGTAAGAATTATGCATCAAAAAACTCTTCCACATCACTGTCAACCACTACCGTGCCCAAAATGCTGGCGGCGTTGCTACGTTGTTGTTTCTTTTGTTTATGACCTGTTTCAATATAATACTGTTTTCCAAAAGGCTAATTCAATTGCTAAATACTTATTATAAATAAACATTAATCATATTTTTTTCTCTCTCTTTCTTAATCTATAAAAACTGGTTTCTTAATTATCTTACTATCTAAATTCTTTTTGTTACAGTTCAATATTGAAAAAATTGGTGAACAAAAATATCCTCTAATTAATCCTTTTATTTACAATCTGATGATTTTCTCAGTGTATTTTATGAACCTTTCTCTATACTTTTTAACAAAAATAGGTAAATTTTCAACACTTAGCTTTAAATTTGTTGCTGCCTCTAGATCCACTCTGTCAAGCGCGTGGATGCAGGGCCGTCTTTTCCACTGGGCACTATGGGCACTTGCCCAGGGCCCCGCGATCGAAAGGGCCCCCTCAGACCAAATACAAGCCCGATCTGTCTCATGTTGACCAGCTAACTTTTATAATTCGATACGTGAATGACAATGTTCCTGTTGAAAGGTTTCTGAGATTTATACCTATTATAGAGCATAAATCTGGGTATTTAGCGGAAACCATTTAGATTTTTTTAGAAAACCATGATATTCCATAAAAGATTGCAGAGGACAAAGCTACGACAATGCATCAAATATGTCGGGGAAGTATACTGGGCTACAAGCAAGAATCAAGGAGAAATGTGAATTTGCTACCTTTGTACCATGTGCGGGACATTCATTAAACTTAGTAGGTGCTTATGCTGCTGGGTGTGTATCGGAGGCAAAAAAGTTTTTTGAAATGGTTCAGAAAATCTACAACTTTTTTCGGGCTCTACCCATCGATGGAATATATTGACAGAACATTTAGGTTCAAAAAAAGTTGTTAAAAGTCTTTCACAAACCAGATGGTCAGCCCGAGCAGATGCAGTACGCGCCCTGCATGCAGGTCATGAACAAATTATAAATGCTTTGTTATCCATCGCAAAAGATGCAGAACAGGCACGAGAAACTAGAGACGAAGCCCTAAGTCTGTGCAATAAAATGGAGAAACTAGAATACATTATACTAATGGAAATTTGGAACTGTATATTGGAAAGAATAGACAAAATAAGTAATTATCTTCAGAAAGAGGGAATAACACTAGACAGTGCAACTGATATTATGTTTACTTCTCTTGATGATTTTATTATTAACCTCAGGGATAAATTTGATGACTTTGAATCGTCTGCCAAAGAAAGAAACCCGGAATCTGACTACAAGGACCTATCTGAAAGAATAAAACGCAGAAGTTCTCGCCAGAGTTTTTTTGATGGCTCTGCGCCGTCAGTTCAACTTAATGGAAGAGAGAAATTTAAAATAGAAACCTTTCTTCCCATAATTGATACCCTCAGCGTTCATTTAAAACAGCGATTAAGTTCATATAAGACCATCAGTAAACGTTTCGATTTATTTTTCGCTTGAAAACTCTGAATTCTGAAGAGTTGAGGCAAAGTTGCAAAGAATTTTCTGAATTTTATTATGAAGACGTACTGAAAAGCTTTTGCTTTCAGGAAAGGAGAGAGAAATGAAAAGATAGAATTTAGAACATAAAAATTAATAATTTATTCGAATTAGATTTAATCACTTGGGGGTCGTGGGTGTGGTACTTTCAGGCAGCAAGGGTTTTAGCGATTCCCGAAGGATTTCGCAGGGTTCGACTTATCTTGGGTTGGCCTTCTTGGATTGACGCCGTCAGCGACGTAGCCGTGCCGTCCACAACTTCGGCTGGCACGGTGTTCTCAACCCGTAGGGTGGATTTCCGCAACCCGCAGGGTAGATCTTGACAACCCGTAGGGTGGAAGGTTCTCGTAGAACTCGAAGGGTAGACCGTTTCTTCAAACCCGTAGGGTGAATTTCTGGATCCAGTAGGGTGGACCCTGGAATGTTCCAGATGAGGGGTTAGCTGGAACCCTTTTTCCCGCTTATTCCCCAAAGACAGCCGACTCCTGTTAACCATTTCAGGAGTCGGGAGTCTTACATTGTCTGCTTACAGTACTAATTTTACAGATATGTTTTTTCACACCCCTGTAAACTACCCTCCTATAACAGGGTTGACCAACAGCCGTTAATTTTCACTGTTTTAAAATCTAGATTACATTATAAATAATTTAACTCACCCAATGATGGGGTACTTGACGTTTGCAGCTAAACAACTGTTCACTCAGGGAGGATTTAGCTCCCTATTAAAAGTAGTATTTTATTTTAAATTTAATTTGTTACGCACAGACACCTTCGCGACGAGTATGATTTAAATTTATGAAAATGGTCTCTTGAATTTCGCGCGCGGTCCTATTTATATCTTTGGACAGCGCCTCTGGCGGCAAGTCGCGTCCCTACGTCTGACGTCACTTGGTTATGTCAGTGCTGTGTTGATGAGACTAGTTGTCGGCAGATGGCGCTTTCATATATTGATCTAAATTTCAATTTTAATCATCTAATATTAATTAATTTATGCACACGTTGTTGCACAACGTTACATACTCCCCCGCTCCGGTGAGCGTTTGACGTACCCTAACACGTCAAATGCTGCGTTCGTCCTCGAACGCCCCTAACCTAAGACCTACTACTCGTCTATGTGCGTGTGTATGTTAGTGTGCTGTGTGAATGAGGTGATGCTGGGTATAGCGAAGAGTCGGCCTTAACCTTAATGAAACCAACTCGCAGGATGTATTTAGGTGATTCTGAAGAACTTTATGGGACAGAGAGAGAAAAGACGTATTTGAGGCTTTGGGTTGAAGGTTCAGGTAATACGCACCGCCTGAAAGTGGGGTGTGTATAATAAGGCTTTTTGCTGAAGGCTGGGATTTATACAACCGTCCCAGAGAAGAACATCCTACTAGGGCTCGTGTAACACTTCCGACTCATAGGATGGACTATCCCCCAGGGCAAGCCTCTAGCTTCCGAGTGGTAGGAGTAGCCATATAACGAAGATAAACATAAAGGTGACTTACACCTAAGACTGTTAGGGCAAGACAAATGCTGCCAAATAACAGTATCCCATAATTCTGTTCGGGTAAGCCTCATGCTTCCTCGTAACAGTAACAACCTACAACATAATTCTGTTAGGGCAAGACCATGCTGCCAACTAACAGTAAACGACGAACTCTGTTAGGGATAGACCCATGCTTCCAACTAACAGTAACTCCCAACTAAACCAAGAAACAGAAAAGTGATAGAAAATAATTTACTTGCAGAATCCTTCGTGATGCTAGTTAACCCCTATGTCCCCATAACGAACACTGCATGTGTTTGTGTTATATATAGTTCTTTGAAAGTAGTGTGTAGTGTCCCTAACTAATGACTAGGCTATTTAGCCCTTTAACAAAATAACATAAAAAAAAACTAAGTGCTTATTCGCAACCTTAGCAGTAATAATAGAAACTAAGTGCTTATTCGCAACCTTAGCAGTAGAATGTTGACTATGACTATTATGTCAACCCTAAAACATGACGAAAATAAATGCATCTTTGGCCATTATGCCAATTATATACAAAAAAACTGGGACCCTTGTGTGCCACCATAGTAGTAAAAATGTATGTGCGTGTGTGACTATCATGTCAACCCTAATAAATGACGAACGTAAATAATATTTGGCTATAACGCCAATTATATAAATAAATGGGACCCTTGTGTGCCACCATAGTAGTATATTATGTATGTGCGTATATCATTGTATAGTATGTATGTATGTATGTACGTACGAAGTTAAAATTGTGTAAGTTGTGTTTTGCTAGCGCGTCTAATGTTGACGTAATAAAGTTGATGTAAACGTGTTTTCTATCGTTGTATCTAAGGCCAGTGTCACACTATATTCCATGCTATATTAACCCGTCAGCTTTAGTCGGGAAACAAAAACTTAGGACATTTGAGTCACCTTCTATAATCTATGAATGTGACTCGCCTGTAGCTAGTCTGCAGCCTCCTTCCGCCTTTGGGAGTCATACAACATGAAATGCAAGTGTCACTATGTAAACCAACAAAAAAAACTGCTTGTTAAGTGTTAGGAATTGTGTGTGAAGGTAATTATTATGAATGTGTGATGACTATATGTTACCTAATTATTATGTAAGTGTAATTGTGAAGTTCCGTATGATAATATGTATGCGTGTAACATGACATGAAATGTGGTACCTAATGTGCCACCTAAGTATTAATATTCTCTTACGGTGTGCTAACACCCTTATATTTTCCAAAAAAATAATTATCAAAAACACTATTGTGTAACTGTACTGATGTACTATGTACGCTATTCGCAAATGCATCTTAATGCAGTGTGTTACGGCCTTTACCGTTATCTGCATTCGTCTTTGTAATATTGAGGAATGTGTCTATTTTTCGACCCACCCGCGGAATAACGAAAATAAATTTGTTCTTTTTAGGGTTCGTTGAACCGAATTATAAATTGAAGTTTTATAAAACTTAGTATTTGCTTTAGTAAATACTTAAGTTTGGAAATATTACCTTTTAGGGTTCCTTCACTCAAATAATAAATTGGACCCTTCTAGATATTACTTGTCTGTCTGTCTGTCTGTGTTTAAATGTAATCTAATCCGAAGCAGTAAGTAGTGAAAGTGAGGTGTATGATGATGGGTTGATGAAGTTAGCTAAATGTTTGACAGTTTTAATGGATTGATGCAAGTTTTGACCTTAATCTTGTTTTTATTTAAATGTAACAATTCCCACGAACGTGCCAAGAGTTAATCGTATATAGACTCGTTCCAACTAATTTTTCTTTTAAAATAGTTCCTTACTACTACGGAACCCTTAATTATTACGAACTGTGTCAAAGACGATTCGCACTTGGACGGTTCTTGAAATGAACTATATAGTAGTAACTAACTTTTTATGTAAATTGTTCCTTACCACTACGGAACCCTTGAATATTTCGAATTGTTTGAAAAACCGATTCGTACTTGGACGATTCTGAAAATATTTTGTATAAGATTGTTGGTGTCAGGAGTGTATTTAATTCACTTCCACCCACAGTTTATATGAAAAAAAAAATTTCCGCTACTATCGAGCTAGTAAATCAACTTACTTGTAAACGTTATGAAAGCAAAATCTGCCGTTGTTTATTCAGAACACGAATCAAAGTTATTAGTTTGAAATTGTTTTTTGGCAAGAATGTTTTCACTGCGTAATCTACGTTTGGAATGTTTTTTCTTACAGTTTTATTTCAGTGAATCCGAATTCAACGTAATTCGACAAGTGAAACAATTCTAAATCTTGTATTATTTACGTGAAGTGCAAATTCGTAAAATATTTGTTCTACCGTTTACTAAAGTGCAAATTCAATAGGGATTGTTACCCAGAAGTGTGATTATCGGCTGTTGGTCTCGCTGTAAAATCACATATAGGAAATACAACAAAATAATACACAAATTGAGGCGGTTTGACGCCGTAAAAAATAAATAAAAATTGTGGTGGTGATATCCTTTGACTACTTTTTATGATGAATATATGCTATGCAACTCACTTACGAAAATTCATGTAAGCGTTTCAAATTAGAAGTTTCACTTCAGAACTTTAACAATTGTAATATTTAGAATTGAAAAAACTTTTACTTTAAATTTACTTAAAAATTTTTCACCATAAATTAAATCTTGAGGGTGTGAAAAATAAAAATGGGGACCGTTAAAATTTGGAAAATTACAATTTATGTTGAGAAAGAATTCAAATTTGGCCTTGTTCTTGTTTATGCCGAAATCTGTCTAAAATTAATAAAAAAAACACAAAATAAGCCGGAAAGAACAAGTTGGCAGCAGAGGTCAGGAGAGCCAAATTCCTGGGTAGTTGTAGTAATTTTGAGGGAAACTACCCCGCTAACGGGCACTCTTAAAACTATTTTGCACAACTTAAAATTCCTTATAACTATGACCTCCCGACTCCCGTCGGAAATCGCTTTCTCGCTACCTGAAACCACGATATGGGCGCCACTGAAAAGCTTTTGCTTTCAGGAAAGGAGAGAGAAATGAAAAGATAGAATTTAGAACATAAAAATTAATAATTTATTCGAATTAGATTTAATCACTTGGGGGTCGTGGGTGTGGTAATTTTAGGCAGCAAGGGTTTTAGCGATTCCCGAAGGATTTCGCAGGGTTCGACTTATCTTGGGTTGGCCTTCTTGGATTGACGCCGTCAGCGACGTAGCCGTGCCGTCCACAACTTCGGCTGGCACGGTGTTCTCAACCCGTAGGGTGGATTTCCGCAACCCGCAGGGTAGATCTTGACAACCCGTAGGGTGGAAGGTTCTCGTAGAACTCGAAGGGTAGACCGTTTCTTCAAACCCGTAGGGTGAATTTCTGGATCCCGTAGGGTGGACCCTGGAATGTTCCAGATGAGGGGTTAGCTGGAACCCTTTTTTCCGCTTATTCCCCAAAGACAGCAGACTCCTGTTAACCATTTCAGGAGTCGGGAGTCTTACATTGTCTGCTTACAGTACTAATTTTACAGATATGTTTTTTCACACCCCTGTAAACTACCCTCCTATAACAGGGTTGACCAACAGCCGTTAATTTTCACTGTTTTAAAATCTAGATTACATTATAAATAATTTAACTCACCCAATGATGGGGTACTTGACGTTTGCAGCTAAACAACTGTTCACTCAGGGAGGATTTAGCTCCCTATTAAAAGTAGTATTTTATTTTAAATTTAATTTGTTACGCACAGACACCTTCGCGACGAGTATGATTTAAATTTATGAAAATGGTCTCTTGAATTTCGCGCGCGGTCCTATTTATATCTTTGGACAGCGCCTCTGGCGGCAAGTCGCGTCCCTACGTCTGACGTCACTTGGTTATGTCAGTGCTGTGTTGATGAGACTAGTGGTTTGCACCGGAGCGGAATTTTGAGCTCCGGTGAAATTCACCGGTACTTTTGCAAGCTCCGGTTTTTCTCCGGTGAAAACCGGAGCATCGCGTTTGTGTACATAGATTTGATGCCTTAAAATATTGTCTTCTAATTTGCAATTCTTGATTTAAATAAACATGTACAATCAGAGAATTTGTATGTAGGTGATCCAGTAGAGTTTTATGAGAACCTATATTTTAAAAAGTACTTATCTAATAGTTTAATATAAAATCTATAAATAATATAAAGCGAGATTTTGACCGACTGACTCATCAACGTAGAGAAAAACCCCAGAACCTAGAATGATGAAATTTGGACAGTAGGTACCTTTTATTAACTAGGTAAGTTATAAGAAAGGATTTTGGGAAATTTCACCATTAAAGTGGTAAATAAGGTATAAACAGTTGTATGGAAATTCGTCACTAAAGTTAGCATCATGAAATTATGTATAGCTGTTTTTGGTTATAAAAAAAATAGACATACATATCTTTGATTTGTTAAATTATATCAATAAGGAGGTAAACGAGGGGTTGTAAGTTTGTATGGGAATTTCTTCATTTCTTCAATGGAAACTGCTTCACAATTTGTATAGGTACCTGCATCTAATTAAAAATAAATGAACACGTTTCAGGATTTTTTAAAGTTGTACCTCCTAAGTATGTAAATCATAAAACCATCAACATCCAGCCCAAAACCTTAGACATTATTACTGTGCCTTAGACCAGGGGTCGGCAACCTTTTTAGTCAGAAGAGCCAAAAAATTTAAAGAGCCACAAAATTTTTTTTTTGTTCACACGTACCTAGATATTAGTTAACGTAGCATTAGTACCTCTTCTGGCATACAGGCTTCTGTCGTGGGACCTAGAGGCCGCAGTTCTGACCGAAATCTACCGGCCCAATTCTTTGGTGTGACAAAATGTCAAATAACCGTCTTCGAAAGAGATTAAGAGCTGGCATATTAGGGCGCGCGATGATCTCATTCATTAACTGCGCACCAGGCTAGAGCCCATGGTAAGCATTGAGCTCCGATCGGCCATCTTGTCTATTCTGAGGTTTATCGTTTATATGTATAAGCCGATGCATTAAAGAAAGGAATCTTAAATGGCGACTTGTACTTGCGTTGACGGAAAGTAAATCAAATTTAAGTCTTATTTTTTTTTCAAATTAAAAATAATAAAAACAAGACCGGGTCGTATTAATTTCTGAGTAGCTTCTACCAGCGGCTTCGTCCGCGTGATGGTTAAAATTAGAAAGACACATGGCGGCATCTAATTATCGTTTTCATCGGAAACAGTACCTACCTACGTACGTTTTCGGGATGAAAGGACACTATGACCATTTGTACGGAAACGGAAAAAGTACCTGGCAACGTATATTACATGGCGATCATGATGTTGGTTAAAATAAAGAACGTGGAAATCTGGAACATATTCAATGTATGGACGTTCCTGTCTATCGGTAGAATATATGTCAACAGTAATATGTTTTTGAAAATGTACTATGATAATTGCTTAGGGAACTAAAGAGCCGCAAGTGGCTCGCGAGCCGCCGCGAGGTTGCCGACCCCTGAGCCCAAGATAAGTATCATTTAAGAACTAACAGATAAAGATACATTTGTGTTTGTAAATACGTATTTATTACTAGATGTTGCCTGCGACTTCGTACGCTGCATTTTATATTTAATTCTTTAGATTGACATAACTTTTTTATTTATGGACCGATTGACATGAAGCAAACACTAAATGTTACGTGGAGCAGACTACAACGCATTATAGAAAACCACATTTCAATTGATTGAGCGGTTGCTGAGATTAGCGTGCACAAACGTACAGACAAACACACACTTACGATTTTATTATATGTATTGATATTGATTGATTGATTGATGATACAATAGAAACACTCACAACAAGACAAATAAACATGTTCTTGCACACAAATATTTGTCTTGCGCGGGAATCGAAACCGCGACTCTTGATTAATAGACAGTATCTTTGCCTCCCCACCAAACAGGTCGTCTAATATAGGTATAATATTATTTAAATAATATTGAATACATAACACATGTTAGAATATTTCAGCGAGGATTAATCAATCGAATACTTTAACCGGTACCTACATACCTACACAGTGTAACAATAATGAACCGGAGAGTAATCAATTGAACTCCGGTACTTGTAATCGAGTACTTTTACCGGTACTTCACCGGAGCTTCTCCGGTACTCACTGCTCCGGTGCAAACCTCTAGATGAGACTAGTTGTCGGCAGACGGCGCTTTCATATATTGATCTAAATTTCAATTTTAATCATCTAATATTAATTAATTTATGCACACGTTGTTGCACAACGTTACAGTACCTAAATGAGAAAGAGTTAGAAGTAGAATGTTTGCATTTAAGAGAATACTTGAAAATTGTTGACAGTCAAAATAAGAATTGTATAGTAAAAATATATCAACTTTTAAAAGAAAACCAAATTGAAGATACTTTTCCAAATGTAGAAATCGCATTAAGAATCTATTTACATGATGGTAACGAATTGCAGTGGGGAACGCTCCTTCTCCAAATTAAAAAGAATTAAAAGTTTTAAGTACTAACATAGATTTTAAGTACTAACTTGTAAATGCAAAAACAAACTACTTTTGTGTAAGTACTATATTACTCTATTCGTTTCATGTCATCTTCTTCTTCTTCACTTCTATATATGTAAAAATGTTGTGTGCTTATACATACCTAATCTTTTAAAAGTCCAAATTTACGGAATCTATTGATCTCAAAATTGGACACGATATATATCAGGATTCAGAGATGGTTTTAGGCTACTTTATACACTTTTATCATAATAGCAATATGAATAAAACAGCTTTAAAAAGTTGTAACGACAAGCGCCATCTATTGTATCAATAGATGGCGCTTGTCGTTTTTTTTTTAAATTATATTCTGCCAGTTTCAGATCAAAATATTATAAACAACCTATTTAGAAGGTGCCAACCAGATTGCTGATTTTTAAGAGAAGTTTGATTGCGGCCTCCTTGCATTCAGAATAAAAAAAGAGAGTATGTACCTACCTCACTGATCTGTATTATTACCACACTGGATAGGTGGCTGTCAAACGAAAGTAATGCCTTCTTAAATCTCGCCATTGTGGCGCTGAAATCAGCAGCGCTGGTCCAGAGAACTAAAATAGTGATGTGTCAAACTTTTTTTGAACTGACGCGTATCGATAGATTTAATTTGAAATGAAAACATTTTTAGTATATATACTAGCTGATGCCCGCAGCTTCGCCCGCGATGGCGCTGTATGTGAAAAATGATTTTCCCGCTTTTCTGTTGAAAATTTTCCGGAATTTTCTTTGCTATAAACCTCACGGAGCCCGGTACTTTTCCAACGAATGCAAAACCGTGGAAATCGGTTCGTGCGTTCTGGAGCTATAGTGTCAGGAAGGAAAACCCGACTTATTTTTATATAATAGATTTTAAAATTAATTTTGTTTATAATTTGTTTAATATAAGAATATTACCAACCGAAATTACGAATATTCCCTTTAACTTCTCCAACTAAGCTAAATTGCTTGTGCTAGGCCAGTGGCCAGGATTCGAACCCGGGTCTTCTCGATCGCAAGACAGTCAGTCTTCTTAACCACTAAGCTATTGACGCTTTAATGAATATTGCTCTTAATAAGGGTGGTTTAAGTTGGTGTCTAGTATACCTACCTAAATGAAATAATATTTACCTGCAATTTGGCATACTCGAGACGCAAAATTGCAGGAAAATATTACCTTTGTTGAAGTGATTGATAGAGGTATTAAGGTGCATCTCCACTTGAGCAGCCGCGGGGCGAGCTGCCTCAATCTGAGCGTGCCGCGTGCTGGGGAAATTACATGCATCTCCACTTGGGCCAAATTAATCAGCAACTCGGCAGCGTGCCTCAAGCTGAGCAACGAATTTCTATAGTTTCTTACTAGCTACCATGGGTGACGTATGTCAATTCGCTGCAGCTTTAGTAATAATGAATCCCTACAAAAAGAATAAAAGGCAGACAGACAAAGATCATTGTGCGGTGAACGTGGATCCCATAAGTGTCTGTGGCTTTCATATACTTCAGTTAATTTGATGCATTTATCATTGTCCATTTCACCACGAAGTGAGCGTATATACTATATATCATGCGCAATAGAAATAGAAAGGGAGTTATGTGTAGAAAAAAATAAAAATAAACGTGATTTTATTAATCATTTATTTATTTTACACTTTTGTCGGAAAGAAGCATAACCAGAAGAAGCATAACTAGATATAATTCTTTCCCGCTGGGTTCCTTAAACCTAAGACTCACCCATAAAATAAAGAGCGAGTCTATCACAGCAGTCCACGTCCACAGCCGCCTCCGTGTGCTCCACCTGGAACAAATCAAAGGAAGTACCCGTTACTCTCCAAGGAAAGGAGAGCAGCTGATACGCATTTTACATGTCACAATGCACATGAATGCATACTCAGGTCGTTATAGCCCATTCATGGGTACATTGACTCCTTATACCGAAGAACATCAAATGTATCGGCGTTGCTAACCTCACCGCGGGCCGGATCCAGGCCTATGGATCGCGGATTATTGGCTGCGATATAACATATAATAAATCCATTCCCATTTCATAAACATTTCCCACTGTAGACTGCATTCACGTCCCCCTGTGGCCGGCATGATGACACACAGGCCCGGTCAATGCAGATCGACCTTATGACTACTAAATGTGCTGTACGAAGCACCAACAAACAAGATAAAACATGTAAAAAGTTACCAGCCTTTTATTTTGCGTAGATTAGCTGCCAAGCAGCTCCAGTGCTTCAGATCACACGCGTTCAGTTCACACGCGTTATTGACAATTAACTTGTCTCGATAATTTGTTATTAGACCAGCGTTATACGTCCGCTCCGGTCACCCGACGTGAACTGAAAAATATCTATTTGACATTAGAAACGGACTCAGATTCAAATTCAAATACAGAACAAGTCGTGGGACAAATAGACTTACAATCTTACCAGTTATTTTGATTTCATGACTAGAGCATTAACCTTCTTTCTCCAAATCTCGCGTATCATCGTGATTGTCGCGACATTCCCCACAAAGGAAAAAGAAAAATGAAGAGACATTATGTCTCCTGAAGAATTTAGTATGTAGAAAAGAGATGTTCGTGTCTCATGAAGAATTTAGTATGTATATTTACATTATTTACATTCGCATTTCGCGAAGAAATCGACCCTCCGGCCAAGGAAAGCTAAAATAAAACCATTAGGTTGCGAGTCCATTCTCTTATCTTTTGTAGAGCACGGACTTTAGCTGCTCGTTCATTTCTAATTGCACCAAGTTGTTCTACTTCCATCACTTCATCAGGTTCAGCTTCAATTGTGACGGGATTTGATTCTTCCATAACTTCAATGGTATTTTCAGTTTCATGTGAAGTATCGTCATTTGTGTTGTTTACATCAGAATCAGAACTTTCTATTGACATATCAACATTTGGGCTATTTTCACTTACTGGTATATTATTCAATTCTTTTGGGACTATGTTTGCATCTTCAATATTGAACTGTTCTTCGTTTTGATCCACTGATGATGAATCTTGTTGGTCTTCTTCGATTTCCAAAGGATACAAATGTGATATTGACCTAGTGAATATAGTGTTGTCAACTTTAATTTGTGCGACTCTACATAAACCGTCACTTCCCTTGATCAGAGATACAATTTTTCCAACCTTCCAACCTATCCTAGGTTTCTCGCTTTTGATTTGGACTGTTTGACCTACACGTGGTGTCAAACTTGACCTCGTACGGGGTTGTTTCACGGAATGATTGTATCTTTCCCGTAGACTTGGTAAATAACGATTTTGAAACATTTCTATGAATTCTTCTATTATGATTCTTGCTCTTCTCCAACTATTAATTAAATTATTCTTAGTCGATATACCTGTTATTATAGGTTGATTTTGAACTGTTTCTAAAGTTATGTATTTTCCAACTTGTAGAAAATCTGCTGGGGTCAAGCAGTGTTCCACTTCTGTACTCACATATAACAATGGTCTTGTATTTATAACTGTTTCAATTTCTTTAATAATTGTTGTTAATTGACTATCTCCTAATAGGTGTTTTTCCAATGTCTTTCTCATACATTGTTTAACCAGCGCTACTAATCTCTCGTAAAATCCACCAAACCACGGTGCTAGCTGAGGAATAAACTTCCACTTGATTTCATTTTCAACACAATATTTGTTTGATATGATATCAGCTATCAGCTTGAAGTGAGTAGCGTTGTCTGAAGTAATTAAACTTGGTACGCCTCTGGTTGATACCATGCGTCTTATAGATAATAATCCTTCTTCAGCTGATAAGTTCTGTACCACTTCCAAATGTACAGCTCGAACTGCCAAACATGTGAATAAACACAACCATCTCTTGGCTGTTCCGTTTTCTGTTTTTACCAACACTGGTCCTAGATAGTCTATCCCAGTGAATGTAAATGGTTTACTATAGTTTACTCTCTCAGGAGGTAGTGGAGGAGTACTTGGTAACTTATATGGTCCGCCGTTACATTTGACACAGTTCAGACATTTTCGAAGTATCTTTTGGACTTGCCGCTTGCCTTGAGGTATCCAGTATGACTGTCGTATTAGACTTAATGTGTGACTGGCTCCTACATGATAGTTCTTCTCGTGTGTTTCTTTTATAATTTTCCGTGTAAATTCACAATCCTTAGGAATAAGAATAGGGTATCTTTTATCAAACGACCATTCTGCATACTTGAGTCTGCCTCTACAACGTAGGACACCATCAATGTCTTTGAATAATTTTAAATTTCTGCTCAAGTTAGTTTGTTTATTATTCAACTCATCTTTAAAGTATTTTGACTGTGTTGATTTAATCATTTGCAAGGTACTATCTTCTATATGGGTGCGTTCTTTATATTCTTTCATTACACAATTATCTTCTTTGTTCATTACTTCAATATGATCTGTCTCACTGAAATCTTCACCCACATATAAGGTATTTTGATAACTTGGGTTAACGGGCCAATTCTCAGTATCTTCTAGTAGAAAATCTGGACCATTTAACCATCTTTTCATATCTTCATCTGTTCTTGATGGTCTTGTGGCCACGTCAGCAGGATTCAACTCAGTTGGAACATATCTAAAAGATAGATCTTTGTTTCTTTTAATCTCTTCAATCCGTCTTGAAACAAATGGACTCTTCTATGTCTTTCAACCATAGGAATCTTGTTACATCTCTATCTTGTTCCTTAAGTCCTATTTGTAAAAAGGCTTTTTCCACTCAATTCCATTCCAGGCAGTCAATCCAATCTTATGACTTCTAAATCTTATAATCAATCCTGTTAGATCTTCCAATAATAATGGTCCACAGTATAAACTTTCATTTAAACTTTTACTACCCTTTGTCTTTGCCGATGCATCATATACAATCTCAATGCTTTTCCAGGGGCTAAGACTCCATGATGAGGTATATAATGTATAGGATGATCATTATCCTTAACTTCTCTTGATGGGACTAGTTCAATAACTCCCTTTTCCATTTGTTGTTTTAATGTCTGATCATATGTTTGAAGAGTTCTTTGATCCAATCTCTTGAGTAATCCAATTAATCTTCCATGTGCTAATCCATAGTTTGAAGATAAATCTGGTGGATAGTTGATCCATGGCCAACTAACATAGTATCTATTGTCTCGCATTTCCATTGTTTCATTAAAATGTTTGATTGCAATTTTATCTTTGCTTATCTTCGGTGAATCTGTGATGCCAATAGACTCTAGATCCCATAACATCTTCAAGTTTCCTAAATCCAATGGTGGATCCGGTTGGCTAAGTCCTATCTTACAAGAGCATTGACAAAATGTTACCATTGACATTTTATATGTCTATTAGTAATAAGACCCGAGACATTCCATCCAAATTCTGATTCAATCAAATATAAGTCTTTTGCAATACATATTTTATTCATCATTATAATTGAGTGATAATAATCATTTCCAATTAATATGTCTACTTTATCTGATAGTGAACCGTCATCAGCTAAAGTATAATTTTTACTAATTTGAAATAATTCTTCTTTGAAACATGGGACGCCTTGAGATATAGTTGGAACAACATTTGCATACATTGTCTTCAAGATTTTATTATTAGTCAATACTTGAAATTTGACTAAAGGACTTTCTAATGTTCTAGGAGTTTCAGATCCAAAGGTGAAAATTGTCAATTGTTGTTGTTCCTCGATGAACATTTGTAACTCTTTAGCAATCTTTTGAGTTACATAACTCCTTTGGCTTCCACAATCTAATAAAATTCTACATTTCTTTGTAATGTTATACTGACCTGTAATCTTCCTCGTTGCTGTCTGGTTGTAAGATCTATGATCTTATCTATCTATCAAAGACTTTGTGTTTACATAAAAATATTTCATTGCTGGACATAAAGCTAAGTGATGATACACAGTTTTACAGACAGAGCATTTATCCCTTACTGCACACTTCCTAGAATTATGACCTCTAGATAAAACAATTAAAACAAGCTGTTTGTACCATTAACACCTTTATTCCTTCTTCTATGGTTTTGTATTTGGTACAACTTAGAGGTAGTGCATTTTAGCAGAATAAGTTGAAGCTTTAAACTCAAATTCACTTTATTTCAACGCAATACAATAAAACATTCACAATACATTACACTCATTATTTTATTTTCCTTGACTTGTCAGAATCAACAATTCATAGTCTTCTGTCTTGATATCCTCTAATATGTAGAGTCTCCATAGTAGGTGTATTGCGAAGTGCACTATTTCCTTCCATAGTATTTGTTTCACATAATTTCTGCGCATTTAATTCTGCATTTATAATTAAAGATAGCTGTTTGATTGTTTTCATGATCATATCTCTTGCTCCTGTAATGTCCAACAAACATAACTATCAACAAACATAACATCATTGTTATAACAAGAAAATGTCTCAATGATAATAGGGAACAGTGAAAATATCATGAATATCTTATTTTCTGAAGAAACTTTTAACAATCTCACGTATGTACGATGATTAAATAATTGGAAAATGCCTCGACTAGGCAAAATAAATTTGCTTAAATTAATAAAATGACTTACCAAATTCTTCAAATTTTCTTATTATTTAACTATAATAAGTATTTATTTATAAATATAATTAGTAAAATAAATTCAAATTTAAAATTTTTCATTTTGAATGACAGTCAGATTTGACTTGACAAATGAAATGACATCCCATTTTTTCTTTTTTCAAACAAATAATAAGACGGAATATTTATGGTTTTAAGGCATGTTACAGACGATTTATTTTTTCGCATTCGATTTTTAATAATATTAGTCAATAAAAATAACTAATTATTTGTGGTCAAATGTCCCAAATTTTAAAAAGGATTAAAAAGACGTCAAAATTTTAATGTCTTTAAACGTTGTGTCAGGTGAAAACCAGGAAAGGCAAAACTATGAACGTAAACAGCTGTGTTACTCTTAAAATGATCAGAATTCATCAATTTCAACCCTTGAGTCGGTGTCAAGGAACCAGCATCTCCACCATGTCGGAAAGAAGCATAACCAGAAGAAGCATAACTAGATATAATTCTTTCCCGCTGGGTTCCTTAAACCTAAGACTCACCCATAAAATAAAGAGCGAGTCTATCACAGCAGTCCACGTCCACAGCCGCCTCCGTGTGCTCCACCTGGAACAAATCAAAGGAAGTACCCGTTACTCTCCAAGGAAAGGAGAGCAGCTGATACGCATTTTACATGTCACAATGCACATGAATGCATACTCAGGTCGTTATAGCCCATTCATGGGTACATTGACTCCTTATACCGAAGGACATCAAATGTATCGGCGTTGCTAACCTCACCGCGGGCCGGATCCAGGCCTATGGATCGCGGATTATTGGCTGCGATATAACATATAATAAATCCATTCCCATTTCATAAACATTTCCCACTGTAGACTGCATTCACGTCCCCCTGTGGCCGGCATGATGACACACAGGCCCGGTCAATGCAGATCGACCTTATGACTACTAAATGTGCTGTACGAAGCACCAACAAACAAGATAAAACATGTAAAAAGTTACCAGCCTTTTATTTTGCGTAGATTAGCTGCCAAGCAGCTCCAGTGCTTCAGATCACACGCGTTCAGTTCACACGCGTTATTGACAATTAACTTGTCTCGATAATTTGTTATTAGACCAGCGTTATACGTCCGCTCCGGTCACCCGACGTGAACTGAAAAATATCTATTTGACATTAGAAACGGACTCAGATTCAAATTCAAATACAGAACAAGTCGTGGGACAAATAGACTTACAATCTTACCAGTTATTTTGATTTCATGACTAGAGCATTAACCTTCTTTCTCCAAATCTCGCGTATCATCGTGATTGTCGCGACAACTTTATTGTAAAACTATGGTACACTAGCGGACGGTATATTATTTTATTAACCGGGAAGTTCTTGTGTAATGCTTATAATAACATTTAACATCAAAATGATTAGAACACAGACGATCGCTTGAATTTGGAGTCCAGTTATGGGCTCCCATGTTGCCAAGCCATGCACTTCTGATTTTTGGATCAGTTGTAAATCTGCAATAAAATAAACAGAAATAATCACTGCAGTAAGCAACTTTCACTATGGCCAGTCCTTGGATGGGTGAACATTCTGGTGACCACTTTGACACATTTATTTGAGCGTTTCCGTTCTTCGGAAGGCACGTTAATCAGTTGGTCCCAGTTGTCAGTAAAATGGCAGTCGTTAAGCCATGTTGAAGGCCTTTGTGGGCGGCTTGAAAAATTTCAACAGCGGGCAGTCACAACCTGCGCCTGTCCATCGCAACACGGCAATACGGCTCACCAATTTTTACGTGGGACAAATTCTAAAATGGTTAAATGTGGGCATATAGTATGCCTCTGCCTACCCCTTCGGTGATGAAGGCGTGACCATATGTAATGTAAAATGATACCATTATTAGACATATTTCTTATAAAGAAAAGTTTTCGATCACATCAGACCATGATCAAGTTTATCGATACGACCACATGGACATCACTAAACGAAATTAAAATCCTATTTTTGTGCTTAAAAATAATTTAATCTCACCTATATATTATTCTTATACATATTTTGTAAATAATCAAGCATTTTACATGTAGGTCAGGCTGATTTAATGATAAAAATTACAAAAATTCAACATACCTGTGAAATCTAATGTTACTCCCTTTTTTGAAGCTAATTTTGCAAAACGCACATTTCACCATGTCTATTGCTTTTTTGTAACCATACAAATCCTCACTAAACTGCACAAAAGTCCTTAAATTACAAAATAATTCGTAATTCCCGGCGCGATACGGGAAGTCATTTGCATGATAAGTCAGATTTAGTTCCTTGAACCAACTCTAGAGGCGTTTCAAATCGGCACAAATAATTCGCTGTCATTTGTATGAGACAGCCAATCCAGTGGTAATAATACAGATCAGTGACCTACCATAAAAAGAGGTCAGCTAAGTATGTTTTGCGTGTTTTTTTTAAGTTGGAGTTTTGGCGCGGTAGCACAGTATTAGCAGAGTGAATTTGTTTTTTTGAAGCGTGCGCACGATGTTTTAAAAACTGAACATTGATCACAGAATAGATTTTTTTTGAAGTGAAGCTGCTTTTGATTCGGATCTTAATTGGATTTTCTGAAAGATTAAGGTATAATTTTGGGTTGCGGCTCAACATTAAACTTTATTGAAATGTACCCATCCTTTGGTTTGTTACTCATTTCTCATAGGTACATGAAACGACCACAAAAAAGACACAGCGAAGCGTGGCAGGGAACCGCTAGTTGTTAATAAAAATAAATGTTTAACATGGTTTATCTACTTTCTTTGTATATTCTATGAAAATAGTGTCCTGTCAAAGTCATAGGGCCCCAGTATCCTAATATGCCCAGGGCCTCCAATAGGATAAAGACGGCCCTGCGTGGATGGGACAATCTATGAGCAGGTGGACCACATTTTCGTCCACCCCATGCTCACAGGCGCACGATGGGTCCTCCTTACACTTGAAACGGGCCAAGTATTCGGAGAACCCACCATGCCCCGTCAGCAGTTGGGTTGTGGTGGGTAGGACTTCGGATTGTCCTCCCACGATTTACGGGCTGGGAGGTGGTGGGGGTGAGGGGGGAGGGGGTGTAGACCCCCCCCCCCCTAGAAGGAAAAGTTGCGGACGCCCCCCCCTTTTTGAGTTACGATTTTTTTATATTATAACCTAACTTTCGCAATTTCTTGGTCTGAAATTGTTATAATAATATTATAAAGGACACCTCTGGCGCTCGGTGGCCGCTGCCGCGGCACGCTCGACGTCGCGCGTCAATGGTCACAGTTCCAACCTAACCTCTAACCTAACCAACAATAGTTGGATGGTGGTAGATAATCAACAATAGTTTGGCTGGCTAAAAGGCTGAAGACAAAGGCCATAAAATAAGTATTACCAAAAAAAATATAACTGTCAGACAGTAACAGTGACAGCGCGTTGACGACGTTTTACGTTTCGTTTTACCTATCGGCAATAGTCGGTAAATTATTGTCAGAATACATATATGTAATAGCATTCATTTAGATCAACGAAATATATGTATTATAATAAAATATGCATAAATTTTTACGTAGTCACTAATTATACCTATTTTTTTCATTATTAATTTTTATGATTTTCATTTTTTTTTCTCGTTAACCATTAATCTCCGCAAGTTTAAACTTCGTGTGGAGGCTTCTAATAATATTAGCTTTGTATAAAAAAAATATGAACCCCAAACTCGAGGGAGGACAATCTAAAGTTAAGCCCGGAGGCCTGCTCGCCCTCACTGTACCTCTTGTTCAGGGCCTGATTTACCCATAAGCTAAATAAGCTGAAGCTTAGGGCGCCAGGATCAAGGGGGCGCCTGGCGTTGGGCTCGGCACTAGGCTGTGACTTACGGTGCTCCCAACAAGAAGTAAACAAAACATCTAGCATTTTTTAACAGATTGTAACAACTCCTAACAACATGTTTCAAATTGTTAGTTAACATTTTGTAACACCAAAGTACATAATAATATTTGGTGATTTAGTGAAAATACAAATACGTGCGTTAAAATTAAATTCCTACGCCCATCTCCCTGGCAGCGTGGAAGTAAATACGACAGCTCCACCCGTGTCGCGTTCAAGGCACCCAGGAAGCAAAGTGAGTGGGTGTCGAGCTTTTTGGCCGGTAGAAGCATCAGAGCCGTCGTTGACGGCAGCTGTTCTGACTGCATGGCCATTAACGCTGGAGGCTCAGTGTTGTCCCCTACTCAGTTTCTGCTGCATATCAATGACATGTTGTCTATTGACGGCATTCATTGTTATGCGGACGACAGTACGGGCGACACTTGTTGCACGGGCAGCACCGGTATCTCTCGGGCTGCAGTGGAAGAAAGCTGTGAAAAACTTGTGTCTGAAATCGAGACTTCTCGCACTAGAGTGTCCGATTGGGAAAAACAAATTCTTGTTCAATTCAATATAGTATAAAACCCTAATAAGACACAAGTTTGTGTATTCACCGTAAAGAAAATCCAATTTACTGTAGCGCCACAATTTCAGGGCACAGCTCTCTACATCTCGAACAGTATAGGTACCCTTGGTGTTGACATCTCCAGTGACGTTCAGTTCAAAAGTGATTTGGAGAATTTGGACGCCAGGTCCAAGCCGCTCAGTGTGCTCAACAGGGCGCGGCGGTACTTTACTGCGGCGCAACCACTGTATTCTGTTTAAGTCGCAAATGCGACCGCACATGGAGTACAGCTGCCACTGCTGGGCGGGGGCACCTGAATATCAGAATGAATTGACTGAATTCTTCCGTTCGACTCGGTGCAGAGGCAAGTCATGGGAGTGATCAACGATCGCATGCTTGCAGGTGGCGTGGGACCTCTTCGCGACAGGAGAGACTTTGCCTCCTTGTGCGTGACCACCGGTACATCTGCTGGGCCGTATGCTTGTCTGCCACCTTGGTGGTATAAAAAAAAGTGTGAGACGGTGCGGTGAAACTGGTCATGGAAAAGTGTCTGGAAAGGCTCCATCGCAGGCTCACCTACCGAATGGAACGAACCCTGATGAAACCTGGACACGAGTGCATCAGTAAGTATCTGCGGCGGAAGTTAACATCCGAGTGTCAGCACTACGGTGACTGCAGCGAGGATATGCTCAGCATATGCACTGCAACCTCGTTGCGGGCCTGGGTGGGTGTAGATGTCCTCACGCTGGAGACCGTGGTGAGAGCCATGGTCTTCAATGGGAGAAAATAGGACGCCACTGAGTCTTTTTGCGAGCAAGTCATGTTTGCGAAAAGGGCAGCGGTAGAGGAACTGCCTCTCAAGTTCCGTTCGGTTCGCAAGTTCGGCGGGTTTGTCGAACACTGCAATACGCTCAGGACTACCCGCCTCCATAACGGATGGCCTGAGAACGGTGGGTTGTCATCTTGCCATTCTTACAGATGCAGATCAAAGAAATAGGATAGTACCTATTTCCCCTCCCCTATACACCCGAATCCCCCCAAGAAATCAGATAAAACCCAAACCAGTCTACTGCTCGTTCGCTCTAACTTTGCCGCTCGGCTCCATACTAAAGTCGAATTTTTAATTAGACGAAGTAAATTGACAGCAACTAATGTCACTTCTTCATACAATGTTGCGTATTTTCTACGACGAGGTGACATTAGCTACTGTCAATTTACTTCGTTTAATTAACAATTCGGGTATACGCCTCTACGCCAGCGGCAAAGTTAGAGCGAACGGGTAGTACGAAACAGACTTTGTACGCCATCGCAGTTCCTCCTGTGGGTTTGGGTTTTATCTGATTTCTTGGGGGATTGGGATTTCTTGGACTAAACTGACGATGGCGGACAAAGTCTACGAAACAGACTTTGTACGCCATCGCAGTTCCTCCCGTGGGTTTGGGTTTTATCTGATTTCTTGGGGGCATTCGGGTGTATAGGGGAGGGGAAATAGGTACTATCCTATTTCTTTGATCTGCATCTGTAAGTTTTTAGTTAGGGTTTAGTCCAAAATGCCGGAAGTGATCAGTAATGTCCCGTCATATCGGGAATCGTCGCCAGGTTAAAGCAGATTTTAAGAATGTTCGTTATTTTTCTTTTATTTCATGACAGTCAGGAAAGGTTTTTGAAAGAAGAAATAGATGTACCTAATTACCGAAAAAACAAGAGATCTCTTGTTTTATGTCGAAATGTCCGGATGGTAATCACCCGGATCAAGCCGTTACATTCAGTCTATACCAAGGATTCCGCTTAGTTCTAGTACCTAATTTGGTACCTTTCGTATTTCGTCTACCTAATTACTGACGATTTAATTAACCCCGCCGAAAAACGAGAAGTGTTATAAGTGTGTGTGTCTGTCTGTGGCATCGTAGCAGCCCAACAGATGAGCCAATTTTGCAATTTTCTATGCTCGAAAGCCAATGTGCCAGGGCCATACCCAGCACATCGGCTTTCGAGCCGTTCTTAGCTATAAATTTTGCATTATCATCAGCTCACTTCCTGAGTTATGAAGGGATTTCACTAAGATTCACTGGTTCTATTTATCGGAAACTGGATGTATCGAGCTACTGTTAGGTACTTTGATGGCATTCTATCTCGCTTTTACTGGCTGATGCATCAAGTAGTCTACGGAATACCCAACTCCTGAGTAAACCATGGGTCATAACTTCATAAGAAGTCTCAGGATCGGGTTTTATTTTATTTTCAAATTAACAAAGAATAACGATAAGGAACGTGGGATCAGCTTTAACGTAAAGTCTCTTTTGTAGGTAGGACTTGTAATTTAATTAGTTGCAGCTGGGGGCGCATATTCATAGCTAGCCTAGGGCGCGCGGAGCCCTAAATCAGGCCCTGCTCTTGTTCCATTCGTCAAGCGTGTCCTGCCTGAGGGCACGCTCCACGAATGAAACAGGGCACAGTCCGTAGTCCGTTGCTCTCTTCAGCCTCAGAGCCGCCTCCTTGGCGAGCTGGTCGGCTCGGCTCGCTCATTGCCCTCCAACCCCGCGTCAGCCTTGACCCAGAATAAGGAGATTTCCTTACCCTGGGCCATGCCTTTGTGAATGGCGGCTCTGGCTTCAACCGCCAGGGGGTGAAGAGCATGACGGTTAATGACCGGAGAGCGGCTCTGTTATCGCGGAAGATGCCGAATGTGGACGCGCCTCGCCTGAGGGCCTCACTGGCCGCTTTGCATAACGCCAGGAGCTCGGTCTGAAAGACGGTGCAATGGGGCGACAGAGCAAGTTTGAGGGTCTTAATTTCGGCCCGGCTATCTCAAAATGATAGTGCGACACCGACACGGCCCTCAATCTTGCTCCCGTCCGTGAAGATGCGAATCACAAAATGATTCGCATCTTCCAGCTGCCCCTCGTCTACCAGACTTGTGAACCCCAATGGCGGATGCATCGCGGGGTGAGGAGCCTCAATCGCTGGAGACATGCGCTCGACCTCCCTGTCTCCCAGCCATGAATGGCCCACTCCTCTCTTGGTGGGTCTGAGGGGGACCAACGGTTTAACATGCCCTCCGAAGCACGGAAAGGCTCGTAAATAAATGTTGCAAAGGGGTTATGTGGTGACTACCCATCTAATGACTGGCCATAGTGAAACTTTAATCATTGACAGCAGGGGCTCCCAACCTGTGCGCCGCGGCGCCCCGCAGGAAGTCCAGAGGGGCGCCGCGGCACACAGGTTGGGTACCCCTAGTATCGCGGCGCCCACGGTGCGAGCTATGTACGTAAAAAAAGCTAGTAAAAAATATCATAAACATGCAATTAATCAATCAATGCCTGTGACAGTCCACACATAGACGCAGGCTTCTCCCACCTAACGCCACACGGTCACCAAGTGAGAGGAGTGCCAAGAGAGATATCACGCCATCTGGTTCGAGGGCGCCGCATGGCAGCCTTCGTGAGCACCCCCGACTAGCGTTAGTCGGGGCGCGCATGAAGGCGGAGTGGGCGTAGGTCGAGGGACCCCGTTCACCGATGATCATTTGGCGGAAGGCTCCGTTCGACCGCTCACTACCCTCTCCGTCCCTTTTCGGGACCGGGAGCCCCACACACCGTCCCACCTGTCCCCGCGTCTGGGATGACGGTGCCCAAGCGCATTCTTTTTTTATTTAAAAACTTCATGCACAAATTAGAACAAAGGTGGACTTACGTTACCCGCGTCACCAAAAAAACAAGTAACGCCACACGGTCCATCCAGGTCGTCGGTCTATTTGGCGGGTGGACGTCCTAGTCGTCGTTTGCCAAGTCGCGGTCTCCACTCTAAAACTAGTTTGTAAAAAAGGGTCTTAATTGAGAGAGGTGGTAATATAGGCGGCCACATGGTCACAGACAGCTTTCCTGGCTCAGTGGTCAGAGCCGAGCTGCTCAACGGTCCTAGCTCCGTCAGGAAATCATAGAGACTTAAAAATTGCGACTTAAGCAACTAAGGTCGGATAACGCCACAATCGGGGCGATCAGACCGATCATAAATGAGTGGCTGTAGGTAGAGGAACCATCTCTCCGATTGGTATGTCCGGTAGTTATCTGTATCAACCTGTCTAGGAGAAATAAGAGTAAACAGTCGTAGAAAAGATTTAAATACTTTAATTATACCTAGGCTTAATGTTGTCCAGCATAGTTCAGGGGTGCAAGCTATCAGGGTCTTTAATGTACTCCCCACCGAATTAAAAATCATTCACAGTGTCAGTATTTTTAAGAGAAAATTAAAAGCATATTTGTTAGAGAAATGTTATTACGTTATAGATGAATTTTTGAGTGGGCCCTAATGTAATAATGATTCAATGTATTGACTAAATTGACTCCGATGTATTTTAACTGACATATTAATCACATTCCTTGGCCTTGCAAAATGTTTATGTATTTTAAATGAATGAACTGACTCTGATGTATTTTAACTTGACATACTTACCAATGTAATTACTGGGCCTCGCTAGATTTTGTTACAATTAATGTTTTTACCTACTGACATCTTAAGCTGAAACTGAAACCTCAAACACAGATTACTGTAAAGATATATTTATTGATATGGAATAATGTAACACAATGACATTTAGATTAATGTGAATAAGTCAGTGCTTGATAAAATTAAGAATGTTGATGGTGACACTATAATTATTGATTGGTTTCATGTACCTATTTGTTCAGTGTTTTGTAAGTGATTTTGTTGTGTTGTTGCTGGAGTATTCACGGACGCATAATATTCTACACAAATGTATTTTGTTCTGAATAAATGACTTATGACTTATGACTTATGTAGTTATCTGTAAATATCTGTGGCGAATAATATAATTATTTATTGTCATATAAAAGTTACATCTTTCCTTAACTAGTGAATGGAACCTCCTTTTAAGAAAATATGCACAGGGAGAACACGGCCGAGTGCCAGCACTGCGAGGACACTGCGCTCCATACATTGGTGGAGCACGCAACAGCGCTAGGTCCTAGTAGCAGTTCTAGATGTGGACAATATCTCGCTGAAGACCACGGTGCGAGTCATGATCTCTTGTCCGAGGTAGTGAAAAACGCGCGCCGCCGCGTTTTTCTGCGAGCCTAATGCTCATGCTCGTTAAAGAGACGACGGGGAGAGAGCGGGAGATTACTCTCCAGCCCGAGTTTCGCAGTCTGCGGTGAGGGCGCCATACACTTGTCTTCGCCCAAGATTATCGGCTTCCATGCCGCGGGCCTAAGGACGGGGCGGGGGCTGTTCACCGTCCTTAGAGAAACGACAGCTTGACGTGAAAGTTTCTTGCACACAACCTAAAGGCGAAGTAACACCCGAACAACCCCAAAGAAGACGCCGTACGTATCCGAACCTCCAAAGTGGCCACCGTGGTAGGGCACCGTGTGGTTTTAGTCGGTAAGAGGTCGGCATTGCATCCATGAGAGGTGAGATTTCACGTGGCATGTGAGGGCGGCGTGAAAATTTTCAATTCTTATAAGGACGCCTTGGCCTGATTAAGGTTAGGAAGGGGGCCACGAGCGCTTAGACGAGGTTAATGCTGATAATACTAAACAAAAATTTTCAATTCTTATAAGGACGCCTTGGCCTGATTAAGGTTGGGAAGGCGGGCCACGAGCGCTTAGACGAGGTTAATGCTGATAATACTAAACAGAATAAGATATTTTAGGCCTTTATTTGGTAACTTGTTGTTTAGAAAAATGTCTTCTGTCAATTTATGTATCTAGGCTTCATAATCTCCATATGCACAGTTACATGCTTATAAATACTACAGTATTTTCAACAAAGTTTTATTGATTGCAACCATATACATATCAAATATTCAACAAATAATTACACTGAAGGGTCAAAAGTCCATTGCACCTTCCAAAAAGCACAAACAGTCCACTTTGTTGATAACTAAATCAAAATCTCTTTTAGCAATAATTTTCCTTTTGTTGCTAGATGTGTATGCATAGGTTTCCTTTGCTATTGTTTCCAAGAATAATTCCTGAAAAAGAAATTCTTTTTTCAAATTACGAAAACTAGCTATGTGTCTTGAATGAGACTTGAATGTAAGACTCCTTAGGCATTTATCAGAGATCTATACTTATAATAAAAATGATGGAAAAGTCAAAACTGTACATTGGAAATATTTTTTAAAAATACTCGCAGGGTGTTCAACATAAGATACAGAAGCCGAAAATATAGTTAAAAAATATTTTGTCCAGAAGGTTCTCGAAAAGTACTCAATAAATTTGATGTGCAAAATTGCACAAATATTAACTAGGGGAAGGGTCTTCAAATAGGCTATATATTATCAAGCTTTATGTCATAGGGGCTAAGCAGATAGCAAACAAATTGGGATTATAACATAATTTTCATGCATATGAAGTTGCGGGCAACAGCTAGTAAATGATAAATGTGGATGATAAGGTGTGTTTGTTAGTAAATCATGCTCTAACTTTGACTGCTGAACTTAATCTGCTGCAAAGGACTGCTCCAGGACCAAAACAGAATAAAATATCGCCATTGCCACTAGTATAAGTACATATGAGAAACCGCAGTGAGATGGTGCGATTTCATGAGTAGCTGAACAATGGGGTTCGGGTTAAGAGGTGCAGTAATACTTACTGTAGCTTTAGTAACCAAGAACACTGCGTCTCCCGACACAACACTGACATCAGGGTCCATTTTCATTATATTTTTTATCCTGGCGATCGGTAGTCTCGTTGATCGGATAGTTTCAACCTTATTCTGAACTGGCGATGTCTTTTCATCTGAAACTGGCTCTTCTGTGCTAAGTTGTTCTGATTCGTGTATTGTGTTTACATTTTCTAAGTCTGTGCCTTCGGTATTTTGTTGTTCTGTGTCAAGATAGTTTTCCGATTCGTCAATCATGTCTGCTATGTCTATGTCATCGTAATGTTCTTCTTCTTCAGCCATTTGTGTATGATTGCTTAATAATTACTGTAAAATTAAATTAAAAACGAAACTTTGTTTTGGCGCGACTCGACATACGAATAGGGATACAAACGATATATCGATGTATTTAAAATATCGATATATCGGTTATAAATATCGATATTTTAGTATCGATATCGGAATCAAAAATATCGACGATATATCGTTCTTCATGAGCAAAATATCGATATTTTAATATCCATATTGAAACCCAAAATTTCGACGATTTATTCTTGAGCGTGAGATGATTTCACTCAATCAAAAATTATAAATAATTGAATATTTTAAATAAAAGATTTTGGTATTTATCTTGATATACTGGGTGTTTCTTTTAGGGTGTCGGGCCGCCACTGGCTGGTAGCAGGATTTCATACCTATCGATTTGGCCCCCATGTATGTTCTACGATTTTTTGTAGTTTTCGAGATATAATGTTCTGTATAATTCCCTATTTTTTTATTATTGATTAAAATTTTTACATCTTGTATCAAAGTTAGGAAGGAGATTATTTTGTCCATAATACTGCAATCAATAGGCATTATAATAATAAAAAAATATCCAAGAAAAGTCATTTGTAATTATTTAAAGCCACGTGGAAAAATAACGAAAAAAATTATATCTCGAAAACTACAAAGAATCGTAGAACATACATGGGGGTTGAATCGATAGGTATGGAACCCTGCTACCAGCTGGTGGCGGCTTGGCACCCTAAGGGAAACACCCAGTATAACCACTTAGGTTTTGGTAAATGAAACTGAGTTAAGATGAAATTAATTTCATGTGTTATTTACAAGTGTATTGTGGCGTAAATTTGGAAAGGCCTACATCCAGATTTGATTGATAGATTGTTTTATTTTAGATATCTAAATTGAATTACCAAAACTATTAAAATGTTAAAATATAAACTTAACACGAGGCTATATGGCTGCCACTGCCACGGTGTGGCGGAGTGATACTGCATGCGACTGCTAAACTGAGGTATTTGGCCGATTGTTTTAATTGAGTTCGATTCCCGGGTAAGACAATCGGCCAAATACATTTTTCAAAGTTTGAGTGTTTTCGGTTTATACTATTCGTATTACTAAAGTGTAAAGTGGTCGTGTCTGTACAATGGAGATACTTAAAAAATAATACTTGGATTATAATATCTTAACGAACGACACTGCACACAACGTTTTTATTAACCCTTGTCTGTTGGTCCTTATGCCTGTTTGTTCGCTATGGACGCAAATACTACTGAACGGAACTTTATGCGTATTTTAATAGAGAGATCTAGTTAAGCTTAAATCTGAGCTTTGTTCCATGGCAATCGGTTGAAAAAAGGTGGAGTTATGAACAAAAGTAGAATAATCAAGGTTATTCCCTTCCGATCATTATTCTTAAAAAAAACAATAAGAGCAGCAAAAAAATCGATAGTACGATATATCGTTCATCAATATCGATATATCGTTTATAAACATCGATATTTTCAATATAGAAAAGAAAGAAAGAAAGAAAATATTTTTTTATTAAGGACACGCACAATGAATTAAAAACAATAAAAATTAACATCTAATCTTAAAAATACAAGACACTGTGCGAACCCAAAATAAGGTCGCCATCTCAGCATAATGCTGCCCAACCGCAAGATGGTATGAGCAGCGCTGGTTTTCAGATGGCGCCATTAGTGACGTCACGCACATTTGGGACAACAAAATAATAAGACAAATATTAGAAATTTAGAAAACAAATTACAAAAAATACACAGAAAAAAAAACTATAATGCTTCCTCCACATTACTCGCGAAGCCAAACGAAGCTGGACGATTACGATATGCGATAGTGTGGAGGGGCTCTCGGCCTACTTCGTCAAAAATTTCCTTTGACTCGGGCAACTTCGCCGACGAACTTCGCTCCAGTGTTGCCGTTTTAGCGACTTTGTCGCTAGATCTAGCGGATTTTTGATGAGTTTAGAGACTATTTATTACCATCTAGCGACTAAATTTTTTTTAGCGACTTCTAACGATTTCTTGTATTCAAAGCTGATTACCTTAAATTAGAAGAAATGAAACATTTTTTCTCAACACTGTACCTATATGTACTTTGTAAAGTAGTGAATATTGTGTTCAAGTAGTTATTAGGTATACCAAATTCGTAGAAATGGATATTCCTATAAGAAAGAAAACTTATGCTCAGAAATATAGACCAGAATGGGAGAAGCAAGACGAATTTAAAATGTGGTTAAAACCTGTTTTGACCGATCTAACGAAAGCCTTTTGCTCGTTTTGCCATAGTAATTTTTGATTGCTTGAACCTTTAGTTTCAGTTTTTCTTTTCTTTTTTGCCAATATAGGTATTACTGATACCGGTTGACACAGATGCTTGCCGGGCACGGTAGCTTCGGTAGGTATCTGTGGCGAAAACACCGGGAAACCACGACCGAGTGTCAACACTGCGAGGACCGCAGCGATGACACGGCGCTCCACACTCTGGTGAAGTGCAAGGCGTGGGCACAACAGCGCCAGGTCCTCGTAGTGGGTCTGGGCGTGGACACTCTCTCGCTCGAGGCCATGGTGCGAGCCATGCTCTCCAGCGGGAGTAAGTGGGACTGCGCCGCCTCTTTCTGCGAGCAGGTCATGCTCGCGAAGGAGGCGGTGGGCCGGGTGCGGGAGAGAACTCTCCCATCCGAGTTCCGCAGTCGGCGCTCTGGGCGCCGCCGATGTGTCTTCGCCGAGGACTATCGGCCTCCATGACCGGGGGTCTGAGGACGGTGAGAGGGCCGCTCAGCGTCCTTACAGAAGCAGGCCCATGACGGCAGCGTGACGTGAGCAATTCACACACACCCCCCTTAGAAGCGGGATCACACCCGAAACCCCCCTAAGACGCGGGATAGCACCCGAACCACACCCTGGGCGAGGCCGCAGTAGCGGCCGTGGGTCTGTTGGGAGTCCTGGGACATCCTTCCGAGGGCTTACCCGGGGCTCCCAACCATAGGCTGTTGGGCGTGACGTGAGGTTTTTTTAGTCGGTAGGAGTCCGGCATAACATCCATGAGGATTTTCCCTCACGTTAAACAAAAAAAAAGGTATGACTGATATGAATACATGCGTGATTATCCAAATTTGCATAAATTAAACTACACTTCTTATCTATAAAATTACATGTCCCGACTGACTGACTGACTGACTGATTCATCAACGCAGAGCCTAAACCGCTAGACATACAAAGTTGATATTTCGACAGTAGATAGGGGAGGATGTAGTGTGCCTTCACGAAGAGCGTTACTTTTGCTCGGGCCCTCCCCGTAAGTAGCGGCGAAAGCGGAAACGCGAAACCAATCACTACCGAGAAATGAGTCCCGACAGGGCTAGGGCGTCCCCCCGAGGCGACGCGTACCGGTGTGCCCCCGTCGGTATGACTGCATGCGCACGCGGCGAAGGGGGCCGCCACCCTTCACGCAGCGCCAACTCTGGCGGGATGCGAGGAGCCGAGTGCCGGATAGGCACGTGGAATGTGCGTGGTGGTATGGAAGGTAAGATGAATGAATTGATAGATGTAATGAAAGAGCGATGCCTGGATGTAAAGCGGAAGGGGAGCGGCATCGACGATCTTCCTGGCGGAATCATTGCTTTGTGGTCCGGAGTGGACCAAGAGGATCATGCCAGTAAGGGAGTGGGTGTCTTGCTCTCCTCCCGTTTGGCTTCTGGAGTGAAAGATTATGGATTGGCAGGCCCAAGACTCCTGTGGGTACGTATAAAACTGGGGATCACGAGAGTTTTTTTGGTCGCAGCCTATGCTCACGTCAGCTCGGCTAATCCCCAAGTGCTCGCGGAGTTATGGGATTCCATTAGAGACGTCCTCGATTTGGCTGACGGGAATGAAAAGTTGATCTTGTGTGGTGATTTGAATGGATGGGTGGGGACCAAGCGAGATGGCTTCGATGCTGTCCTTGGTCCGTATGGAGATAAGAGAGCGAATGATGCTGGTAAGTCAATCTTAGACGTATGCTTGGAACGAGACCTCCTTGTGGCGAACAGTTTATTCCGTCACAAAGATATCCACACGTATACTTGGAGACGGAAGGAAGAAAAAAGTGTAATTGATTTGATTTTGATAGACAGTCGTCTCCGACATGCTATAACTGATACAAGAGCCTATAGAGGCCCCACTCTTGAAACTGACCACTACCTGGTGGTAAGCCGGTTTGTTGGTCTTTTCAAGAAGTGGAGGCACTGGCGAGTGCGTGTCCCTTTCGGAGACTATGAAAGGATAAAGAGTGAAAAACTGGAAGATGAAAGCGTAAGGAGTATGTATGTAGGCTTAGTCAGTGAAAGGCTTGCAAACGCGAGCCTTTCCGGCTTAGATGTGGATGAATGCTGGAATATTATGAAAGAAAGTATAGTGGATAGTGCAAAAGAAGCATGTGGGAGTGCAAAGAGACATGAACATTCGAAAGGTGATGCCTGGTGGGATGCAGAAGTTCAATCCTGCGTAGCAAGAAAGAAGAAAGCGTGGTTGGATTATGTCTCGTCTTTGCAACTGAATGACAGCATGAAAGACATGAAGAAAGAAATTTACCGCCTCTGCAAGAATGAAGCCAAAGCTTTAGTGAAAGAGAAGCGTGAAAGAATAAATATGATTGCGGAAGAGAAGCTGACGAGGAACTTCGAGACGAATACCAAATTCTTTTGGAGGGAGGTCAAGAAGTCTCGGAGCTGTTCGTCAGTTTCCAGAATGGATAAGATAAAAAGTAAAGCTGGGGACATTCTTGCGGACCCATTAGAGGTGTTAGAGCGGTGGAATGAGTACTTTGGAGAAATGTATGAATATCTCCCGGATGCGGGCACTGCGAGGGAGTCGATGACTGATCTTGCGGTGCAAGCATCAAGCGGAGATATTACTTTGGAAGAGATTGAATGGTCGATACGAAGCTTGAAAAATGGAAAGTCTGCGGGAATTGATAGGATATCTGCTGAAATGATCAAATTAGGTGGTCCTTGCGTCCGGGACGCCTTCTGGTCATAGAGCAATCTATGCTGGAAGACTGGAAGGGTCCCAATGGACTGGAGGCGTGCTATCATCGTGCCCTTGTATAAAGGCAAGGGCTCACGTATAGAGTGCGCCAACTATAGGGCCATCAGTTTGATCAGTATAGCAGCTAAAGTGTATGGAAAAATTATTTAAAGGAGAATGAGGGTGGAATCTGACGGATTACTGTGGGAGGCGCAGGGTGGTTTCCGAAATGGAAGGGGATGTATGGACCAAGTTTTCTCGCTCCGCAACATTGTAGAGAAGCAGCTGGCTGTAGGCCGGAAGGTTTTCTGCGGATTTGTGGACATGGAGAAAGCATTTGACAGAGTTGTACGGAAGGATCTCTGGGATATATTGCCAGGATACGGGATTGATGGTGCGCCGCTTCGTGCTGTGCAGTCCACATATGTGGGATGTACGGCATGTGTGCGGGTGGGCGGCAGCCTGTCTCCCTGGTTTGACGTCAACATTGGCGTCAGACAGGGCTGCGTGCTGTCGGCTCTGTTGTTTGTCCTGTACCTGGACGATTGTCTTAAGAGAGTAAGATCGATGAATGTTGGATTGCGAATGGGTGACGTACTTGTTAACTGTTTGCTGTATGCAGATGATGCCGTGCTCATAGCCGAATCGCCATCAGAACTACAGTCACTTGTCACAACGATGAAAGATGATTGTCTAATGAGAGGCTTACATTTGAACGCGACTAAAACGAAAGTGATGGTATTCGAAAGAGAAGAGGACAGAACGAATGCCAGGATAACTGTAAATGATGTAGTGCTGGAACAGGTGGATGAGTTTGTATATCTTGGATGTGCATTTAGCAGGGATGGACGGTACACCGCTGATGTAGAAAAGAGGGTAACTGCGGGCAATAGTGTGAATGGAGCGTTAGGCAAACTTTTAGGTACCAAGGGCTTAAGTCAAAAGGCCCAGCTCGCAGTACACAATGCGGTGCTGATACCTACGCTAACGTATGGAAGCGAGAGTTGGGTATGGCAGGAAACGCATGAAAGTAGAATAAACGCGGTCGAGATGCGCGCGCTACGCAAAATCTGCGGAGTAACGCTCGCAGATCGCGTTCGGAATGAAGATGTAAGAAAGAGAGTTGGTCTGAAAGAGAGTGTCGGTGTTAAAGTAAGGAAGGGCATGCTACGATGGTTCGGGCATGTGGAACGAATGGGAGATGAAAGAATGACAAAACAGATATACAACGCGAAAGTGGATGGACGTAGGAGTCGGGGAAGGCCACGACACACTTACCACGACCAAATTAATCGTGTGTTAGTTGAAGGTGGTGTCAAGAGCCGTAGGAACCGACGTGCATGCATGAAAAGAAAAATGAAAGTTGAAGAAGCAAGTGAGGTGTGTATGGACCGTGCCGTGTGGCGATCGGTTCTTTCTGCCTACCCCGCAAGGGATTTGGCGTGAAGATAGATAGATGCATTTTATGATGTAAGCATCCACTAAGAAAGAAGCGCGGGTCAGCTAGTCACTGACTAGCTGACTCGCGCTGTTTGAAATTTTTAGCGACTTCTAGCGGATTTTTTAAATACAGTTTTTTCAATATCTAGGGACTTTTTCATCGAGATCTAGAGACTTTATTTTATTTGAAACGGCAACACTGCTTCGCTCAACTTCGCGAGCAATGCGGAGGAAGCTTTAACAACTAAATGCAAATCCAAACCATAGACATATCTAAAATTTTAATTTTACGATAACCTTCCTTTACCGTATAATCTGTTTAGAGTATTTATATTTACATTGTCTCTGGAACAACACACTTCAAAATACTAGCACTTTGAGTTTACCAATAAATACTGATACCAATCATCGGATTGGTATCAGTATTTGTTGGCAGGTGTCGACCAGTATCACACACCTAGTACTTTCACGGTGATAGTCACCAATACACAACAATAGACAATTACTGTACTAATGTAATAATGTAAATATAGACATGTAACAATTATGTTTCTTTCTAATTTTAACAATAAATGTATTTAAAATTATTTAGGTAAACAATTTATCATCAAATAAATATTTCATTACGGTACTCGTATTGTACTGATACTACACGTACTGATACCTGGTACTGTGTGTGTCTGTTTACCAATATGGCCGATCATTGTTTGTTGTCATTGTGTTGTGTGTGTTGCAATTGTGATTATTATGTTAAAATAGTTAAGTTAGTTAATATCGATATTTTATTTTGAAAAATATCGATTTTTTTTTGTGAACGATATTGCATCCCTATACGAACACTGTCAGTCAGTTGTCTTGACTTGACCTTGACATTGACAGTAACATGACATATATGTCACTATCAATTTTGACAAAGTAGTAGTAGTTATAGTTTATTTAACCATTTCGGATAGGCAAAGGCAATTTGAGCCATACAACCTACTCTTATATTTCTTCATTTTGCATTATAAAGTCACAGTCCAGTCAAAGTCAAGTACAGCCCTAAGTCAAAGTCAGTCTTCCTTCAGAAAAGCGCCACCGCTTTTAAACGCAGTGAATCGCAACTTTGCAGTTTCTGACAAAACATCCAAAGAACTAATTTTGAAAATTTATACATCGAGGGGAGGCGACATGATTCCTTCCAGTTATAATAAGTCACAGTCCAGTCAAAGTCTTAGACCATATATCACGGGACTAGCCTTTGCGAACCACCGCATACAAAAATATTCTGCCAGTTTTCATACAAGTGAAGGGGGAAACACAAAGACATATAAAATTTCATTGCATTTAAAAATGTATTAATCGACAAACGCGTAATGGCTGTTGTGTGTTAATTTTTATTGTACAGTCAACTACAATGAAATGTACTAGTTTAATCATATAAAATGATGTACAGTGCTTTTTATAAAGCCAAAAGACCAAATGGTCATGTGCAATGGCAGAAAACAATGCTTAAGTAAGGCGCCAACCAATCCTCTAAAAAAACCAGACCTGCTTGACTTCTTTGTGACAAAGGGACTGGGAAAACACTACTTAAAAGCAGAACCTTGTCACGATGGCGACTCGGACCACGATCCAGTTCTACTGACCATTAGTACAACTGTAATCTGCTTTGAAAACTCTGAATGTTTGTATGGCAGGCACACAGAATGGAATGGCTTTAGAGACCAAATAAGTAAATGTTTAAAGCTAAACGTATCCCTGAAAACTCCAGATGAGATCGAAGAAGCTACATTTCACATTACAAACCTTATCCAGGTTGCTTGCTGGGAAAATACTCCGCCACAGGGGAGTATTCGGGTTGTCAAAAACCTGCCCTTCGAAATAAAACAAAAAGTTCGTGAAAAAAGAAGACTTCGCCGTATCTGGCATCAAACAAGGCACCCCTGCGATAAAACTGCGTTGAATAGAGCCGTTAAAGAACTAAAGGAGGTTATGAAAGATGCTCAGAACAGAACAATCCAGGATAAACTAGAAAAGCTTACTGCAACAGCATCTACTAACTACTCACTCTGGAAGACAACAAGGGCGCTGAAAGGTCCCCAAGACATGAAATATCCAATCAAGACTGATACTGGATGGACAAGGACTATAAAAGAAAAAGCTAACGTCTTCGCTAGACACTTGGCCGAAGTATTCAAACCAAACGAAGGATGCTGTGAAGAGGCCGAGAGGGAAGTAGAGAACACCCTAAAATCTATGTTCCAGTTATCCTTGCCACCAAAACCCGTTACAGCTAGGGAGGTAAAAAAGACCATCAGGGACCTTAAAAATAACAAATCGCCTGGATTTGACCTGATCAACAAAGAAATATTGGAAGAACTTCCACGAAAGGCCATAGTCTACCTGACTACCCTCTTCAATGGAATCCTAAGAGTTCAGTACTTTCCGCAGCAATGGAAAACTTCCACAATTATGATGGTACACAAAGCAGGCAAACCACCACAAGCTGCTAGCTCCTATAGACCTATCAGCCTCTTACCGGTCATGTCCAAGCTCTTTGAGAAGATTCTGCTGGCTAGGATAATCCCAATGCTCACAGAAAATAAAATCATCCCAAGACATCAGTTTGGCTTCAGACAATACCACTCTACCATTGAACAGGTTCATCGAGTGTGTGAAGTCATACGAAATTCCCTAGAGAAAAAGGAGTATTGCTCGGCCGCTTTCTTGGACATTCAACAAGCATTCGACAAGGTTTGGCACAAAGGTCTACTCTGTAAGCTTAAAAAAGTCTTTCCACACAGCTACTACCTTTTGATGGAGTCATACCTTTCCGACCGTATATTTCAGGTCAGAGTGGATGGGGAACTGTCAGAGTTTCACGACATCAAGGCAGGAGTCCCGCAGGGATCTGTGTTAGGTCCAGTCCTGTATACATTATACACATCAGACCTCCCTGAGGCACATGGCGTTACCACTGCTACATTTGCTGACGACACGGCTATACTAGCAAGCAATAAGGACCCTGGCCTGGCCTCCATCACGCTGCAAAGTAGCCTGGATAAAGTGAGTGGATGGCTCCAAAAATGGAGAATTAGGGCGAGTGCTACTAAATCTGTACATATTACCTTTACTTTGAGAAAGGGAAATTGTGCAGGGGTCAAACTCGGAAACAACGACCTCCCACAAAGTGAAAGCGTCAGATACCTTGGCATGCATCTTGATCGCAGGCTGACATGGAAGAAACACATCAAAACAAAAAGAGATGAACTCAACCTGCGGTACAGGAACATGTACTGGCTAATGGCACGGAACTCGGTCCTGTCCATGGACAACAAGCTGCTCATTTATAAAACCATCCTTAAGCCAATATGGACCTATGGACTTCAACTCTGGGGAAGTGCATGTAACTCTAACTTGACCATAATGCAGAGATTGCAGAACGGTATCCTCCGAAACATAGCCAACTCACCGTGGTTTGTCAGAAATGATGAAATACACGAGGCACTACAGGTCAACACAGTTAAGGAGGAAATAAGGCTACTAGCTCAAAAGTACAAAAACCGGCTCAGAAACCACCCTAATGAACTGGCTAGTCAGCTAACTAATATTAGCTACCACAAACGCCTCAAGCGATATGACATCCAGGACTTAGATTCCCGATGCTGAGAGGGGTGCTGCTGCTGTGCAGCACCCTTGGCTTGACACTTGACTCACAACAAATCCGCTTATAGTCAAAGACTGATCGCAGATTAAAATGGAACAAAAAAAAAAGTAAGGCGCATCCTGTGGTTAGATGATCTAAGGTCAAAGTCAAGTACAGCCCTAAGTCAAAGTCAGTTTTCCTTCAGAAAAGCGGTGGATAAATTTCTAAAAGTTTCTTTGGATGTTTTGTCAGAAACTGCAAAGTTGCGATTCACTGCGTTTTATCGCTTCCCAACACTAGTGCACGTTGTCGAACTTTTATGTTTAGGAATCCACCATTGATACACAGAAAACACTCGAAAATACACTAATTTTGAATATTTATACATCGAGGCGACATGATTCCTTCCAGTTCCCGCCAAAAGATCTCAACTTTGACAAAATAAAGTTTATTTTGATCATATATTTAGAATGTACCGAATAATTCTCCACGATTTTGATATTACTCTTTTTTTATTGTGCTATTTTAATTTATAAATCTACCTATTAACTTATATTTTAACATTAAACTAATTTAATGAATGTGAAAGGTTGCGAATATGCTTGAATATTTACACATATTAAAATAAATGTAGTATGTTTGTTACACAATCATGCTTTAAAGTAAACATAGGGTAATTTTATCCCTGTAATATATTCCCATGGGGTGCGGGAACGTATGCAGAAGACCACGCAGACGAAACCACAGGTAGTTAGCTATATACGTATTTAATTATCGTATTGGTTTACGAGATTGTCTAAAGATGGACTCGTAAAAGAAAGTGGTGACCCGGCGCCCACACGTTGAATCTATGGCATGCTAAGAATACGATCTCATGTATTGCACCTATATTACCTATGTATGTAAATACTACACTTATAATAATATGCCATTTTTAGTGTTCCGTAGCCAAAGGATAAAATCGAGACCCTTTTCATGAGACTTCGCTGTCCGTTTGTCTGTCTGTCTGGACGTCACGAGGCTGTATCTCAGGAACCGTGATAGCTAGAGAGCTGAAACTTTCACAGATGATGTATTTCTGTTGCCGCTACAACAGCAAATAATAATATTTAAGGGGGGCTCCGGGGGCTCCCATATGTACAACAAACGTGATTTTTTGTAGTTTTTTGGTACGGATCTCAGACTCTCACTTTGACCGGTTTTTCTGTTTCATATGTTCACGTATGATTAGTCAGTGGTTGCAGGCAGAGTGCTCGTTGCAAATAAAAAACAAATTCAACATGAAAAAAAAAACTAACAATTTTTTTTTTCGTTTTATCACGAAATATTAACGAGTAGGCATGATGAGTAGGCAGCAGAGTCATGTATGCAAGTTTTGTGCAAATGCAAATCTGCAGCTTGTATTTAAAGTGATATAATGTTTCCCGTCGCATCGCTTATATTCATTAGAGCTGACCCGCACAACTTCGTTTGCGTCACATGGGAGTGAGAAGAAGAGAAGTGTGGTATTAATATGTAAAGTGATATAATGTTTCCCGTCGTATTTACTTCCGCCCGTCCTTTTTTTTTGGCACGGAACTCATCGTGTGCGAGTCTAACTCGCACTTGGCCGGTTTTTTATCGTTCAGTTGACCGGCAACAACTGCGAACTGCGCAGACCACGTTTACTCCCGTCGCGTCACTCATATGTTCAAACTTTTTTATGGAGGGTTTTATTTATTTCAAACTTTAGCCCAGAGTAAAAGGCGGACTTAATGCCTAAGGCATTTTCTGCCAGTCAACCTGAGGGTTATTGTAAGTGAACCTTAAAAGATATGCAGTTGAGGACTATTTTTTATAACGTTTTAAGAGGAACAATTTTGTAATACACATTTTTTACGTAACTTTAACCATATAGGTACGCTGCGTACCTATATGGTTAAAGTTACGTAAAAATTGTGTGGATGGGATGGATGGACTGGATGGAATGGAATATCTCAAAAAAAAAAAGAAATTTTCCCCGTTCTCGAAACATTAGGTACATTTTCATGGCTGCTCCGCTCCTATTCATCTTAGCGTGATGTTATATTATTATCGCCATTAGCCATCCTCAATAAATGGACTATGAAACCTGTTCGTGCATGACGTGTCTAATTATAATACGTCGTTGACTGAATCTATTTACTGTAGGTACAGTAACCGGCAAACTTCTTGAGCAACGAGCTTGAATTTCGTGATCCCTTTTCTCTCTATACCACCAACTAAAAAGTTATTAGCTAACACAATAAAATGTCAATAATAAAAAAAATGCGTTTTTCAATGACACAATATTTTTGCACGTAAGTGTACATGCGCAAACTTTCTCCCACCACCTCACGCGATGCTCAAGTTGTTTGTCGGTACTGTACTGACTGCCATGTAATGTAACTGGGTATTTTTTTCATGTCTCGTTACGAAAACACCACTTTATTGCTTTGTACAGTCTCCGTCTCTCTTGTTTACTTCAGATACGACCTACCTACCTACATATTTCGTGCTTTGTTTGAAAGAATAATTATTAAGCAAAAGGAACACATACATATAGGCACTTTGCTTATCATAACAACCAAGGTCAAACAACAATAATATTCCATCTAAATATATTTACATTAAGTATCTACAGTTTCGAGTATTCATCCAGTGCAGTCGCATTTGGTTTCTTTAAAGGAAAGGTAGATAATTGTTGTCACAAGTCGATCAAAAATTTTGTTCAGGAGCTCGTTAATATAAATATATAAATATACGACCGTTGCTATAAAATATACTCTTAAAAAATCAACCTTCTTTCAGCGACAAAAGAAAAGTTTTGTGTAGTGTAAGTGGCTTTTTTTTTAAGCAAAGACATTCTATTCTGCCTAACCAATACTAGGTAAAGTAATTATGCGTTCTCTGACGGTGTGGTTGATGACACTGGCTTTCGCTGTTTCGCTGGTGACTGTCGATTGTTGTGCCTGGTGGGAGTCTGCCATCGTGTACCAGATATATCCACGTTCTTTTAAAGACTCCAATGGAGATGGCATCGGGGACTTGAACGGTAAGTCTTACGTTTTGTGACCTTATTTCGAACTCATAGCAATTGGATATCAATCAATCAAATCAGTATAACACAGTCCACTACGGGAGGCAGTCCTCTCTCAATCTATAGGGTTTAGTTTTGTTCAGATTGCCATCAAATGGTTTTAGAAACAAGGATTTTGAAGAAAGAGAGAAGTTGAAGGTCGCTCTTCTCCGAAAATATTCCGAAAGCTCCGACCTCCAAAGGATCAGAGTGGCAAGTGCGAGTTTCGGCGTGCGCCTATCGACATTCACGGACGAGCGCGTTATCGCCGATTTGAATGGAATTGAGACAAGTTCCCGCGTTTACAGCTAGGTGGCGGGGTCTCGATTCCATACGAATTGGCGCGCCGTGAATGTCGACATTCTCACGCAAAAACTCGCACTTGCCCCTCAGATTAGCCAGGTATAACGCTCATATGATGATATAATATATTATTGGTCTGACGGCCATTATTATAATATAATTCGCACTCAGACGAGACTAATACCTAGATTCTGTCCTAGATAGTTAGTTCTTTGCTTGATAAATAAAACAAGACTGTACATTTCAACTCACGTTGTGACCTCTAATGTCAGCATTGATAAATTACCGTTATTGTTATACAGAATCATATAAATATTACCATTTTCACACAATGCCTACATAATAACAATAATAAGTACCTAGGTAGGTACCTAATAAAAATAAAGGTTAAAATTATTTACTTGCTGTAACTTGTTTTACGTGTGGAAAACTGGAAACCCTCATGGATGCAATACCGGACTTCTGGCGGCTATAACTTCGATACTGTCTGTTTTTCTAAGGGCTAAGTATAACCGCACGGTGCCTTTTTTTTAACATGAGTAAACTTTTTCATGAATGCTATGGACTTCTACCGACTAAAAACCTCACGTAACGCCCAAAAGCCTACGGTTGGGAGCCCCGGGCAAGTCCTCGGAAGGATGTCCCAGGACTCCCAACAGATCTACGGCTACTACTGCGGCCTCGCCTAGGGGGAGTTCAGGTGCTATCCCGCGTCTTTGGGGGTCTTTCTCGTGTCATTCCGCTTCTTAGGGGGCGTGCGTGAATCCCTCACGGCACGCTGTCGTTTAGGGCCTGCTTCTGTAATGGCGGTAAGCAACCCCCTTACCGTCCTCAGGTCCCCGGTCATGGAGGCTGATAGTCTTGGGCGCCCCCACCAACGACTGTAGAACTCGGGTGGGAGAGTCCACTATCGCTCCCTCCCCTGCCGGACTCCTACCGGCTATAACTTCGATCAATAATACTATCTGTTGATCGAAGGGCTATAACCACATGGTTCCCTACCATCTGCTTATGGCCGAGAGTCCCGGGTAGCCGTCGGATGCATAACCTCGGGGCACCCGAGTCACCCGACAAACTTTGTCTACCATCGCAAAATATACCCACGGGGTTGGATTTTATCCCACTTCTTGAGGGGTTCGAGTGCTATTCTATACCGCATCTTTGGAGACGTCAGCTATTCTCGTAATCCCTCTTGCTTATTTATGTCAAGCAACGTACGAAAATGTCCACTTCTGAGATGGGCGATCGTACCTACATAATTTAAATTTAAGACGCGTTTCTGTGAACGAAACCAAACTGGGAATGACGTTCGGCACTAAACTGCAATAGACTGAATTGATTGATTGGTCCATAATTGGACAAGGCCTCTTCTTCCATAGGATGTTCGCCTTCTTGCTTTTTCTGTCTTCGTCCTGCAAAAGTTTTACATATTTTCTCCCTTTGTCTCGTGAAGTTCCTAGACATACTATATTATTATTAACTTCAGACACCACACAGATCATGATTTCGTTCAAGTCAAATTAGAACCAAGTTATTTTTTTTTTCACTATTAAAGAAAATTACCTAAATACTCGTAGTATCCACTGACTGTTCATTCACAGGCATAACAGAGAAACTTCAATATATCAAAGACACTGGTATTGATGCAATATGGTTATCACCGATATTCAAATCGCCGATGGTCGATTTTGGCTATGACATCGCAGATTATCGAGCAATTGCCGAAGAGTATGGCAGTATGGAAGACTTCGATGAGCTTATAAAAGCAGCCCAGAACTTAGGTAAGCTTTTTGTACAGTAGGCTTTACCTGAAAAAAAGCCCCCTCTACCTCTGTCTCTACCTCCTTATAATGTAATAGTCGCTACTTGTTGACTCAGCAATTTCTGCTATAAAAGATATCAAAGTAAAAAAAACTACGACCTATTCTTTTCCTACCTTTCATTAATATTGTCAAAGCTGTTTCGGAGGAGTTCGACCACAAACACGATGACACGACTTTAATATCATAGATTGATTCTATTTTTTCAATTTACCCAAAATGACGCCACCAGTTTGTGTTATATAATAATGAGGCAACAAAGGCGTTGGCAGAGCGTTCTAAGTTTCTATAGTTCGACAGACAACGCTGTTCGTAATTCTTATATGGTATATGGTATATGGTATATCCCGTTTTTTTTAACGTGAGGGAAAATCCATCATGGATGCTATGCCGGACTCCTACCAACTAAAAAACCTCACGTAACGCCCAACAGACTACGCTCGGGAGACACGGGTAAGCCCTCGGAAGGATGTCCCAGGACTCCCAACAGACCTACGGCTACCACTGCGGCCTCGAGGAGGGATGGAGGGGATGGTGCGGGTGCTATCCAGCGTCTTTGGGGAGTTTAGGGTGTGATCCCGATTCTACGGGGGTGTGAATCTCTCACGTCACGCTGCCGTCATGGACCTGCTTCTGTAAGGACGGTGAGCAGCCCTCTCATCGTCCTCAGGCACTCGGTCATGGAGGCCGATAGTTTTCGGGTGGGAGAGTTCTCTCCCGTTCCCGCCCCGCCGCCTCTTTCACGAGCATGACCTGCTCGCAGAAAGAGGCGGCGCAGTCCCACTTACTCCCGCTAGGGATCATGGCTCGCACCATGGTCTCGAGCGAGAGAGTGTCCAGTGTCTAGACCCCCGTATACCCTATACCAAATTTCAGTCCAGTAAGATCCATTCGGCCGTCAGAGCATAGAGCATAGTAGTCAGAGCGGAAAGAGTCACAGACGTCTATAGATAACAATTAGTATTACAACGTTTCGCCTTTTAATAGAAGAGATAAGTATGTAAATAATTATGTGCTTCATATACAGGTGTTCGAATCATCCTAGACTTCGTGCCGAACCACACGAGCAATGAAAGCGAATGGTTCACGAAGTCTGTGCAAAGGGACCCGGAATACTCAGACTATTACGTTTGGGCCGATGGCAAGCCAAGCCCAGACAATCCAGATAAATTGGCACCACCAAGCAATTGGGTATACGACCGTTTTATACTTTTCTTTATTATTCTCTATTTGATTTATCCTATTTTGGATATTTGCCGCTTTTTTATCGCATCGGCTGGCTACCAGGACCCTACTGGCATGTATCCTTTAAAAAAAACTGGCCAGATTCGCGCACGGAGGGTTGCGTACCAAAAACCGGCAAAAAATTAAGTTGGTTGTATGAAAGCCCCCTATTTTTTTTCCTTTTTTTAGTATTAGTTGTTACAGCGGCAACAGAAATAGGTACATCATCTTCGAAAATTTCAGCTCTCTAGCTATCACGGTTCCTGAAATACAGACTTGTGACGGACAGACAGACAGACGGACTGTGAAGACTTTGGGTACGTAACTCTAAAAATAAATGTTTCCTTTTCGTAGAATGAGCTAACTCAAGGATTTATTAGGGTTCACCCAGGCCCATAGATTTTTCCAGCTCCCTGGGACATCCTTCCGAGGGCTTAGGTACCCGGGACTCCCGGCCATAGACAGTTGTAAGGCATCGTGTGGTTTTAGTCGGTAGGAGTCCGGCATAGCATCCATGTAGAATTTCCACACGGTAAAAAAAACCCTTTTTTCTTAGTAAGAGATAGAATCATACCTTTCATCGACAAATGCATCTATAGACTTATAACACCGTCATAATTCTTTCTATGGACCAATGTAGAAGTTGGAACTTTTCAGGTGAGCGTGTTCCGCAAAAGTGCGTGGGAGTTCAACGAAGATCGTCAGCAGTACTTCCTGCATCAGTTTGCGATTGCACAGCCTGACCTCAACTACCGCAACCCGAAAGTGCATGAAGAGATGAAGGTATTCTAGAACCTTTATATCTGGGTGCAACTGTATGCTTTTATTTTAGTTTTTAAGGGCGCCTTCAAATTAGAGACATGAAGAAGCGCTGCAGTGGTGCCACAGTGGTGCGCTAGACGCGCCACCACTCGTTTTTATACAATACTAGCTGACCCGCGCAACTTCGTTCGCGTGATAAGTAAAGAACCGCTTGACCGATTTTGTGCAAACTTCACATAAACCATCTACTAAATAGTCCGATCAAAGCCTAAACATTTGGTTTGGATAGGTGAGCCCGTTCTTGAGTTATAAAATTACAACGAAAAGTGGCATTGATTTTTATATACAGGGTGTGGCGTAAATAGTGGTCCAACCGTCAGGGTGTGATAGAACAGGTGCCCCACTATAACATACTACAATATCATCCAAATTTACCCAAGGGTCTCAGAAAAAAATAACTTTTTTTGAAAAATCGTCCCTTTTTTGTAAAGTTGCCTGTAGATTATAGGAAAACAGCTATTTCTGATTTCTGTTTTTTCTCTCTTAAAGCTAAATACATAAGCTATCAAAAAATAATATTGTTAATAAAATTCCACAACAAACGTTTGAAATAAATATAAGTTCATCTCAATTTTCTCTCTAATTTTCAGGTATCATGAAAATTGTTCAACGTTTTTTATAAAAAATATGTACTACACTGATGCTATCCAAACGTTTAAAAATATGCTTATGTAATATTGATTTCAAAATGATACCATGAAAGGATTTCGCATAAACAGAAACTAGTAATTTTTACTGTTAAAGTTCAAAACGGGTTAAGAAAAATGACCAAAATCAACTTACATACATCACACTTATAACGTTTTTTTCATAGTAATAGTTCATAGTCGACATTATTATTATTTATTTAAAATCTTATAACCTAGATAGCGCCCGCGGCTCCACCCGCGTGGGATTTTGTAACTGTTCTCGCTTTTATGATCCCACCGGATGTGGGAATAGTAACAAAATTCATCGCGGGTGAAACCGCAGGCAACATCAAGGTCGCGGTTGAACGCCCGAAACGTCGGTGAATGTAAGTAAATAGTATTTCGCGTGAAGTGTTAAAAACTGCGATAGTTTAAAAAAATCATAACCGTGATGGCTAGGAATGGCGCTAGGAATTTGTCATGGAATGGGAACAGAATTTCAGATAGAAAATAAATAAAAGCGAGAATAGTTACAAAATCCCACGCGGGTGGAGCCGCGGGCGCTATCTAGGTTATAAGATTTTAAATAAATAATAATAATGTCGACTATGAACTATTACTATGAAAAAAACATTATAAGTGTGATGTATGTAAGTTGATTTTGGTAATTTTTCTTAACCCGTTTTGAACTTTAACAGTAAAAATTACTAGTTTCTGTTTACGCGAAATCCTTACATGGTATCATTTTGAAATCAGTATTACATAAGCATATTTTTAAACGTTTGGGTAGCATCAGTGTAGTACATATTTTTTATAAAAAACGTTGAACAATTTTCATGATACCTGAAAATTAGAGAGAAAATTGAGATGAACTTATATTTATTTCAAACGTTTGTTGTGGAATTCTATTAACAATATTATTTTTTGATAGCTTATGTATTTAGCTTTAAGAGAGAAAAAACAGAAATCAGAAATAGCGGTTTTCCTATAATCTACAGGCAACTTTACAAAAAAGGGACGATTTTTCAAAAAAAGTTATTTTTTTCTGAGACCCTTGGGTACATTTGGATGATATTGTAGTATGTTATAGTGGGGCACCTGGTCTATCACACCCTGACGGTTGGACCACTATTTACGCCACACCCTGTATATAGATAGATTTAGAAGCGCCGTTGCAGCGCCACTGACGTGCCACACGACGTACCAAACGCGCTTCTAAAAATTGTATGAAATGCCCCTAATTTGAAGGCGCCCTAAATGTTGCTCGCTAAGCGCTCGTACCATAGCTTAGGTACTCAAACGATCACTGCATCAAGAATCTTATGCTACAGCCTAAGATGAGTAGGTAACCACTTCGTATCATTTCCATTTACTTATCAACGTTTCCGTGCTTCGAAAGGCACGTTGGTTAAATATGACAGCCATCAAACCAAGTTGAAGGCTTATGTGCAATAGAACATTTCAAAAACAATGGGCTGCCCTTGTTCATTTCAATATGGCAATATGCTCACCACTCTATTAAGTGGGACATATAATATATTAATGGTGAGATGTGGGAATATGGTATGCCTTTATCTACCCCTTCGGGGGAAACGGTGTGACTAAAATGTAAGTCTCAAATTTCATACAATTATTTCAGGATGTTCTGCGGTTCTGGTTGGATAAAGGCGTATCTGGGTTTAGAATGGACGCAGTCAATCACATGTATGAGGCTGATCCCGCTGAATACTGTGGATCTTACCCGGATGAACCACTATCTGGTAAGCTCAACTCCTTCTTATGCGTCTAGCTAGACCATCTAGTTGAATCTTTCCTTGAACATTGCTGAGTTCGATGTTTCGAGTCGATCTTGGTTCCAGCTTTAGGTGGATCGTTGTATCAGCTTTTATTCTCACAGGAGTGCTAAGTGCCCTTACAGTAAACAGTCAATATTTCCTTGTTCTAAACAGGATTTACAATAATAGATAAGATTTTTAATGCTTGGAGCTGTGTTGTTCTTATCTACATAGTAAAGTTTGAAGGTCTGCAGGCAAAACTTCTTGCCATGATAGCTCATTCCAATCTTAAATTGATAGTCAGTAGATTAAATTAATCACTAATTTCTGTACTTAGGTGCGGCTGGTTTAACTCCTGATGATTATGATTATCTGATCCATATTTACACCAAAGACGTGGACGGAGTATACAATGTAATTTACGATTGGAGAGCAGTCCTTGACGAGTATAAACACCAAGAATCGAAACTAATGATGTCTGAAGCGTATACGGATCTAAATCATATAATGCAGTACTATGGCAATGGTCGTCGCGATGGTTCTGTACCTTTCAATTTTGAGTATCTTGAAGGGTTATCAAAGAAGTCGAACGCAAGGGATATTAAGTTGATAATTGATAAATGGATGACGTACATGCCTTATGGGAAGACTGCTAACTGGGTTGTAAGTATCCATCCATTGAAGACAGGAAACAGAGCTGTTTTGCACATTTATTTTTAAATATTAAAGTATCTCGTCAAAATGTCATGTCGCCAACTTGTTGGAAAGCTATGGCGAGATCTGAGCTATTAACACACTCACTGTCTACATTTCTTAAGGCTATTGACAGTGATCCTCAAGTGGCCAGCCCGCAGTGGCGTAACTACACTACACCATCTGGGGCCCGTGACAAATTTGTTGGATAGTCCCCTTAGTGAAAATGAAAGTTTTGTGTTATCCCTCCCCCCCCCCCCCCCCGTAGCATAAGCCAGCAATCATAACCATAATCCACGTCAAACTTTAACTTATGGGGGCCTGTTGAACTAGGTAACCCCGCTTTTTGGGGCATGTGGTGTGCGTGCATGAAACTCTCACTTGATAGGTCCATGCTCCACAAAGCCCTAATGCAGGGCACTGTACTCATCGCGCGTCATCTCGAAGTGGTGATGATTTTTTTTTTTTTATACCACTAAGGTGGCAGACAAGCATACAGCCCACCAGAAGGACCGGTGGTCACCGCAGCCTATGAACGTTTGCAACACCAGAGGCACAGATTAAATAATAGTTACTACGTAACAGATACATCACTCCCATACTTAACCTCAAAAATATTAGCTATAACATATCGCTACAGTGGAAAAAATGCTCTACTACGTATTCCGAGAGTCGAGATTCGTGCGCACACCGTATGATTGCGTCATCGAGTGACAACTATTGACAACATTAGGGTTGTAAGCACGTAACAAAAATACATATAACTACAAAAAACAATAAACACAGTGTCTGAAAAAAAACTTAATAATATTTTATAACTTCTTCTTTACATAAGAATTATATTATAACTAGCTGATGCTCGCAGCTTAGCCCGCGTAAAAGTTTGTTCCTTTTCCCGCTTCCAATGGGAACTTTTTCCCTGGATAAAAAGTAACCTATGTGTTATTCCAGACTACAATCTATCCCTGTATCAAATATCAGCCAGATCCGTTGAGCCGTTAGAGCGTGAAAGAGTAACAAACATTCACAGATCTACACATCCGCACTCAAACACTTTCGCAATTAATTTTAGAATATTAGTAAGAAGTAAGATGAAAAAAAAAGCAAGACTAAATAAAGCGAAATATTATTTTACTCGGGAAATGTACATTGGTTGTGCGCACTTCGCTCGGTCTGGCGTGTGGCAGCCCTCTGCCGGTCGGCCACGTTAGTTCTGCGTCATAATACTTAGGAGTAGGTGCTTATAAAACGAATTGTAGAGAGTGACGGAGGCCTGCCAGAGGTGCCACACTCGCGCTGCCGACCCTGTGAATATATGTAAAAGTGTTCACCAGGTAAAACTGGCGTGCTACAACCCTGGCCTAACCTGTCAGGGTTGTAGCCAAACGAAACCCTAGCAACGGATCTTACGGTGTGGTAGCTCAAGAGGATTTCCACATCAAAAAAAGCCTTGAATTGACATTCAAGGCTTTATAATATTTCATAACCTACATTGACACATGTCAATGTAGGTTATGAAATATTTTCGAATTCTTTAATTTCTTTTTGGTTTTTATGGTGCCCACCTAATAAAGTTTCGATTTTTCTTTTGGGGGCACTGTGTAACCCTGCCTGCCCCCGCAAAAAAATGCCCAGGTTTTAGGAATTATTCCTTTGGTCAATTTATTCTAAAAATAAGGGCAAGTCTACCATAATTATATTCCTACAGCGCTCAACGTGGGTATATATTATGATCAGAACACCATTATGGATGAAGTGTAAGAAGTCTCCATCGATTCCTCTAGTGGAAAAAAATCAAACTCTCGTTTCCTTTCTTAGGAATGTACGTTGCACTTCATGCCTGAAGCACAATAATATTAAGCCTTAAGTGTACTCGCAGACAACCGCAGATGCGCTCTCCGACAAAACTCTATCCGCGAAGCAGAGCTGTCATCACGCAAAGTAATCACAAAGACTGCCCCAGCCTGCTCGCAAATTGTGCCATAATCCAGCTCAGCGTTCAGAAACAGCAAATGTGCGTCATGAATATTTGCCCTCACGGGTAGGTAACAATAGTCGCACACGCTATCCTGTCTTATGGCGCCATGATTCATGTAGAGCCAAATGATGGAAAATTAAGGGTTCTGCATGCAGCGCAATCGGCGCCAGCAAACATCGACCTTGACAAATACACAGACCACGGCATCATCTCAAAATTGCTCCTCGATTTTATATTAGTCGGGGTAACACAGGTTCGATGTATCGTCAGTGCGTCGCATTTATGATTTCGTCAGGAACATCAGAGCTGGCCGTGATGTCTTTAGGTAGTGGAAGACGTCGTCTAGGTTTACATGGAGTCCACGTTGTTTGTGAACGCCGCCTGAAATTGCGATTTTGCGGGGTCTTGTGCGGTCGTTGTAACAAAGATCATCCTTTTTTTTGGCGTACTGCCATGGTGTTTAAAAAAGGGATGCGTTAGGATGGGCCACTGCGCTGCGGCGAATGTCAGTGTGACTAGACGCAAGAGCTAGTTTCTTTTGTGTCCGTATAATTAAATGAAAGCTGATCCACAATACTTAGATTTGTGTCCCGTGGCTTATTCAACTAACGGAAAGGCCCCCGTACCGCATTGGGTATGATCGCCAGAACTCCGCACCGTTCACAGTACTGGTGCAGGTCTCCCTGGTTGACGGGTCGACCCAGGTCGCAAACACGATACTCTAATTGGCGTCTACTAGTCCCCACTTGCTGCGGCGATCATCGCACCGGGCCCGGCTCTGTAGCTGTTACTTACTACTAGTGTTGGGTTACTTAGAGGGCTTTTCACAGCTACACAGGCTCAACATCAACTACGTGGGTACCTTAACGCGTCGTCCGTTAATACAGGTGCGACGTTTGCAGTTGAACCTCTAAATATTGGTGGGCCCGGGTCCTAATATTCAAACAGTATTCATTTTGTTTTTCAACTTGCTTTCGGGCCGGGGGGGGGGGGCTTTAGGTCGGATGCCCGTGGCATTTTGCCACCCTGTAGTTACGCCACTGCCAGCCCGCCCTATGGTGTCCCTCTTCACACTACTACTTAAAGTACCTACCAGGGGTTGTCAATCGCTCAGTTCTGGCAAAGTTTTAAGATTGGTAACTCTACCCGGCGCGCGTTGCTTGAGAACATGCTGTAGAACATAGGTATTGCGTTATCTTCATTTTAGCCCCTCTCTATAAAATAGTGCAGAGGGGCTTATGTCGAGCCTTTGTCTGTAGTCTGTGACTCTGTCGCATTAAACTACGTCACTAGGTCACGTGGATCATCTGTTCAAAGTTTGAAATAAAACAAAAATGACAACGTCAATCGGATTAAACTTTCACAATAAACGTGTTAGAGAGGGGCAGTCGGGTCACGGGTGAGAACGATCTCACGGGCCGGCTTCTAGTTGTATTTTGAACGTTGCATGAAACTGTGCCGACCTGCATTTTGCGTATTGAACTTTTTGCGCTTTGATCCCTTATATTTTGTAGTTTCTGGATGTAGGAATTTATAGCCAAACTTAAACATTACAGAACGGGAACCACGATAAAAGCCGATTGGCTACAAGACACGGAGTGGACAGAGTGGACGCGATGAACATGTTAGCTCTCATACTGCCCGGAGTTACAATCACGTACCAAGTAAGTATAGCTTGGCAAAAAAGTCTATAAACGGAACTAATATTTTGCAGATTTTTATGAATAGCTAGCATACCTACTAATTGCTTTTCAAAAATAATCTTAATATTTTGCAGGCTGGCTACATTGTCAAAAAGCTGCCAATAACGTCACATATGTCTGTCAGTCAATGACGTTATACAATTTGATTGGTGGGTTTTATTGAAGGTTGTTGACAACTGGATACTGATTGGTGATTCCTTTTAACGGGTTGCCATATGAACAGCACAGTGACTCCTCCATTATTTTCACGACTTTTTTGCCAACCTGTAAAAGAAGTGATTTTTTGCAATCTGTGTGAACGGTCCGGCTCATTCTCAACCTTAAAAGACTTTGAGAGTCACCTTCGTGAAGGGAACATACGAGTACCTACATTTAAAATGTAGATTCTCAGGGTCGCTCCGAGACCCAGAACAATTGGTATTTTTTTTCTCACTGTGTAATAAATTTGTTGCACAATTAGAACAAAATTACCAGTAGTTTTGACCACAGAACTATTCAACAGAAATGGATATACAGGTTGTGCTAGAGACGGTGGCAGAGCTGCCCGCCATCCTTGCAAAGAAGACCAAGACGATTATTTGACACACGCCTACCAAAGGATTGTCTGCGAAACTCGGGGATTATCTTTCCGAAGACTTTCCCGGGGCGCCGTTGTTTCAACATTTATCGTGATATTGCCATAAATGCTAAGATTTACCAAGAGCATAGATTTGGCTGATAATTTTAAAACTATTTCCCCAGGGAGAAGAGTTAGGAATGACAGACGGACAAGTATCCTGGAAACAAACGAAAGATCCTCTGGCTTGCAACACCGGTGACCCGATCAACTACTGGAAGAAGAGTCGCGACCCCGCCCGTACTCCCTTCCATTGGGATGGAAGCGCCAATGCTGGTTTCTCTACAGCTGGTTCTACTTGGTTACCGGTTGCTGATAACTACCGTGCTGTAAATGTGGCAGTTGAGATGGAAGCTGATAAGAGTCATTACAAGGTATATTTATAACTACCCGTTCCCCGCGGTTTCGTCCACGTAGAAATCGTTATCGCGTAAAATCATTACCCTCATTTTGCATAGTCGCTTAAAAAGTAGCCTAGGTTGGTTTCAGGGACTGAAAGTATGGATCTCTATACGAAATTTCGTCTAAATCACTTCAGCGGTTTAGGCGTGAAAGCGTAACAGACCGTCAGACAGAGTTACTTTCGCATTTATAATAGATATTAGTAGGGATGTCTTTTGGGTGAAACGCTCTCGTAGCCTCGCTGACTTGGTCTTCCGTAACGGTCTGGAGATAAGTCCGGTTTAAGAACATTATAGCATTTTCATTAACGTTTCCGTGCTTTTAAAGGCACTTGTTCTCCAAGTTGAAGGCCTCCCATATGGCCTTTACCTTGATCTAAAAGTCGTAAACAGCGAGTAGCCATCACAAAGGTACCTTGAACCTACTTACTTAAAAACAAACGATTGAATGTGGTTGTATTATATAGTATCTAGTTATGCCGCGACTGCAGAAAAGGTACTTGGTGAATGTGTAACGTCATGTGAATAAACCTACTCGTATTATTAGTTTTGGAGCGGATTACGGAATGATTGCAGAATTAATTATGTACAGGCCGTTGATAGGAATAGACTTGACAAACTAAACTACGCAAGGGACTATGCCTCCCTCTGAACTGTCTTTACCCCTCTGAAGGTATAGATATTTCTAATTCTCTTCAACATTAGTTACATTGTTACTCTTTCGAAACAGTTCTACAAAGACATGGTAGCCGTGAAGCGACTGCCGGCTGTTCGAGCAGGCGACTTGCAGACTCAAGCTCTCTCTGACTCCATCTTGGTTGTGATGAGGTGACACATAATTATTCATATTAGGTACTTACACCAATTATACGTTGCGTGGCTGCAGTAGGCCACCAATGAACCCTCGAAAGGAATTCCCGGGTATTGACCATCCTTAGTCAAAATCTTGGCTCATAGAAGACGAAGATACTTTTGGAAATTTTAGCAAGTTTGGGGTTGATTCAATTTAATTCAACTCTTTATTGAATATCCTCTCCTTGGATTATGAGCTTATACCTACCTCGCCTTCTCCCAGCAGCATACATAATACATATAATTTCTCCATGTTCTGCAGTGACTAGTGAGACTACTAGTCAATCTGTTTCAGATTACTACCAGGAGAGCACGTAGTCGCAGGAGTTATAAACCTGTCGAATGAAACTCAGACCATAGATCTAAGCTTGTTGCACCTACTGCCAAACGAACTACAAGTTGTCGCGGCCGGTGTCGATTGTCCACAGGAGAAAGGGTAATGATATTTTTAAACTGTAGCTTTTTTAACACTCGTAGGTACCTAATTATACTATATACATATAGGTACCTAGTCGGCTTCCCTAACGCGAATACAACTATGTACTAACTTGCACTGATGTTTCGAACTCTCTCAGTTCAGCCGCGACCACGGACATCGTAATGCGTTCGATGCGTCTCGTTGCAAGTAGGTTATTTATTCACTATGGGTACAAGTAAGTTCAGCAAACAGCGCGGAGTTTTATATTCGCTGGTCGATCATGTTCAATGAGCTCGTTACGACCAAGCTACGTTGAAGGATCGAGGCTTGAAGTTGTCCAAGAATTACCTACATAAAGACACGTTATCACGCTTGGTAACGAAAGACCTGGAAAAGAAAATCGTCTGGAGGAACCGGTTGGGCAGCGTTCAGCAAACTGCGTCGGGTTTTGTATTCACCTACATTATCAAACTGAATTTCGACAAATCCTTCTATGACAAGATTTTACTTCGACAACATGAAACTCCGATTCGACTTAATTTCAACAAAATTTTAGATCGAAACAACTTAAGCTCGACACTACTCTACTCCGACAAAGGAAGAAACGCTTTGTCGGAGTACAGTAGTGTCGACATTAGGTTGTTTTGATCTAAAATATTGTCGAAATTGAGTCGTATCGGAATTTCATGTTGTCGAAGTAAAATCTTGTCGTAGAAGGATTTGTCGAAATTCAGTTTGGGAGTCCTCTAAATCATACCATGCAAAGTAGAGGGACAAGTGTAGAGAAACGAGATTCGGGATTCGATACAAGGATGTAAGGTGCAACCAGGTCTGACTTTCAGACAACGATGATGGCTATAACTAACCGGCCCCATACACGTACAATAATATTGATCAATATAGCAATAAATTGACCGTGTATGGGTAATATTGATGTTTGAACAGACTATATTATTCCGACGGAAATAAATATTGAAGCAATATTATTGAGTCAATAATATTGTACGTGTATGGGGCCAGTTGGATTAACAGTTTGACTTTTTATTGTTTCAGAACACATGTGGAGAAGAATAGCATAGCCTTATCGGGGCATTGCGCAATGGCACTCGAATCTCTGGCGAATTGTTGTTAACGCCTACATAAAACCAATAAAACGTCAATAATACATTTATAAGTTACACAACATTCGTAAAATGTAGCAATCTAAATAATCTAAGGATAACGCTCATGTATTCCGTCGCCTGTACTGTTTTTAAAAAGTTTATGTGTATATATTTATTCTAAAGTCGTTCCTTGTTTCATTTCAATACATTTTATATTAAGGTACGATTATGTAGTACTACTATCACATTAAATATTACTTTTATACGATTACAGACTTGTGTGTAATCCACAGACGTACAATAAGTAGCAGACGAAACATTAATTATGTTTGTGTGTGTTGGTCTTTCCATTCCGCTCGCTCTAAGGGGTTAGTGAATGCTGCTATCTCGTTTCTACACGTATAGCAACACTATACATGACATGTTAAAAAAAATGACGTGCGCCTGGTTTTTGAAAGGTCTAAGCTGCCGATGCTGCAGTTTGACGTATTAGATACCTCTCATTAATGTAGGGGACAAACTCAGGCACTTCTTTTCAAGATTAAATTTAATGCTAACATAAAAATAAGACTGTGATTCAACATTTAATTAGCTCAGAATTGCATTTTAATATAATGCCTGTAATCTTCGATGATATTGAGTATACAAAATATAAAAATGAAGCCCGATTTCCGTGGTCACGGCATCACGCGTGAAATGCTGGACCGATTTCGCTAATTCTTTTTTGTTGTGTTAGTTTCTGTCAGGAGAAGGTTTTAAAAAAATTGGTGCTAAACTATTAGCAGAAATGGTTTTTATTGCGATTTTGAATCGGATCATAGAACTGGAAACTCCGATACGAATCACATGATAATTTTGAAATCCAATATGGCCGCCACGCCGATATCACAAAATTTCATGATGGGTATCGTTTAAGGGGTTTTTTGGTATGCCGAGTACGAATCACATGATAATTTTGCAATCCAATATGGTCGCCGCGCGCAAACTCACAAAATTTCATGATGGGTATATCGTCTAAGGGGTTTTTTGGTATGCTGAGTACGAATCACATGATAATTTTGCAATCAAATATGGCTGCCGCGCCGAAATCACAAAATTTCATGATGGGTATTGTTTAAGGGGGATTTTGGTACGCTGAGTACGAATCTCATGATAGTTTTGCAATACATTATGGCCGCCGCGCCGAAATCACAAAATTTCATGATAGGTATCGGTTAAGGGTTTTTTTGGTATGCTGAGTACGAATCACATGATAATTTTGCAATCCAATATGGCCGCCGCGCCGAAATCACAAAATTTCATGATGGGTATCGTTTAAGGGGTTTTTTGGTATGCTGAGTACGAATCACATGATAATTCTGCAATCCAATATGGCCGCAGCGCCGTAATCACAAAATATCATGATGGGTATCGTTTTAGGGGGATTTTGGTACGCTGAGTACGAATCTCATGAAAATTTTGCAATCCAATATGGCCGCCGCGCCACCGTTGTTAAATTTCATGTTAGATATTGTTTATGAGGTTTTTCGGTATGCTGAGTAAGAATTTCAAGTTAATTTTGCAATAACACCGCGCCACTGTTGCGAGATTTCTGTCAGTATGCTGAGATACCAAAAAACCCCTTTCACGATATCCAAAATGAAATTTTACAACGGTGGTTCGGCGGCCATCTTGAATTGCAAAATTTACCTAAAATTCGTATTGAGATACCAAAAAACCCCTTTCACGATATCCAAAATGAAATTTTACAACGGTGGTTCGGCGGCCATCTTGGATTGCAAAATTGACCTAAAATTCGTATTCAGCATACCAAAAAACCCCTTCTACGATATGCAACATGAAATTTTGCAACGCTGGCGCGACAGCCATCTTGGATTGCTAAATTAACCCAAAGTTCGTACTCGGCGTACCAAAAAACCCCTTATACGATATCCATCATGAAATTTTGTGATTTCAGCGTGGCGGCCATATTGGATTTCAAAACTATCATGTGATTCGTACTCAGCATACAAAAAAACCCCTTAGACGATACCCATCACGAAAATTTGTGATTTCGGCGCGGCGGCCATATTGGATTGCAAAATTATCATGAGATTCGTACTCAGCATACCAAAAAACCCCTTAGACGATACCCATCATGAAATTTTGTGATTTCGGCGCGGCGGCCACATTGGATTGCAAAATTATCATGTGATTCGTACTCAGCGTAACAAAATCCTCCTTAAACGATACCCATCACGAAATTTTGTGAATTCGGCGCGGCGGCCATATTGGATTGCAAAATTAACCTAAAATTCGTACTCAGCATACCAAAAAACCCCTTAAATGATATGCAACATGAAATTTTACAACGGTGGCGCGGTGGCCATATTGGATTGCAAAATTAACCTGAAATCCGTACTCAGCATACCAAAAAACCCCATAAACGATATCCAACATGAAATTTTACAATGGTGGCGCGGCGGCCAAAAAACCCCTTATATGATATGCAACATGAAATTTTACAACGGTGGCGCGTTGGCCATATTGGATTGCAAAATTAACCTGAAATTCGTACTCAGCATACCAAAAAACCCCATAAACGATATCCAACATGAAATTTTACAATGGTGGCGCGGCGGCCATATTGGATTGCAAAATTAACCTGAAATTCGTACTCGTACTACTATTTTTTTCCCAAAAGCGTTAGACATCTTAGATCGATGTCCACCTATTTATAATCCGGACCAGTGTGCGGCCGGCCAGCCGCAACAAAAAAAGCGCATTGATGTTACGAGTTGGATCAAAACGTTACACATTGTATCATTACAAGGCGCGCATTGCAATGCTCGGATCACCTGCCTCACTGCTGTAACCTCGTCTTGTATCATTACAAGGTGCGCATTGCAATGCTCGGTTCACCTCCCACACTGGCTGTAATTCTCGACTCGTAACATTACATTACGTGCGAATGCTCCCGGTGAGGGAGCATTCGCCTGTAATGTAACAAATTAGATTCGACTTTGAGCATTACGTTACGGCCTGCCTCCCTGACCGACGAGCGTTCGCATGTAATGTAACATTTATAGATTCGACTCGAGCATTACGTTACGATGCTACCTCCCTGACTGACTCGAGCATTCGCGTGTAATGTAACATTTATAGATTCGACTCGAGCATTACGTTACGCTTACGATGCTACCTCCCTGACCGACACGAGCATTCGCGTGTAATGTAACATTTATTATAGACTAGCTGATGCCCGCAGCTTCGCCTGCGTGAAATTTTGTTATCTTTTCCGCGTCTCATGGGAACTTATTCCCGGGATAAAACTTGTATCATTTCAGACTATAATCTATCTCTGTAGGTACATGATAATTTTGCAATCCAATATGGCCGCCGTGCCGAAATCACAAAATTTCATGATGGGTATCGTTTAAGGGGGTTTTTTGTATGCTGAGTACGAATTTCGGGTTAATTTAGAGATCCAATATGGCCGCCGCGCCGAAATCACAAAATTTCATGATGGGTATCGTTTAAGGGGTTTTTTGGTATGCTGAGTACGAATTTCGGGTTCATTTAGAGATCCAATATGGCCGCCGCGCCGAAATCACAAAATTTCATGATGGGTATCGTTTAAGGGGTTTTTTAGTATGCTGAGTACGAATTTCGGGTTAATTTAGAGATCCAATATGGCCGCCGCGCCGAAATCACAAAATTTCATGATGGGTATCGTTTAAGGGGTTTTTTGGTATGCTGAGTACGAATTTCGGGTTAATTTAGAGATCCAATATGGCCGCCGCGCCGAAATCACAAAATTTCATGATGGGTATCGTTTAAGGGGTTTTTGGGTATGCTGAGTACGAATTTCGGGTTAATTTAGAGATCCAATATGGCCGCCGCGCCGAAATCACAAAATTTCATGATGGGTATCGTTTAAGGGGTTTTTTGGTATGCTGAGTACGAATTTCGGGTTAATTTAGAGATCCAATATGGCCGCCGCGCCGAAATCACAAAATTTCATGATGTGTATCGTTTAAGGGGGTTTTTGGTATGCTGAGTACGAATTTCGGGTTAATTTAGAGATCCAATATGGCCGCCGCGCCGATATGACAAATTTTCATGATGGGTATCGTTTAAGGGGTTTTTTGGTATGCTGACTACGAATTTTATGTAAATTTTTGCAATCCAATATGGCCGCCGCGCCATTATCACAAAATTTCATGATGGGTATCGTTTAAGGGGTTTTTTGGTATGCTGAGTACGAATTTCAAGATGATTTTGCAAAATTAACCCTAAATTCGAAATCAGCATATCAAAATTCCATTTATACGATATGCTACATGAAATTTTACAACGGTGGCGAGGCAGCCATATTGGATTGCAAAATTTACCTGAAATTCGTATTTGGCATACCAAAAAACCCCATAAACGATATACAACATGAAATTTCACAACAGTGGCACGGCGGCCATTTTGAATGGCAAACGTTAACCTGAAATTCGTACTCAGCATACCAAAAAACCCCTCATACGATATACAGCATGAAATTTTACAACGGTGTAAGGCGGCCATCTTGGATTGCAAAATTGACCTAAGATTCGTACTCAGCATACCAAAAATCCCCTTAAACGATACCCATCATGAAATTTTGTGATAACGGCGCGGCGGCCATATTGGATCTCTAAATTGACCCGAAATTCGTACTCAGCATACCAAAAAACCCCTTATACGGTATCCAACATGAAATTTTACAACAGTGGCGCGGCGGCCATCTTGGATTGCAAAATTGACCTTAAATTCGTACTCAGCCTACCAAAAAACCCCTTAAACGATACCCATCGTGAAATTTTGTAATAACGGCGCGGCGGCCATATTGGATCTCTTAATTAACCCGAAATTCGTACTCAGCATACCAAAAAACCCCTTAAACGATACCCATCATGAAATTTTGTGATTTCGGCGCGGCGGCCATATTGGATTGCAAAATTATCATGTAAAACAGCTGGGTGTGGGGCTCCCGGTCCCGGAACGGGGCCGTCCTACCCATTAAACCTGGTGGTATTCCTCCTCCCTATAGCCGGGAATCCGGAAAGCCGGGAAAATTCTTGGGCTTTCGGCCGAAAGCCAAAGAATTTCCAAAGATTATTCCCGTCGAGAACCGTTCGGCGGCTCTCCTCGGGGGAGCAAGATGGGAGGTTCCCCCGGAGCTCGCTAAGGACCTGAAAAAATAAAAACCCAATTCCTCATCGCAATGATTTTTTTCTTTGTAGGGTTTGTTGCAATAACATTCGGTATTTTTTTTTTACGAAGCGTGTTGCAGGTAGGGCTTCCAATACGTAATTACGGAACTACGCAATTACGTAACTACGGACAGTTTTAAGAGCTTTTATAAATACGTAATTTAAGATTAAAACTCCGTAACTACGTAATTAGTGATATAAATAATAAATTTATACAATTATTTAATTTATATGCAATGCAGAATACTTATCATAATGGCAACACCAAATCTGTACTGTTGGGTATTTCCCCTAAGCTTACATTTATAACAGTTAGGAGTACCGACGTAACTTTATAAGAGTAAGAACATTTAATTTCGAATCGTAACTTGTAAAGAACAGAGCCAGAGGGAATAACGCCTACTAGTGTTGAAGCTGAGCGAGCTTTTTCTTCAGCCGGCTATTTCTGCAATAAACTGAGAAGTTCCCTAAATGATAAAACATTACATTCTTTGTTATTTATGAGATCACATTATCAGGAACAGAGGTGCAACAAATAAAGAAAGGTGACTTTATTTCACTTTTTATTGATTTTATTGTTTGTTTTGCAACACTTGATTATACAGTACGACTGGCCTAAGAGTATTCATTATTATCGTCAGTATCGTCATTTACGTTGATTTTAATAATCCTTTTAATGACATTGCATGCAACGAATGATCTCATAAATGGCAAATTTTCTTCATTCTTGCATAGTTTCTTAAACGGTTAAACTATTTGATTTATTTACAACTAGCTGATGCCCGCAGCTTCACCTGCGTGAAATTTTGTTCCTAGACTATAACATATCTCTGTAGGCATCAAATTTCAGCCAGATCCGTTCAGCCGTTACAGCGTGAAAGAGTAACAAACATCCACACTCACTAACATTCGCGTTTATAATAATACCTAGTTAGATAGATTTCTGATTAACAAATTCATAATGCTAAGTTATTTTATTTACTTATTGAATACTTTTCTTAATTCAATGGCTAAACTACTACTTGACACAACTTCTCTTCTAAGCAATTGACATCGTAACTTAGTTCCTTCTTCAGGTAGTCCCAGCCTACGACGTTTAAACAAACCGAACTACTGTAGGCTTTGTCCTCCTAATACAAATGGTCCAACCAAGACCTGGAAACGCAATAACAATGTAAATTTCATCAGCTGAGCGTTCATGTTCATTGTAATGGCTCTTTTCAGTCCTGTCGAATGTAGTCTACGTAGAGGTCATTCCCGTATTTTACAAAGACATAGTGAGTCTGTTTCCTGACAGAATTCAGTCAGCACTATATGTAGAATAAAGTACATGCCTTCCATGATCAGGGTGCTGACAATCTTTAGCGTAAGGATTGAGCGTAGATGGTAACATGCGGTGTTATTTTATTGACCAGTGGATACTACCTGAAGCGTGGTCTTTCATTATTTCTGGCTAGCCATCTTAGAATTTTCTTCTTCTTTTCACAAATGTATTTTTGTCACACATAATTTGAATAAATTAGCAGTAATACTTCCATATAGCATATTTGGTTAATATTATACCAAAACAGCGCTTTTTATTTAACTTTTTGGCTATGTAGTAAAGTCATCTGTTTGAAGTTTGAAATAAAATATAAATGAAAACCTCAATTGTATTGAACTTTCACAAATTATGTGTCAAAATAAAAAGTAATTTAAGTATAAAATAAGAGTATTTAAGGAGTATTGATATCAACTCCGGAGAAAATCAGCCCCAAAATAATTTACATTCCCTTTTTAACTCGTTATAGTATAAATTTCAATAAAATACGAAACACGTCTTCCATCAATTATGTTAATAATGCTATAAGACAAATTTCAAGTAGATCGTACCAAGGAATCACGTTGTCTCATACAAACTTTACCCTCCTTTTTTATACCTTTGGAGGTGGAATTTACAAAAATGTTAAAATTACTATTTTCAAATTCTAACAAACAACGCTCATGCTGAGTTTCATCATCGTACCATTAACAGTTTAAGCAATAATTGATAATAACTTTGGGTCTAGGGATCAAAGCGAAAAATTAGGTTTGGTTTGAATTCTATATACTTTTCCGGGATAAAAAGTACCCAGTGTGGTGCCCAAGCTATTAAATAATAATTATACCAAATTTCATCGTAATCGAACATCGACAGACAGACTTAAAATAATTTTAAGGATCAAGTTTTCCAAATAATTATTAATTGGAAAACTTGACACTTAAAAAACGAACAAAATAGCGGCCCTTGTTATAAATAGTCAAGGCAGTTACGTAATTACGTAATTGAGACATAAAAAGTCGTAACCAGTTCCGTAACTCATAAATCCGTCATTTTGGAAGCCCTAGTTGCAGGTGAAGGACGTTGAATTCAATCCTTCAAATAAAATGTTAAATGTAAATTCTAGGTTCTTCTTTTATAAAAATAAGGTAGTTATTAAAGAATAAACACGTTTTGATAATCGGTATTTTTATCGGTATATTTTCTCTGTGCCAGTATTATATATAGATACATTTCAGTATATTTTTAAGGGGCTAAGGTATTTTTGTAAAATTTAATTCGGTCACACTTAACGTCAATTTTAACGCCAAGAAGGCTTTTTTGGCGGGATTTGGAAGGAATCGTATCGCATCGTTTTATAAATTTGCAAAATTAGTGTTTTTTCGAGTGCTTTGTGTGTAATAATGGTGGATTCTTAAACATAAACGTTCGACAACGTGCACTAGTGTTGGGAAGTGATAAAACGCAGTGAATCGCAACTTTGCAGTTTCTGACAAAAAATCCAAAGAAACTTTCAGAAATTTATCCACCGCTTTTCTGAAGGTAGACTGACTTTGACTTAGGGCTGTACTTGACTTTGACTGGACTTAGAGGACGAGGACTGTGACTTATTTAAGCAAAATGAAGATATAACTTTAAATAATAATAAATAAAGACATGGCTTAAAGGTCTTGTAACCAAGCCATAACTATTAAAAAAAAAAAAATAACGCCAAGAATGGGCATTCACGCGGGAATTATTACGTTGAAGCGGCCACACTACTCAAATGGTGACGTTAAGAATTAACGCCATAATTAGCGCAATATTTATCGCGATGATGGGCATTGACGTTTTCTTTAATGTGGCCCCGGCTTATGCTTTTTCTGCTACTTATTGTAAGTGTGTGGTGTAATCAAAGATAATTAAAATAGTACTTACTACATACACATTGTAACTAACTACCCACACTTCGCCATGAAGGACATAAGGGTGCGTTTCCACTGTTATGCCGTTTCAAGAAGTAAGGCGAACTGTGAGTTGACCAATCACAATACTCGAATGTGCTCGTAGTGGAGAATTCGAGCACTTTTAGCCAACTAAAGTTCGCCTAAGATCTTCATACAGTATATTGTTCAGGTCAACGCTAAAAAGAGATGCAACGGCACTTGAGGTCACGGGGGGGGGGGGTCCGTTCATCTGATGTTGTGTTTAAACATCAGTCAATGCTTAGCTAATTTAATAAATAATTATTTGAGGACAATCTCATACATCAGCTAGCCCAAATTAAGCTAATATAAGCTTGTGCTGAGGGATTTAAACGACTGATAAACGTACTTATATATTTGTAAATAGAAATACATACATATTATACACATCGAAAACACCCAAACTCCGAAACAAGCATTTGTGGATCACACAACACAAATATTTGGACCGACCCAGGACCTTCAGTGCGGCAGGCGGTGACAGTACCGACTGCGCCACAGACGCAGTCAAAAGTTCTGTTTGCATTTAAGAAAACATCATAATTATTCTGCCGAAAGCCAGGACAGTAAAATAAAACATCTCCAATTATGTATTATAATAAAATATTATTATCAGTTCGTGTTGAGTATCAAACAACATTTAAAATAATTGTAATCCATATATACACTCATAACATCTTAATATAATAACATTAAAACTATATTAACCAATATTTTTTACAAATCATACATCGATTTAAATGTGAAATAAGTGTAGGTATAACGCGTGCGCGATCAGTTGAGGCACGGTTGGGAAGAGTTTCTTCCCTAGGGTGCCTCAACATATCGTGCACGTGCAGTATTTACAGAACATTGTTGCTGTATAGCCCCCTGTTTTAAAACCATAGACAATTTAAAGAACAACTTACGGCCAGCGTACATCATGCAAAATTTATTTAATTAGACTGCAGAATGACATTATTCTTCAGTTTAATTTAAAAAAGCTATTTAAAAAGACTGGTAATTGCCACCTTTTTTCGTCTACCAACTACTACCACAAACAATAAATCTACACCTTACCGATTAAAGGTAAAGTGTAAGCTGTAGACATTCTAAAGAGTTGCCATATATGAACAATTTTCTACCCTTATGGCAAAATTGTATGTTACATTGGTATTTTCATAAAAAAATATATATCTTTAGTCACATTTTTGTTCAGCCGCTTTCTTGCGTAGTCGAGAAGATTTATTTTACAAAACTTAATAAATCATTTTAATAGTAGACGACATTGTTTTTGAAACATTATCTTTAAATTTCAGTTTCAGGTTTTCCCATATTACACACAGATCTTAGACACAGGTTACACGCCCAGTCTGGCGTCAGTTCAGTCCATCAGTTTGGTCCGGCTAAGACTGATGCCAGAATGATGGATGAAAAACACGGTTACACGCTCAGTCTGACTGACAGCAGACTGATAAAACTTACGTTAGTCACCATTCGTAAAGTGAAGACGACAGTCAAGTGAGTCACTTGATTCTGTCTAGCTATGGATATTTTGAAGAAACAAAAAGCCTGTGCTATTATAATTAGCGCTTTACTGCTAGAGAAACGAGTAATAGAGAAGCGATGGATGAAAACCTGGCTACAAAAAAAAATTAACAAAAAAAAACCGACTTCAAACAAAAACTAAAAATTGAAAAATAAAATTAACTTAGCACAACGTAATAGGTAGTAAATTTAGATTTATCAGATATTATTGAATGTAATACTGAATCGGCGCCAAGTAAAACTAGGGCTAGGTAGTTATAACGCCCTGAGCACACCTCCGCCGCGAAACCAGAACAGCGGAACCGCTGAATGAATTCCGCTGTGATCAAGTGTGGATTGAACAGCGGAACTGGGCAACGGAACCTGACACGAGTTAGTCGATGTGACGCTATCGCAATTTTATCATATTATTTTTACTATCTGGATGACTTAATAAATACATAAAGGGTCTATTTCTGTTGGCTTGAAGTAGTTTTTCCGTGAACTTCACGTCCATTTACTGAAAACATATTAGTTTCGCCGTTCCGCTCTGTATTTCTGTCAATTTTGACAAACCGGCGCGTAGATAACGCGGCACCGCAATAACAAGGCGGCCAAAGCGCAGAGGTTTGACTGGCGTAGGAGCAGATTGGCGAAACCGTGCGGTGAAAGAGATAGAAGATAGTTAAATCTATGCATTAGAACAAGCGGCTTCGCTAGTGTTCCGCTCCTCCTACATGTGACAGAACTTGGCGGAATTACTGCGGTTCCGCTATCATGGTTTCGCGGCGGAGGTGTGCTAAGGGCGTTATTAATCTCTCATAGAAATATTGGCACTGACTTCAGTATTACAGTCAATAATATCTGATAAATCTAAATTTACTACCTATTACTTTGTGCTAAGTCAATTTTATTTTACAATTTTCAGTTTTTGTTTGAAGTCGGTTTTTTTATTAATTTTTTTATTATTATTTTCAGTGACGGGTAGATTGAAATTATAACAGTCTAGGGGTAATGTTCTCCCCAATACAAATTAATCAAGCCCAAACACAAGGGACATTGCGTCGCGGACGGTGACTGACTGACACGAGAATGATTCGAGCGGTTACACGATCAGTCTGGCATCAGTCTGCTGTCATTCACAACAGAATGATGAAAAATATTTAAAATATTAAATTTTTGTCATTCTGGACCATCAGTCCGTCAGTCAACCGGTTAGACGATAATTCTCCCGTCATTCTGAGCAGACTGATGGACTGAACTGACGCCAGACTGAGCGTGTAACCTATGACTTAGAGTACAGATTTATTAAAGGCAACCTCAACTTCGATCGAAAACGGAGTTTGAAGTATGTAGTGGGCGAAGTCGCGAGTATAAGACTGTATTAAATAAATACACAAAATGTACACATCTTTCTACCATCTTACTCCGTCATAGAACGATCTATGATCATAGCTTCCACGTAAAAAATTTCAGCTAAATATCAAAACATACGTTAGGCTCCTTTTTAAGTAAGAAAATAGAATAAAGTAATTAGGCGAAATAAATGGAAAGGTCATTGCATTATGCAATAAATGAATTAGTCGCTTAATACGATAAAATGTGAAAAGAAAAGATTTTTGTAAATAGTGCTGCACTTCATGTAAATATAGGTAGCAACTTTTTGTATAGGTAATGGATATTTTGTCAAAAAGGGTCATTTAAGTAAATTAAGTACGACACTATTGTGGCGAACCGTAGCAGATAGAAGTTACCAAAAAAAATTGAGTTGTAACGAAAAAAAAACAGAAACATTCTACAGAGTTGCCATATATGAACAATTATATCTACCCTTTTGGCAAAATTGTATGTTACATTGGTATTATTAATAAAAAAATATGTTACTTTTCTTGCAGAACAGTATCATTCTTAATTTGTTATACTATAAGTAATATTGTTCTAACTCAATAAGGCACTTCATCATCATCTTTTACCGTTCTTCTAACATTCCTCAATAATTAGACAGCTTAGTCCAGAATATATAGTTATAACATTATATTTACAGTTTTATCACATTATTTTGTAGAGCATTCTTAGAAATTCATAAGTAGGTAATGCAGAAAATAGTAAAATATAAATAAATAGACATTTAACCTCAATATCTGTTGTAAATAGGTTGTACGGCACAGCCTAAGAATACCTCTGGTAGTGTAAACTCTAGTTTTCTCTTTAATAAGCAAATAGATGGCTTTGAAAAGCTTCTATGTCCACTACTGATTTACTATACGGACCTAAAATTAAGTCCCACTTCGGGAACGTGTCGGTAAAGAAGATATCTTGAGGGCATCGCAGGATTTCACAAAGTCATGTCACGTTTGAAAAAAAAATAAAACAGAGATTTGAGCTTGAAGTAAGTTAGTTAGATTGTTCCCTATTTAGCGAATCTAGTAACTACGTACGAGTAGGTACATAGTAGTATTGAATAGTTTCCATAAACCAATAACAGAAAGTAAGGTTATTGGATCTACGAGATGTGATCAACACTTAACTTTTTTAACACAGATGTTATGAAGCAGTAATAAATATAGACAACTTCATTATTTGAATGACTAGAGCAGATGCACTGCATTTCAAAGCAATTTCAGTTAAAGTCTTCAAATATTTAAGCTATAAGTAAGTTAAGAGTGTGAGAGAGACCTTCATATGCCTCTCGGAAACTAACGTGGATCAAAATTAGGAATTGGTGATAGCACTTAGGCCGATTACATTTTACTTACTGCTGAGAATTCCTAAGAGTAGCCCAAAATATATGTCTATTAGGTTAATACTCCAAGTCTATAACAATTTTAAACGTCATCATGTTTTAAGAAGGCCATTTTCATCAAAGACTTCAATATAAACTGAGGTAGACGCGCTATACTCTAACGAACGAAATTATAAAAACAATCCTCAAACTAACATTGCTAAGACTACACTCACTAATAAATAATATTTACGTAATTTTCATCACAATAGCAATATAAGAATAGAACAAGAGTAAAAGAGAAGGCGTATGGACTCCGATTGCAAGCCGAGTACCTACTCTCAATTTGACTCACCACAGAGCACACGAAGATGCCAATTGATTGGCACCGTTTATAGGTTTCAAATACCGGTGCGTAGGGCATGTCTACCTCAGTTTATATTAGAAGTCTTTGATTTTCATACTATTTTATCTATATTTAGCTACGTCTATTTTCCGAGCAACAAATATTCTTCTTAGGTACATAATAACTTCCCAATTACTTTTAAAAACTAACTCATACAAAATAATTTCTTCCAAAACGGTCGTTTTGGGTGTACGACTGGCAACCCAGCCAAGATGGCGGCGTCGAATGCGTCTTTTAACTGTTTTCTTGTTTTGGCCGATGTTTCGATATAGACAGCGTTGATTTTGTTTGCTAATGCTCTAGCTTCGAGGTCGGACACCACTTGTTCATTGCGCCCCTGAAAGTTAAATAAAAGGTTTTGTTATTAAAATGGCAACATTAATCAGTTGTCTATATCAGCCTCTAACTACTTGAACAAGTAAATATCGAATTTAGCGGGAAACATAAAATGTGCGACAACATGCCCAATAATATTGGAAAATTTATTTTGGGTCTTGACAAATTTCACAGAAAACCCCAGTAAAGCTTACTGTTAAATTTGGACATGAAAACGCAGCTATAAAGGTACAAAAATCTCAAAAACCGAAATGAAAGGTCACGTTTTTTATATAGGAGCCTCTTTAAATATTATTATTTTTCTGGTTTTAGTACTTATTGTTATAGCGGCTACAGAATGTGAAATTTTCAGCTATCTAGCTATCACGATTCCTGAGATACAGCCTCGTGACGGACAGACAGTCAGACAGACAGATGGACCACGAAGTCTCAAGAATAGGCTCCCGTTTTTACCATTTGAGTACGGTACCCTAAAACAGCAAGTAGGGACTTAACCATCACAAAACTAACGCGGAAAAGTTTGTGTTAATCTATACAATTATAATAAAATGATAGAAAAGTCAAAACTGTACATTGGAAATATAAAAAAAAAATACTCGCTAGATGTTCTAGGTAAGATACCGAACCCGAAAATATAGTTACAAAAATTTGTCTGTTTGTCTGTTTGCTTAGCTTTGTCCGGAAGGATCTCGAAAAGTAATGAATAGATTTGGTTTAAATTTTGCACAAATATTACTTTAGGGGTGGGGTCTTCAAATAGGATATTATCACGCTACATATCCTAGGGGCTAACCAGAGAGCAATAAAATCGGCATTATAACACAATTTTCACGCGTACGAAGCAGCGGGCAACAGCTAGTAAGTTAATATACGTCTGCTTATCCCCTCGGGATGTAGTCGTAACTGTATGTATCTATCATTATGTAAGTATTCTCTCCCAAGAGAATTACGTTACTGCTTTCTAGTAATGGCGTGTGTAATCTGTAAATATTATTCGTGTCGAGATAAAAATAAGGTATGTCCAAACAATGCGGTGTTGCGTGTATCTAGATAAGGCAGGGGTCGGCAAGGCGCGGCTCGCGAGCCGCATGCGGCTCTTTGGGTGTAGCCATGCGGCTCTTTAGTTGCATACGTAATTTTCATATTATTCATTTTCAAGCATAGATTTAGAATGTACAAGATAAACAGTGTCAAACTGAAGACGAGACCAAAAATGAAAGATCTATGTGTGAGTTAAATAGTGTTGTTGAATGGTCACACCTATGTTATCGATAAAAGTATCTGTATAAATGGATGGAATGGAAATGAAATTTCATCTCCAACTTCTTGTTTTGGGGAATAAATTGTTAATTTGAATGTATCGACTATGAAAAAGTAAAAATGGGGTTATATGAGGTAACTCGTAATATTTGAAATTCTGTAGTGATCTTACGAATTTTGATTCAGTGTGTGAATGTGAAAATACACTTTTAACATGTAATTTATGGCATCGTACATTGCATTGTTGCCGTACCTTCATATATATTTTGCCAATTGAATTTGAAATTTTACTAAAAATCCAACTCTTATCGTAATACTAAACCTAGAAACTCATTTATTATTGAACCCTAGTAACAATAAAAGATATTACTCGTAGTTTTTTTTTTATATATCTATTAACCTCGCCAAATTGACGTCGCCACTGATGGAAACTAATGGAAAGCCGTAGCGCATCTAGCGAATGGGGGCCATGCTTACAGCACACAAGACTTCTGACAGTAGTCCTCAAGTTGGCGGCCCTATGATGTGCCTCTTCACGCTCCGCTTGTAGAACCCGGGATTGTAAAATGAGGGAAACACATGTGCGGGCAGGTCGTTCCAGGATTTTGTAGTTCGACAGAGGAACGATCTTTTGAAACGCTCAGTTCTGGCGAAGATTCTCTCCGCTATATATGAGTGGCACCTCTGCCCGACGTGTTGTTCGAAATCGGAAAGGAGATGGTGGGATCAGGTTGAAGAGCTCTTCAGAACATTCGCCGTGATACATTCAGTAGAAGGCAGCCAAGGACGCTATGGTTCTTTGCTGCGCTAACAGCTCGAGGCTTACCGTCATCTTAGGACAACTTATAATTGAAATCGGATAACACGTCTCTGCATAGCGCCAAGCGCGTCCAGTAAGTACCTCGCACAGTCATCCCAAAGGTGAGAACAGTATTCGACGCAGAGGCTAATCTGCGCCTTGCACAGCAAACATCCCGGTGTGGCGTGGAGTACCTTAAGTGAAGTAAAATTATAAAAATTCAACTCAAAATGGATCACAAATTTTGGAAATATTATATTAAAATAGGCACAAAACCCTAAAAAAAAGGTTAAATAACACAGTTCGAGTAAAAATCAATCATATTTATAGTAAATTAAATCCAGATAAGTTTGTTTGCAGCAATGCCACTATAATGAACTATCGACATCCTTATCGATACCTACCCATGACTATTTTACTGTAAACAGCCCTTTCTATTTCTGCCTTATATATCCTCCAAAAATGCATTTACACATTAAATATTGTGTTATGTATGAAGGAAAATGCATAATCTACGTTATGAGTTGGACTTTCAGTGAAATTTTACATCCAATTTGGCAAAATATGTACGTCAAAAATGGAATGAACGAAGTCACAAATGACCTGTTAAACGAGTCTTTCTTCGTATAATTGCGTTTTGTAATATCCTATTCACACACTAAACACGACAATATTGTTGAAAATATAAAATTTTCTATTTTAATCGTAAGATCACTACAGATTACTGGATATTATGAATAACATAGAGCCGCCATAGGATCCCAGCGGGCTCAGCGATTCAAAATACTGACATATGAGTACACAATTTGCTTTCTCTTTTCCTCTCGAGCTAAGTGCTATGGATAATGAGGTCTCGCTCGCACGCTTTGTATATCTATTGAGAGTAGCGAAAAATTCTAAATCTATGGACGAGACCAAAAATGAAAGATCTATGTGTGGGTTAAATAGTGTTGTTGAATGGTCACACCTATGTTATCGATAAAAGTATCTGTATAAATGGATGGAATGGAAATGAAACTTCTAAGCACACAAAGTGCTTAGAAGTTTCATCTCCAACTTCTTGTTTTGGGGAATAAATTGTTAATTTGAATGTAATCGACTATGAAAAAGTAAAAATGGGATTATATGGGGTAACTCGTAATATTAGAAATTCTGTAGTGATTTTACGAATTTTGATTCAGTGTGTGAATGTGAAAATACACTTTTAACATGTAATTTATGGCATCGTACATTGCATTGTTGCCGTACATATATATTTTGCCAATTAAATTTGAAATTTTACTAAAAATCCAACTCTTATCGTAATACTAAACCTAGAAACTCATTTATTATTGAACCCTAGTAACAATAAAAGATATTACTCGTAGATTTTTTTAAATATATTAACCTCGCCAAATTGACGTCGCCACTGATGGAAACTAATGGAAAGCCGTGGCGCATCTAGCGAATGGGGGCCATGCTTACAGCACACAAGACTTCTGACAGTAGTCCTCAAGTTGGCGACCCTATGATGTGCCTCTTCACGCTCCGCTTGTAGAACCCGGGATTGTAAAATGAGGGAAACACATGTGCGGGCAGGTCGTTCCAGGATTTTGTAGTTCGACAGAGGAACGATCTTTTGAAACGCTCAGTTCTGGCGAAGATTCTCTCCGCTATATATGAGTGGCACCTCTGCCCGACGTGTTGTTCGGAATCGGAAAGGAGATGGTGGAATCAGGTTGAAGAGCTCTTCAGAACATTCGCCGTGATACATTCAGTAGAAGGCAGCCAAGGACGCTATGGTTCTTTGCTGCGCTAACGGCTCGAGGCTTACCGTCATCTTAGGACAACCTATAATTGAAATCGGATAACACGTCTCTGCATAGCGCCAAGCGCGTCCAGTAAGTACCTCGCACAGTCATCCCAAAGGTGAGAACAGTATTCGACGCAGAGGCTAATCTGCGCCTTGTACAGCAAACATCCCGGTGTGGCGTGGAGTACCTTAAGTGAAGTAAAATTATAAAAATTCAACTCAAAATGGATCACAAATTTTGGAAATATTATATTGAAATAGGCACAAAACCCTAAAAAAAAGGTTAAATAACACAGTTCGAGTAAAAATCAATCATATTTATAGTAAATTAAATCCAGATAAGTTTGTTTGTAGCAATGTCACTATAATGAACTATCGACATCCTTATCGATACCTACCCATGACTATTTTACTGTAAACAGCCTTTTCTATTTCTGCTTTATATATCCTCCAAAAATGCATTTACACATTAAATATTGTGTTATGTATGAAGGAAAATGCATAATCTACGTTATGAGTTGAACTTTCAGTGAAATTTTACATCCAATTTGGCAAAATATGTACGTCAAAAATGGAATGAACGAAGTCACAAATGACCTGTTAAACGAGTCTTTCTTCGTATAATTGCGTTTTGTAATATCCTATTCACACACTAAACACGACAATATTGTTGAAAATATAAAATTTTCTATTTTAATCGTAAGATCACTACAGATTATTGGATATTATGAATAACATAGAGCCGCCATAGGATCCCAGCGGGCTCAGCGATTCAAAATACTGACATATGAGTACACAATTTGCTTTCTCTTTTCCTCTCGAGCTAAGTGCTATGGATAATGAGGTCTCGCTCGCACGCTTTGTATATCTATTGAGAGTAGCGAAAAATTCTAAATCTATGTTTTCAAGAACATTATCACCCTTTCATTTTCAAAAATACCACAAAAGTCTTACTAGTAGAACAAGCAAACTCGCCTCATGGTGGTGTGCTGCGCTTGAAAGCGTTATATGGAGCACCATTTTCTTTCTAATAGGATTCTGCTGCGATGTCCGCAGCGGGCCATAGCCCAGAGAATATAATATATAAGAGACGGCATGTCTAATTCTGACAGTCCGTCGCGGAACCTAGAGGCCGCAGAAATCTACCGGCCCAATGCTTTGGTGCGTCAAAATGGCAAACAACCATCTTCGGAAGAGATTGAAAGCTGGCGTGTTAGAGCGCGCAATGATCTCATTCATAAATGGCGCACCAGGCTAGAGCTCGGCGGTAAGCATTGAGCTCGTCTCTGCCATCTTATTTATTCTAAGGTCCTAGGTAGAAAAGCGGCACCGACATACCTGCCACCTCACACAGCTCCTCACAGGGCACGGATATTTTTGTAAACACCTGCATGATGTGGTAGGCATCGAGGACGGCGCCGTGGATAAAGCGCTGCATACCCTCGCTTTTTGTACGGAGTGGAGTGGCGAGCGTACCGCTCTAAGTCCTAAATTGGCCCGGTCGTGTCGCTGTCTATTATAGTTTACGCTATGTTAGATAGCGAAGAAAATTGTTTCGGCTGTTGTTTTGACGTCAACGCCAATGAGAAAAGCGCTGCGGTTGCCAGAGCGGGGTGGCCTAACACTTCCAGTATGCCAACCTCGCACGTGTGGCCGACGATGGAAGCTTTATGACAGCCGTGAGACTGACTAAGACGCACCCCTCGTGTTCAGGCGTCGCGGCAGTGAAGTTTCGGTGGGTAATATTTAGACCCCCAGAGTCGAGACTGTTGCAGGTAGCTGTTGTACACTTGCCTTGTGACCCAACAATAGTGACAAGAAGGAACATCCCAGGGTTTTAGTGGGAGAATCCCACATAATCACTCAGATTTTTTTAATTGTGGAAATTCTCCAAAACCACCCTGTGACTTACCATCTGCCTATGGCCGTAAGTCCTGGAGACGCCCTTCGAAGAATGTTCTCAAAGCTTCCGACAGACTTGGTTTGTCTCTATAGCAGACTTTCCCCACAGTCTAGTCTATCCCACTTCTTACGGGGGGAGGGTGGGGGGGTCGTGGGATCAAGAAAGATTTTGTGGCTCTTTAAAAATGTTGTAATTTAAAATCGTCATTTTTGGCTCTTCCGACTCAAAAGGTTGCCGACCCCTGAGATAAGGGAATGTATTTTTGAACGTTGCGTATCTATCTACGTGTTCAGTATTATTCCTTGCGCTGAAGTTTGGGTCACGTTGTTGGTTAAAAGTAAGGTAGATGGAAACCTACATAGTAAATTCGCTGAGGCTACGCACACTATAATAGACAACTCATTCACAGACACGAGGTCAGGCGCTCCTCAACCGGATAACACCCGAACAACCCCCCAAAGAAGACGCGAACCCATAGGTGAGGCCGCAGTGGTAGCCGAAGGTCTGTTGGGAGTTCTGGAGACATCCTTCCAAGGGCTTCGGGGCTCCCACCCTAAGGCTGTTAGGTAGGATACGTGTGGTTTTTGGTCGATAGGAGTCCGGCATAGCATCCATGAAGAATTTTCCCCAAGTTAAAAATAAAACTATAAGGTGAAACACATATAAGGACATAAAACTATAAGGAGAAATGTGAGCGTATTCAATGCCTCTGCCTACCCCTCCGGGGATAAAGGCGTGTTATATGTACTTAAAAAAAAGAATGCGCCCGCGTAGAATTCTATTTCCGTTTCTGCATTCCATAGGAACTCATTCCTGGAATTACAAGTTTGTGGACTGATGAAACGGGGATCCATGCTTGATTTTTGTTCTATTGTTGTATCAAAGCCAGAGAATTTTATATTCCCAACTTCCCAATCATGTATTAGAAAGGTAGAGAATTAATCTCCAATTACTACTTCGTTTTGGAAACTGGGGTCGCTTTCATTGACTGCTAGACGCAACTATTATTTGACTATTGAGGGTCACTATAGGGTATCACCATATGTTGAGGGTTCAGCTTGAGGTTGAAAAAATGATGCGCAAACGACTAACGCCTGTGGCCACCTGGATATTGGCCACTCTGGAAATCCCACCTTTCCCAGGTATTGTGCACAGAATGCGTCCCAGTTTCCAATTAAGTGGTGAAGTGTTGTCTTCTTTGATGACCACGAGAGTTGAATTAATTTTGGAATGGTTGAGAGAAACAGTCGTCATCTCCCGATCCCGTAAGGACCTGCTCCATTTATACTTTTCAGTCAGTCAGCAGTTGCATCAATTGGGTGCTCTTAGTAGTGCACCAATTCAACAATAATTATAAAAAATTGAATGAAATTTCATGACTTTATCATGTGCTTCAAAATAACTCCAAAATAATGATATTATTAATTTAGATTTCCTATAAATTTAAAAATCTGAGCAAAATCAGCACACAATGTAAATATAACTAAGAACAAGAATATATTTTTAATTTACAGGAAAGACAAAACATGCCTAGAACCATTACGACTTATAGCAACTGTCTAATTAAACTGTAACTTTCCTATTAAAGAAGAATAATAATTAACATTTTAAATATTCTAGTCTAGGTAAGTTACCGCAACGGAAATGGCGGCAATGGAAATGGACTAGTTTTAACTGCACCAGACCAGACCACCTACGTCTGAACAAAATAAACAAAGAACTAATTGTATTTGCCTAAGACAGCATCATTGTTGTTGTTTTAAAACTGACAATCAGCTGTAAGTAAGCAGACACGCCATGTATGACGTCTTTAGATAATGGCAAAAGGAAGACAAAAATTAATTTCATCAGTGGATAGGTAGACTTATCAAATATCTCAGCATTACAAACTGTGTATCTCATCTTCGATAATAGGCTTGTGTCCTAAATTTCAAAAATCGTTTATTTTTGTAGCTTTATATCTACATGATCACAAAAATGTAATGTTTTGATTTAAAACAATCATTTACATAGTTTATTTTGTGATTTAAAAAATGAATTTCAATTTGTATCGAAAACGCTCATGGCGCCTTGTGTGACGTCACTTGATGCCAAACAAAAGTAGTAGTGGTTTTATTTATCCATTTTCGGATAGGCAAAGGCAATTTGAGCCATACAGCCAATTCTTGTATATTTATTATCTCTTCATTTTGCTTTAAAAAGTCACAGTCCTAGTCCTCTAAGTCCAGTCAAGTACATCATCCCTAAGTCAATGTCAGTCTTCCTTCAGAAAAGCGGTGGATAAATTTCTGAAAGTTTCTTTGGATTTTTTGTCACTGCAAAGTTGCGATTCACTGCGTTTTATCACTTCCCAACACTAGTGCACGTTTTCAAACGTTTATGTTTAGGAATCCACCATTGATACACACAAAACACTCGAAATTACACTAATTTTGCAAATTTACAAAACGACGCGATACGATTCCTTCCAGTTCCCGCCAAAGAATCTCGCCAAACAAAACAAAAAGAAAATGTGTATTTTTGTAAGAGCTCTTTCAATGATTTGTTTTGAGATTAAAAGTTATACTACAAAAAAGAAACGTTTAGGGGTTTTAATCGATATTTAGGGAAATCTGGGGAATTTGAAGTTGGTTTTTAGAGGAACATTCGGTAGGAGTTGGCATCACTTTGGCATATGGTCTAAGTAACCAAAGCCAGTATAAATTAATTGAAAAAAAAATTGCCATTGTCATCACTGTTTGACAGTGTTAAGTTAGCGTTCGTCTGCTTTCCATATTACAATTTAAAATGTTCTCTGTCCACGGTATTTTATGACACAAGATAACACGACTTGTGACACAAGATGTCAAGACTCGAGACTGCCAGAGTGTGTCAAACGTCAAAAAGCAAACTGTGACGTCACACCATCTGATAGAGGTGTTTGATGTCACGTGACTGATTGCCTATTTTTTCCAATCTTATTTTCTAAAAATATTGGTAATCCTTAATTTGTGCACCAATTTATATTACTTTTTGTTATTTATATATCGGACATAGTCGTTAGAAACACACATCGATCAGATTTATTCTTAGTGGACACAAGCCTATTCCCAGCTGCATATAATAAAACACCGACTTGGACCATGGCACTGTGTAGCCAAAACTACTGCATACGCATACTCCTCAGGCAGGGATATAGCCGTGATTGTATGTGTATCTACTTACTACTTAAGAGCCTATCAGACGCCAAATTGATAAAAGAAGATAGAAGATATACATTTTAGCGTGCAAGAAAGAGAGAGATGTGATCGGTTTTTGTGCGCTTTTAACGAAATAAATTAATTATAAAAAAAGCTATAACCAATAGGAAAAAAATGCTCTAGTGCAAATGAAGATTTTACTTTTGTCTTTCTTATAAATATTTTATATTATAAAAACAACTTATAACATACGAGATCTAGCTTAAAATTTCACGAAATCGAGGTATTTTCAACACAAAAATCTATCGAGGATTTTATCAGTAATCGTGTTTCGAGCCTAGAGCGTTTTTAGTTTATGAACTGAAGTTGTCTGTGTTCAAATTTTAATTCAGCAGACCTAACGAGTCCTGAGATCTAGATCAAAGTAATAGTCTATTTGGCGTTATATGGACTCTTAACTACCTGTCTAATGAGATCACAGAGCATCGCGCGCCTTTAGGCTGAGCGCAGATGGTAGTCACGACAGTTTTAAGACAGACTTGCCTCACATAGACAAGTCTGTTTTAAAATTAAAACGAAACTGTTTTGTCTACGACACGTCGCACACCTAAGACAAAACTGTTTTGTCTACGATACGCATCACACGAACACCGTCCGCGTTGCGTCGGGTAGGTACTGTTCGTACTGCCGGACGTGTTATATGGTATAACCGCGTACTGGTTCAGTACCCAGTACGCGACAAAATTTAGCAGGACCCAGCACCTTTTTCGGATGCGATATACCGCTCGGGCGCGTACAGTCGACGTTCGGTCGCGTTCGAGTCCGAGATAGAATATATTATACTATCTGTGGTCCGAGCGACCGGGTGACCGGATTGATGCACGCTTGGGAACATTTTGTTCCGTAGTGTATCTCAACTTAACGCCCACGAGTAGTAAGTAACGAATACTGTTGAATGTTATATGAATACTTGAGGCACGCCTGCCAGCTTAATGGGCTCAGGAGATGGTCAAGCGACTTGAGTCAATATCAAGTGTACATACCGGTCGATGCATACACACGTGCAAAGAAATCATGCACACTGAAGCTACTTTCATTCATATTTTAATCGACTTGTCAAGTGCATATTGACCAATAAGAGCCCATTAGTCGAGGCACGTGTAGTACCTGCCAGATAATAATATATTAAACGAATAATATTTATTATTATGATAAATGAAGAAAAAGTGATATTAATTTTTTTTTTTCGAATCGTCATCAGAAGTACAGTCACTAGTCACAACGATAAAAGATGATTGTCTAATGAGAGGCTTACATTTGAACGCGACTAAAACGAAAGTGATGGTATTCGAAAGAGAAGAGGACAGAACGAATGCCAGGATAACTGTAAATGACGTAGTGCTGGAACAGGTGGATGAGTTTGTATATCTTGGATGTGCATTTAGCAGGGATGGACGGTACACCGCTGATGTAGAAAAGAGGGTAACTGCGGGCAATAGTGTGAATGGAGCGTTAGGCAAACTTTTAGGTACCAAGGCCTTAAGTCAAAAGGCCCAGCTCGCAGTACACAATGCGGTGCTGATACCTTCGCTAACGTATGGAAGCGAGAGTTAGGTATGGCAGGAAACGCATGAAAGTAGAATAAACGCGGTCGAGATGCGCGCGCTACGCAAAATCTGCGGAGTAACGCTCGCAGATCGCGTTCGGAATGAAGATGTAAGAAAGAGAGTTGATCTGAAAGAGAGTGTCGGTGTTAAAGTAAGGAAGGGCATGCTACGATGGTTCGGGCATGTGGAACGAATGGGAGATGAAAGAATGACAAAACAGATATACAACGCGAAAGTGGATGGACGTAGGAGTCGGGGAAGGCCACGACACACCTACAACGACCAAATTAATCGTGAGTTAGTAGAAGGTGGTGTCAAGAGCCGTAGGAACCGACGTGCATGCATGAAAAGAAAAATGAAAGTTGAAGAAGCAAGTGAGGTGTGTATGGACCGTGCCGTGTGGCGCTCGGTTCTTTCTGCTTACCCCGCAAGGGATTTGGCGTAAAGATAGTTAGTTAGTTAGTTAGATTTTTTTTCTAAATCTTGTATATCGAAAACCGTGCGTGATGTCCTGATATTGCAAATACAACAAAATTTTCATCCCCTTTAAGAAAGCCCCAACCATAAGGGGCAAACACATACAAACATAAGTGACCCTCGCCCCCCCCCCCCTTATTTTTTGCAAAGCGGGAATTTATGAAGGTCAACAAACCTGTCAGAACAATCAGAACGCTGTATGTACTTGTACGAAAGACCGGGTACTGGTCCGGGTACTGTTCGAATGCCATATGGCACGGTTCGGAAAGTTATGCTATATGTCAGGACATCATCGGGTACTGTTTTGCGCAAGACAGTTTTGTCTTTGATGTGCGCGCCCGCATGAATATAAAAGGGAAGCCGACAAACGTTAGGCTGAGCGCAGATGGTAGTCACGACAGTTTTAAGACAGACTTGCCTCACATAGACAAGTCTGTTTTAAAATTAAAACGAAACTGTTTTGTCTACGACACGTCGCACACCTAAGACAAAACTGTTTTGTCTACGATACGCATCACACGAACACCGTCCGCGTTGCGTCGGGTAGGTACTGTTCGTACTGCCGGACGTGTTATATGGTATAACCGCGTACTGGTTCAGTACCCAGTTCGCGACAAAATTTAGCAGGACCCAGCACCTTTTTCGGATGCGATATACCGCTCGGGCGCGTACAGTCGACGTTCGGTCGCGTTCGAGTCCGAGATAGAATATATAATACTATCTGTGGTCCGAGCGACCGGGTGACCGGATTGATGCACGCTTGGGAACATTTTGTTCCGTAGTGTATCTCAACTTAACGCCTACGAGTAGTAAGTAACGAATACTGTTGAATGTTATATGAATACTTGAGGCACGCCTGCCAGCTTAATGGGCTCAGGAGATGGTCAAGCGACTTGAGTCAATATCAAGTGTACATACCGGTCGATGCATACACACGTGCAAAGAAATCATGCACACTGAAGCTACTTTCATTCATATTTTAATCGACTTGTCAAGTGCATATTGACCAAGAAGAGCCCATTAGTCGAGGCACGTGTAGTACCTGCCAGATAATAATATATTAAACGAATAATATTTATTATTATGATAAATGAAGAAAAAGTGATATTATTATTTTTTTTTTCGAATCGTCATCAGACGTACAGTCACTAGTCACAACGATAAAAGATGATTGTCTAATGAGAGGCTTACATTTGAACGCGACTAAAACGAAAGTGATGGTATTCGAAAGAGAAGAGGACAGAACGAATGCCAGGATAACTGTAAATGACGTAGTGCTGGAACAGGTGGATGAGTTTGTATATCTTGGATGTGCATTTAGCAGGGATGGACGGTACACCGCTGATGTAGAAAAGAGGGTAACTGCGGGCAATAGTGTGAATGGAGCGTTAGGCAAACTTTTAGGTACCAAGGCCTTAAGTCAAAAGGCCCAGCTCGCAGTACACAATGCGGTGCTGATACCTTCGCTAACGTATGGAAGCGAGAGTTGGGTATGGCAGGAAACGCATGAAAGTAGAATAAACGCGGTCGAGATGCGCGCGCTACGCAAAATCTGCGGAGTAACGCTCGCAGATCGCGTTGGGAATGAAGATGTAAGAAAGAGAGTTGATCTGAAAGAGAGTGTCGGTGTTAAAGTAAGGAAGGGCATGCTACGATGGTTCGGGCATGTGGAACGAATGGGAGATGAAAGAATGCCAATACAGATATACAACGCGAAAGTGGATGGACGTAGGAGTCGGGGAAGGCCACGACACACCTACAACGACCAAATTAATCGTGTGTTAGTAGAAGGTGGTGTCAAGAGCCGTAGGAACCGACGTGCATGCATGAAAAGAAAAATGAAAGTTGAAGAAGCAAGTGAGGTGTGTATGGACCGTGCCGTGTGGCGCTCGGTTCTTTCTGCCTACCCCGCAAGGGATTTGGCGTAAAGATAGTTAGTTAGTTAGATTTTTTTTCTAAATCTTGTATATCGAAAACCGTGCGTGATGTCCTGATATTGCAAATACAACAAAATTTTCATCCCCTTTAAGAAAGCCCCAACCATAAGGGGCAAACACATACAAACATAAGTGACCCTCGCCCCCCCCCCCCCCTTATTTTTTGCAAAGCGGGAATTTATGAAGGTCAACAAACCTGTCAGAACAATCAGAACGCTGTATGTACTTGTACGAAAGACCGGGTACTGGTCCGGGTACTGTTCGAATGCCATATGGCACGGTTCGGAAAGTTATGCTATATGTCAGGACATCATCGGGTACTGTTTTGCGCAAGACAGTTTTGTCTTTGATGTGCGCGCCCGCATGCATATAAAAGGGAAGCCGACAAACGTTAGTCAGACTTGTCGCCTTGTAGGTAAAGACAGCTTTGTCTAATAGACGTTTTGTTCTAAGTGTGCGCCTCTCTATTTATCTCGTAGAGAGATAGTCTGTCTTAAAACTGTTGTGACTATAGTCTGCGCTCAGCCTTAGTCAGACTTGTCGCCTTGTAGGTAAAGACAGCTTTGTCTAATAGAGGTTTTGTTCTAAGTGTGCGCCTCTCTATTTATCTCGTAGAGAGATAGTCTGTCTTAAAACTGTTGTGACTATAGTCTGCGCTCAGCCTTACAGAGTTCGCGTTGCTCTATGAATGAGATAAAGTATAGAAAAAGAAGCTTAAAATTCATAATACTTACTACAACCAAAGATAATATAATAGTATAACATAGGTACAGATCGGCAACTCCCTGCCTCCCACTGAGTTAGCTTCCCCATCCCCCCACCAAAGTTTATGTGTCTATTGCCGTGACAGTACCTACTTGAGAGAGTGTCATCACTGCGTTGCATTACGAATTACTACCTACGGCAACGTACTTTGTGCTATTGCTTTGGTTTAATTTTTGCTTAGCAGAGGGTAGATCTGAAAAAAAATGTACCTACATACATGACATTGCGTTCTGTTCCATATTATTTTGTTTCCATAGCTAGTGTCCCTAGTATACTCACACAAACATTCAAGCTTGATTCAAGCATTCACATTAAGTGTATATTAGTGTGGGTGAAAACGAACATTTTTGTATGGAGATTCCGCCCTGTGCTACACAGGGCGACCTAAAACTATGATAAATGCTAAACAAAATTGCATAGTACCTTTAAGTTCTGTAGCACCCTCGAATCCAGCGCCAGGTCACTTTGCGTCCCAACAAGAACAAGGGGAGCTTTGACGTTGGCGACAGCTTTGGTCCACCTCTCAGCCACTGATCTGAAGGTCTCGGGCCTCACCACGGAGAAGCACAGCATCAGCACGTCGGTGCCAGGGTAGCAGAGTTCGCGGAGTTCAGACATTGAGTCCTGGAATTTGGAAAAAATTGGAGTTATAATGGGCAGGCATTACACATTGGTTGGGAGTTGGGAAAGTCAGGAGGATGCGAGCAGTGCAGGGCCGAGCATTGTGTCGATCTTAGGGCGTCATTCGGCTGTGATGATCATCGGCTGGACGTGTTCGTGGAATAAGTTCGAGAATACTGCGCTCTGACTCCAAGCCAAACAAACAGACAGCCTACAAGTAAGTCTTAAGTTACCAAGATTAAAGAAGTTGCACTAACGAATAACTAGCGACCTCAGGAGAGGCTGCGATGGCCGACAAAGTCTGTGTCGGGAGCCCAGGGCGCCGATTCTCGACCACACGACGTGAATGCGTGGACGGAAATTTACGCGTGAAACGTCATCTGCCCCAAGTTTTGCCGTTCCTAAATAATAAATATTCACGGACATTTCACAAAAGGCTATCTGATCCCAAAGTAAGCTAGGAATAACCTGCTTGTGTTATGGGTATCAGAACAACGGATATGAATACTTATTTACTTTTTTAAATACATACATATTATACATAGAAACACCCAGACTCTTGAGACAAACATTTATGGGTCACACAAATATTTGTCTCCGGTGGGAATCGAACCCACGACCTCCAGCGCCGCAGGCGGTATCACTACCGACTTCGCCACAGAGGCAGTCCCTATATTTTTTTTTTATTTGACGGTAGAAGTCCAGCATGACATTATTATTTTCACACGTAAAAAAAATACACTATGCTTTGAGTCGCGCAGCTACAAACAGGTAGCTATCGGGCCATGATGACTCTATTCTAATTTTAAAAGAATTTAAAAAAAAGAAAGAATTTCCATTTAAAACCATGACACGTTTTCTACGTATGACAAAGGGCCATGCCGTATCAAGTAACGGTGCGACCGGCCTCGACGCGTAACGAGTGCAATGACCATTGCATTTGATAACTGTATAACATCATAATTATTCCTAACATCTAATTGCCATAGATAAAAGGAACATAAATGCTTGATCTTGTGTAAACATTGTGAAAGATATGAATATGTACCAATGTAGTACAGTCGCAGTGATATAACCTCTGGCAAAGATAAAATAATATGTAGATTAAGTACTAATAGTATTTTTTTAACGTGAGGGAAAATCCTTCATGGGTACTATGCCGACTCCTACCGACTAAAAAACCTCACGTAACGCCCAACAACTTACGGTTGGAAGCTCCAGATAAGCCCTCGGAAGGATGTCCCAGGACTCCCATCAGACCTACGGCTACCACTGCTGCCTCGCCTGGGGGGGGGGGGGTGCTATCCCGCGTCTTTGGGGGTAACCTATGGTCTATCCTGCGACTCAGAACTCGGACAGGAAGCGAGGCGGAATTTCTTGGTGGTTTCTTGACTAGGCTGGCCCCTCCCCTAGGTGTCCTCGTACTTCTTCATGTTATGGTTAATTTAGGATTTTAGCGAGAACGGAAAGTGACGCGGACATTACTCCGTTGCGTTTTTTTAAATAGTGTACTTTTTGCGTTATGTATGAAAAAAACAATGGTGGACTCTTAAACATGGAAGGTTTGACAAAAGTGTTGAGAGATAATAATTTCATTTCTAAATATGACACATTTTCATCAAATTTTCATCCACGCATTCACTCGTATGATCGAAAATCGGCACCCAGAGAGCTACTCTCGCGATGCCGACCATAATAATGTCACTGTCAAGTTAATTTGTAGAAAGTTTTACTCGACAGTGACTTGGAGTGGACTGTAGACTGCGGGGCGCCGGAATGAGGCAATATAAGGCTGAGCGCAGATTATAGTCACGACAGTTTTAAGACAGACTTGCCTCACATAGACAAGTCTGTTTTAAAATTAAAACGAAACTGTTCTGTCTACGACACGTCGCACACCTTAGACAAAACTGTTTTGTCTACGATATAAGGAGAGGGGGGCCCGCCGCTAGACAGTTTCGTCTTTGATGTGCGCGCCCGCATGCATATAAAAGGGAAGCCGACAAACGTTAGTCAGACTTGTCGCCTTGTAGGTAAAGACAGCTTTGTCTAAGAGACGTTTTGTTCGAAGTGTGCGCCTCTCTATTGATCTCGTAAAGAAATAGTCTGTCTTAAGACAGTCGTGTCTCCAATGTGCCCTCAGCCTAAGAGAGAGGTTGTGGTTCTTGCGACTGTCAAATATACCTACCTAACGTAGTATGCATGTACCTTATTAGGTATAATAATGGACAAATATATTTATATAAAATAAAATGAATCGTACTATTTTTTTGTTAATATGAAGGCATTTTACCTGTTGTATATATCAGACCGTCATGATCATACACATGAGGCCATCATCATGGCATCTGACTCATAATAAGATTCGTATATATCGTGTATGAAAAAAAATACAGTTACCTAGCACTCATAATACAAGTTTGAAACAAAATAGAGTTATGTGTAACTGTAATGTAAACAAGAAAGCACTTAATTCTGTCACTCTAATACAAATTGTCCATTAAGATAGAATAGAAACAGTATTCATTAAAAAGTTGTTGATTAGAGTGTACGCGCTAAAAGCCGTGGGTGAAAGTACAGTGGGAACCAACTAAAGAATTACGACCACATAAAATAAGTAATGAATTATGACCCTTTTTTACCTTTGGCTTAAATTCGCCGTGGATGCTATACCGGGCTCTTACCGAATAAAATCACTCGTTCCCTACTACTGCCTAAAACTCGGAGTCCCGGGTAAGCCTTCGGAAGGATGTCAGGATTCCTGACAGTATTAATGAATGTGTGGATGGACAATGCGAGGGTAGATTTGAACGATTCTACCTCGCAATCGAAGTGACACCGCCTCTTCAGTCTGCTTGTGACCACGGCTGGTGCAACCCAGCCGAAACGTCAAGCCTCAATTATAAGGTATGATCGCGTTAATACCCGTTTTATATAGTTTCTTAATATCATGCAACGCGAAAGTATAAAAGTTAGTATTAATATTAATGAATCTAATACAAAACAGCGGTTGCAGATCTTTCGAGGAGTTACCATACCAGGGGCCATTACGGATAGAAAGGGACCATGAGTGGTTTTAGTCAGTCGAGTCCGGCATTTCATCCGTGTGGATTCCTGCACGAAAAATAGCACCAGACGCAGAACATCAAATTTTGCGTCGGTCTCGTGCTGGGAACTGGAGGCATCGTGGCCAGCACGATTTCCCCACGGATTCATGTGATATTCTTAAAACGTGACTAAGACGCGTAAAGCAGCTAAGGCGTGAGTTCGTCTGCGTGCGTCTTGCTGTTAGTCTTCAGCCTACAATAGGTGTATCAAAACAAGAAAGCCGTGAGATCGTTCTCACCAGACTGCCCCTCTCTAACACGTTATTGTGAAAGTGAAAGTTCAATCCGATTGACGTTGTCATTTTTGTTTTATTTCAAACTTTGAACAGATGAACCACGTGACCTAGTGACGTAGTTTAATGCAACAGAGACAGACAAAGTCGCCATAAGCCCCTCTGGACTCTATTTTATAGAGAAGGGCTAAAACCAATTCTGTTCCATTGTCCACAACTGTTCTGAATATAAACAGTCTTTGAGATCATAACAATTTATTTTTGTGCTACAACCAAATAGACAAAAGAGAAGATTCTTCCATTCAGGAGGACGCTCGAGGCTCCACCGGTGGTTCATTAATATCCGAAGAACCACAAACCATAATATGTATAGACGCATAGTTTTCACTGATGCCTAAGTGAGATTTCTCCAATTCTCACACAGCGTCTACAATAATAATAAACTCACGTACTGAGAGGTTTCACTTTCATAATAACGCTTCTCATTATTGTCATACACACCCAGATTTGTCGTTGTTTGAGAATTATTTAAACTAAAAGGAAATTCGTATTTCGTCGCTTTTATTTGTGGTAAGTACTCAGTCCCACGTCACACTTTTTATAGGGCCGATCATCGGACCGACTTTTCGGTCGATTCTATTTATGAAAATCTGAATAACTTTTTGTAGGACATTTGAATTACAACTTTTTCACATGCGCAAACAATCCGCCTTAATTATCTATTGCGTATTCAGATAAGGATGCGTTTGTCAACATAGGTACAGCTCTATCACTTGTTGGTTAAACTTAAACAGAATTATGTACTTAATAAAAGTTTCAAGTCATATCTTCATTCACCATACGATTTGCCATTGATTTGCAGAATTCGGTTCTTTATAAATTTTATATCACGTTTCTCGATAAACATAAAGAAATCATTGATGCAAACATCCTACTAAAAACCGTGATTTGTGATCGCTGGGTTGCCAGTTTGAATAGCACATTGGAATACAATAGAATTTGGCACAAATGAAAGGTTCTAAAAAATAGACCATTGATACTAAATACATACAGTATTTGCGCCAAACCTGCAGCTTCACGACTTTATATAATCAAAGCTTCACGTCTTCACGTATGAAAAAATAAAAAACTAACTGTCAAAACCAGCTTTTCCTGAGAGCCCTCTAGCCCTCTACCCTCTACGGGTTTCCATTCCAATATTGATGCAAACATCTAACGTTATAATATGGATGATTACTTCTTCATTACCAATTGATCAAAAATTCATACGCTAGTAATGTAAGTTCCCTCTTTTAATTTGTCAGAGGTCCAATATGAAAGATTTCAGATTCATGTGTATTCTTGACAGAGTAACCTTCTTTCAATGCTATTAATATTTTGACCAAACGACTTCAAAGTGTAAACGACTTTTTTTATCTCACCAAACTGACGCAGTTTTTTAATATTTTTTAAAAATATTTGTGGACAATCTCACACAACATCATCTAGCCCAAATTAAGCTAATATAAGTTGTGCTATGGGATCTAGACGACTGGTAGACATACTTATATATTCTAAATACATACATATAATACATAGAAAACACCCAAACTCCGAAACAAACATTTGTGGATCACACAAATATTTGGATCGACCCGGGAATCGAACCCAGGACCTCAAGCGCGGCAGGCGGTATCACTACCGACTGCGCCACCGAGCCAGTCACCACCACAGAGTACATTTGTATATTATGAGATAGAGACGTCACTCGACTAAGTGTCGACACCAGCGGTGCCAAGCAGCTATTACAAGAAACTTTCTGACTGCGTGGCCATGAAATAAAAATCGAGTGTAACAAAATATATTTAAATAAACTTGAATCTTTTAGAAAAATTAGTTTTAAGATCGTAAAAAATAATAATAATCTACCTAGGGCCGAAAAGTAGTCTTACTTATATGACCCTATGTAACGAAACCATACCGCGATTTAAAAAAAGGCACAGCGCCATCTAGTTGTGAATTTTTAACTAAAATATTACATTTTTTAATATTGCGTACAGCGCCAACTACCACGTGTTTCTGGAAACTCTTACGTTATAATGAAACGAAATTCAATATCATGACAAGTCTCAATGTAACTGCAACGTTGAGAACCTACGTAAGTTGGTTACATTATAATTCAATGCTCAGTTCTAAGTGATAACACCATGGTCACCACAGTGGCTCTAAAGTTGGCTGCCCAATAATATGCCTGGATATTGCCTATTCACGCTTCCCTTGAAGAATCCAGAGTTGTAATAGGGAAACACTTTGCAGTGCGTACAATGTTACTGATAAAATGTGATTGCGGCCTGAAGGCTTCTTGCACATTTACCGTACCATTTTTGTATTTCGATAAAATCACGAAGTAAATGGAATATGTTTAGCGGAATGAAAGAAGCTTAAACTAACATAAAATAGCAAAATCAAGGCCCAGTTGGTTTTCTAAAATACGTTAGGAAACGCAGTTGTAAAGCTAACAATTACCACCTGTTCCATTATTGTCGTAGGACCGTAGGTGAATCTATTCAATAAGACGCGAACACCATTATTTTTTTAAACCAGCACAGGTAGAGAAACTGTGGGAATTGCATCGTAGCTTTGCCTATTGTGATGTCTAGAAAAAAAAAAAAGAACTGTCGGTTATGGATTACTACGTCTACGGAAAAGAAGGTACACGTGCTATTTTTTTCTTAAATTCAATGGCGCCAGGTGCTTAGGTAGTTGTAGGTAAAATGGCCGTGGCCTTAGACCATATATCACGGGACTAGCCTTTGCGAACCACCGCATACAAAAATATTCTGCCAGTTTTCATACAAGTGAAGGGGGAAACACAAAGACATATAAAATTTCATTGCATTTAAAAATGTATTAATCGACAAACGCGTAATGGCTGGTGTGTGTTAATTTTTATTGTACAGTCAACTACAACGAAATGTACTATTTAATCATATAAAATGATGTACTGATGTACAGTGCTTTTCATAAAGCCAAAAGACCAAATGGTCATGTGCAATGGCAGAAAACAATGCTTAAGTAAGGCGCATCCCGTGGTTAGATGATCTAAGGCCGTGGGATACAATTTCCTTTACATTTTTATCGTTTTCCTTTCCTGTTTCTTTCTCAGTGTAGACAGAAACCATCTTAATATTTCAAATAGTTTGTAAGCTGTATTCAACTTAGGCTGCATTTAAATTAAGATGGGTAGGTATTCTGCATTCAAAATGCATTAAAAAGTACACGAAATAGTACTACCTACTGCCTCATCTTCTCCTCTATAAACTGGAGCCATTCCGAATCCGACGTAAAGTAATAATATCAGAAAGAAGCATACAATTCACGCCTATGTCACCGAGAGGGTAGGCAGAAGTGTAGGAAGTACCGGAGTTTTATTGGACCCACATATATAAGGGCACGTCACCGGGCAGGGGCATAGGAGAAAATCTATATAATCCAAATCAAAATTCCAACAGCAAGGACAGATGTTATACATAGATAAATTCATTAATACACTCAATCTCTGAAGACTGAGCATAATTTAATGAGAATACATGTTTTAAATGTACTTCCAGATGTGGAGTATCGTGATAAATATTTATTTTGATAAATATCTAACTCTTATCGGTGATGACGATAATGATAATATGATTGGCAATTGATAATATTGTGCCTTTCTAGTGGTGATATTGATAACGCTAAATTATGTCATGGCGATTGTTTAGTGATAAAACGACGAAAATAGGTTTTACGAGTTAGGTACTCGTAAAACCTATTTACGAGTACCTAACTCGTAAACTTACTTTAGTTTATAACCTGGCAACACACATAGTCTTTATCCACGCACGCTAAGCAAAAAAAAATGGCTTAAAGGTCTATGTACCAAGCCAAAACTATTTTAAGAAATTCTGACAGATAGGCATTAGTTGATTTTACCTCAAGAGAAGGAAAAAAAAGCAAGAAATGCCTTTTTAAATACCACTAATGTGGCAGACAAGCTTACGGCCCACCTGATAAAAAGTGGTTACCAAAGTCCATGAATGTTTGCAACACCAATAGCGCTAGACTCGCACTGCCGACTCTGCTTGAACCTTCTAAGACCCCACTTGAAGAACCAAGCTTCTTCCCAAGGTAGGAATGTCGTAAAATTTCTAGTCATGCATTATTATCAGTGCATACGAAATGAAGTTTTTACATTTAGAATACAATTTTAGTGAAAGTATTAAAATGGGAAAAATAAAGACAAACATTCCCATACTCTATTTACGAGTAGATTGGTACCTATTATTCTTTAAAAAAAGAATAACTACATATTTCATAAACTTACTATTGACAATTTACTAAAAGAGTGTCCCCAAATTTGGACTAAATATTTAAAAAAAAAACATTTCTTTTTCTCACCTGTCCCGCAGTATCACAGATTTCCACGCAGATCGGTCTGTCGTCTACGTCTACCACAACTGTGGACAAAGAAATAAAAAAATAAACCAATGTTTTAAAAAAATATAGAACTAGGGTTGACTCAGGTGTTTAAACATTAAAATCAGGGCTGAAGAACAGTTTTATAAAAATCTAAGTTAGGTAGATACTTGTCACAAAAATGTACATTGACTGGTAGTTTATCTTTCTTGTAGGCTTTGTCGTATTTGGGTAAAAAGATAAATAAATAGATACATTGGAACATTCTCATACGCCATCTAGCCCAAAAGCTTACATTATAGAATCTACACCAGTGATAGCGAAACATACATAGGAAACAATTTCTTAACCAACTAAGTGCACTAGATATGCACGCATCAGCTAAAAGCTGCTAGTGCATTATATAATAATAATAATAATAATAAACAAATATTGGCGGATAACATGCACTTATTTGTTTCGACCGAGATTTGAACCGTAGACCTCAGCACGTCAGTCGCATACACTTACCACTTTGCCACCGAGGCAGTCAAAAGATGATCCAAGACATAGATTTAGAATTCTTCGCTATGATCCAAGACATATTATATCTCTCTTCAGTACAGCCTTGTAGGATTTTAGAGCTGGTCCTACTCAGTCAAGCAAGACCCCTAATAACAAAATGGAAAGAAAGTCCTACATGCACGTAAACACTTTCGAAACCACAAAGAAATTGTGTAACTTTAAATGTCATTGTGAACACGTTTATAACCGTACAAGTCGGTATATTACTACGTTAGGTAACCATTCAGTTAACCAACTATATTCTTGCATATTGTTATTATGTTTTAGATTATGTGTAAAGTGTGATGTGCATATTGTGCATATAAATATATTTGTACATTTACACCGACGTTGCTGACCCTAAGTGACCCGATGCACAACACTATGATCAAAGTATTGAACGCTTTGAAATTGCAATGTGTCCAGCTGCGCACGTTATAAGGTTCCTAGAAGGCTCCGAAACAGACATGTAATAAGACTGTTCTTGAACTGTACGCAGTTTAGCTCGGTGATCAGTGGTAGATTTGAGCTGTTCACTGCATATATCATCATCATCTCAGCCGATTAGGGCATTTCTACTATGAATGTGGGCCCACTGCTGGGCATAGGCCTCCCCCAAGGATCGCCACAACGTTCGGTCTTACGCTGCCCGCATCCAGCAGGCTTCGCGTCCATAATGAGGTCATCTGTCCACCTTGCGGGAGGTCTCATCACTCTGCGTTTTCCAGTACGTGGTCGCCATTCACGTAGTTTTCGACCCCATATTAAATATTAATGCAATAAGTGCCTGCCAAATCCGACCTTTAATAATCATATTGGCACGACAAAAACTGAGTAGCCAAAAGGTTGGCTAAATGCCATAAAAACTGTAATCTGACCATAGAGTCCAGTGAACAAGAGCGACACTTGATACGTCACCGTTCGTCGGTCCGCCGGATACGCGCGGTAAACAGCTCGCCTGCCGAACATCCTGGCTTTTGTTCAAAAAACCTGAATTACTTGCCATTATTTTCATTTACTGACCGCTAACTAGTACCAGCACCGTTTTGTTATTGCTGCTTGTTATTTTACTATGTAATATACAAGCTGTCATTGTTCAATTCAGTAAACTGCAACAATTGTGTGACATGCAAGGATGACCTACGGATGTTCTATGATTGACGTTATGGAATTTGTTGAGACTGATGTTATCAATACAATAATAATAAACAGTAGGGACAGGTGCTTAGGGTAAGGCTCTACTTATCCAGCAAGCAAGAATAGAACATGGTCGTATCGTACAATGCAAACCACATTCCCATTATTAAAGGCGTTAAGTTTTAGAGAAATACGGCAATACGGCTCACCACCTATGAAATGTGGGCATATAATATGCCTCTGCCTACCCCTTCGAGGATAAAGGCGTGACCGATAAATGTATGTATGTAAGTTTTAGACCAAGTTTGCCACATAAGTATTAAGTACTGAGAAAATAAAAGACATGCATTTTTCTATCTGTATAGTACCTAATAACTTTCATAAATTTGAGTCAGTAAACACGTTAAAATACTTTGAATTAAAATAAAACCTCATCACAGATAAGTGAGAAACATATTGTACTACTACAGTATAAAAAGTCACTTAAAAATAACCTAAATAAAAGGAGGTCACGAGACAGTAATAAAAATAGAAAAAAAAAAGAGTTTGAAATCGAGAGCGTAACTGGCTGTATGTTACAAAGTCCAGTGCCTCGACTGAGTCATCGAGGAGGCTTTGCGGCCGGCCGCGTCTCGCCGTGACCGTGTACCACAATAATATTCAGAATATTACATACATATTCAGTTCAGAGTTTACAATCCTCGGTTACAATTACATTTTTTACGTAATTATTTATACACAACAACCAAACATTAATTGAAACAGTTTTTATAAAGTTTTGTTTTAATTTAGAATAAATTGTAGGTATGTGGCCTTTCCCGGAGTGAATGGGTTTCTTCAATCGGGAGAATGACCTTTGTTTTTAAAGTTTAACGGTTTGCAAAACGAGTGCAAATATTTTTATAAGTACCTAGCTGTTTTACTTTTTATTACTTTCTCATACATTACTTGAAATGTTTGAATGAAGTTCAGTATCCATTATGATCGGTAATAGACATCCCTCCCTACCTTTCTATTTCCCAATTTTTCACAGAGGGTGTTAACAAAGAATATAGAAATCTTCTTGGCCATGAGCACCAGATTTTATCGTAAACTAGCGGACGTCACGCGGTTTCACCCGCATAGTTTACGTTCCCGTGAGAATACGGGAATAAAATATGTTCACCGCAAAGAGTGTAGCTTCCCAAATGTGAAAGAATTTTTCAAAACGGTCCAGTTGTTCCGGAGCTTATTCGATGCAAACAAACAATCTTTGACTGCCTCTGTGGCGCAGTCGGTAGTGATACCGCCTGCGGCGCTGGAGGTCGTGGGTTCGATTCCCACCAGAGACAAATATTTGTGTGACCCATAAATGTTTGTCTCAAGAGTCTGGGTGTTTCTATGTATAATATGTATGTATTTAAAAGTATATAAGTATTAATATCCGTGGTTTGATACTCATAACACAAGCAGGTTATTCCTAGCTTACTTTGGGATCAGATAGCGTTGTGTAAGATGTCCGTGAATATTTATTTATTTATATATTAAAAAAAAAAAAAAAAAAAAAAAAAACAAATCTTTCCTCTTTATAATATTAGTGTATGACAACTTAATTATGCTTTTGAAGTGTCTAGTTAAAAAGTAGTAAGTACTTTTTCATTAGAAATATTTCATTAGTAATTGGTACACTACTGGTAAGTACTCAGAATAATAATAATCTATTGATCAAAAGGCAACGTCTTTAATATAATAAAGAATATAAAATAAAGCCTCCCACAAACGGTGCAAAGATGCGAAAAGGGATTGAATGACCTCGTGTCGCAGAACAAAATAAACTGGTCTAGAACTCTAGACAAACAAAACATTGTGCCCGAGGAGTTTCACACTCACGCCAAGCGCAGACTACGTGTCTTTATGCAGGCTGCCTGTGAAATATTGTGTGGTAAAAAGTTTAAAAAAAAAGTTGCTCTGTGTGGTAGAAAGTAATAGTAATAAGTTGTGTGGACGTTAGTCTGTAGTCGTTTTATGCATAATAATATGTCATGAATTCATGATGTTTTATCTACCGAAGGAACCTCAGATTTAGAACTAAAGGCACTAATATAAATAATAATATAATATAAGGGTTACACCACACTACAAGGCGGATGACGCTTAAGTACGTCTTTTGGCCTCACTTTCTGTTAGTCAAACTAACTATTATTTATCTAAACTAACTATTAATCTGTGGTTATGTGACATATTATTATGCTTTAGTTTCTAATCTGAATAGGGAACATTAAATCCTGTGGGTTTCAGTGATGTATGAGATGGCAGGCTGAAATAAGTGATTTTTGGAAAGACGGAGATGTTATTCACAAATCCTAATATATAAAATATAAATATAAATATAAATATTCACGGACATCTCACACAACGCTATCTGATCCCAAAGTAAGCTAGGAATAACTTGCTTGTGTTATAGGTATCAGACCACGGATATTAGTACTTATATACTTTTAAATACATACATATTATACATAGAAACACCCAGACTCTTGAGACAAACATTTATGGGTCACACAAATATTGGTCTCCGGTGGGAATCGAACCCACGACCTCCAGCGCCGCAGGCGGTATCACTACCGACTGCGCCACAGAGGCAGTCAAACATATAACAATCCAGTGACACTCCACCTAACTGGAAAAGCAAAACAAGTGTTGTAACTCTACTACGAGCATTACTGAAACTCCATACAAATATTTAAAAGCCATCACAACATTCGGTCATCCCGTGCACCACAGGGGCCACAGGGCTTGCTAACTTGTAGCAGGTGTAAATTACTAACTAGATGAACCGGTCCGGAAAACTTCACCACAGAATCAATGCCTACAACATTCTTAAGAAAACACTCCAACCATGGAACCATTATAAAGCATGTTTTACGTTTACCATCATTGAACATAGCTTAAAATAAAACAAGCTATGGGCCCATTTCCAAACGTCAATTGCACTTCTTAAAAAAAGAACACGACCTAATTGTCAATTTATTTGCCATTTGATGTTCGCCGACCTTCGTAACCCCGATAATGTGGCGCCAACGTGACCTTCCGAAGACCCGATGCAACCTGACCCAATAATGAACAAAGACAAATTGCTAGACACCGACTCGTGTTATCTGAGCAAGTTGTGTTTTATTATAGCTACTGTTCACCCGCGGCTTCGCCCGTCAACTCTATTTACATGTATACAAATAAAAGTAGCCTCTGTCTGTTATGTTACCCCTTAAACATCAACAGCTATTTGTCCGTTAAAGGTCCGTTTAAATCGGTCAAGTTTCAGAGATTTACCTGGATTTACCGGAACAAATTTCTATTCAATAAGAGCTTCTTAAAATGAGATTGTCGGCGAGACATGGCAATTTTCAGGGATTGAGGGTCAATTGTCATTCAGCAGACTTGCCTTTAATACTGTTTTAAAGGGTTTTTCCTAATCTCATCTTTCCATACCAAGAATGTCTGTCTGGAAAAGATATCTCCTAGCAACAAGTCACCCAACCAAAGTCTATGAATGAGACTTATAAGTCTTAAAGAAACTGTAATTATGGTGTACCGTCAATTCCCTAAGCCGATGTATGGTGAATTATTATATTTACAATTATCTATCTAACTTAAGAATCTGAGTTTGTAAGGACAAGTTTTAGTTTCTAGAAATTTTAAATAGCATCATCACCTTTCACCCATAAAGTACCTATGTAGCCACTCAGCTTTCATTAAAATTAACCAGGATCGCAGCAATAAGCCCGGGTCCAGTCAACCACATCGCATAATATGTGCTAACCCTAATCCCGGAGAGATTTTAGTACGTCATTAAATTAGGATCAACTTTACGGCTTTTCGCGCTTTTTATAGTGGTCGGTTTTTACGAGTGTGTGTTGGCGCGCAAAGATGGCGACAAACGAGCAATCCTCGTCATTAGACACAGGGGACGGAAATCTGTCCATGTAATCATGACAATTCGCATTACCACATATGGTTTTTTATTTTGCTAAAAATTATAACATAAACTGCAATCATGATAATCCGGACAATCCTCATACACTAGGATAAATCCGGGGAAACCCGGACGGATGGCAACCCTCTATGCCGGGTTCAACAGAGATGAATTACGTAGCCATCCTTGACCACGAGCATTTTTAGGTCCAAGTAATTGGGGACAAGCGTATTATACAGAGGAAAATCTTTAACCATACTGTAATCTTAACCAAAATTCCAACAGTCAGGACACATAATTAATACCTATACAAATAGAAACCCTATGGTCTGAGCAAAGTGGGGAAGGTAATTTCTGGATGTCTCCAAGACTTACGGTCAGTGGGCAACACCAATGGTCCCACTAATGTGTAACTACTCAAGCATACGGTCAACCTAACCGAAAGTAGTCAAAAAAGGCTATGGACACTTGCTCGCGCTGCTGACCTTGCAAAAACCTACTTAAACCCCTTTTCAAGAATCCCATACCATACCGTCGACGCGACCGAAGTCGGGAAGAAGAGCCCCACAATCCAAGTGTGTGCAAAAGCGAGCAAATATGAATTCAAATATGTACTGTATGCTCATACCACGAATTCAATTCTATATCCTTACAGTACGAGTTCTATCATATTGTCAAAACTTATAATTAACTTCGAAGAACCGGCAATTAGTACAAGAAACTTTGCACGAAGTGAGGAAACGTGCCGCTCTTTAGTGAAAGGTGTCAACAAAAGATCAAGATCAGATGATAATGTCACCAGTTTTATACAATTTTGACAGCTTTAAGATGAATGTCACCCCCGTAAATGAATTATTGTCAGATAAATCATTCCTTACATGCAGCCTATTATTTTTACGTAAGTACCTAGGAAACTTTTATGCATTGAAATACTTAACGATTTGTTTGAACTTTAATGTACGTCAGGACGTCCGGATAATATATTCCAGTTATCTCTGCATCTTTTCTTCTATAAATAACTAGCTGACCCGCGCAACTTCGTTTGCGCCACATAAGAGAGAGTATTACCTGTTCCCGTCGCATTTACTCCCGTCACGTTGCGTTTACTCCCGTAGCATCTCGTCGTTAATATTCAATACTACGTGAGAGAGAGAGAGAGAGAGAGAGAGAGGTATCCCGTGGCATTATTGTAGAAAAAAATTGATTGCCATTAAAATGGGTATTGTGCACCAACCCAAAGATAGACACATGCTATCGCGCAATTTTTTTAGAATTTTTTTAAGAGAAAAAATTTTGTAGTACATATTTTTTACATACCTATAAATATTCACGCAGCTCAACGAAGCTCTCAAAAGGAATAACTTTTCCCCCGTTTTTGAAACATTTACTATTACTGCTCCGCTCCTATTCGTTTTAGCGTGATGCTATATAGCCTATGACACCCCGCAATAACGTAGCTTTCTATTGGTGAAAGAATTTTTAAAATCGAATTAGTAGATCCCGAGATTACCCCTTACAATTTAACAAACACACAAACTTTACTTCTTTATAATATTAGTATAGAAGTATAGATTGAATAAGTACACAGTACTTTTGAAAACCAGTCTCATCATATTTAGGCATTCTTTTTAACGTGAGGAAAATCCTACAGGAATGCTATTTCGGACTTCTACAGACTAAAAACCACACGTAGGTATACTACCTAACAGCCTACGGTTGGGAGCCCCAGGTAAGCCCTCGGAAGGATGTCCCCAGGACTCAAAACAGGCCTACGGCTACCACTGCGACCGAAAATTCCCACTCAGACAGACTAAAACTGTCCCTACTTAAAATAGAGAGCTTCTCCACAGACTTTGGCTATACAGTGCTTTGGCTATCAGGACATCTTCAATTTTCTTGATTCAATTGACTCCGTGAAGTACATTCTCGGACTCTTTCTACAGACAAATAAAAAATACTAAGTAGGTACTGTAATATCTACTGAACTTTGTTATTGGTTTATCTTCAACTTCAACCACAATTTATGTAGTACAACTCTGTGTTCTATCAAAACATAGTTAATGTAACGGTTAAAAATAGCCTTTGTACTAGTCTAAACCGCTAAAACGGTGCAACTGAACCATTCTTTGTTTGTAAATTTTCTATTCTGGTTTCGGTTAAGCCTGTTCATATCTGGCTGAGAATACGCCCAAGACGCCGAACGTATCATTAGTCATCACCAGTATTCATTTGCATTTCGGTAAAATTAAAGATTACAAACATAGATTTTGAGAATTTGATGAGATTGATAGAATTGAGAGTAGTCTCTCATGTAGTTAATTTCGGCAATTAGCATGTACTCCCAAATAGGTAGACCGAGGCTTGATATGTCGCCGTCGTCGTGAGAAGCAGGTGAGTGTGTTATGTTGAATTTATTATCTACTAGCTAATGCCCGTGATTATGAAGTTTTCCCGCACCTATTTACCATCGGATCTTGTTTTAGGGATAAAAAGGAGACAATGTATTAAGCTCTATTCTACCTTAGCATCAGCTTTCGAATTTATGTATGTATTAGTAGGCATTTAAAGAGTAAACATAGGTACATCTGGTAATACAAGCTTACTCTAAGTGTACTTAGCTGTTTTGACGTTACGCCGCCGAACTGCGACGTATTATCAGCCAGATATGTAACGATCATTCTCTATAGACCACCGAAGGAGATTATATTCATGTATAACAGCTGTTTAATATATTACTATTGCATTAATTACCATTGATATTATTACTCGCATAAATCAAGTTTTTACATTCATTTGGGAGAGGTATATGTTAATAAAAATGTCTACTATGTAGCTCGTAGAAGTCATAAGTATTTTGTAATACCTAATTATATTATTACCGTCTATCTATCATAGAAAGTGCAGAAGTAATAGCAGAAACGAGTTTTTTTTTGTGGACAATCTCACACAGCATCAACTACCCCATTAAGCTTGTGCTATAGGATCTAGATGACTGATAGACATACTTATATATTTCTAAATACATACACATTATACAAATAGAAAACAACCAAACAACGAAACAAACATTTGTGGGTCACACAAATATTTGGACCGACTCAGGACCTCCTGCGCGGCAGGTAGGCGGTATCACTACCGACTGCGCCACAGAGGCAGTCAAGTACGCTGAAAGAGTTCGCAACTAGATTCCGCAACCTACTAGGTTATTATGTTATTATCGAGTAAAACGGATCAACGGTGGCTGCCTTCAGTCAATCCTGCATAACAGGTCTTACCGCGTCAAGACGTTTCCTAGATTTGGCTGTCGACTCCTCCTGTTGAAGGAGTCCCCTTTTTTGGCTTCCGTACCCAAGAGTAAAATGGGAACCTGATTACCTACCTGACACTCCCAGGTTGTATCTCAGGAACCGTGATAGCTAGAGAGCTGAAATTTTTACAGATGATGTATTTCTGTTGCCGCTATAGCAAGAATAGGTCGAGAATTGCTTGCACCTATTTTTTTGAATGGCAATCGCATCTAGATTACAAAATACGCGAGTAGTTTTTGACCTTATCAACTTGCTAATAGTCTTTTGTTTTATTGATCTGTATAATTATGTTTCATCGGTCTTCATTTGTTTTTTTGATGTTCATTTGTTTTACCGTTCTTCATTTATTTAGTCGATCTTCTTTTGTTTTACTGAACTTCATTTATTTTGTTGATCTTCATTTATTTTGTCGATCTTCATTTGTATTGTAACAGATAATAATTTCCTACTCGAAGGTACAAATTCTGTCTTAAAGCGAATCTGTCGTCAACAGAATCTGTCGTAAGCAGAATCCGTCTTAAACAGAATCTGACTTAAACCGAATAAAGGCAAATTATTATCTTCTTTGTCCTCTGTACATACGCTGAATGCAATATAAACCTATTACCTACTAGATACAATAAAATTCCTTTGAGTAATAGATAGAGCTAGAATACAATCATGTGTCATTATTGATTGCTAATAATAAGAAATAACAGCTTTTATGAATTATAGAGTAAGAAATGATCAGTGACCTAGTTACGATTGCACATATTGATCGCTAATGGACAATGATTATATCGTTGTGGCCAAGAAAACGTAATAACTCGAGGTATTGCATTCCTGATGAAGGTTTTACTCTCGTTTTAGACATTGTTATACAAAGAACCTTACAACAAAACTGACGATGAGACTGACAATTTTCAATTCGTTGCGTTCGTTGATTGAGTAGAGTAACAAACATCTTTACAAACTTTCACATTTTTATAATATTAGTAGGATAACGGATCTTGTACATTTCAACAACAAAACTGAGAAAAATTTCGATATCACATAAAGATGTGGCGAGCCTAATGGTGTTGAGTGTGCTGACGAAAAGACTTGAGCATTCATTTGTAATGTAATGAGCGTTCTCGCATTTTAGCACGCGTTCTGGTTCTGGCGAGCATTCTAGCGAATTTGCTTCGATTCCGGCCTAACCGAGCTTCTGTCAACTGTGTAATAAAGTGAAGAATATTTTTTAGCGAGAATCGACTAGCTAGATCAATCGCTGCCTAGAATACACAGGTCTGCAATGGTTTTCCTCTTTGAAATCTGAGTTACATTTTCTATAGTTTCTGATGTGCTGATTACGAGAAAAATAATAAAAAAAATCCATCACGTCAGGATTTTTTGATATTGAATATTTAAGATTTAGGTCCAAAATGTCTGAGCGTCTACCTTTAGAAATTTATAAAACGTCATTAAAATACTTCAGATTAATTTTTATTGCATTTAATTCGTGTAACGGGACATAGAAATTAATGCAAATCAGTAATTTGATGATTACTACATAAAAAGTAAAAGTAATCCGCATTAACCATGTTGAAAACGGGTAATTTTGACTTAATTTAGTAATAAAATAATAAAAAATATTACGTAGTAGTAATATTACCTAATTGTTGTAAATGTTATTAAAAAATGGTGTAATAAAGATAATCCAAAAGGCTTTTTTTTATTAAGTACCCGCACTTATTTAGAAAATTAACAGTTGAAATGCGCATCTTACAACATGAACTTTAAAATGTCATCGCGAAGATATTTAAATTCTCCAAATTGTTTTTGTAATATTTGCGGGAATTTTATGGTGATAAAACAACGAAACAGCATTACTGACTTTGTAAAAAATATTTACAAAAGTTATTATGGAGACGTTTTAATTAACCAAAGACAAAACTTGGACACCTCATAAACTTTGTACGACTTGTTTATTAGAACTTCGCCAGTGGTCAAAAGGACAGAAAAATAGCTTCAAAATCGTTTAGCCTATGCTACGAAGAGAGGCTAACAACCATGATAAAGATTGCTACTGTTGTTGTTGTGACATAACTGGATACAATTTTAATAATAAAAGGGACATAAACGAGCACTTAACTTCATTTCTTAAATTCGCACATTGATTACTTCCCAGAAAATCTAGGAGCCGTTGGCGAAGAACAAGGCGAAAGATTTTACCGAGATTTGAAAGAGCTTGAAGTCTGGTATCAAGGAATATGGAATACTAGCATGATGGCGGACTATTGTTGGTTATTGAAGCGCGATGATCCAAACTGGAATTTTAACCGAAAATCGCACAACCGAAGGTTCCAGGAAAAAAGGACCAGGTTCAACAAATAAAATTTACATGTAATTTAGACTAGTAACAAGTTGTTATTATATTTTAGCCGTTTTTAAAGTTAAAAGTAATGTACTTTTTTAAATATATATTTTTTATGAGAAAACTTGGGTCTTTTTTTCTATTTTCTTTCTGTACCTTTTTTTAAAAAATCTGGAGGTGATGCAGAAAAACTAAGTACATATTCGTAATCAGCGCACCAAAATACCCTAGAATCAGCTATCAAATTCCAGAGAGGAAGTTATGACTCTCATTTTGCAGGCCTGTGAATCGCTCCCTAAAATTATCGTGAGATGTTTAGATCTTTTTGTTGTTAAGTTCCAAATTTAAAAACGACGAATGCTCGATCTTCTGTTACAAGTGAATGCTCAAGTCTATCAGCACCATAAGTGCATAACCCAGTTAATAAATTGAATTTATAGGTCACGTTAAAGGTCAATTAGAATACCTATCAGTTGAATCGTACATGTGTGTCTGACATCTAATGACTGTACACGCTATGAATAACATTGTAACCTTTACAATATTGTAATACTTATCAATGTCTCGTAAAATATCCTACTATGGCATTTCCTTGGATTTGATGTCCTGGGGTATCCTTCCGAAGGCTTACGCGGGGCTGCCAACCGTAGGCTGTTAGGTAGGATACGTGTGGGGGGTTTTAGTCGGTAGAAGTCTGGAATAGCATTCGTGTATGATTATTCTCACGCTAAGAAAAATGGATTTCTGGTTCAATTTTAATGCGGTCCCTAGGCGATTATGAGCAGGTCATGTATGTCAATCAACACAATTTAACCATCATGCATGCATGAAGGTACATGACGTTATGCATGTCATGCTGCATGATAGTCTAGTAACCGCTTATGAAGAATAGAGAGGTCATACAGAAAAAAGAGCCTCAATCTTTTAACTACATGACCCAGACCGTTACGTGGTCTATGTATGATCTATGATTGCAAGAAATTGTAGTGACACGATCCCCTACTTATTATGTAGGCGTGAAACAACGACAAATGTTGAAATATGGTTTGTATCTGCCTATCCCTTCGGAGAAAAATACGTGACCATAATGTAGAGACCGTTCGACCAGTTCGACCCCGGGATTCAAACTAGTATACTGCCTATGCCTACCTTTTTTTTAATCTGAGGAAAATCCTACAAGGATGCTATGCTGGACTCCTACCGATTAAAACCCACACGTATCCTACCTAACAGTCTACGGATAGGAGGGTGTTATCCCGCGGAACCCCTCACCGTCCTCAGGCCCCCGGTCATGGAGGCCGATAGTGTTTAGCGAAGAAGACACATCTGCGGCGCCCCCACCGTTGACTGCGGAACTCGGGTGGGAGAGTTCTCGCCAGCTCCTCCCCGCCTTCCCTTTCACGAGCATGAGCTCACAGAAAGCGGCAGCGCAATCCCACTTACTCCCGCTGGAGATCATGGCTCGCACCATGACTCCAGCGAGAGAGTGTCCACATTTAGACCTGCCACGAGGACCTAGCGCTCTTGCGCCCACACCGTGCACTCCACCAATGTGTGGAACCTACCTATATCCGACTCAGTAAGGAAAATCTATTTACGTAAGTTAGGTACCTACCTACTTACTTATTAAAAGAAAGATAATAAAATGGAATATTCAATAAATATACCTAATTGGAAGAACCTTTAATATAAGTACTTAGTAATTAAATAAGTGGCAAGTATGTAGTTACTTCTGATAGTCGATAAACGCGAGTGCGAGTTAATATCAATATCTGCAAGGACGAACTAATATCCTCTCCGTACTTTCCTGGTAGATGCTTGTATGTATAATGATATGTTATTATTTATTAATTAGTTGATACCACAGAATGACTAATAGTACGTAGGTACTACGCTACATGTTCTGGTGAATTAGACAGATCCCAGAACACCCCCACAGGGGCAGATCGGTGTCAAGGCGTTTTAGTGAGTATTCCCAGTGCTATCGTGATCAGGTGCTGGGCACACGAGCCCATGCCTCGTCAGCATGGGTACTCCGTAAGCGGAGCTCTCCTGGTAAAAAAAGGTTCTACGCTACATACGATAGGGAGCAGGAGAGAACTCTCCCACCCGAGTTGTTCAGTTGTCTTCGCCCAAGACTATCAGCCTCGATGACCGGGGGCCTGAGGACGGTGAGGGGCTGCTCACCGTCCTTACAGAAGCAGGCCCATGACGGCAGCGTGACGTGAGAGACGCACGCCCCAAAGAAGCGGGATAACTCCCGAACAACCTCCCAAAGACGCGGGATAGCATCCGAACCTCCCTAGGTGAGGCCGTAGTGGTAGCCAAGGTCTTTTGGCAGTCCTGGGGTCATCTTCCAGGGGCTTACCCGGAGCTCCCAAGTCCGTAGGCTGTTAGGTAGGATACGTGTGGTTTTTTACAAAAAGCCAATTTTGTCAGGATCAGGGAAATAGAAAATGATTAAGTAAATTACATTTGTGATCTGTTGTCTTTGATGAAAAACATTCAATTTTTTGGTAAAATTAAAATACCTTAGCGTCCTAAGAATACAGACTCTTACTTAACAGACAGTTACTTAACATATCTTTGATAGCGTCTTTATGACTTTTGACAGCGACAATTTAATGGCAACCTCGGGTTCTTCAAGTGGAGCGTAAAGAAACCCAAGGTTGCACCTTACATCAGGGTGCCGCCAACTTAAGGATCACCACTGTCGAGGTCGTTACGGACTGTGAGAGTGGCTTCCAATCGTTAGATGTCACCATAGTTTTCCATAAGGCCATTGGAATCGCGGAAAGTCTAAAAAAATGCTACTAAACTAAAAAGATGTCCTGGGACATCCTTCCGAGGGCTTACCCGGGGCTCCCAACCATAGGTTGTTGGGCGTTACGTGAGGTTTTTTAGTCGGTAGGAGTCCGGCATAGCATCCATGAGGATATTCCCACACGTTAAAAAAAATTGAACTGAAAAGAAATTCCTGTAGATTTTGGCTTTTTATCCGTCAAATCGATCGATTCGAGATTGAGTAACTCTTAATCGATTGTATAATAGTTATACCTAGTTACAAATAAGTGAGTAATGTCACTAGCGCCTCCGATCTTGGCACATCTCTTCATAAGGCATTAACGACTTTTCCGCAATTACCAACCGATCGATAAAATAAACTGGTTTAATTATATATTATTACACCGCACGTGTTTATTGATGATCTAGTTTTAAAAATAATATCTGTACCTATGATTCTATTTTAAGCAGATTACATAGAATAGAACGGACTGCGTATTTGGCGTTCCATATTCGTTTAAAACGCGTTGTTTAACCCGGATGTTATCGATGTAGTGGATGTAAATAATGCGCCAACTTCAGCTTCAGCGCCAACGTCAACAACTAACAATCTTAACAATATCTCTTGAGTTTTTGTCTGAAAGCACAACAAGTTGGTAAATTAATTGAAAAAATAAACAATTAGATGTGAATTTTTTTTTCAATTAATTTATACTGGCTTTGGTTACTTAGACCATATGCCAAATCTAGATTCCATATATTATTAACAGCGTATTCGAGTATGTCTAAGGTTGGACCAAGGAACTTATACTTCTAAATAAGTTTCTTGGGTTGGACTAAGTTCTACTCTAGTAAAGCGGTACTTTACTAGAGCTTGCTGTGGAATTTGTCGATAAACTTAAAAAGTCGCGTATCACTGCGCTATATCATTTTCCAACACTTGCGCACGTTGTCGAACCTTTATATTTAAGAATCCATAATAAATTATACATAAACAATCAAAAATACACTAGTTTTGAAAAGCTTTTTAGCTGAGGAAAACGCTAGTCTGTAAGTTTCGCGTGCATAATCTCTAATGAGTAATGACCTTAGATCATCTAACCACAGGATGCGCCTTACTTAAGCATTCCTTTCTGCCAAGCCAATAGACCATTTGGTCTATTGGCTTTATAAAAAGCACTGTACATCAGTACATCATTTTATATGACTAAACTAGTACATTTCATTGTAGTTGACAAAATTAACACACAACAGTTACGCGTTTGTCGATTAATACATTTTTAATATAATAATGAAATTTTATGTGTTTGTGTTTCCCCCTTCACCCGCTATGACTAGCAGAATATTTTTGTATGCGGTGGTTCACAAAAGGCTAGTCCCGTGATATATGGTCTAAGGTAATGACAAATGACTATTGTTTAAATCTGTCAAACGATTTAGGCTAAGCATCAACAAAAAACCTTCACGGCAAAAAAATGCACTTTTATTCAACGTGCTGTAATCAAAACACAAAATCTTGTAAATTCAGGAAAAACAGAGGAACGCTTTTAAAACAGTAAAGCACATTCCTAAGCTGAATGCTCTGAACAAAACGACAATAAATGCAAAGAAGCACGTAGGCCTACAAAACAAGTATGTATTCGAATAAAAATAACTATAATACGCCACGAAATAAAGTACCAACAATTTGTTTACCCGTGGGGCGTCACAGTGGTCGACATGTAACAATAACTCAGTCTGAATTGCCTACAATTCGCAATCCGTGTAAGGCATAGTATAATGCTGACTGCTTGGCGCCCGGTTCAAGTAGCGTGAAAGAAAAATATTACGATCGCACTGCATTTTTTTTTTCTAGATTAAGTCAAGCGCTTGATTAAAATCTATGCCGCCACTTTCATAGAATGCAAGTGCATTGGCAGAACATGATGAAAAAAAGTTGAAAAAATAAATAAACATTGATCATCGTCGAGTACTTATGGTCACAGACCCTAAGAAGCGGGATAACACCCGAAAAACACCCCAAAGACGAGGGGTAGCACCCGAACCCCTACTAGATGAGGCCGCAGTGGTAGCCGTAGGTCTGTTGGGAGTCCTGGGGTATCCTTCCGAGGGCTTACCCGAGGCTCCCAACCGTAGGCTGATAGGCAGAATACGTGAGGTTTTTTAGTCAGTAGAAATCCGGCATACATAGCATCCATGGGGATTATGCCTCAAGTTAAAAAAAATGGTCACTGATAACAGAAAAGAGTGTGTTTTCTGATTTCTGTGGTTGTCTGCTGCTGAACTTAGACCTCTCCCAAATTACGCAACAAAATTTCAGCCTGATAGAAGGACGGGAAGTGGGTCAAATTAACATTCCAAGATTTTCTTACATACATAGTTACAATACAAGTGAAGCTAATAAAAGCGTGTTAAAAATAGGGTTTAAAGTAAATTAGGCATCAGAAGAAGTATTTTCACTTCGATTTTCAAAAATTTTGAGTAAGCTGTTCTGAATTCCAGTTAAATTCGTGTGAAGACAAATCATTCGAAATTCCAGGATGAGTCAGATGCAGTAACTGAAATCTGTGATCAACATTTTATACGTCGTTTTTGTTTAAGCAAACAATGGGATGTGTGTTAAACACATTACATGCATTGCACACATGTTTTAGTACTCACTGACAAGCTTTTATTCGAAATCGACGAACTAAATAAAATACAATTATGCAGCAAAGCGTTTTCTGAGAAAAATGCACTAAAAGGTATTATCAATACTGTTGTTAACATTCTATGTTTTTACAGAGATAAGGAGCAATCGCTAGCAAATGTCAAAAAAAGGTGAAATACCTAAAGTAAACCTTGTAAGGCAAGGTCAACGTGATTCATCTTCTGGCACACTCAGTGACCCGGTTGTGTGGAACATCGCGATGGTTTAGTGATTAGGTAGTCTTGCCCTCTTCCAAGGGTCATAAGTCCAAAGCACGCTGTTGTCTTTCGCGTTAAAGTAAAAAAAGTCAGAGATTCCGGATTCTGTGACTTAGATGGAAGCAGGATTTACACGAAAATTTTGAATACAATGGATCTTTGACGTATTTTCGAGAAGATTGGCCCTCACTTCATACACAACAATATAGAATATATTATAGAGAAACGATAAGTTGAAAAGAAGAGTACAATATATTATGTAAGGTTACATAAAATCTGATACAGAATTAAAATGTCAAGTTATAAAGGAGAGAATGTTTAAATAAAGGCAATAGTTACATGATAACATTATCTCAACAAATGATTATCAATTGATTGGAAACCAAATCTGGATTCCTATTGTTCACAATTATAGTTAGTTTCTTAGTTCTTCAATCCTCAAGTAAACTTAAAACACTTTGGTCCCATTTGCTTGCATTTGAAGTTGTGGAACTAAGGGTGTCAATGTCGGAGCCTCTTAAACCAGACATCATCTTAGAAATTTGGGCAGAAAATATTTTAGGGAGATTCTGTGCATCCAGAACTCGCGAGAGTTTGAGGTTTTCTAAGACGGCCACTATCATTACAAGCAAATGTATGGGTACCTACTGGTCGTCTTCAAGTCGATTTTCATTAACTTTCGAGACTAAGCGATTGTAGAAGTTTATTTTTATTATTATAATCTCGTGTCTTGGTTAAATACTCTTGATCTTGTGATTCTCGCTAACGCTCATGCTTCAAACCTCCAGTCTCCATTCCCATATCCGCAGGGCAGTCATTTGCGTCCATATTTGTTCCAATCCATATCTTATGCGAATTAAATAATCTTACCTGAGCTGACCACTCCGAATATGGATCGTCTATCATTTTACTCTATAATTTTATTATAAACGGATGAATTGTTTGCCTTTTAAATAATCCACACGATGTTATTGTATGACTAACGATTGTAAAACTTCCATGTTCCGAAGCTCCGATCGCTTTAAATTTTGTTCCCGTTTCCGCTTCCCAAGGAAACTTATTCCCGGGTTAAAAAGCCTAGGAGAATAGTCTATGTGATTTCCCAGACTCTCTCCCTGAACCAAATTTTAGGCAGATACGTTCGGACGTTAGAGCGTGATTGCGTCAGTAACAATTGTGTACGATTTGTTGTCTACAGTAGAAATCTATAACATGATGCCTACAGGTTTAGAAAGACACTTCGTGATAGCTTATTTCTAAAATTAAGTCACCTTAGTATCACATCATATCTCTAAGATGGTACCACATCACACCATCTGTGGTTAACCTTTAAAAATGCCGTAAGGCGAAACCGGTGAAGTTTAAAAGTAAACAACGTGGAAAATGTTCAAGTGTTTTAATACAAGAAGAACAGGTTTTATATTTCGAGTTGCTAGGCTATCAACATGACTTTACGACCAACGACCAAGTATTTACCATGATGTGATATGAATTATGTACAAGAGTAACTGAGACCAACGGCTTAAGAAGTCTTACTTGAGGCACAGAGACTCGTCGAAATGGAAATGCCACAATCAATCTCAAGACAAACCGTTGCGAACGATGCTTTCTATGGCTGACTACTGCTGGACGTAGGCCTCCCCAAATGCGTAAGATCCCAATGACCTAACGATATTGTGTTTAAGCAAAACTTTTTTTACGTGTGGAAATCCTTCATGTATGCTATTGATTCTTGCCGACTAAAACCACACGGTGAATTACCACTGCATACGATCGGGAGCCCCGGGGAAGCCCTTGGAAGGATGTCCCAGGATAAACAACACTGAGCTGCTAGCAGGGATTACGACGACTTCAAAATGATAAATCATTTATTATACACTTACGCCAATATAGTATTACAGGATAGAAATTTGAAACAGACCTGCCTTGGTATTCCCAAACGCCTACAGCATGGGGTTCTTCAAGAGGGGTCTTAGAAGGTTTATACAGGGTCGGCAGCGAGAGTGTAGCGCCTCCGGTGTGCAAGCGTCCATAGGCAGCGGTGACCACCAGTCCATCTGGTGGTCACCGTATGCTTGTATGCCACTTTAGTGGTATACAAAAAAACAGCAATATATTGGGCGGCCTAATCGCTTAAAGCAATTTCTGCCAGGTAGTCTATGATAATGATTTTTACTGGGAGGATCTCATTCTATAAATTTCTAACAGGTCTCTAATAGTTATAAGGCCTAGTTCTAACGGTGAAGGCAACTCGGAAGCCATGAAGCTACTTCAAGTCCGGTATAATCTACATAAATAACGTTCAAGAGCACGGATCGCGGATAACATGGCGCCAGTTTATAAATAATTTCTAGTAAGTTGTCACCATTGGCACAGTGACTAACGCGGCTGGAAATAATTGAGCTGTCCTTGCTGATAGGTTGGTGCACGGCTATCGTCTTTGTCTTGAGGCCGCGGTTATAATACCTAAGTGCAATAAAACTAAAAAAACATTATCCGTTTCTTTTTTCTCGTTCTTTGTTGATTTGGATGACCAATCTATTTAAACTAATATAATTACCAGCCAATCGTAATCTGCTATCACCGTCCAGCCGACTTGGAAAATAAGATGGCACTCAGGAGACGTTGCAATTGCAATGGAGCTGTATCAAGTTCCTTAGGTTGAAAGCTAATCAGTCACACCACACCTGAAAGTGGTGCTTAATTATTCTAACTCACACTTGTACTTTCCACTATTTAATCTTAATTTTACATAACCTGACCGGTTTCGCCTTAGGGCATTCTTAAGGGTACTGTTCATAAACTATCTTTCATTTCATTTCTAAGCAAGTGTGAGTTTGCAAAATGAGTTACATCAAGTGCCAACAATCCAGAGCATAAATGATGAAAGTGGTGGACCTACTGACTAACGAAGACACGGTGAAGAGAAGACAAAAGCGAAAAACAAAACCTTGCAAGTCTGGATCCGCATTTGCGGTTTACCGCAGCGGCTTCTTACCTCAAAATGTCAAATTCTAACGTCAAGATATCAAAATCATTGAAAACGAGACTATGGTTTGACATTTTGAGGTTAGAAACCGGCGCGGTAACAGCAAATGCCGACTCAACCTAACAACCCGTCAGACCAGCGCAACCACTAAAATGGATTTGGCAAATGCCTCCAGCAATAAACAATGATACGACTGATTTGATTGATTGGATATTTCCAATACGTTTATTATCTTTCTGTAATTGTTTTTTGAAGCGCTCGTGGCTCCGCGGACTCAGTGTTCTGTAAACGATCACTGCAGTAAGCAACATTTAATAGGGCCGGATATGGATGGGTGACCACCACGTGGACCACTTTGTGACATTTATTTACGAGCGTTTCCGTGCTTCGGAAGGCACGTTAAGCCGTTGGTCCCGGTTGTCAGTAAAATGACAGTCGTTAAGCCAAGTTGAAGGCCTTATGGGCTTGAAAAATTTCAACTGTGGGTCGTCACAACCTGCGCCCGGGTCGGCAGCGCGTGTGTAGCGCCTCTGGTGTTGCAAACGTCTATAGGCTACGGTTACCAACCTTCCGGTGGGCCGTAAGCTTGTCTGCCACCTAAGTAGTATAAAAAAAAAAAATTGTAACCTATGCATATTGTTAGACAGACGTTTTAAGTAATAATAATCGTATGACAAATTTAAAGTATGAATCAGCGCCGGTACCTTTTATCTTTTTATTAGTCAATCATACTGGATCTATGTAAGTGTTTATTATCTGTTACGATGTATCATTCATAGAAATGATAAATAAATAATCGAATGGACACCTACCATATTCTGTTAGTCAGATAAAATATGTTAAGTGTTTGATATTATTATCATTTTACTGGAATTGGCATTTTATGTAAAGAAAAAAGGTTATGGAGTCAATTTGGTTTCGTGAAAATAAAATGCTTTTCCGGGTTAAAAAGTTAAACTTAAGTATTTACAATGTATTACACTTATTTACAACTTATACAAATTTTACAACTTATTATAAATTAATAAGTTGTAAATCTTGTAAATATCCCGCCATAGGTGCCTAGGTACTATTCGTTCCCTCTAAGTTTGCCGGTCGTCTCCCGTACTACGCCTCTACAGCAACCTCTTCGCCAGCGGCAAACTTAGAGCGAACGGGATATACATCAAAGCGTGTAAAAAGTTAAACTTAAGTATTTACAATGTATTACACTTATTTACAACTTATACAAATTTTACAACTTATTATAAATTAATAAGTTGTAAATCTTGTAAATATCCCGCCATAGGTGCCTAGGTACTATTCGTTCCCTCTAAGTTTGCCGGTCGTCTCCCGTACTACGCCTCTACAGCAACCTCTTCGCCAGCGGCAAACTTAGAGCGAACGGGATATACATCAAAGCGTGAGTACCTAAGTAATCAAACTTATTTTAAGTCTGACTAAATCGTAAATTTTCTAATATCTTCAATGTACGGATCCCACTAGGTAATCTATTATTATAAAGTGGTTACACCCAGCGAAACAAATCAATGAGCACATACACACATACAACAAAGGGAATGTGATGACACACAGACGACAATTAGTAGTCACATTACAGCTGTTAACCCAGTTTTAGTCAAATAAAGGGCAGGGCACACAACCGGCTACTGGAATGAGGCGCAATATATTTTTTACAAAATATGATCGTGCACAACGGTAATTTTGACATTAAAATGGCCGATACCACTCAAGCACATTATTACTCTTTAACAAGCTAATGTCCGCGGCTTCGCCCGAGGTAGTTTTATTTTCGAGTGTTTAAGGGGCGGTTATTCCGCACAAGTAGGCATTTGGCGCTCCCCTCGCCCCGGGCGCAAGACACACCGCACGCCGGCAGCGGCAGTCAACTCTCATGCCACAGTATACAGTATAGTAGAAAGAAACAGCATGCTAACTTTGTTTGACGTAGTAAATGCATCTAACTTTATTAAGTGTAGTAATTTATTAGTTTCGTAAATAAAAATAAAAGAGTTAATCGTAAATAAATTATGTATATTATACTATTATTTTTAAGCTAAAGAGTTTGTTTGTTTGCTTAGTTGTTCTAACTCTAGAGTCTAAGAGACTGCTAGTTGAATTTCAAGAGTTTCTTAACAGAATGTACATTTTTGAAAAATACCAAAATATATAACATCACGCTAAGGCGAATAAGAGCTTACCAGCAACGAAACATTTTTCGACAACTAGGATATTTCATTTCTTTTGAGAGTTTCCGTTGCGTACGTTTGCTACAGTTGCGTAAAAAATGTAAATTACATAATAGCTGGTCATAAAAATTTCTAAAGTTTTCTAAAGTTGGTATGCTAAGTATGAATCACGGGATCATTGTGCAATCCAAAATGGCCGCCGCAGTGTAATCACAAAATTTCATGATGGGTGTCGTTTAAAGGGTTTTTTGGTATGCTGAGTACGAATCACGTACTAATTTTGCAATTCAATATGGAAGCCGCGCCGTAATCACAAAATGTCATGATGGGTATCGTTTAAGGGGTTTCTTGGTATGCGGAGTACGAATCACGTGATAATTTTGCAATCCAATATGGGCGCCGCGCAGTAATCACAAAATTTCATGATGGGTATCGTTTAAGGGGTTTCTTGGTATGCTGAGTACGAATCACGTGATAATTTTGCAATCCAAAATGGCGGCCGCGGTGTAATCACAAAAATTAATGATGGGTATCGTTTAAAGGGTTTTTTGGTATGCTGAGTACGAATTACGTACTAATTTTGCAATCCAATATGGCCACCGCGTCGTAATCACACAATTTCATGATGGGTATAGTTTAAGGGAATTCTTGGTATGCTAAGTATGAATCACATGATAATTTTCCAATCCAATATGGCCACCGCGGTGTGATCCCAAAATTTCATGATGGGTATCGCTTAAGGGGTTTTTTTGGTATGCTGAGTACGAATCACATGATAATTTTGCAATCCAATATGGGCGCCGCGCCGTAATCACAAAATTTTATGATGGGTATCGTTTAAAGGGTTTCTTGGTATGCTGAGTACGAATCACGTGATAATTTCGTAATCCAAAATGGCCGCCTCGGTGTAATCACAAAATTTCATGATGGGTATCGTTTAAAGGGTTTTTGGTATGCTGAGTACGAATTACGTGATAATTTTGCAATACAATATGGCCGCCGCGCCGTAATCACAAAATATCATGATGGTTATCGTTTAAGGGGTTTTTTGGTATGCTGAGGACGAATCACATGATAATTTTGCAATCCAAAATGGCCACCGCGCCGTAATCACATAATTTCGTAATGAATATCGTTTAATGGGTTTTTTCGAATGCTGAGTACGAATAACATGATCATTTTGGAATTCAATTTGGCCGCCTAAGCTATTTAGGCCTACTTGCGCGGAGAGTCGAGTTAAAGATATAAATATAGAGTTAGTAAGCTCTGAGTTAAATAAATAACTTCTTAACTCTGACCACGTCCTGCACAGTTGCAAATTGGCACGCGGTTAACTAACTCACAGTAAACCGAACAAGTTTTTGTAGTCTGTCGTTCCATGCAATCCAACCACACACAAATGTTAGAACGAAGAATGGAACATGTGTCTCTATCTCTTTTACACTACAGTCTGCTACGTATGATTTACGATACTACCATACTTACGATACTACCATTTACGATACCAATCATAAAATTTTGTGATTACGGCGCGGCGGGCATATTGGATTGCAAAATTATCACGTGATTCGTACTCAGCATACCAAAAAACCCCTTAAACGATACCCATCATGAAATTTTGTGATTACGGCGCGGCGCCCATATTGGATTGCAAAATTATCACGTGATTCGTACTCCGCATACCAAGAAACCCCTTAAACGATACCCATCATGACATTTTGTGATTACGGCGCGGCGGCCATCTTGTATTGCAAAATTAGTACGCGATTCGTACTCAGCATACCAAAAAACCCCTTAAACGATACCCATCATGAAATTTTGTGATTACGGCGCGGCGCTCATATTGGATTGCAAAATTATCACGTGATTCGTACTCCGCATACCAAGAAACCCCTTAAACGATACCCATCATGAATTTTGTGATTACGGCGCGGCGTCCATATTAAATTGCAAAATTAGTACGTGATTCATACTCAGCATACCAAAAAACCCCTTAAACGATACCCATTATGAAATTTTGTGATTACGGCGTGGCGGCCATCTTGTATTGCAAAATTAGTACGCGATTCGTACTCAGCATACCAAAAAAACCCCTTAAACGATACCCATCATGAAATTTTGTGATTACGGCGCGGCGGCCATCTTGTATTGCAAAATTAGTACGCGATTCGTACTCAGCATACCAAAAAACCCCTTAAACGATACCCATCATGAAATTTTGTGATTACGGCGCGGCGGCTATATTCGATTGCAAAATTATCACGTGATTCGTACTCAGCATACGAACAAACCCCTTAAACGATACCCATCATGAAATTTTGTGATTACGGTGCGGCGGCCATATTGGATTGCAAAATTATCACGTGATTCGTACTCAGCATACCAAAAAACCCCTTAAACGATACCCATCATGAAATTTTGTGATTACGGCGCGGCGGCCATCTTGTATTGCAAAATTAGTACGCGATTCGTACTCAGCATACCAAAAAACCCCTTAAACGATACCCATCATGAAATTTTGTAATTACGGCGCGGCGGCTATATTCGATTGCAAAATTATCACGTGATTCGTACTCAGCATACGAACAAACCCCTTAAACGATACCCATCATGAAATTTTGTGATTACGGTGCGGCGGCCATATTGGATTGCAAAATTATCACGTGATTCGTACTCAGCATACCAAAAAACCCCTTAAACGATACCCATCATGAAATTTTGTGATTACGGCGCGGCGCCCATATTGGATTGCAAAATTATCACGTGATTCGTACTCCGCATACCAAGAAACCCCTTAAACGATACCCATCATGACATTTTGTGATTACGGCGCGGCGGCCATCTTGTATTGCAAAATTAGTACGCGATTCGTACTCAGCATACCAAAAAACCCCTTAAACGATACCCATCATGAAATTTTGTGGTTACGGCGTGGCCGCCATGTTGGATTGCGAAATTATCATGTAATTCGTTGATATTTTAATGCATTAGGTAGCTGGTTACCACGTCGTGAAAACACTTAAAAAGTAAAAGATCACCACATTTTTACCATGAGTTGCGTATGTATTTGTAACGGTTAATCTAATTACATTTTGCCCATTACTGATATTTTTATACTGTGGCGCGATTTCAACGTAATTTGGCATAATAATTACGAAATAGTTGCGAAAAAAACTGACACAGGTCCTGCCTCCACAAGCGCCACGGCGAGACTGATCGGCCGTCAGCGGCGCAATTCTATTGCGTTTGGTAGATATTCGTACATGATAATTATGTAAATAGTTGTTTATAGAAAAACGCTCGGAAAATGTGTATAAAAACTTAATACCTTTAATTGAGTGCAAAAAAAAATTATAAAATGTTAATAGTTTAGCCACAGTTTTGAAAAAACTTTTCTGAGAGAGTCAACTTTGGGATTTTTTTCTATCTAGTGAAAATTATTGGATCGTGTAACGGGCTCGGAATATGTTTAGCTTATATCCTTAACTATTATACAGGGTGAATTTTTCAAAAGGGATTGGATGGCCAAATCCTAAACTATAAGGAATAGCGAAAAATGCTCAAAGGAGTCACGAGCCCGATTTTGATGGAACTTAAAACCTCATCATTAGATTTTTGAAAAACCAATAATCCTAGCTGGGAATCGAACCCATTGATAATGAAAAAAAAAACACACCCTATATTATAACACCATACAATAGTGTTGCTATTAAGGATCTTATTCTGGAAAGTAATGATATACGGCAAACTAAAGGAAAGTGCTCATATTAAACAAAATGCAATTTATTTTGCTTACGTTAACTGATTAATTGTTCAAAATGTGTGCTATTATTTTCAATACATAGCTGGATTCGAGACCTCAAGGATCGTACTGCATTCAATATTATTGATTCCGTTTAGAATATTCTCCAAAGAATCATTCTGAGCATGATTTAAAACACGGAATATTTACGATCTATTCTGGGAATTTGAACGAAACAAATTATGATACAAAATTTAGGTACATGAATTACGAATTTATTAAAATTCCAAACTTTCCTTAAATTTGCCGTATATCATTACTTCGCAGAATGTGATCCTTATCAGCGACACTATCGTATGGTGGAATAATAGAGGGTGTTTTTTTTTTACAAAATCATTGGGTTCGATTCCCAGCTAGGATTATTGGTTTTTCAAAAATCTAATGATAAGGTTTTAAGTTTTATCAAAATCGGGCTCGTGACTCCTTTGAGCATTTTTAGCTATTCCTTATAGTTTCGGATTTGGCCATCCAAGCCCTTTTCAAAAATTCACCCTGTATATATTTTTTTCAGATTTAAAAACCCTTTACTTTTTGACTAGGATTGTTTCAAAAAACTCAAAATCTGACCCACGCGGCCTTAAGTGTAAAAATAGTGGATTCTACTAGTTTATGGAAGGGATGTAACGCTGTAAAACGAGGTTTTTCTTTTTACTTTCCAACTCAATAGATAGCTCCAGTCAAGTATCCAATGCTTTACTGGCGTAAAACTTTTACCAAACATGGATACGCTGATGGTCGATGGCGAGAATGAACCCCTTACAATAAAAAAAAAAGTCATATTTTCTTAAACTAAAATAAAGCCTTTAAACCCTAATATAATTAACAAGAAAGAAAGAATATCTAGAGACGCGGCAGCGTGTCCAGCCCAAGTTCAAAAAAAAGTTTGTCTGACAAAATTCTCAAATCGAGAAAATCCAAGAATAAAAAAAAAGCTGTGATGTTACGAGTTTAAAGATCTTTGCGAGTTTTGGCGCGAACACGAAAGGACTCGTACATTATTCCGTGTTGTAATTTTTCAAAATTAGTGTATTTATGAGTATTTATGTTTAATAATGGTGGATTCTTAAACATAAAAGTTTCAACAACGTGCACAAGTGTTGGAAAGTGATAAAACGAAGTGATACGCGCCTTTTTGTACCACCAAACTCCAAAGACAACTCTTAGTAAAGTACCACCGCTTTACTTGAGTACAAAATTTGTCCAAACTGGAACATACATGAATACGCTGATAATAAAAATAGTTATTAAGAAAAAGATGAAAAGGACTCGTACATTATTCCGTGTTGTAATTTTTCAAAATTAGTGTATTTATGAGTATTTATGTTTAATAATGGTGGATTCTTAAACATAAAAGTTTCAACAACGTGCACAAGTGTTGGAAAGTGATAAAACGAAGTGATACGCGCCTTTTTGTACCACCAAACTCCAAAGACAACTCTTAGTAAAGTACCACCGCTTTACTTGAGTACAAAATTTGTCCAAACTGGAACATACATGAATACGCTGATAATAAAAATAGTTATTAAGAAAAAGATATAGGTATTACACTTACACTGCTATTTGCAAGATTCTCAACATGAAAAGGATTGATATTTTCGATATATAATGGACTTGACATTGGCATAGTCTCAAGCCGAAAAAGTCCAAGATATAAGGAAAAGAAGAAGAAGAAGAAGATCTTTGCCATAGCTGACCAGAGTCACCAGTTATTATACTATCTCTCTTTTTGATATGGAAATTATTTAGTACGCAATCAGAACGATCTTATTCATTTATCGCCTACAAAATACTCCTAAGTTGACATTGAATAGGAACAACTTTGTACAACGAACTTAACTCAACACTGAGTTTTCTTCCAGAAAACCTTTGCGTGAAAGAAAAAGCGCCACAGATAAAAGATTGCAACTAGATAAAAATGTATAAGAATGATTAACACTCTAGAATATTTTTACATTCTTATCTTGTAAATGATAATAATGATCACGCGACAGGCGCTGGCTATCTCGATATAATAACACCTCATTGAAATGATAAGTAAACTTGCTGTTATCGATAACAGCAATATGACGTTTTTGAACGGAAATAAACAATGCATTTCTTACTGATAGGAATTGCTATTTTGATGTTGAAAATGGATGGATCATATCGATAAAGTAGCATGCATTTGATTAGTGTACGGTTTTTTTTTAACGTAAGGAAAAATCCTCATGGATGCTATGCCGGACTCCTACTTAAAAACCTCACGTTACGCCCAACAGCCTATGGTTGGGAGTCCCGGATAAGCCCTCGGAAGGATGTCCCAGGACTGATTAGTGTACCTACGCTTGGTACGTCTTGAATATTTCAACATCAATTGGAAAAATACCTATAAATTACTTCTTGTAATGATCGAAGCTTGTAATGTAAGCTCTTTTTCACGTGTGAAAATCCCTCATGGATGCTAATTGCTATGCCGGACTCTTATCGACTAAAACCACACGTGCCCTACCACTGCCTACGGGTAAGCCCTCGGAAGGATGTCTCAGGTTATTCTGCCACCGAAAGTCTTGCTCAAAATTTATCGAACAGTACCTTGCCTACTACTAACTCAGGTTACGAAATGTCCTGCAGTGCTATTCTCGGGTTGTCCTTCCGAGGGCTTACCCGGGCTCCCAACAATAGGCTGTTAGGTAGGATAAGGATACGTGTGGTTTTTAGTCGGTAGGAGTCAAGCATGCCATCCATGTAGGCTTGACTCTCCTCACGTTAAAAAAAGTTACCAAGATCTTACTAATGCCCGGTTCCTATATCAATGAAACGATTCGTTTCTGTAACGAACAGTAACAATTTCAACCAAACGTAACCACAAACTGTTCCTATAAACAACGACTCGTAAGTCAAATAACCATTGGTTCGTTACTAACGGATGGGAGGTCTACCAACTACGATCCGTAAGACATTTGTATGGAGAGCGTAGATTTTGGTGTTTCTATAAAAAAAAGGAACGTCAGTGAACTGTCAAAGTTTACCATCCGTATACCATTTCGCTACCGCTCGATTTCGGCCGGTTATGGGTATCTAAGGCGATAGTTTGTTGTTATTTTAAGGCTAAATCATAGATTTAGAATTTTTCGCTACTCTCAATCTAAATCTATGGGCTAAATATTACAATGTCGAGTTCAGAAAGTGATTTGGAAATGTTCTATCAGTCAAGGAAGAATTTTTATTCAATAGTCTACTTGCTAGTAATTTATTTAACGTCCATGGGCTGCGGCGACCACCAGTACATCTAGTGGGCCATATGCTTGTCTGCCACCTTAGTGGTATTAAAAAAAGTAGGTATGCTTTGCACTAAATTTGTGGGCAAAGACACTTCTTCCTTGGACATCAACTTTTGTTGTCTGTAAAGAATGTAATTATAAACAAGTAGGTATACCTACCTACCAACATATCTAATATATCAAAATCAAAATCACCCTGCTGTCATGTTAATAAAATTAGGTACAATATAAACCTAAAAAGATACCTACTTTCAAAAGCAATTCAATAGCCATTTCAAATGGCTAACAACATGTGTAACCGTTTGAATATTAAAAAAAAAAACACTTCTCAACCGGGAATGTGGCGTAAAAAAATGAGTGACAATCGAGGGCTTCGGTAAGCAATTAACTAATGACGATTCGTAGCAAGTAGATGAGCCAAAAACTTATAGGAACGTGATTTACGATTCGTTAATAGTAGCTCAAAAACGAATGGTAGCTTTTGGCCAATAACGATTCGTTGATTATAGGAACCGGGCATAAGTGATGTATGGGAATACCGTAGTATTTTGTATGAACCCTGCAATGCAACCCTCTTGGTGTAAGTAATCAGATCTGAACACGATGTTCAGACTTAACAGTACCTACTCGGATTTACATCAACCTTAGAGTGAAAGTGAAAGCAAATTAGGTACATAATTGGATTGCGTTTAAAATGTTCGATGATTAACAAGCAGTCAGCGTTGATAGATTTACTTACAAACCAAACAGATTACAGATTTGATCGACATACCTGAAACAACAAGACAAATATTAGTTAAGTGGGCATTAAGTAGGTTAACACTAGAATATTTTCGTGTGGTTATATGTAAAATTGGTGGGTTCCTAAAAATAAAAGGTCCGACAACGTGCAAGTATAGACGTCATTATAGCGCAGTGAAACGCGGCTTTTTTTATTTTTTTCAAGATCAACAATAAACTCCGGTAAAGTTTGCTCCGCTTACGCGAACAGAACTTAGACGAAACCTGAATAATATGAATATGCTGCTGCTATATACCTCGTAGGTACTTAGACCATACTTAGTCTAACGTAGTACATAGTTAAATGTAAGACCTTGTATAAATAAATACACTTAATTTTTTCGACTTCAAACTTAAAAAAATAAAACAGAACAAGGTATATTCAAAATTCCTTGACTATAACAAAAATCTTAGACCGAAAGAAGAAAAAAAAAACAACGCGTAAATTTTGACAGCCTTTTCAATGTAGCCACCATCTAAAATATTCGTTCCGTTCATTGTCTTATTTTAGTTCCGTGGCATTGCAAAACTTTTTGCCAAATTTGGCTGTGTCATTTGCTGCCCTGCTATTTTTGAAGTTGGCGCCAAGAAGACATGGCTAGTTTATTTTTATTACCAAATCAGCATCGTTGCTTTAAGTGCGACAGTAATGTAATGAGTCATATTAAGAAAGTGAGCTTATGCGTAGCATGGCTTTATGCAAATGTGTGACTTGGTTTTATAGGGAACCTTGGGGAACTTACATTGACAGGATATTGTTTGTGACTTCGTGAGTCAAGCAGGAACATTCCCGGAGTTATTTTTAATAAGTGGGTATGTAATGGAAGTTATATTTATCACACATAAATTAGATTCGAAAATTTGAATGTGATTTTTGAGCACTTTGAAACGTTTGATCACATCAATCACACATGCAATAATTTGCAACCTGAAGAAACTGCAACCGGACTAAAAATAGTAATGTAAAAAAATAAAGTTTAATATAATTTATTAAACTCATAATTATTTACTAAAATTATGTAAAACTAGCTGTTCTCCGCGGCTTCGACCGCGTAGAAATCGTTATCGCGTAAAATCTTAACTCTCCTTTTGCGCAGTCGGTTAAAAAGTAGCCTATGTCCTTTCAATTTATTTGTTCTTCCTTGTTGACGAAGTCTTCTTGCGATTTCAAAAGCGTATAGCTAACGAATCTACAATTATTTGATCGCAAATGTATCGTATGAAGCAAACATTCTCTGAAGTTAGCAATTGTGGCATAGCTTTGTTACAATTTAAATAAAATTACGTCTGCTAGCGCTAATGAATTCCCGGATGCTTCAATGGTTAAAAGTTACACACACACACGCACACATACTCATACACACACCCACACCCTCCCGCACACACCTCTCTCACCACACACACACACACACACACACACACACACACACACACACACACACACACACACACACACACACACACACACACACACACACACACACACACATGAACACACACATACACAGCCACGTAAAACACACGCACACACACACTTTACACACCTCCGATAAGTGGCAATGTGTATTTTCTTTTATTTTTGAAACGGTTTTTTTTTCCTCCCGTTTCTTTCTTCTTTTTCTTACTGGTCCCCGTTGAGACAGGAATACCTAGTTTGGGGACTCAGAAGATCAAAAATCCACTCAAGCTAACGATACGCTGGCTACAACCGTGCTGTCTGTGATTATCCTTACCCACCTGTAACACAGTTCTTACTAGCATGGGAATGGGGGGAGCTAGTCTCGATGGTTGTTGTGGCTTAGACGTAGTAAAAGTGTTAGAACTGTAGTGGATACATGTTGTAATATTTTTTTTATTTGACAATAAAGTTTTATCTATCTATCTATCAATTATAATTCTCATAAAAATAAATAAGTCAATGCTTTAATAGGAAATTAATTAAGTAAGAAAGAAAGAAAATTACATTTATTAGCACACACACAACACTTAAACAGAATTTTTAAAAAAGAAGTACAAAATAGCACAAGCAGTATTACGAGAAGCAAATGGCATTAACTGGAATTACAACGCATCACACTGACATCCGAACTTCGAACAATGCATGGGAGCGGATGCGGAAATGCACAACGAATGCGCGACATCCATATAGATATAGAGATTGATAGAGTACCTATTTATTTTACACTTTATTTTATGCCAAGTAAATAAAATTATGGAACATAAATACAGTGCAAGAAGATGTACTGGTCTTATCGCTAAAAGCAATTTCTACCGGCAACCTTTGGATGATTGAAAAAGTTGAAGGTAATGAGTAGTAGTTCTTAGGCGTACTCTTAGATCGAATATCAAAAGTTACTAAGAAGTAAGTAATTTTTATTTCAGAAAATATAGGTACCTATAGATATCCGCGAAAACACAATTGAAACCGAGCGGAGTTCGAGATATGCCGCGAACAAAACTACGGGCCACAGCTGGTTAAAATAAGTATTAAGGCTTGTATGTTCGAAAGAGACTCATCTTGGGGTGAACTTTATACTAGGAAATATTCTTAAATTTGATCTGATAAAACTTTATTATTGTAATTTATTAGATACTTACTCTTGCTTTTTTAACGTATCAAAACACGATTGGGAATACTTTGTTCGATCGAAATCGCTCTCGAAAAATGAGAAAAATAATACAAATATGTTAACAAGTAATGTATTTTTTTTATCTAAATAAATTAGTTTAATTCTCATAAAAACTTATCATAAAATAGATATAGGTCTTTAGAACAATATTTTACATACAGATTTTTTCTTAAAACCCCTCAGATTTTATAACAGTAATATAATGTATTAGAATCGAATGAAATCCGGCAAAAGCGTACGCTACAATCCTTCGAATTGCCTTAGGATTTGTCAAGGTCGAACATTGCAGTCTTAAGTATCATTTGTATTACTTTGTCAACGAGTATTTTTGCATCGCTACTGATAAAAGTGTCATTACCCAGTAAACCGAATGACGAATAATGATCGTCACCGCTTATTATAAACAGAGAATGCGTTCTATTCATAATAATTACAAAATATTTATCCTTTATTCATAAACTTACCGCAGGAATTAATTCTACCTAAGTATTTTACTCGTATAGGCAAATTAGTGATTAGTTTTTATGAATTGTATTTACAGACCATACCCATACTCTTAAAGATAATTTTCATACTACTATCCAAAACAAATAAATCAAAACTGTTCACGCACAAAACAAATCAGCAAATCACCAATCAACAGTATAATTTTTAACTAGCGTCACGCTGTTTCACCCGCGTAGTTCCCGTTACCGTGGCCTGGGAATACGGAAATAAAATATACCCTATGTTCACAGCAAAGAGTGTAACTTCCCAACAGTGAAAGAATTTTTCAAATCGGTCCAGTAGTTCTGGAGCCTATTCGATGCAAACAAACAAACAAACAATCAAATCTTTGCTCTTTTTAATATTAGTATAGAAGTATAGATTTAATAAATAACAAATATCATCTGATTAAGTTAGATGCTAATTCCACATCATAGCTCGCAGAAGTCGCAGAGTAAGCGCGTTAAAGCGGCAATGGGCTGGCCACATTTGTAGAAGAACCGTTGGCTGATGGAACAAACGAGTTCTGGAGTGGAGAACACGGCCCTCCCACCAGATGGACAGATGACCTGAAAAAGGCTCAAGGAAGGACTGAATGCGGAAGGCACAGGACTGTATTCTGGCGTAAATTAGGAGAGGTCTACTAACTTGATTGATTGCAAATTCCAAGACATTATTTACTTTTCTCAGCATTGTCTACTTCGAATAGGCATTCGGGTTTTCTGGTCTACAGCAATGGTATACCTATAGGAGGATCCTGGTATACCTATAGGACTTACTTACAGTAACTATTAGTAGATTAGTAGTTATAGAAAAAACAGCATGTAAACCAAGGAGAGGTCGTAGAACTAATTATCAGCTATTAAGCGTTCTCTGATTGATATCAATCTACCTAATACATAAATTATGAATTCCTATCGCGCCATAATATGTACCAAGTCTAATGTTTCACCTGATATACTTAGCTTATTATAAGTCTCAATAACACAGATCTAGTTAAACCATTGAGTTCCATAAACCGGTTCTACATCAGGCTGCTCACCTGTCATAGTGATCGCTTTACTTGAGTTTAAAACTTGTGACTTGCAATTGTATACCTTAGGCACATGAACATAGAGTATGTACTGAATTACGATAATTATGTAGTCCTTAGTCTCCTACCGAGGGTTCCGTCCGTCTGTCTGTCTGTCAAGGTCCTTTATCTCTCGAATGCGTGGAGGAATCGAGCTGAAATTTACGTCATATATTAACATCTATAGTCCCTTGAAGCTATAAAAAAATTAAACTTCTAAGTAAACGTGGAAAATGTTACGGCTGTTTATGTCGCCAAAATCGTGTTAATTTTGTACATCAGTTTTAGAATTGTTTATTTGCTCGAAACATGGTTAAAGAAAGTTGACAATTACAATTAGGTAGGTAGATCCAGCATGTTTCACCGTACATCTAATACTAATATTATAAAGAAGAAAGATTTGTTTGTTTGTTTGTTTGCAACGAATAGGCGCCGGAACTACTGGACCGGTATGAAAAATTCTTTCACTGTTGGAAAGCTACACTCTTTGCGGTGAACATAGGCTATATTTTATTCCCATATTCCCACGGGAACGCGAACTACGCGGGTGAAACCACGTGACGTCCGCTAGTACTGTATATAGGCGGTCAGCAAATTCATAAATCCTCATCCACACGTCCAAGAGATATAAATAAAGGGTCTTGCTTGAGTCTTAAGTTTGACAGACAGACAAATTTTTTTTGAAGCACTGACTCTAAAAATTCCGTTTCAAGACATCACCCGAACAAACATAGTTTCACTATAAGTGTTACATTGCTAGATTCACAAAAACTTGCAAAAAAAATGTTACCATTCACACGAAAATGAGTCTCAGTATAACAATTAAACACTTTCGCTCAGTATATAAGAGGCCAAGCAGAATCGAATGATAATAATTTTAAACTTAAAGTAAATGGTAACATAATTACAACAGATGCCGAAGTCGCTAACGAATTTGAACAATTTTTTTCTCGAATTCCAGTAGATTTGACCAGAGCCCTAGGTTCTTCTACCCCAATAGCAGAATCCTTGTTAAAAGCAAATGTTCCTTGCTGTAATGAAATATTCAAATTTAGTAAAATTAGTATACACACTATCATAAAAACTTTTAAATCTTTAAATATTAAGAAAACTGCTGACCTCTGGGGAATTTCTGTACATTTAGTTAATTCGTTAATTGAAATGGTTGCCCCTGAATTATCAATAATATTTAATAATTGTGTTGATAGTGGTGTGTTTCCTGACTTAATGAAGTTTAGTAAAATAACTCCTCTGTTTAAATCGGGCAGCACCTCAGATCCGTCCAATTTTCGTCCTATTTCTGTACTACCCACGTTTAGTAAAATCTTTGAAAAGGTAATGCTTAATCAAATGCAAAATCATTTTAATACAAATAAACTATTCCATACTAAACAATTCGGTTTCACGCGCGGTCGGTCTACCACGGATGCTGGAATCAAATTGTTAGAGTGTATATATGAGGCCTGGGAGGAGTCGTATGATGCTTATGGTGTATTCTGCGACTTATCTAAGGCCTTCGATTGCGTCCAGCATCAGACTTTAATTCAAAAACTTGATCATTATGGAATCCGGGGGACGGCCTTGGATTTAATTAGTTCTTACCTTAGAGATAGAGTACAGAGAGTAGTTATAAATGGTAAACAGTCAAATGGTTCTGCTGTAACAATGGGGGTGCCTCAGGGTTCAATTCTGGGACCTTTTCTATTTTTAGTGTACATAAATGATCTCCCTCACCTTATAAGAGACGATCACGAGGTAGTTTTGTTTGCTGATGACACATCTTTAATATTTAAAGTTGAACGTGGACAACGCGATCTTGACGAAGTAAACAATGCCCTCTCTAGGGTAGTCCACTGGTTTAACGCTAATAATTTATTGTTAAACGAAACTAAAACAAAATGTATTAGATTCACCTTGCCAAATGTTAGGCTCGTTAACACCAGTATTAAGATTAGGGATGATCAAGTAGAATTGGTCGAAGAAACTGTCTTTCTGGGCATAAAGTTAGACTCCAACTTTCAGTGGGGGCCTCATATCGAGAAAGTCTCGGGCAGACTGAGCTCTGCAGCCTATGCCGTTAAAAAGATCCGACAACTGACAGACATTAGAACAGCGCGTCTTGTCTACTTTAGCTACTTCCACAGTGTCATGACCTATGGCATACTACACTCGAGAGCAATGAATCCGGGTCACTTAAAGAATGTTAAAAATCTCGGAAACTAAAAATGATAGGTTAATGCAATAAATTGTATTTAATAGACAATGTAATACTCCTTAAATGAAAGTAAAAAAAATATGAGTCACCATACATTTTATTAACACAAAATTACATAAAGAAAAAACTGCTGATCTCTCCTTAAAACAAAAATAGGAAACATGAAATTTTTGAACTTTATTACGATTTTCTTGAATTTTAATACTTCGTATTGCCTCCTCGTGCTTCCATTACTGCGTTTACGCGGTTTGGCATGCTGTACACCAAGTTCCTTATACGATTTTGGGGAATATTCTCCCATTCCTCTGTGAGAGCAATTTTGAGCTCACGAAGCGTGATTGGGGGAGGGTTTCGTTGTTTTACGCATCTGCCTAGCTCGTCCCAAGCATGCTCGATCGGGTTGATATCCGGGCTGCGCGCTGGCCACTCCATACGAGTAATGTTCATCTCTTGAAGGTAGTCATTCACAATCCTACCTGTATGAGGTCGGGCATTGTCATGCATAAATATAGCATCCTCACCTAAATTGACCATAAATGGACCAACGTGATCATTGAGGATTTCTTCCACATATCTTACGCTAGTTAAAGAGCCGTTTTCTATGATCACCAGCTCTGTGCGACTTTCAGAAGAAATTCCGGCCCACACAAGTACAGACCCACCACCGTAGGCTACTTTTTCTTCGATGCATGCTTGCTTGAATCTTTCCCCTGGTCTTCGATACACTCTGTGTCTTCCATCGTGCTTGTAGAGCATAAATTTTGATTCGTCGGAGAACATAACTTTTGACCAATCTTCAATACTCCAATTTACGTGGCTCTGGGCATACCTTAGTCTCGAAATACGATGCCCACGCTCCAGTTTAGGGCCGTTTGCAGGTCTAAGGGGTTTTAAGTTAGATTCAGCAAGCCGACGTCTTACTGTCCATGCACTTGGGTTACTTCCTCCGAGGCGTCGAAACTGATTGGTGAGTTCAGTTCCTGTGAGAAAGCGATTTCGAAGCATGGTGTTCACCAAGTATCGGTCTTCTCGTGCTGTGGTACACCTGGTTCTGCCCGTTCCTGGTCTGCGTAGGTTAGAACCAGTTTCTTCGTAACGTCGGAGAACTCTTTGTACTGTTGACAGCGACACACCGACAGTCCTGGCTGTATCGCGCTGACTCCGGCCGGTTTCCAGCATTGTAAGTATTCTGGTGCATTCTTCAGGCGTAAGCGACATAATTTCAGCTTGATTAATGAATATAGAGCACTATCAACATGGTTTATGTACCCACATAAATGACAGATTACAAACAAAAGCAACACCAAATGCTGTAATTTCGTAGTTCCATCTTCGAAAGTGGCCCTTTTTCAAATTTGATTTTTTTACGATATAACTTTACAATAACTAAGAAGTTTTAATACCTTCATTTAAGGAGTATTACATTGTCTATTAAATACAATTTATTGCATTAACCTAGCATTTTTAGTTTCCGAGATTTTTAGGATTCTTTAAGTGACCCGGATTCATTGCTATTTGATTTTTTTATGATATAACTTTACAATAACTAAGAAGTTTTAATACCTTCATTTAAGGAGTATTACATTGTCTATTAAATACAATTTATTGCATTAACCTAGCATTTTTAGTTTCCGAGATTTTTAGGATTCTTTAAGTGACCCGGATTCATTGCTCTCGAGTGTATTATGGGGTAACGCTGCCGACATCGAATGTATCTTTGTGTTGCAGAAAAGGGCTGTCCGGGCTATCTATGGTATGGGGTTTCGGGAGTCATTAAGAGAAAAGTTTAAGGATATCAACATCCTTACTGTGTATTCACAGTACATATATGAAAACTTATTATATACTCATAAAAATAACAGTAAATTTATTAAAAATAGTGATATTCATAACCTAAACTTAAGAAATAAGAATAAATTGGCTGTACCTAGATTTAGGCTTAATAAAATAAGCAATTCTTTTGCGGGCAATTGTATTCGAATGTACAATACATTGCCGACAGCCATACCAGGTTTGTCAGTTAATAAATTTAAAAAACTAGTAAAACTTAAATTGTGCCAGAAAGCTTATTATAGCATTAAAGACTTTCTAGAAGACAAGACTGCCTGGCAGTGACACGAATTGCTCCTTTCTACATTTAAAAAAAAAACTGTATTAGATACTAAGATGAATAAGAGGGACCGGACTGAGTTTCTTGGGGTGTTCTTCTCAGTCTGTAGCATTTCCGAACCCCCGGTAGAGTCACAAAAATTTTGACAAACCTAAACAATTTTTTTAAAATTTCAAAGGCAATAAATTTTATTTTATTTTATTGTATGTAAACAGCAACATTAATTTTATCAACCGCCTGTGTCATGGACTAATTATACAAGACCTATTTAGAACTGTCTCAATCAGGACGGTTGATTGCAGCAATCAGCTGAATGGAACCCATTAATGGGTTAAATATCTTAACACGGAGACCTCGCTTAGGTCAACGAGTTATCTAATAGGGAATTCGCTACACAGTATACAAGAAATAGATTATGAACTGGGCAGCCGCGACGAGATAAAATGAGTTCTATAATACGAATCAACCGGCATTGTATGTTTCATATTATGAAACATAAAATGATTTATATGTTTTCTATGTTCTGTATTTCAAATTGCATGAATTGTCTTTTTACATAATTATAATCTTTTTCTGTCAATCCCAAAGTTGCCTGCCAAAAATTACTTTTTAGCGATAAGGTCGCCCTTTGTACAATATCTGCAATTATTAATCTCTTCAGATACCAGTCTCTCACAAAGCACTAATGTAAACTTCTGTCTACAAAATGAGTGTATTACATGCTGTATATTAATACCTACTGTTATTGTATAAGGTGCCTTTGTGAAAGAAATTAAATAAATTTATTATTTTTATTTATTATTATCTATTATTTATTTCTGTAAAGTATAACATGGTGTACAAATAAAGTTAGTTTCATACTATAAAACACACAATGTTGTCTTTTTAGGTCCGTAGATCAACCGATGACCTGAAGAAGATAACGAGGAGTGGCTGGCTGCGAAAGGACCTTGTATTATTGAAATTTGGGAGAGGACTACGTCCAGAAGTCGACTGCCATAGGCTGGTTTGATTGATTGAATACGAGTCGTGGCTTAGTGGGGAAAAAAAATCAATCACATTGATGAGGTCGACTGTGTAAATGAAATGACAGGTGCAATTCCTGAAGATACAGAGACAGGAAGTAATGAATGGGGCCATTGCACTAAATTCTTTGCACTCTTCAATTTATTACATTAATTACATGTTGAGAAATACCCTTGGTCCTTAGACCATATATCACGGGACTAGCCTTTTGTGAACCACCGCATACAAAAATATTCTGCTAGTCATAGCGGGTGAAGGGGGAAATACAAACACATAAAATTTCATATATATATTAAAAATGTATTAATCGACAAACGCGTAATGGCTGTTGTGTTAATTTTTATTGTACAGTCAACGAGGCTCTGACGTCGGCGGTCCATTTCAACACGGCGATGGGCTCACCACCTGTTACGTGGGACCGAATTGTACACGGTGAAATGTGGGCCGGTATAGGCCTCTGCCTACCCCTTCGGGGATAAAGGCGTGAGTATATGTATGTATGTATGTATGTACAGTCAACTACAATGAAATGTACTAGTTTAATCATATAAAATGATGTACAATGCTTTTTATAAAGCCAATAGACCAAATGGTCTATAAGCTTGGCAGAAAGGAATGCTTAAGTAAGGCGCATCCTGTGGTTAGATGATCTAAGCCTTGGTCCAATAAAATCCACATCCAAGAAGATACAACTTCACTAATGAATGTATTTTTTTTTTGTTTTACGCGAGGGAAAATCCTCATGGATGTTATGCCGGACTCCTAACCGAATAAAAAAACCTCACGTGTCCTGCTACAACGGCAATAGCCTACGTTTGAGAGCCCCGGGTAAGCCCTCGGAAGGATACCCCAGGATTCCCAACAGACCTACGGCTACCATTGTGGCCTCGACTAGAGGACACATCACAGATGTGCTCTACCTGCAAAAATCTAAATCTATCACGGTTCAACGGATTTAGTATTTATTGTTGTATTGAACTCGTACAAAAGAGAACGCCTCTGGAAAAATCCTAAACTTTCTAATGGACAGAAATCAGAATACAGATCAGAACTCTTTTCTGATATCTGTGATTGTCTTTATAATCAATCAACCAATACATACCTATAATTAAATAGTAACAGGTCGCTGTCTGTACATTGAAGATATATAAGAAAAACGTTTATAGGGGGCTTTATGGAAGCAATAGAACCCAAAACAATGGTTGTCTGTACGATTATACGCGCTAATCTCAGCAACCGCTCAACCGATTGCGATGCGGTTTTCTTTATTGCGTTGCGGTTTGCTCCAGTGTTTGTTTCATGTCAAGCGGTTCATAAATAAAAAAAGTTATATCAATCTAAAGAAAATGCAGCGTACGAAGTCGCGGGCTACAGCTAGTACAGCATATTTTTTCGAGCTTTTCATTCTTCATCAGTAGTTATATGAAAGATTCGACTACCTATACAAACTACAGTTAATATCAGTGACCTACATATTAACGCCGTGCAAGATAAGTATGTAATAAATTAACAATCGTTTTACACTCAATTACAAATATTACAATTATATTAGGTGCTTACATATGAAATTGGCGTTTTGTATAGGAGGAACAAAAAGTCGAATATTTTTAAATATAATATATTTAATTAATCAAAGTATGAACCATTGTTTTCTATGCATTTTTGCCATCTCATAGGTAGTTCATTGATCCCTTTACTAAAAAAACCAGTCGGACGGGAATCAATAAAATCTGTGAAGGCGATTTGGACTGCCCCATCAGAGTTGAATTTTTTCCCTTGCAAGAAGTTGTCCAAATTTCGAAAAAAATGGTAATCTGTTGGAGCAAGATCCGGGGAGTACGGAGGATGTTTTAGACATTCCAATTGAAGCTCTTCTAATTTGTCTGTTGTGCAGTGTGTGGTCTAGCGTTGTCGTGAAGCAGCAGTGGCGTGGAGCGATTGACCAGCCTAGGTTGTTTAGCCGCTAGCTTTTCCATCATGGTTTGCAATTGCTGACAATAGACATCAGCCGTAATAGTCTGGCCAGATTTGAGAAAACTGTAATGAACAATACCGGCACTAGTCCACCAAACGCTTACAAGTAACTTTTTTGGGGTTAATTTTCGCTTGGGGCAGGATTTGGCTGGCTGGCCAGGATCCAACCATTGCGCTGAGCGCTTTCGATTATCGTAAAGAATCCATTTTTCGTCACAGGTAATGATTTGGTTTAAAATACCTTCATTATTGTGCCGGTTCAGTAATGTAACGCAGCAGTCGACGCGCTTTTGCCGGTTTGCTTCAGTCAATTCGTGAGGTACCCACCTTTCAAGCTTTTTAATCTTCCCAATTTGCTTCAAGTGAATTAAAACAGTTTTATCACTAACACCGCAGCCTGCAGCTAACTCGGACGTGGTTTGCGATGGATCCGCTTCCACAATAGCCTTCAATACTTCATTATCAACTTGAGTCTCAGGCCGTCCACGGGGCTTGTTCTGCAGGTCGACATTTCCTGAACGAAAACGTTGGAACCAAAAACGAACTGTGTTTTCTTTTGCAACATGACCGCCATACACATCATTCACCCTTCTAGTCGTTTCCGCAGCACTAGTGCCACGGCGGAACTCGTACTCGTAAATAATGCGATATTTTAAGTTTTCCATTTTGTAAAATGAGTGACGCAAACAGAAAAAAACAGAAGAAAAAAACAAATGAATGACGGTCATCGAAGGATAAATACATGAGTAAATAGCTGGGAAAATTTGAATTTGGAATTCCTTACCAAAGAGGAGAAAATCGTAATTAAAGTGGCCAGTACGAAAAACGCCAATTTGATGTGTAAGCACCTAATATTTTGTAATTAATTACTTGTAACGCAGAATTGGGGTTAAAGTAACATTCATACAGAATCATCATTCACTGAATCCCTCAAAACATAATTTCCCAAGGGACAAAACGAGTTGGTCGGGTTTTATTTATTACCAACACAGAGCTCTGCAGTTTGGACTGAATTTTAAATGTACGAGTACATAGGTACGAATGAAGTTATCGTGTAATTAAAATCTTAGTAATATCATTACTATTTTCGCTCGTGGCCCCGCGGACTCAGTGTTCTGTAAACGATCACTGCAGTAAGCAACATTTACTATGGCCGGATATGGATGGGTGACCACCACGTGGACCACTTTGTGACATTTATTTACGAGCGTTTCCGTGCTTCGGAAGGCACGATAAGCCGTTGGTCCCGGTTGTCAGTAAAATGACAGTCGTTAAGCCAAGTTGAAGGCCTTATGGGCGGCTTGAAAAATTTCAACTGTGGGTCGTCATAACCTGCGCCCGGGTCGGCAGCGCGTGTGTAGTGCCTCTGGTGTTGCAAACGTCTATAGGCTACGGTTACCAACCTTCCGGTGGGCCGTAAGCTTGTCTGCCACCTAAGTAGTATAAAAAAAAAAACTATAATAGGCAATACTAATATAGCCGGTAAGGCTACTGATAGTAGCCTTTTTCACCCTCAGCGTAAGATACTATTTTTAATCAAAAAACACTATTCTACGCTAGTTAAGTGCTAAGTATTTATTTTGTTATGCAAGAATCGTAATTTAGCAAATAAACAAGATTTCTTTATTAATTTGAAGGCTGTTAGTTCTCCAGTGCCTTCGGTTTTAGTTGTTTTACAACCTTAAAAAGTGAATTAACCGAATTCAGTACCGAGTACCGACCTTCACAATTCGACACGTGCTTTTTACTTAAATATTCAAGAGAACGTGCAACAATTACAGCAATATTATTATTATTTCTGCATTTTGCTTCAGTATTGACATCATTACACACATTGAAATCACGAATGTCACATGACATCAGTTAAAAATATGATTGTATAATATTTATTTGATAATCGTACCCGCTTGAGGCCAGTGTCTTATCAAAATGATCTTACTAGGTAGGTGAGTATAACTTATATTATATTTTAAGAATTGGCTTAACAAAACGAAATTGTAGATACCTATCTATACAGGATTGAAAGCTGTAAGTAACCATAGTGTATTAACTCGAAAAGTAATAACGAAGAAGTCACGATTTGAATTCATTCTTGTGCACGTGTTGAGAACTGGTTTGTGAGCATCGGCACTTAGCGTTCGATGTTTCGTATTGATGTTCCATAGCATTCATCGATGTTTGTTGCAATCGAGTGGGAAAATCGATTACTATTCGATTCAATTAGGAATTAAAAGTGAAGTCTAGAGTCTTTAATGTTGTGGCAATAAAACGTATTTCATACTCTTATACCATTTTAATTGCTGGTTACATTTTAGAAGTGCCGCATGTACGAGTAGCTTGTTTTGTTGTCCTCTACAGACCAAAAATCCTATTCCTCTTATGTTATGAAAAATCGTGCAAAATGCAGAAGAAACTCGCTTGTGGCCATTTGATAAATTATAATATTAGATTTTTTTACACAAGTTGCTTACTACCTTTTTTAAGCTATATTAACATATAAGTAAGTATACATATAGTCACGCCTTTATCCCCGAAGGGGTAGGCAGTGGCCTATATTATATTCCCATAGTTCACCTTTTTAGAATTTGTCCCACGTAATAGGTGTAGACTTGTAGAGCCGTATTGGCGTGTTGAGATGGACAGGCGCAGGTTGTGACTGCCTGCTGTTGAAATTTTTCAAACCGCCTAAAAAGGCCTTGAACTTGGCTTAGGACAAAAGACATTTTACTGGCTATATTAAAAAAGAAGAAATAAAAATCAATTGCGTACTTATATTCTATACAAACTCATGATAATAACTTACGTCCTTATAGTATTATTGTAAAGTTACGTCCTTTTAACAATGCAATGTTAAAATGGAAGGTTAATCGATTTTATTGATAAAACAAGCGTGGATGTTATGCGCTTTTCTTTAAAGAACAATGGAGTATGAGATCAGACGACATTCTCTCGTACAATGAATTCACTATGGCTGAAATAGCCAAACTAAAATCAGACAATATATTTGTAGTTTTAAAAAAGTAGACGTTGGTTTTTTTGTCAAGAATAGAAATTGGAAAGACGAGGAAATTAAGACATACAGCCTACTGGATACGGGTGGCACAATACCGAATGATTGAAGGTTGTGGCTAATCTTTGAGGTATGCCTATGTCCAGCATTGTACTATGGTATGACTACTATACAAATTATTACTATTTTACGGTATATTTACCTTGATATTGTTTTTTTGTTAAATTCGCGATGCATTTTAATTTTACAGGTCTACCAACACCTAACCACTTTAGTATTTATTTGTATACGTGATCATGGCGCTTGCAACACTGACGAAATATCAGAAACTGAACAAAACAAAAATACTTAGTAAATGTCACGCATGTGGCGCTTCTGGTGTTGCAAACGTCCATAGGCTGCGGGACCACAAGTACATCTGGGGACCGTATCGTATGCTTGTCTGCCACCTTAGTGGTACAAAAAAGGTATATACTAATAATTTGTATGACTACTGTTGGAATGTGCAATACAACAACACCGACCGTCATTGCCAATTTGGTGTAGAGTTCAGATGGCAGTCGCTCCATGCAAAATTCTGAAGTTCAGTCACATCGCACTCAGGATTAGAAAGCCGACCCTAACTGGGTTAGGAAAAGACTCGAAGGATGATGATAACTGTTGGAATATGCAAAATGTATGGTGTGGAGGAAGGGGTGAGATGTTCCTCCAACACACAAAGGGAGGATCCTCCGACCAGGCTAGGTGATCGCGCCTGGCGGGCCGAAGTTGATGTTGGACTGTTGTTTATATTCTTCATCGCTGCGAGAATACTGATATTGCGATTCAGGATTTATCTATTCTCCGTTGCGATAACTTTCATATCGCGATGCAGGACTTCTAACTTCGCTATGTGGTGGTCGCCACATCACTCATGTAGGTGATGTGTATGTATCTAAGTCCGCCACAATGGTTATGAATGTTAAAAACTTACAAACCTCAGCGCCCGCAGCAATTCCAGCAACTAAAATGTATCTACAGAATGGTATTGCTGTAACGCTACGCAACCAACTGGCACACAAAATCCAGCCCACAAATCATTCAAGCAAGCTTAACTAGTTACACCGTACAATGCGGGTATTAAATAGCATGGTATGCATCGAAGATAACGGTGTCTGTACAGGTATGCCCGCCATTGCCGCCATGTCCGTTACGCAATGTACTCCGGCGCAGCATGAATGCTATAATAGACGCGCCCGATCAACCAGGCAGGAAGGTCATGAGAATAGTGACTTATTATAATCGAATGTGCGTTTGAATATTCCACAATTAGTTTTGTTGGGGATTATGGCTTCATTTTACGTGATGAACTTCTCATGGATGATATGTCAGATTCCTACTAGGTGCCCTATAATTTGCCTATGGCTGGGGGTCTCGGTTAAGTCCTAGGAAAGAAGGATATGGAGGAATGTAGCAAAAAAAATAGTTTTGATAAGAACGCTGTGACATAATGCTGTGGTGTGTAACCCTGTTAAAGCGTTTGGCAATTCGGTTTCATTTCTTACACTTACATTGTGTTTACTAAGCAAATTTAGGCGACGACGACGCAAAAACTGGCGACCGGGACAGGACACACGACAGATTCTTAGGAGTTTTGAAGGATTATACTTCAATCGTGAGGAATATACGTAACAGTTTTAATGTAATAAATGAAGCAACAGCTATTATTGATCAACGCGTATAATCATCATTAATTTTAAACTCGTATCGCATAAAAATTAATCAAATACGCTATCTACGAGCATATCAGCACACGATAAGCAATTAATTGATGGACAACGCCACAATTAATCGTATGCATCAAAAGGAATCTGATCAAAATTAAACTGTTCATAACCGAAGCAGACTTTCACTCGATTGGAAAAGAAATTCTTCGTAATTACAGCCGAGATGCGTGAAAGTAGGTAATTTAGTAGTGCCGATAAGATTTGCGAGCTGTTACGCGTTTGTCTTTGTGTCAATAGGTACTTATTAGAAGTGACGATTGTTTTGCAAAGCTTTCATAGATTAATGATTTGATAAGAACGTTTTATGAATCCGTATTTTCTCGTATAATTGCATGTCTTTAGATTTGTGAACGGTGAAAAAAATATATTGATAAACTTTACTACTACTTTAAAGTGTTTTATAGTTCCTCTGACGAACTATAAGAACCTGTAACGACCTGCCCGCACACGTGTTTCTCTCATCTTACAATCCCGGATTCTTCAAGCGGAGCGTGAAGATGAAGAGGCACATCACAGGGCCGCCAACTTTAGGACTACTGTCAGAAATCTTACGGACTGTGAGAGTGGCCCCCAATCGCTAGATGCGCCACGGCTTTCCATCAGACTGGCGACATCAATTTGAAAAGCCTGTCTCACCTCTTTCTAAAGCACCGGCTGCGGATAGACAAGACTCTGGCTTAAATGGGCTAGTATCAGGAGCTCAGCCTTTTGAGCCTATGAAGCTCCGACAAATCCAAAATATGAAAATTAAGAAATGCGAACGCCCGAATTTGTAGTGGATATAGTTAAGAAAATTAAGAGATTAGAACCAATAGGGCACCTTAACTTAGTAGTTAAATGGTCTAATCCTAATATCAGTTTATTTAAAAAAAACATTATCTATCGAGGCTCTGCAGCTTTTTTTGTTACTGTTCATATTTGGATTTCGAAGAAGACCACACGAAAAACGCATCTAAATGTTTCCTCTTTGTAATCTGATATTTATCTCGTTATTAAAATACCTTACTGCTACAGTCGTTAATTAATATTTAGGTACGCATAGTTGGCAAGAACCGCAACGCTTGTCTTGTCTTACAAAACGCCGCATTCCGAAGCATTATTCGAATTTCAAAACTATGTACCGCCTTTCGACATAATTATCTTTTTTAAATAACACTGTAATATTGTTGCCAACAATAATAATTCGTTTACACCGCATCATCACAGAAATTGTATTACCTAATGGCTTGGTGGCGCAAAGGCAGGTTAGCGAATATGCGATTAAATAAATAAATAAATATAAATAAATATTCACGGACATTTCACACAACGCTATCTGATCCCAAAGTAGGTAAGCTAGGAATAACCTGCTTGTGTTATTGGTATCAGACCACGAATATTAATCCATACTAATATTATAAAGCTGAAGAGTTTGTTTGTTTGTTTGTTTGAACGCTAGGATCTCAGGAACTACTGGTTGGATTTCAAAAATTCTTTTACAGTTTGATAGTCCATTTATCGAGGATGGTTATAGGCTATAAAACATCACGCTAAGACGAATAGGAGCGGAGCAGCAATCAAGAATGTTTAAAAAACGGGGAATATTTTTTACCGTCTGAGAGCTTCCGAGGCGTACGCTGCGTAAATAGTTAAAGTTAGGTAAAAATTGTGTTCTACAAAATTATATCTCTTAAAAAGTTCTAAATAAAAGTCCGCGACAGCATATGTCTATCTTTTAAGGTTCGCTCACAATAACTTAATTTGTCTATTTCTTAAGGTTCGCTCACGATATTATGAAACTGAAGAGTTTGTTTTTGCTAGGATCTCAGAAACTACTGGTTGTATTTAAAAAAATATTTTATAGTTTAATAGTCCATTTATTGATGATGGCTACTGGTGATATAACATCACTCTAAGACAAATAGGAGCGAAGCAGCCATGAATAATGTTTCGAGAACGGGGATTATTTTTTACTTTTGAGAGCTTTCAATGCGGACGCTGCATAAATAGTTAAAGTTACGTAAAAATTATATATCACAAAATTGTTCCTCTTAAAAAGTTATAGAAAAAAGTCCTAAATAGCATATGTCTATATTTTAAGATTCACTTACAATAACCCTCATAGTAAGTTTTAAAGTATGAGCGACGTGAGACGGGAACTTGGTCTGCAGTGGCAGCCAGTCAACTGAATGATAAAAACCGAAAGTGCGAGTCGGACTCGCACACGATAAGTTCCATACCGAAAAACGAATAGGTGGAAGTTAAAGCGACGGGAAACATTATATCACTTTAACAACTCTTTCCTTCTTACTCTCATGTGACGCAAACGAAGATAGGCGGTTCAGCTCTAATAAATACAAGCGACGCGACACGACGGGAATAACCGCAACGGGGGTAAATGCAACGGGAAACATTATAATACTCGAAATATTAATACCATACCTCTCTCTTTCTCACTCTCATGTGATGCAAACGAAGTTGCGCGGGTCAGCTAGTACTTATATACTTTTTAAATACCTGCATATTATACATAGAAACAACCAGACTCTTGAAACAAACATTTATGGATCACACAAATATTTGTCTCCGGTGGGAATCGAACCCACGACCTCCAGCGCCGCAGGCGGTATCACTACCGACTGCGCCACAGAGGCAGTCATGCGATTTGATGGGATGCGCTGCGATTTCGAGATTCTCACTTTTGGATATAGTACCTATTTGCTTTCTTCGCATCACTTTCTGGTTCAGTAAGGTCATCTGCATTTAGTTCTTATAATCTGTGGTTAAAACATTATATTTCTAACCACTGATAACTGCCTTTTTCGAAGTTTGTAGTCTACGTAGGTTGTCAAAGAGTCAGCAACGCCAGTCCAATATCTCTGGTGCTTGTTTGCCGTCTAAAGGGAATGTTTACATTAAACTGAGCTGTTACTGAGCTGGGGAGGCCAGAACTGACCAAACGTTCCGGGAATAACGCAGATTATGAGAAAGGTAGGTAGACAAAATGTTCCTAAGTTACGTTTCAATCCTTGCTCCGTCCACGTACGCAATATTGGGATATTATATCCTTCCGAGGGCTTACCCGGGGCTCCCAACCGTAGGCAGTAAGTAGGCAACGTGTGATTTTTAGTCGGTAAGAGTACGGCATAGCACCTATGACGGATCACCCGGTCACGTCCCGTCCTAATTAATAAACTTGTGTCCCGGGACATCCTTATTTTTATTTTTTTATTTTACGTGAGGGAAAATCTTCAGACCGACTAAAAAAACCTCACGTAACGCCTAACAGCCTGTGGTTAGAAGTCCCGGGTAAGCCCTCGGAAGGATGTCCCGGGACTCACAACAGACCTACAGCCGCCACTGCGGCCTCGCCCAGGGGGTGGTTCGGGTGCTATCCCGCGTCTATGGGGGGTTTCGGGTGTGATCCCGCTTCTAAGGGCGGGCGTGCGTGAGTTGCTCACGTCACGCTGCCGTCAATGGCCTGCTTCTGTAAGGACGGTGAGCCGCCCTCTCACCGTCCTCAGGCCCCTCCTGGGACATCCTTCCAAGAGCTTACTCGGGACTCTCAGCAGTAGGCAGATTGTAGGGACCATGTATATAGCTGGTATCAGTCCACCATGGCATCTATGATGAATTCCACACGTAAAAAAAGAAAAAGGTCCGGTGTAATAGAAATCTTTGTCGTTAACAACGGGACGGCACACTTTGTAGTTGGAAACTTTAAATACCTATTGTACTCGTGTAACTACTGCAATAACACCTCTCTCTTCCTATTACTACTTTACTTGAAATCACACATTACACACGATCATATTTCAAACGAATTGCTTTGTAGACAATAAGTAATACATGTTCCAACAGAGATGGTGTTACCAGTTTTACTACTATTTTAACAACGAATATTACGGAACTGACTTGTTGCTTTATTGAGTACTAGCGGACGTCATTCGGTTTCACCCGCTTAGTTCCCGTTCCCGTGGGAATACGGGAATAAAATATAGCATATGTTCACCGTCAAGAGTGTAGCTTCCCAACAGTGAAAGAATTTTTCAAATCGGTCCAGTAGTTCCGGAGCCTATTCGTACAAACAAACAAACAAAACAAAAAAACAAATCTTTTCTCTTTATAATATTAGTATAGATTATAATACGACTCCTTGCTTCGAATCGTTATTAAAAAAAAAACACTTTTGGCTTAATTTAGTTTTTTTTTAAACCTCTAGGTAGAATAAGAAATCTATCGAGGCTTCATTAATGCAGAAATATTTTATTTAATAGTGGATAATACAGAGAATAAGAAGGTACACCTGATGACTATGAGCTTCAAAGTCAGGCTCTTATTTTATTTTGTCGTATAATGTCCCCAATCAACTTATTTCATTTCCAACCACACTATATTCCAGTAGAAAATCTGTCTGTAAAACTACAATAATCTCAAGTTTATGAGACTCCTTAAACATAAAAGAACCAAAGTACATCGTCCTAGTTACATGATAGCCTTGAAAACTGTATCGTTCGAAACGAAATTAAAATTCCAAGTCTAATACATTACTTTAAAATAAGTCTTCCTTTTTTCACATCAAATGCGCCGGCCATAATGGTCTTGGACTGGTTCGGCTCGTCAACAAAAAAATTATATTAAGAACATCCCGAAGGCTAAGGATACCTTTTCTAAAAGGTGATCGCTCGATGTTACGTTGTTTTTTTTTACATTTTCGTAGAAGGCAAAGGCACAAAGAGTTGAGCAGCTGTTAAGTACAGCTGGCATAATCTACTTTTATATTTTTAAATATCACCTGAGCAGTCAGCGATAAACGTGTTTCAACAAAGAATATTAGATTAGAAATTAATTTGAGTTTTTCTATGTAGTGATGAACAGCATTGGATAAAAATTGAAAACATTTTTTCAACTTAATCTATCGAAATGGCGGAAGTACTGTGTTATACACTACACAGTACTTCCGCCATTTATACAGCAGGTATAATATACATATTATATATAACATTAACTGTCTATGTGATATATGTTTCAGTAAATAACGACAATTCCAATGTTTACGAAGATTTCCTTTTACCTGCTTTAGTAGAAAAGTACGAACAGGTTATGAAAGACGAAAGTATATTTGCCGTAAGCATGCAAAGGTTTTGTTAATACATATTAATATAACCTTTACTGCTTCCGCCTTAATTAATTCTTGTGTAAGTGTATATATTTAATATATGTTATGTAGGTGACATTTTCTTTCAGTTTATTTAATAAAGCTATACTACACTAGTACGATGTTTTATCCTTCCGAGGCGGTATCTGGGACTTGCCGATAATGTGCGAAGCCTTAACAAATTTCGGCCTCAAAAAAATAAATAAACTGTAAGTGACAGATTGGATGATGGTTGGATTAAGAGATTCTATAGACAGCTGGCTGTACCTTGGATCAAAACCTAACTTTTTCAACCCAGGAACAAGTTCCTGCAAGAAACGGGTACACAGAAATCTTCCCATTAAAAACTAATAATATCTCTAAACTGTTCATCTTTCTTTTTTAAAGTGCTATTTACAAACAAATCTCAGCCCTACTCAAACAGCCTGTCATTGTGACCACTATCTGTGTACATACACACATGCCATACAAACAAACAACCATGAAGCCACTACAGTGCAGCTGTCCAAGCTAACATTGGTCTTACTTTCTATTCTCCTTGACCCATATGTCCTTTCATTCAGAAATGACCAGATGCTTGTTGGGCCACGCGCATAGAAGGGTTTCGTAGCGGACTTTTTTTGTACAATTAGTTAATTTTAATTGCGAATCAGTCTATCGCAGTCCTTTTTTAGGAGTCCATCTGGCTGTCTGTCTCATGACTGTACCTATCTCATGAACCTTGATAGCTTCTGGTAGACAAGTCTACGACTTACCTCGAAAATAAGAAGTATTCAAACACCAGCAACTGCTATAAAGCTCTTTACACACATTATGCCGTAATTTGGCAATATCTTTTTAACAAGAACCTATCGTCCTTACCACGCCTAGCTGTATCTTTTCTGATCATTCATGATGAAAATCTCTGAACCTCAAAACCGGCAACCTGTATTGGCAGAACTTCTTTGTGCTTTTGACTAAAAAACTGACTGAAATGCTTATTGTATAAAACTGCAGTACAGTGTCCGTATACACTTGACACTAGTTTAAATAAATATATATTTGTGGACATTCTCACACAACATCATCTAGCCCAATTTATGCTAATATAAGCTTGTGCTATGGGACCTAGACTATTGATAGTACCTAGTAGAGTAGTTTCGCCATGCAATGACGGAACTTTTGTCTGTTTTCTTTGGCGAGAATTTTTAACAGATGAGGTAAGATTTGTGTTCTCATTTTATCAGTTTCATTATTTCACACTTAATTCTAATCTATACTTCTATACTAATATTATAAAGAGGAAAGATTTGATTGTTTGTTTTTTTGTATCGAATAGGCTCCGGAACTAGTGGACCGATTTGAAAAATTCCTGCACTGTTGGGTAGCTACACTCTTAGCGGCGGGCATAGGCTATATTTTATTCCCGTATTCCCACGGGAACGGGAACTATGCGGGTGAAAACGTGTGACGTCCGCTAGTTAATTATATAACAGCCAATCGCAATCTCCTTTTAGAACTTGTACTTCGAAATTGTTCAAAATACTAGTAAGCAATCAAATTAACAGTCTATAGCGCAGTCACGAATCTGCAGTTTTAATATTTATAGAAATTTATGCCGTTTCATGAGTTTGTCGTAGATGTGACGTCCAGTCCACTGCTGGACGTTTTCTATTCCATTCCAATTTACAGCACAACGTCAACACACGGTATTGCGCCGTTCGCATGCAATACTGCTTAACCCTCAGGTGTGTCCATCTGCCGGAGCATCGTACTTAACCCTTTTTTTTTATACTTCTTAGGTGGCAGACAAGCTTACGGCCCACCGGAAGGTTGGTAACCGTAGCCTATAGACGTTTGCAACACCAGAGGCGCTACACACGCGCTGCCGACCCGGGCGCAGGTTGTGACGACCCACAGTTGAAATTTTTCAAGCCGCCCGTAAGGCCTTCAACTTGGCTTAACGACTGTCATTTTACTGACAACCGGGACCAACGGCTTATCGTGCCTTCCGAAGCACGGAAACGCTCGTAAATAAAATGTCACAAAGTGGTCCACGTGGTGGTCACCCATCCATATCCGGCCATAGTAAACGTTGCTTACTGCAGTGATCGTTTACAGAACACTGAGTCCGCGGGGCCACGAACGCTTCATAAAATAAGAAACCCTAAAAACATAGCTTTTGTAGGAAGGAGACAAAAAAACCCTTTCATACCAGGTACTAGTCAGACACAGGTCAACGCAATTCATTTCTACACATAGCAGTTTGTACGCTAATTGGATATTTACACATTAATATGTACAGTTTTCTCGCTAAAGAAAAGAGACAAAAACCTGTCAATGCTTGACGAAAATAGTGTCAATTGTATACGGACATTGCACTGCAGGTTTATACAGTAAGCATTTCAGTCAGTATTTTAAGGTTGCTGCTGACACTGGGTGAGGTTACTTGCAGAGTTTAAAAGCTAAAGAGTGATTTACAAAGGGATAGTCCAAAGCTCATTGTAAAAGGCTCGATGACGTGGAGCGAATTTGCAAGCTGGCTTATAGCTTGTAGAATCGCTCCATGTCATCGAAAATTTAGTCATAAGCACACAATTTCTGCCAGTACAGGTTCCCGGTCGGTCTTGAGATTCAGAGATGTGCTGTTTCGAGCTATTGAGTTGGGAGTAGGGATGGTAAGGACGATAGGTTTCATTTATATGGAATCAGCTAAATGTACCTATTTCAGGAATGATTCCCGAGAAAACGGTATATTTTTATGAAAAACATGTTGGTAGTCATGCATAATATGACTCAAAAATGAGTCATTCTGTTGCGAGTCCCTATCTGTGGAATTTAGTGAGTAAACATTTATAGGTTAGGACGGAGATTCAAACGTTTGGGTTATTATCTTGACTTTCTTTTTTTATATACCACTAAGGTAACAGACAAGCATACGGCCCACCAGAAGGAACGGTGGTCACCGCAGCCTATGAACGTTTGCAACAACAGAGGCAACACCAGAGGCGCCACACTCGCGCTGTCGACCCTGTAAAAACCTTCTAAGACCCCTTTTGAAGAACCCCATACATACATATAGGCGTTTGGGAAAACCGAGGCAGGAAGATCATTCCACAACCTAAGCGTGCGCGGAAGAAAACCCCTATTGGATCTAACTGTGCTGGAACGCTCCGGACGCAGAATATACTTAAAAAAACTTAAAAGGAAGAGAACGCTTTGACACTCATAATTAAAAAACTGGATAGAAAACTCTGGGTAAAATAGGGGTTAAACTTTATCGAAGCATATTACGGGGTGAAACCGGTCCAGTTACCTAAACAGATCTACAACTTGCCTACACATTTTGTGTACACTTCAAGGCTAATATAATGTGAATGACCGTCCTTAAACCTGTCTATTATTATGCCTGTTTTATAGTCTGTATAATGTAAACATGTTATGACGTCATTATATTTTATGTCAATGTACAAAAACTCGAAGCATCTTGAGTGTTTTCGTTGTAAGTAGCCGTTTATTTTTTATCTGTATCTTCATCTCAATAATACCATAATAAAATCAGAATATTACATTGTCTTTTTGGGAACTTTACCTACAAGAGACAAAAATAAATGACCATTCAACATTCTTTTACATCATTGTACGGTATTGTTACAGTAATAAAAAGTAGGCACTCATTTGTACTCTAAGTAAAATGCTTTTAATATTTAACTTTAGAAAAACACGAAACGACAAAACAAAATGAAGAACGATTTGATATAAGGAGATCTTTTTTCAGCCGTATATCATTTTGGGACCACAAACGCATAACATTTAACCGAAACGACAAAACGACAAAACAATTGAAGAAGGATTTGATATGTACCTACAGGTGATCTTTTTTCAGCCATATTTCGTAATGGGACCACGAAAAACAGTTTTCCCTGTGGTCCTCCTACTAGTGGGACAAAATAGTGGGACCACGGACCACGAGAATACAATTTACAAGGAACGACCTGCCCGCACACGTGTTTTCCTCATCTTACAATCCCGGGTTCTTCAAGAGGAGCGTGAAGAGGCAGATCACAGGGCCGCCAACTTGAGGACCACTGTCAGAAGTGGCCACCAATCGCTAGATGCGCCACGGCTTTCCATCAGGCTGGTGGCGACGTCAATTTGGCGAGCGAAATATAAAAAAAAAGTTACTTCGTCGAAATGAAGCGTGTAAGTAGAATAATATTGTTTGCTTATTGCTAAAATAAAGTCAACCTCAGAATATAAATAAATCTTTGGCGGCAAGAATCAACATTATTACTTGGAAAAGGTCGGATTATATTTCGATGTCGTTAACTATTTATGTTTTAGCCCGTGTTGTCTTTACTATTTTATTATAGAGTGGGTCGATGGTGCAGTGGTCAATGGTGGTCGCCAACTTGTGGACTATGATGTGACCCTTGGTGAAACAGAACTCGCGAGAGGTCGCCTTTGCTTGGCTTTTTTGCGGGCGACGACATTTTGAAGAGTTTAAAATTCAGCTGACTGACCAAGTCTGAATCGGGTCTGTACCAAATATAAAATTGGCAAAATTGTGTTTGTTGATTGGGCGCCCGCCTTTTTTATACGTGAAGGAAAATCCATCATGGATGTTATGCCGGACTCCTACCGACTAAAAAACCTCACGTAACGCCCAACAGCCTATGGTCGGGAGCCCCGGGTAAGCCCACGGAAGGATGTCCCAGGAATCCTTTACTAAATTCTTTCTTATACTTACTAATTCAGATATAAAACTTACTAGGTAATTCAGAGCGGCCATAAAAATAGATTAATCATCTGTGAAAATTTCTACCATCTAGCTATCACGGTTCATGAAATACAGGGTCCCGTTTTTACAATTTCAGTACGGAACTCTATAAATTACACTAAAAATTAACAGTCCATAGTACAGTAAAAGAGCGGACTTTTAAAGCAACTGGGAATAAAGCTCAGATGATGAAATACCATCGTATCCTAATAAATTTAATGCAAGCTGTCATCAATGCGAGTACGCGACCCGACCCAGATCGTCCGCCATTACTGACAACTTCCGTACATAGATTCCATTTTTAAATGTTTGGTTCCAAAAAGGTTTGAAACTTTAAATAGATAGATACTTATTTTTATTATGGCTGCATTTAAATTTGTAGGACGAATACCTACTATTGGCTTTTTACCTCGTAAAGTTTCGCGTGTAAATGTGTAACGATTTGAGTGCAACAAAACGCACTAGTTTATCAAGAACATAGGTCGTGTCGTCGATGAATAAATCAGGACTTGAAACGGCGAACTTTGTATAAAAAGAGTAACGTTCTGAGCACTGAGTTACCGAACCACACGGAAACATTTTGAATATTTTCACTACAATCTTATAAAGATAAACCATCTATCGATATAAATATAACATGAGTCTATGTCGAAACTGAATCATGGCAACAAATAAATATTGAGAAAACTTTCCATTTTTTATTTATTACACGTACTTGTTGTACACAATGTTTTAGTTGTGTAATCACAAAGAGAATAATGCACTTTGTGTGGTAGTTAGCCTATAACTATTTTAGCAATAAATAACTAAACGCAATTCGTTTGAAATTGCAATTCATCTGCAAACAGCCTTTTTTATGAGGATTTTATTTTAGGACAAGAACTTGGCGGGAACACTTTCATAGTTCATGTCATAATTTTGATAGGTTAAAAGAGTCGTTTACAAAATAATACTCAACAACAAAACTACGCTCAAGCTTATCTTGAGTTTTTAGAAACTTTCTAAATACGGCCCTTACAAACAAAATGTGCAACAATTTGCAATAGTGTATAATAGTGAATATAACGCTGTGAAACGCGGTTATTTATTTTCTTGTTACTTTGCAATATCCATAGGAAACAGCTATGCACAATGGCGTGGAAGTTTGACAAAAATCTGGGCATGAATACGCTGCTTTTTGAAAGAAATATTATCTCACGTCTCTCCTCGTCTCTTCTCCTCTACTGAAGCAGATACTTATCTTAGCAAAATAAGACTTAAAGTCAAGACAGTTTTAGATCAAATTACTTGACTCGTGGTAAAATCCCCAAATCGAGAATGTCCAGCGGTTCTAGTCGGTAGGTAAGATCCGGCATAGCATCCATGTAGGATTTCCACACGATAAAAAAAGGGCAACGCTCTTGTTGAAATTCCGTTAATTTTTAAAATACTTTTTTTAATGTGTTTTACCAATTAGTGGAAATAAGTGTCTACAAAAAAACATATATTATGATAGTCAACAAGCATTTTTTGCAATTTTAAAGCGGCTAATGACCACGTACTCACGTTTGGAATTACAAAACCACACACGCAACACTGACCTTCGTAAAATATAACAGGAAATTGGTAGTAATTAAGATATTATAATTAGTGAAGAGTGTTTAACATTCTTCTAACTGGTTGACTTGTTGCCGTAGCGTATGAACCATAAGCAAATAAGCGGTCTGGGAAATCTTAAATTGCGCCAACAGGGATGAACGTAAAATTTGACACACAGTTTATCTACAGTAGAAGCACAGTAAAGAGATGATTTGTCGGCTGTGGTAGAACTTAGAAGTAAAGATTAAAAGTACCTATAGCTTGGCAAAACAGTCTAGAAACGGATCTACCTAATATTTTGCATGCTGGCTACATTGTTAAAACTCTGTCAATAACGTCACATACCTACTTATTACGTTTGTCAATCAATGACGTAATTATATGATTGGTGGTGTTTAGGGTTCCGTAGCCAAATGGCAAAAACGGAACCCTTATAGATTCGTCATGTCTGTCTGTCTGTCCGTCCATGTGTCACAGCCACTTTTCTCCGAAACTATAACAACAACAACAACAACAACAACAACTTTATTTATTAATCAAGATTGCAGTACATGTACAATATTACAATGGGGATACAAATATAATTGGTACTATATAAACTACAATTAAGGTGGGTGTAGTCCTGCTTTCCTAACTAGGTTACAAAGTAACCTGTATGAAGGAGTTACAGTTCCGTTTCCCTAAAACCGTTGACATTATAAATTATACCTATACTACGATTTTTAATTCGAGTCAGTAAAATGACATTTTCAGTGTGGCGGGTTTTTTGTCACAAATAAATAGTGATGTGGTTGAATCGAGTTTTACGATTAAAAGTTAGTCGAGATTATATTTTTTTATTCGATATCAAACAGTAATTAAATATTGCATAAAACCACCTATACCGTATTTTAACTCATTCAAATAATGTAGTAAACAAACAATTTGGACCTCGATTGCCCCATAATTATTTACACTAAAATATCAATCCCGATCATCATCACTTTTCAAGGAACCGTAGTTTGTCTTATACAAACATTTCACACCAATTTACCTTGAGATTAAGGGGCCCGTCCGTTAAATGCACGAAAAGACACTTTGGACTTTGGAAATATTTAAGAACTCGCTTCATTAAATGACACGTGTGACATGTACAAAATAATTTACATTAGAAAAAACATCTCTGTAAATTATTAAAAATCATCGAAATAGCAAGAAACTTTTTTATAAGTACATAAGTACTAGAAATAATAAGTTAATTCATTCATAAACAATAATAATAAAACCAATTAAAAGTTATATCATTACTCTAAACTTAAAATAAAAACTCTTAAAATAAAAACTAACTACCTATCAATATACAAATTGGGTCCCTTCCTACCTATGACGCAGGCAGCATTCCCACGCTGGATAGCTATGGAAAGCCTTTGCGCGAAATAGCTACCAGCGCGGGGATCACGCGTTTCTTCCCTCAGACGCTTACTCAGAGCCGTGAAAAGACCATGTGCACCGCGACACCGTGGACCCAGTGTCTCGACACCAAATGGAACGTATTCATATTGGCACCGAGACAACTATACTTGCCGATCTTTAACCACTCGCGAGCATTAGCCGGCCCACCGCTCTTTTGCTAGTAGCCGGGAGGTAGGACGCCGCAAGAGTGTCAGTGCAAGTGGCATTCCACACTAACGCACGTCCCATTCTCCAGGGTACTAAAGACATCCCGTCGGGTCGCTTACCATCATCCCGTATAATTTGGGGTTCTAAAACCGCGGGGACATTAACGGTGATAAGTACATACTTATTATTTCAATTTTTTCAATAGATCATTCCTCTGTCGAAGTATAAAAACATGGAACGACCTGCTCGCACACGTGTTTCCCTCATCTGTGAGATCATGGAAACGTGTGCGGGAGGGAATCCCGGTTTCTCCAAGAGGAGCGTGAAGAGGAACATCACAGGGCCGCCAACTGGAGGACCACTGTCAGGTCAGAAGTGAACCCCAATCGCTAGATGCGTCACGGTTTTCCATCAGTCTGTTGGCGACGACAATATAAAAAAAAGAGTATGAAATACATACATCTAAAGTCCGAAAAAAACATCGGTAAGTCCTACAATCATATGAAAAATACTATAAATACCGACATTCTTACGATTTATACTGTTATATGTATATGAATAATTAAACTGATTTATATTAATAAAAACGTATAAAACGTTTTTTAACAAAAAAGAAACCGACTTCAAACAAAACTAAAAAATGAAAATTAAAATTTACTTAGCACAAAGTTAGTATATTCTGATTTATCAGATATCATGAAATACAATACAGAAATCGGTGCCCAGTAAAACTATGAAGGCTTACGTAGGCATTATTAATCTCTCTCATAGTCATATTGGCACCGACTTCAGTATTATATTAAAATTTAATGATATCTGATAAATCAGAATAATACTAACGTTGTGCTATGGAAACTTTATTTTTCAGTTTTGACTTTTATTTGAAGTCGGTTTCTTTTTTGTTAAAATTTTTTTTCATTATTTTTAGTGACGTGTAGACTGAAAATCTATCTATCTAGGTATAAAGTTCTCGAAAGTACAAATTAATAAAGCCCAAACACAAGGTAACTGCTGTATATCGTTAGGGAATTCTCTCTTCTGTCTTTCGTCTCCATCATCAGATCGACTTCAGATTTTCATTAAGTTGTACTACTTTAAAGCCCTTAATCGAAAAAATTACAAACGCCCTAGATGTCCCTGCAATTTTAAAAGTTCCCTTCGATTTCTCCAAGCTGCCATCATCAGATCCTAACTTCCTTAAAATGGGACCACCTTGGGAGTATCTATTTTCGAACGAAAAAAATTTTTTTCAAATCGATTAATAAGCGACGGACGGAGTTCTTCGCGAAAAAACATTTAAAAAAAAATTATATACGGTCGAATTGAGTAACCTCCTCCTTTTTTGAAGTCGGTTAAAAAATTATGTACGATCGAATTGAGTAACCTTCTCCTTTTTTGAAGTCGGTTAAAAACTACTTGAATTGTTTTACTAAATTTCTCTGAATCTTTTATTTTATTAAGCTCGCCATATTGACGTCGCCACCAGCCTGATGGAAAGAAGCCGTGGTGCATCTAGCGATTGGGGGCCACTTCTGATAGTGGTCCTCAAGTTGGCGGCCCTGTGATGTGCCTCTTCACGCTCCTCTTGAAGAACCCGGGATTGTAGGATGAGGGAAGCACGTGTGCGGGCAGGTCGTTCCATGACGTGATCTTTTTAAACATTTTTTCCCAGCTTTTATAATAATGTTATAGTAAACAATTTTAATATGCTGGTAAGGTCCATATTTCTCGAATTATTTAATCTATTACAAATTTACAATAAAAAAAAATGCTTTCATACCTAATAAAATAAAGAATGACTAAAATGTCTAAGTCTATTGATTGTCGAACATCACTATTGTAGCGGGTCACCCTTTTTCGTATCAGTGACAGTTGCAATTGTCATTTTACTGACTCGAATTAAAAATCGTAGTTTAGTACAATTTTCGGTGCTGTTTGTTATATAAATTAGGACTAGTTAAGGTTTAATTTGTATGTTTGGAGAATATGCGATGTGTGTGTGTGTGTGTGTGTGTGTGTGTGTGTGTGTGTTTGTGTGTGTGTGTGTGTGTGTGTGTGTGTGTGTGTGTGTGTGTGTGTGTGTGTGTGTGTGTGTGTGTGTGTGTGTGTGTGTGTGTGTGTGTGTGCGTTTGTGTAGTGAATATGTGTTCTGTACCGGCTTATTGGTTTACAAATTTTTCAGTTTCGTTAAACGTTTTATTACTTAGGAATGAATAAATTTGTTTCTTACAGTCATAATGGCTTAGGCCATAAACGGGACATATTTTGTTAATTTTATTGTAGAGAGAAGGACCAAAGAAGCAAAAAAATCTCTTCGCAAACGCTGACCTTGGTAGTGGACAAGTACAAATCCTGTCCTTTCTGCGTTTATGGATTGGCTTGTAGGGTGTATGACGGTGTTGCAAGAGTACCACTTGGAGCAAATAATGTTGCCTTACATTTAAAATCTTCCAAGCACTGTATAGTTCAGCAGTTGGGTACAAAATAGGCCGAAAAGTTGACACCTTCAGAACAGCTCTGTGAGCTATCTCTAAGGGCATCAATATGGATTTCGCTGCACCACCCCAACAAGAGATACCGTAAGTTACAATTGATTGACATAGTGCGAAATAAACATTGCGTATAACACTAAAATTTGTGATGTGCCGCAGCGTTTTAAATATATAAATGAGTTTGCGTACCCTGCTAGTTAGGCTAGCGATATGCGCCCTAAAATTGAGTTTATTGTCCAGAATTATGCCTAAGTACTTTATTTCATCTACAGACGTTAGCGATGGACAACTGCATTCTTGCCTGGAGTTTGGATGACACGAGTGAGCTTTAATTGTTAATGCGGTATGTGGTTGGGAAACAGTGCTGATTGACCATGTGATGAAGTTGGTTTTGGTGGTGTTTAGTGTGAGGGTGTGAGCATGTAGTAAAGTCATTACCGTATCAAGTGCAGTTTGTGCCTTAACTTCTAGCTCCGCCAGGGTGTTTGCTGAGATGGTTATAGCAGTGTCATCTGCGAAACATGTTATAGTGCCATTCTGTATATTGAGATTACACAGTTGGTTAATATATACAAGGAACAAAGTAGGTCCAAGAATGCTGCCCTGTGGTACGCCGTAGGAGGTACCGAGCTCATCACTAACGCAGCTTCCTATCCTCACAAATTGAGAACGACCCGTAAGGTAGCTATGGAATAACGCCAACTGATTTCCTCTGACGCCCATTCCTTCAAGTTTTGATAAAAGAGAAGGGACGGAAACAGTGTCGAACGCTTTTTTAAGGTCTAAAAAGATGGTGAGGACCTTTTTATTTTGGTTAATATTTTGCACTATTTCATTAGTTAGCTTAAGAAGAGCATCAGTGGTAGAAAAATGTTTGCGGAAGCCAAATTGATTTACAGATATTAGTTTATAGTATTCTAAGTAACTGACCAATCTTTTATTTATTAAGCGCTCGAATATCTTAGACATAGCACTTAAAACTGCTATAGGACGGTAGTTGTTAGGTAAGGTCCCGTCCCCACTCTTGAAAATGGGATGGATAATTGCCTTTTTTAGAGAATCCGGGAAGACAGCAGTGTCGATACATAGATTGAAAATATGGCAGAGGATGGGCGCCAGTTGGTTTGAGTACCTCTTTAGAAAATAGGGTGAAATACCATCCCAGCCTGTGGCAGCGTTGGATCGTATAGAGTGTATGGTGGTTATGATTTCAGCCGGATCTGTGTGCTCCAATACGAGAGAAGAAACGGGTGAGATGTTATCTTTCGTTCGCGAGTATTGTTCCAGTGAAGTGCTAATGACTGTCTCTGCAAGTTCTTTACCTATACTAACGAAGAAGGAGTTCACACTATTACAGGACATCAAGGGTGTAGATTTGGTTGTTAATAATTGAGTTGATTTGTTTTTGGGCTTAGCGGTATGCGTCACTCGTTTTATTGCGTCCCAGAGAAGCTTAGGACTATGGCGCGCCTTATCCAGTTCTAGTGTATCAAAGGCACGTTTTGCTTTTTTCAAAATATTTGTACAGAAATTTCTGTATCGCCTATATGTCAATGCTAGTACCTCATTCTCCGGACACAACCTAAACTTTCTGTGCAAGGCGTCTCTATTCCTAATGCAACGTAATAAGCCAGGTGTTATCCAAGGCTTCAGAATGTTCTTTTTGGAAGAAACTTTCCTGACTGTAGCACTCAAAATGGCACCATTAACAATTTCGGTAAGTCGATCTATAGCAATGTTTCCACTCTTAACATAACGTAGTGGGTTAAGGTCTAGCTGAGCCATCACCTTGTCGAGCTTCTCATAGTCGATCTTTGTGGTGGTAGTCACAGTGTCCCTACGTACCGAGCCACTGTTCAAGCACAATAGTGTCGGAAGGTGGTCAGTAACCACAGTATTGTAAATGAATGTATGGGAGGATGTTCTTGTTTTTAAAAATATATGATCCAGACAATTGTCCCCTCTGGTGGGACGTGAATGCGCAGGTAGGTAACCGTGATAGGCTAAGCAATTAAGGTAGTCATAGGAGCGCGTATCTGGAGTACATGGTTTTATGTCTATGTTAATATCACCGCTAAGGATAACAGTTTTAAAATTATGAAGGGCTGAAAAAATGTTAGCGAGTGCTGAAATAAACGGTTGAATATCGTAAACTGAGGGTGAGCGATAAATGCAGACTAAGGCTACTTCTGATTTTATCTTAACGATAAGACCTGTAGCCGTATTTGCGAGATCGAGTTCCTCAGATATTGCCAGAAGCTCCGTGTTCACGTAAACAACCACGCCGTCTTTTTTGTTGCGGTGTTTTGTTGTTTGAAAAGCTGTGTAATTTTGTAGGCATGGGATAATGGCATTAGAGGCACACGGTAGCCAACATTCAGTCAGGATAATCACATCACAGTCAAATGAGATGCGGTGAATAAGAGTTTGTAGTGTTAAGAAATTACAATTAATAGAGCATATATTCTGGGACAAAATTTTTAGATGCTTCTCAGGGTGATTTATGATATTTCGTGTCTGTTCTGGGTTGCAAGTATGGTTCTCGGACACCGACAAGTGCTCAATGTTATCATTTAGGATATTAATGTCTGTAGTCATTTTGTTAGTAGGACCATTATATATCGGGTGGGTTTTTTGGGCGGTAATAGGGTATTACATATATTTGAGCTTCTTTTATCTCTGAGGCACACAGTACGTGTCCCCAACTCAAGCGCATCAAGAACAAAACCAACCTGTTTAAATACATTTGTAGAATTAGTAGTAACAAAAACAATAGTAAATAATAGCTTTCTTGAAGAAATTTTAGCCGAAAGTTTAGGTAAGTAGGATTGATTGTGTGATGTGAAATATGTGTAATGAGTGTAAGCATGTTGTAGTGTGTGTAAGTAGTTGTAAATGACTATATTAAACATGTCTGACGCTAGCAAAAAAATAGTGTAGCAGCAGCCTTGGCATACTGCCTCAGCCCAGTTTAGTATGGATATAATGCAATAGAGTAACGGGAAATTATACGTGCATAGTCATACGTTACATGCCGCGGCAAGTTGTTTCAGCTGCAGCTCGTTCTTCACCAGAATTGAATGACTATCTTGATCCTTTCTCATCATTACTCGGCCATTAGAGGTCCAGCAGAATGCATATTGATTTGACTTGGCATAAGTTCGAGCAAGGTAAAATAGTTTTTTTGTGTTGGCAGTGAGTTGTTCGGCAATGTAAATTGGTGTTTGCGGTAAGTCAGTTAGTCCCATGTGTGCAGAACTTATTTTATTTTTTGGATTTTTCTTATTAAATTCTTTGACTGCTGTCAGGAAGTTGGTCTTCATGAGCGTATTGGAGAATTCTACTGTAATAGCTGAAGTTTTACTTTCCTTCTTAGAGGGCTGCCGCATTATGTCACGCATATTGGAGGACTCTATAGAAACACTTAGTTGTTGAAACAGTTGTTGCATTAGGTTATACAAAGAGACTTTAGATTCCATGTCTACTTTGGGCACATTCCTGATTTCTATGGAGGTTTTAATAATATTGCGGTCATACAGCTCAATCCTTTCCTCGAGCGCAGAGAGTTTAGTTGCTATAATGTTTTTCTCCTTCTCCAGGGTATTTATTTTGTGTTCCAGTGAAGACAATTTATCGGACACGAACGTCATTGTTTTTTCCAATTCACCCGTTATAGTCTTTATATCGGTATAATATTGTTTTATTTCCTTCATATAATCCTCCAACTTGTCTAGTCGTGTATTTTGGGCACATGTTAATTCCCTAATCATATCTCTTAACTCTTTTTTGAAGCTTTCCATATCATCACTCGTGAAGTCACCATATTTGCGTTTACCTCGCTGTTGAATAGTAGGCTGTACAGATTCGTCGGAGCAAAGTCTCAAAATGTCCGACTCAGGGCGGGAGGGTACACTTGAGTTGGGCGGAGTCTTCATTAGCTTGCTTTTGCTTTCAGACTGTGGTGGAGCTTTTTTTACTGTGGGTGTTTTGGGTGTTGATTTGAACATTATATGAAGTGTTCCTGAGTTCTTGCAATTATTTTAATGAAATTATTGATATCTGTATTTTTTATAATCTTCCTTAGAAAGTTACTTGCACCATACACCCAATCTTGTTTAAACCGCTATCTCTTATGGATTGCGGCAATCATCGATGTTGACGTCACGCTGCGAACACTGCGTTGGGCGGTCGGAATGGTAGCTCGGCTATCTATAGCTGTCTTCGCCGTTGCTATCCCGCTTCCTCACTCCTCAGACACTTCAACACACACTATAATTTTATGGGCGCCTAGTACTTGAAAAAGTTTTTGATATTTTTAAAATGTTTTATTTACCTAATTAATTTTGACAAAATTTGCACAGATCACACGTCAGGACGCATTCGCGGTCCAAAGGGAAAAAAAAGGCCTATGCTATTGAAACTTGGTAACTAGATGTATTCTGTGAACCGCGTTAAGATTCTTATATAAAACTCGAAAAAAAGCAGTAAATTTTGGGGGTCGCCATACTCAGAACTGAAACTCAAAATATTTTTTTTCATCAAAACTATACATGTGGGGATCTATAGATAGGTCTTCAAAAATGCTATTGAGGTTTATAACAACATTTTTCTCAAAAGCGAATAGTTTGCGCAAGATAAACTTCTAAAGTGGAAAAATGTGCCCCCCCCCCCCCCCTCTAACTTCTAAACTAAGAGAATGATAAGTCTAAAAAGAATATATGATGTACATTACCATAAAAACTACCAACGAAAATTGGTTTGAACGAGATAGAGCTGGTAGTTTTTTTTAAAACGTCATAAACCACAATTTTCGGTTACAAACATCACTACCACTGCGGACGTGTTAAAACATCAATTAAAGTTGCAACGAACTATATGAACTTTTATATTATGTTACTTGCTGCTACGAAACCCTTCATAGGCGAGTCCAACTCGCACTTGGCCGGTTTTTTTAATCCTACATGGATGCTATGCCGGTCTCCTACTGACTAAATGCACACGATGCCTTACAACTCTCTACGGCCGGTAGTCCCAGGATGGACAGGAGATGTACCAGGGATTATTGGTGGCTATTTCTAACATGTTGCCAGAATATGAACAGTATTTTCTACTCTTTTTTACCAAGATATAGTTATTCTTTCAATCAATGACTGCCAAATTAAGCCTGTGAGCTCTGCTATACTTGATGATTACCTACCTACCTTCTAAAGAAAGTATAGGCAGTTGGCAGGCCAAAGTCATTACACGATAGTATGAATGAAGAAACAAAACCATTTTACGCGCCAACAGCGACCATAGATTATTGTAAACATACGTTGCAAGTTATCACGTTGTATACTTGGAAGTCTTGACGGTAATGACTGCATGTCAACGTGTGAAAGCGCGCAGACAATGCTAATACTGCGCCGGTAACAATTCTAGCATGCGAATGTTGTACCTAGTTTGTTAAAGGTACAGCGAAGAATTCAGTTGAGAAAATTGGTTGTTCATTCTATTGATCGGGAGGGAGATGCGTTTTTGATGATGATTATTTGAATCTGGAACTATGTATGTTCTAGATCGCACACTACGGAGACAGCGAATTCGAGAGATCGAAATTTGAAAAATTGGAAGTTTTGCCTAACTTGCTAAGAGCCATCTGAAGTTGCAGTTGTCCCATTTTATCATTTGCATTTTGCAAGCAGATTGTGGTTACCCCATAGATTTAGAATTTTTCGCTTATGGGTTACCCTCTGTTTAAATTTTCAAGCCACCTATAAAGCTTGGCTTAACGACCAACGACCTTTGAAGCCAACTTGGCTTAACGACTGCCAAGTTACTGGCAACTAAGACAAACGGCTTAACCAGAATCGAGACTTCTGAAGCTGTGGTAATTCATCTCCAGACTCAATTCAAGATCAGCCGTATTGTAAGATGCTTGCAGTGATCATTTACAAAACACTGAGTTAAGCTTCGATGACATAGAGTGAGTTTACAAGCTGCTAGTTGGCGATTTAAGTAAAAGCTTGCGAGTAGTTGCGAGTGATTTACAATGATCCCATTGCCAGTAACTTGGCAGTCGTTAAGCCAAGTTGGCTTGAAAGGTCGTTGGTCGTTAAGCCAAGCTTTATAGGTGGCTTGAAAATTTAAACAGAGGGTAACCCATAAGCGAAAAATTCTAAATCTATGGGGTAACCACAATCTGCTTGCAAAATGCAAATGATAAAATGGGACAACTGCAACTTCAGATGGCTCTTAGCAAGTTAGGCAAAACTTCCAATTTTTCAAATTTCGATCTCTCGAATTCGCTGTCTCCGTAGTGTGCGATCTAGAACATGTCAAATGCCAGCAGATTGTAAAAAAGCTCTGAGTGAGCGGAGTTATAAGCTGCCCGCGAACTCGCTGGCTTGTAGCTTATATCGTGGCTCTGGGACATCCTTCCAAAGGCTTACCCGGGACTCCTGGCCATAGAAAGTGTAAGGTATCGTGTGATGTTAATCGGTTCGAGTTCGGCATAGCATCCATGTAGGAGCCTCCATAACCGTCCTTACAGAAGCAGCCCATGACGGCAGTGTGACGTGAGGGATTCACGCACGCCCCCCCCTTAGAAGCGGGAACACACCCGAGACCCCCCAAAGACGCGGGATAGCACCCAAACCGCACCCTGGGCGAGGCCGCAGTGGTGGCCATAGGTCTGTTGGGAGTCCTGGAACATCCTTCCGAGGGCTTACCCGGGACTCCCTACCATAGGTTGTTAGGCGTTACGTGAGGCGCATACGTCCGGCATAGCATCCATGATGGATTTTTCCGCACGTTAGAAAAAAAGTATCCATGTAGGATTTCCACACGTAAAAAAGAGGGTCTACAAGCATTTACGCATAGTCTGTGTCTGTTCATATTTAGCATTCTGATAATCCAATCATAACCTAACCACAAACTGTGTAATAACAGTTTATCAGGTTAGGTAAATATTGCGAACAGCCATTAGTATATTTTGCAACAGTGACTCAATCATTATGTCATACTGAAATTACACGTAAAACTTAATTTACATTACAAGTCGTTAGCACAACGACTTATTAAAAACGTTGCGATTTATAAACTACAAATTACCAAACTATAAGTACTATAACGACCATTAGGAATGTTCATAGATTCACAGGCATCGCTTATGTCTTCAGAGAATAACCTTTCGTAAAATGTCGATGCATTTGATACGGTAATTGTGAAAAAAAAAACAGTTATGCCGACTTATGCCGCTAGCACCTCGGTTTTGTAATTTTGTTAATAACTAAATGATTGTTGTATCATGGGAAAGAAAAACATAATAGCGATACTTCTTTTAAAATATCCCTCAGTTAAATTAAAAAACCATGGATAAAAAACTGTTTCTCTCCCGTTCCTTCGCCTTTTCTTTTGCGCACATCATCACTTCACAAAACGAGATGGCGGAGTTCCATGCCGCTTTGCTGCTCACCATGGCCAAAACAATGGCCTTCAGGGTGAGGTTTTCCACACCTAAAGCCGCGTCGTTCCTCCATCCACTCTGGCCAATATGCCAGTTTATGGAGCCGACATGACATGACTCTAAATCAAGATACAGGTGCTGCGTTTAGGATGACAAGTGTTTACTAATAAGGAAAAAAACCCTCTACTTCTTTTAAGGTTAAGTAAATGTACATAACACGTTTCTAGGAATTGTCGTCTTAGATCACTTGCTTGTGCTTATAGGTCTTTTGAAAAAAAAATCTGTTTATAATCATTAGTTGTCTGAGTCATAGAAATGGTCACTCCTTTCAATATAGCCTATTTCGGACATCGGTTGAGGTCGGATATGAGATGACTAATATTATGTCCTATTTTTCTTTTAACATGCTATAAACGTATATTATAAATAGTCGTGTTACATAGATTGATTTGCTCGAATTTGTATTAATCACCGACATTATATTTTGATTCAAAACATTGTCGATGACTAATGCAAAAATCCTGTCGATCTGTTATCAGGTAATCTTAAAAAATATTGAACATATTATTTTGATACAATTTTCACGGTGTGAATAGATTGGGTCCAAGGGCAAGGTTGAAGTTTCACGCGTCCGCTAGTCGGCTAGCTACACGTATTGTACAGTAGAATTTATAAACTCTAGTAGAATTATTTCATTCCACTTCGAAATAAATTAGGTCCCGTTAAAAGGATCTGTCATATATATTGTCATCATTGTTAAATCAACAATAGACACCCAAACTTCATTTTGTATTTAAACGAATATGGCGCCTAAATGTTTCTAACTTTCTAGTGAGACAATATGAAACAATATTTGAGTTCTTTTTTTAACACGCTTCTATTAGCTTCACTTGTAACTATGTATGTAAGAAAATCTTGGAATGTTAATTTGACCCACTTCCCGTCCTTCGATCAGGCTCAAATTTTGCACACGCTCTAAGTTCTGATGACAATACATGACTAGGTAGCTAAAAAACGTCATTACAAATCCAATAAGGCGGCCGCCTCAAAATGGCGGACTAGCTGTTTGAAATCCACTCCCATGATATGTGTATTGAATAAAAGGGTTTGCTGTCAGGAATACGAAAAAAATAGCCACTTGACTTAAATCCAATATGGCGGACGTCCAAGATGGCGGATTGGCTATTTGAAATGCACCCCCATGATATGGGTATTAAATGAAAGGGTTTGCTGAATGGGATACGAAAAATATAAAATTAAAAAAAAATAGTGCGTGCTAAAAGCGTGTTTTTTAGTTTTTCAAACTATTACCTAATTATTTTATTAAATATTTGAGTTTCATTTAGTTTAACGAGACTCCGGTAAGTAGGTAATGTGCTTTCGATATTATAACCATCTATTTCGATAACACCCGGAATTTAAAGTAGATTTAAAGGTAAAAGGTTTACAATGCCTGATTTATGACTTTTTTTAAGAGTTGCTACTAAAATAAAAACATAAATCAGGTATTGTAAACCTTTTACTACGCGTCGGCAATAAATCTTGTGAAAATGTAAGCAGAATGTTATCAATGATAGATTAATTCTACTCAAAATAATCAAGATTCGCTAAAAGCGGAGAAACTCGACCTGTCATCATGAGTGATTGTAGCTAAAAGTAGATTACTAGCCGTGCGAAGTTTTTATTATTTCAGGGCGCCGATTTTCGACCACACGACGTGAATGCGTGGACGGAAATTTACGGATGAAACGTCATCATATCTTGCCGTTCCTAAATATAAGATAGATGTCGTTTTACCAGTAAATATCCGTCCGGTTTTACGTCGTAATAACCGAGAATCAGCGCCCTAGCTTCCTAATGCCGGCTCCAGATTTCCTATGGAGAAGCCGTGAATCTGGTGTACGCGTGAACGCCGCGCGAAGGAGGCGCGATTCCTTTGTCGCGGGACAAAATACCGACTCTGATCGGGGAACAGGCGTGAACGTGCGTGAACTCCGCGAAAACCGTCCACATTCACGTTCACGCCTGTTCACGGGGCTTCACGGCACTAATCTGGAGCCGGCATAACACATCTAAGTCGAAACTTATAAACATTTCTTGATATTTTTGTAAGTCTAACTAAGCCAGGCCCAGTAGAGTGATGGAAACTTTGCTGAAGCTTCTTTGGTGTACCTATATGAAGTGAACAAAGAAGTAGCGTTTCACGGCGTTATTGCACTTTCCTTCAGTATTGTACGCAGTTCATTTTTGTAATGAAACATGAATTATGCTCTAGTTTTAGCAATAAATAAACACAGGAAGAGTCCATCCTATAAATTCCCGCTGAAACTCCATAGTTACGAAGTAAACACCACAGACAGGAAAATTCTTTAGTAGAACCATACAGATCAGTGGTAGAACCACTCTGGGTTGCAAACTTCCACAGATTATGTGATTACTTTTTTATAACAACACATTCTGGCACCAGTTTTCATTACGTTCAGCCTCTTCATTATTAAATGTCAACTGTTTGCTCCACTCTATATTCAGATCCCGAAGGTACCTAGTTCAACTTTAATTGGTCTCGGTAATACTCGCTACATATTAAACAGGGTCAAAGACCGCAGTTTATGGAGTTATGGAGAGTAGCAATTTTTTTAACTATTTAGGAATATCTCTTATTCCTTTTTTGTGAGAATTGAATAAATAATTTCATAGGAATATAAATTGTTAAATGCGAGTTTCGTTCTCCTGAGGGTTTAATCTAACTAAGGATCCAGAAACTGTGACAATTTAATAGTACAGACGCTACTCATTTGGCTGAGGCCGCACTTGCGGTTACCGCGGCGGTTTCTAACCTCAAAATGTCAAACCATTGACATGATTTCATTGATTTTGACAGTTTGATGACATTTTGAGGTTAGAAACCGCCGCGGTAAACCGCAAGTGCGGCCTCGGGCTAAGACCAAAAAAAAATAGTAAGTGCCCAACTAGTAGCGTCTAAAAGTTTTACTTCAAAAAATATTAAGCGTTTGAGCGAGGTGAGATCAGATTCACTGCTATTCAATTCATCAATTGTGTAACGACTACACTCGTGTTCACTCATTTTTGGAAGCGATTTTATGCCGAATAGTGAATACTATGCGAGATCTGCTACAAGAACAACATTGATGCAGGTCAGATAAGACTACCTACTACCCGTTCGCTCTAAGTTTGCCGATCGCCTCCCATACTTCGCCTCTACACCAGCCGCTACGCCAGCGGCAAACTTAGAGCGAACGGGCTATACGAGTGTAGCACTGGTGGACTAAACCAAAAGTCCTCATTTCAGTATTTTGTATTTTATCCCACATAATAGGTGATGGTGATGAGCCTATTGCAATTTGCGTTATATCATTGAACACATAAATGGTATAGGCACCAAGATACATAATTCTTGCACAAGTTAATCGCAATACAAAGCCAGCTCAACAAGGACAGGTAGGTACTCCTCATTAATTCTAAGCATGTCTCCGGTCTTTGTATAGGTGGACAAAAGAGTCACAAATAATTTTATTGACGACCGCGAACTCATTACGACTACGAACTACGAAATACGCCCTTAATAAGTTTAAGATTGGTTATCCACTGGTTTCCTGATGTCTTCTCTAAACATAATCGCGTTCGGAATGAAGATGTAAGAAAGAGAGTGTCGGTGTTAAAGTAAGGAAGGGCATGCTACGATGGTTCGGGCATGTGGAGCGAATGGGAGATGAAAGAATGACAAAAGAGATATACAACGCTAAAGTGGATGGACGTAGGAGTCGGGGAAGGCCACGACACACCTACCACGACCAAATTAATCGTGTGTTAGTTGAGGGTGGTGTCAAGAGCCGTAGGAACCGACGTGCATGCATGAAAAGAAAAATGAAAGTTGAAGAAGCAAGTGAGGTGTGTATGGACCGTGCCGTGTGGTGCTCGCTTCTTTCTGCCTACCCCGCAAGGGATTTGGTGTGAAGATAGTTAGTTAGTTTTTTTTCTCTAAATAACTGATCACCTTGCTGTAGGAAGCTGTGAAGACTGCAAACCTACTCACTCTCCACGGTAAGAGGGGTTTAACAATCTTCGAAAGATATAATGTACAGCACCACTAGTATACTGTTCCACACTATTTACCACGTGGAAGCTGGTCATCTTAATAACCCCATATAATATCTTGACTTTCACTGGGTTCAGATTCAAAGAAGGCATCAGTACCAGCACCGAGGTCAAGCTCAACAAAATGGTGTGCAAAAAGGTCTGCAGTCTGCGACTAAGATTATTTACCTTAAGATCTTTTGTAACCGTTTTTATGAGCATATAAATTCTATTCTATTCAAATTCCGGAGTGTTCAACAGGGGCATAATTGGCAACTTCACCCTGCGGCACAAAAAAAAATCGCAAGTGCGGCTACACAATATACTTCATCAGCTTTATATATTTCAAAAGTAGTAGGTAATGGTAGTTATTCCTTGTAATGTCAGCTATCTGACCGTGAAATTTCAGTGAAGTGGTTAAATAAATACCTAGTACTTATAGATAAGTAAAAATGGATATTCGTTGCAAACAAGCTAACATTGAATGCGCATTTAGGTGTTCCACGAAAATTATTCAGTATCTGATCTGATAACGAGATTCTTTAAAACGATGTTTGTATATCGAGGTAGCAAAAAAGGTTTTCTAATAATATCATATGATTATAGTTTGACAGCGAAAGAGGTGCTAGTGCTTTCGATCTATATTTTTTGCCGAAATTAGATGTATTTCAACTAGGTAACTAAAGATGACGATTTCCAGCAAAACTATGTCCTTCCTCAAGCTTTATTCTATTCCATAAGAATAGATTCAGTGATTCAGAATTCAGACGTAAAGGCAGACAACTACGAATAATGTATTCTATAGAAGTGTAATTCGGCTCAAAAAATGGCTCCACCAAATGGGGACCGCGGAAGGTGGGGCTTAAAAAGGGGACCGCGCGACACAGTTAGTCCGCGCTGTCACGCGTAACGTACGGTTGTGTCGCTGGAACCAATCAGTCAGTGATATTAATTGTGTTTTGGTGTTAAATATATCCCAAAAATGCCTTCGTGTGTTGTGAATTGGTGCAGAAGCCATACGGATATGAAAAACTCTGGAATCACCTTCCATAAGTTAGTAAATATTCATTTTAAAAACACGTACTTGGGGAAGTTGAAAAGTGTTATGCAACATGAACGCAATTCCAAAATTAAATTATTTTTATGCAGTGTTCATAGTATGTTAAGCGCTGAGGTAATATTGTTAGTAAGATATTATATTAGTAGGATGATATTATGCATAGAAATTAAATTATAATTTTAGTTTGTTTCGGAGTTTGCATGGCGTTGTCAAATATGCTGTATGTGGAACGTCAACTTCCAGAGACAGTTGAGCCAATTGTGGGCTATATTGCAGAGTTCGTAGCAAAAAAGTTACAAACCAAAATAGAATGTTTGTCCTGCATCAATTTATTACTGGCAACGGAAAAACTTTATTTTCACAAACTAATTTGTTTGAAAGATTTTGGAGGATTAGTTTATCCCTTATTCATTGTTTTCAAAATATGTCTTTGGTCTGAAACATTACTCAGGCAGCTTGTCAACATAGAAGGAAAAGGGTTGTCTAGGGCACACAATTTGAAAATAATGGTAAATAAGTGTTTTGCCAAAATAATAGAAAGAAATGACGTCACGAAACCCCTGAAAGACAGTCATCCTATAGAAAGCAATCACGATGTTATGTTGTTGAAGGCTATAATCGAACAATTTCTAATAATTCGTTTGCATTATATTGCTAAAAACGAGTCCTTATTAAATTCCAACCGCCATAAATTAAATAAACTAATTATTTTTAGAGGTTCATAATTGTGAAAAAAAACAACGTATTTTAATTTGTATATACGCATACAAAGTAGTTCAATCAATAGAAAAATAATAACAATCCAGTTATTATTTTTCTGTTGATTAAACTTTGATTGAACTTATTCTTATTACTGCATAAAACCATCCACGCTTATCACGTTCGCCGCTTCGGGTGGGGCGCCGAGCCGGCATGACCTTGGCGCGACCAATCGCATGCAAGTATTCAACGATGGATGTGTTAGTGTTATGTTTTATTGCTGTTTTTTAGTATGCGTAAGTTACTCCAAGATTTTAGCGGTAACTTTATAGGTGTTACATTTCTATAGAATACATTATTCGTAGGCAGACAATGAGTAAAATTCGCGTACTAATAGTATAAAGAGGGAAGATTTGATTGTTTGTTTTTTGTTTGCACGAAGAGGCTCCGGAACTACTTGACCGATTTAAAAAAAATCTTTCACGATGAAAAATTACATTATCGCCGGGTGACATAGGTTATACGTTATTCCCAAATTCCCACGGAACGGGAGCTATGAGGATGGAACCGCGTGACGTCCGCTAGTTATAGATAGATAAGTACATTAGTAGGTAGGTACTTTAACGAAGTAAGGATTAGGAAAATCGCTTTTAAAATATTTCAAGGATGCATTTTTATTTCGCAGAATTGTCGTTGCTTCTGAAAGGTAATATAAGTTATCAGTTTATCAACTGTCACGTTTTTGGGCTTGATATGAACCAACCAACATTATTCAGTATTTGTTAGTATGTATTGTTTACGTCCATAGGTTTTTTTTAATGCTATGCCGAACTCCTACCGGCTAAAAAAAATCACGTAATGCCCAACCAACAGCCTACGGTTGGGAGCCCCGGGTAAGCCCCCTCGGAAGGATGTCCCAGAACATACGTCCTTAAAGGCTACCGCTGCTGTGATTATTTTCGATCAGAAAATTAGTGGTAAGGTAATTATTATTGGAGGAAATAGACCGAACCGTAACAGCTGAAAGTGGAACCTGAAGGTTTCGAACTCAGATTTTCGGATGAATTCGGAAACACCGCTCAGATGATTGATAACGATGAAGAAGAAACAGAGTGTTCAATCAAAACAATACATTTAAAACTTCACGAAGTAAAGATTATTTCTATAGAATACTTACTTATCTATCCTTATGTATAGTAAACTGAGTAACGTGTAATGATTTCTAGATTCGTTAAAATAAACAGTTGTCTGATAAATATTACGATGCACTTCAGTGAGTTAGTAGCGGGGTTTTCTCAGAAATATGGCCGCTGTACAATGCGTGTAGTACAGGCTTCCTAATTCCGATATCGAGGAATAAAAATGTTCAACATTATGTTCTACCGATGGCACGGAAAAGAAGTCAATTTTGCGCTTACACCGGTACACATTACCTATTTATTACCAAGCAGTTTAGTGCCGTGGAGACGAATTTACGCACATTCACAGAGCATAAAATTTCAAAGAATTATTTTTAGTCATGTATGAGGCTATACGGCTTTACAGAGAGGTTCGCGGTCCCTTTTAGCCGCACATGCAGGTAGTGCTATAGATGAATAGCAGACTAGGTTATGCCGAAGCGAAGGGAAATTCGTAACAAAATCTAGACGGATTGGAAGTAAAGACGTTATTAGGTCAGGCCAATCAGTAACCCTCCCACTTAGATCAAGAATTATTATGTAATAAGTTGTTATTCTTGATCTAAGCCCTCCCAGAATGAAATTGGGTGAAGTTTATGAACTGCAGTGGACTGTGATATGGTCCGTTATGGTCGGTTATGGATTTATTGTATCAAACGTACCTATACGATATTTAGAGTCAATCGTTCATTCAGTCAGACAGACTCTTTCGCCTTGCTACACCAAACCTTCTCATCTAGAAATAACACAACATAGAAGGCAACGGCTGAATGGTCATAATGCCATAAATTACATTGATACAATTTAAATTACGTAATCTGAAAAAAAATTGTTTCTTACTGGCCAGTTATAAATTGAAATGAGAAAGCGTAACAGGAATTTTAAACAAGAAACCGACCACTGTGATATCACTGCGTGTGTTTTAAAACAAGTTTCTTTTGTTGATAAGCCAACAGAGAATATCTGGAAGTGTCGTTGACTTTACAGTACTATCTATTAACTTTATTTCATACATTAAATGCAGCAATATTGTTCTTAAATATTATTCCCTCCGTTAGGCTAAAAGGCTCAAATCAGAGGCGGTGGCGATTCACCAACTATTTTTGCGAATTGATGATGTTTGAGTGAGTGAACTGAAGAACGTATGCTAGTATGCCTAGATTGCCTAGTATTTTCGGGAATCTCAAGAAAAGATGAGCATTTAATAATCCTAGTCTAGTCCACAGGAGATACCTATAGGTAGGTTAGGTACCTACCTCCTAGTACAAATATCTGCTAAAGTTAATAATTTGAGTGGTTTGCACACTATTTTCTTTTACAGCAGAAGACTTCGTGTAGGATTTGTGTTACGTCTTATCTTGAAGGAATTGTTTAGCGGCGCCACCAGTAATAACAAAACACATTATCTACGTACCTAGGTAAGTAGATTTGAAACCAAATGCATACAGCGATAATAATTGTTCTTGAAGTGATAACTAAAGAAGCATTATTAATTTATCGATACAAATCAGGGCCGTTTGCGATAAGTCACGTTAAATCAGATACTTAAGAAATCCGCTTTACACGCATTCCTCTGTGCCTTTGTCTGAAGGGAATATTAAAAAAAAATGTTATGTTTTTAAAACTTACCGTTAAATGTGTCGTATGCTGTAGGTTCATATTCTTCCCTGAACTTGTTCTGCGCGTAAGCAGCTATCAGCGAACTCTTCCCTACAGCTCCGTCACCTATCAACACACACTTTATCTTCTCCTTCTTTCCACCTTTCACCTTCCTCCTATCCCTAATCTCAAACATCCGATTCAAAGTCCGCTTAGATTTCTTATCCCTCACCGCCCACTCGTTCACTTTATCACAACAATTAAACTCTTCAGACACATCATCTCGCACTGTACGATTTCCATTTTCTTCAGTGACTTCCGAATAGTCGTAATCGTCATCATCCCGTCGCGATAACGGGAACTGGCTAGGACTATGCACTCCGAACACAAAGGGACCGTCTCTCTCAGGTACGCGGCCAGCGAACCCATTAGCTGGAGTTGCGGGCTTAGCATAATGCACTACCGGAGCACGGTACTGATTCGAAAGGTAAGCATCTGACGCCTGCGGTTCGAACCTAAACACTAGCTCCGCTTCCCTGCGGTCTAAACTTAAATCGGGAGTAATTTTGTCTTGAAAGTATCCTACTTTCTCACGTGCTCTTGCTTCCTGAAGTCGCCTTTCGAGTTCGACGTTCGACGGTTTCCAAAAATCTGGTCGGTACGCATAAGGATTTTCTGTAGGCAGATTCCGAGTCGGGGGCAAGGCTCTATGTGGCCCTGTATCGCGGGGAGGAGCGCGTGGTGGGACCATTAGAGCCTTTTGCGGTTCCGCCAACAACGGTCGCCGCGCCGAGAGGTTTGCGTTTCTATTGAACATAATGCCCTCTAAACTGGGAGACATTTGCACTGTCACAACTGGCTATGTACAAAGAAATTAACACTGTATGCGTTCGCGCACATAATCTCGTGCGATGAAATCACAATAGATCGCGGTTAACTAAGCGCACGAACTCAAGTGCCGACGTGCTCTCACTTCGAGGTATAAAACGCAACTGTCGCACTCGCACGCACCGCGATTGGTGCGGCACGGCAGCGGTGAGCGGTGGCCGCACTCCCCTCGCCCGGAGAAACGACCTGTTGCCTGTTGCTTTTGTTATTACCTGGTTCAGGACCAGGTACACGATACAAGCGATTATTTTGCGAGCAAAGCGCAGCTGCTTCCAGAAAATAAAAACAAACCCGTTATTGGTAAACGAGGGTATAGACAAGCATTGTTTAGTATACTCGTCTCGTAGGTAGCGATGCCAGGCCAGACACCCAGACCTAGGAAAATCATTCACGATATCCAAACTCCTAACATGAATGAACAAAAACAACGTGCTTTGTTTACAAAACACAGGTAGGTAGGTACTTAGTACTGTGTCATTGACATGAAAGTCTTTAGAATGCCCAGCATACATTCTATAGATTCCTAGCCCACAGTAGGTATATAAGTATAAGTACACACATACATACATACTTATAGTAGATATATAAGTATGTATGTATGTGTGTATGTATATATTTATGTATGTATTTATGTAGGTTTGTATGTATTTATATGTATGTAAAATCACTTTTGTATTTTAATATGACGATGACGGCTTGAATTATTTCGTAAACAGCTCTCGACATATCCCTGAGCACCTACCTAATGTTATCTCTGCATCACCCTCAGGTAGACTGGTAGATAATGCCTAAGGCATTAAGTCCGCCTTGTACTTAGTGCACTGACCTGTAATATTAACTGGACTGGTGATCGGTTTCATAAAAGTGTGCCTAATTGAAAATCGCCATTTGGCGCTGACGGCAGCTAGCGAATGTACTTGGAACTAATACTAGTGATGTTCAACACCTGTCTTCACCTGTCTTGGTGTCGATAGATATTTTTGTACCAATGATGTTCACATAATATGAATGACTACTTTAAAGTACCTAAGTAGGCTAACCATCAGGCTCGCGAATTCAGTTTGGCGAGCTTAATATAAAAAAAAAGTGTTTGCTTAAACAGTGGTCGCAGGTATGTTGCCAAAGTAGTGTTACTATTGTAAATCGGCTGAAAAATGACACCGGACACAGCCCACACAGTCATTGGTTGTCTTTAATCATAATTGGGTCATGTTAGAACTTAAAGCTTAATTATTAACAAAAAATAGTCTCACTAAGTGTTATAATTCAATGTTAGTGCTAGAAAGTTATATTTCACACGCTAGTTAGTTACTGTTTCGATTATCTACTACCATTTTAAGTGTTTATTAATAATTTTAATATGTTCATTAAATTGTTAAAGAACTTTTACCATGCCTCTTGTTTTTTAAACTACAAATTTCGGCATTGGACAGAAAATTATCGATATACATTTTGACATCTCTATTAATCATTATAGGTTATAAAAATATTCGTAAAATCCCCGAAACTCGAAGGGTATTCGCTTATGATAGTAAAAAAAAACCTAAATTATGGTTTTATAATAATTGTTTAAGAATTAGATTCTTAGATTTACTTACTTGTGAAAAGAGACGCCACAGCCCTTCTCGTATCTTGTTTTACAATATACACACGATCTCATGCTAAATATCTACTTAATTAGGTACACTATGAACTAAATTTATACATCAAAACACTTCAAATTTATACCAATCACAGTAATAACTTAAAAATATTCGAAATTTCACACATAAACTCCTTCTGAAATAAACAAACAACGGCCATTTGCAAACTAATTTAGTTCTCAGTGCACTCGACAGAGGCGCTTTGAATCGGCACAAAAAAGTAGCTGTCATTTTGTATGGAATAGCCAGTCCAGCGATTATTATTACAGGTCAGTGACTTAGTGCTAAAGTTTAAAATAAATAAATAAAATAAAAGTAGGTACCTAGGTAAACTAATGTTTTGAAAATACTTAAATGTTCTTTTTATACCACTAAGGTGGCTGAAAAGGTTTGTCCCCACCTGATGGACTGTGGTCACCAAAGCCTATGATTTGCAATTTGCAACACCAGAGGTGCTACACTCGCGCTGGCGACTCTGCAAGAACCTTCTAAGCTGCCTATGAGCATGACATGTGATCCTTGAGCATCTTCTCTGATCTTATTCTCTAAGAAAATCATCTGTGGCGCAGTGGTAAGTGTATGCGACTGCCGCTGCCGTGCGGTGCTGAGGTGCCAGGTTCAACCCCCAAGGGTAGAATCAAATATTTGTGTGATTCCCTAGCGATTGTTTCGGAGTAAAGGTTTCTAATAAGAAAATATAGGTATCTGACAAATATTATAAAGTTTGTAAAGATGTTTAGATGTTTGTTATTCAATCACGCTCTAAGGTGCTCTAACGGCTGAACGGATTGGGCTGTGTAGTACAGAGAGAGCTTATAGTCTGGAATAACACATAGCAGCCCCGGATCTAGGGGTGGGGGGGGGGGGCGGCAAATGAGAGGGCCACAAATTCAAAATTTGCAGACAAATGCACAACTCAACCAGCAGCAGTTATTCAACCTGAACCATAGTAGATAAGTACCTAATTTTATACACCCCAACTTATTCAAATCTTTTCACAGGAAATAATTATGGTACCTATATAAGAAGAATTATTTATTTATTTGCCATGGAAGATGGGAAGAACGCTTGTGTGGGATGCCACATGCGTGGACACCCTTACGCCTTCTCATGTTCCTGGCACCGCTAGCTGCGCGGGAGCTGCTGCCGCATCTGCTGAGGCCCTCAAACGGCATAAATACGGCTGGGTCTTATTTATTTGAGCCGTTTGGGGTTGAAACTCTTGGACCGTGGGGTCCTAGTGCAAAGCTTGTATACAGAACTATATGCAAGCTTTTGGTCGACAGTTCCCGTGACGAGAAGGCTGGCGTGTACTTTGGCCAGCGGCTCAGTATTGCCATTCAACGTGGCAATGCCGTCAGCGTTTTGGGCACGGTTGTGGTCGACAGCGATGTGGAAGAATTTTTCGATGCCTAAATCGGTTTATTCTTTTCATTTCTCTTTGTTTGAAATTTACGTAGTCATAGTTTCTTTTCTTATGTAAAAAGTGTATAGTAAATATAAGTTGTAAATAATATTTGTATAAATTAAACATTTGTTTGAACTAAAAAAAAATTTAAATTCAATGGCATTTGCTTTTACAAACTTTCAGCATGTTGTGCGCCAGCGAGCGCAGCAGTAGCGGCCACAATATTCTGATTTTTGAGAATTTGTTGTTTCTATCGACAAGTTCTTAAAATATCTCTTGTTTTGATTCTTTTCTTTTTATCTCTTAAAAATTAAATTTAAAATTTAAAAAACCCCCGACTTACAAAAAAAGAACAATAAAAAACCTGTAAAAAAAAACAATAACTATTATATTATGACCTATCTACCCTAAGTATTGAACCTTTATTATTATTATAGGTAGCTATATTATTTACGTTTTCATATTGTTAACTAACAGTTTGTCTCGTCGGGGACCGCTCACCAAACAACCTAATCGTGCGTCTGTCTTTAGTTAGGTATAGAGCGGTCCCCCGACGAGACCAAACTGTTAGTTAAAAATATGAAAACGTAAATAATATAGCTACCTATAATAATAATAAAGGTTCAATACTTAGGGTAGATAGGTCATAATATAATAGTTATTGTTTTTTTTTTACAGGTTTTTTATTGTTCTTTTTTTGTAAGTCGGGGGTTTTTTAAATTTTAAATTTAATTTTTTATTTCATGCTTTTTATAGGAGTTTTTTTTAATATCAATATGCGTATAGTCTATCAACAATTATTCAGAATTAATGCGAATTACGCGGAGTGTGGTTACAGAATTAGAAATACATTCCACTCTTCATATCTTTCGAATGGCTAAACCGATTTTCACAAAACTTGCGGTATCGTGATGTATAAGTTATGACCTTTCATTTGATATCCAACACGGGTATATTTGAACAAATTTAATTTTTCATCCCCACTTTCACCCCTCATATCTTTGAAATGGCTTAACCGATTTTTATAAAACATAGCTAAGAACACTCTCCCCTAACCCATCTTTCAAACAAAAGAAACAGAATCAAAATCGGTTCATCCGTTTGGGAGCTACGATGCCACAGACCACAGACTTACAATAAGTAGCAGACAAAGCATTAGAGATTGAAAAGTACGCCAAAACTAACACATATAAAAACCACACACACTAACGCAACTACAGGGAAGGAGTTAGCCGCCTAGTTCAATAAGATTTATTTTAATGAAATAAGAGTATCTTAAAATACCTCTTTTAAGGTTCCGTAGCCAAATGGCAAAAAACGGAACCCTTATAGATTCGTCATGTCTGTCTGTCTGTCCGTCCGAATGTCACAACCACTTTTCTCCGAAACTATAGTACCTATGCACTTGAAACTTAGTAAGTAGATGTATTCTGTGAACCGCATTAAGATTTTTAAATATAACTAAAAAAAAGCAGTAAATTTTGGGGGTCCCCATACTCAGAACTGAAACGAAGAGATTTTTTTTCATCAAACCCATACGTGTGGGGTATACATAGATAGGTCTTCAAAAATGCTATTGAGGCTAAAGCACCTTTAGAAAAAAATGATGTTACAAAACATCATTTTTTTCTAAAGGTGCTCCCTCACCGGGAGCATTCGCGCGTAATGTAATGTTACGAGTCGAGAATTACAGCCAGTGTGGGAGGTGAACCGAGCATTGCAATGCGCACCTTGTAATGATACAAGACGAGGTTACAGCAGTGAAGCAGGTGATCCGAGCATTGCAATGCGCGCCTTGTAATGATACAATGTGTAACGTTTTGATCCAACTCGTAACATCAATGCGCTTTTTTTGTTGCGGCTGGCCGGCCGCACACTGGTCCGTATTATAAATAGGTGGACATACGATCTAAGATGTCAAACGCTTTTGGGAAAAAAATAGTAGTACGAGTACGAATTTCAGGTTAATTTTGCAATCCAATATGGCCGCCGCGCCACCATTGTAAAATTTCATGTTGGATATCGTTTATGGGGTTTTTTGGTATGCTGAGTACGAATTTCAGGTTAATTTTGCAATCCAATATGGCCACCGCGCCACCGTTGTAAAATTTCATGTTGCATATCATATAAGGGGTTTTTTGGTATGCTCAGTACGAATTTTGGGTTAATTTTGCAATCCAATATGGCCGCCGCGCCGAATTCACAAAATTTCATGATGGGTATCGTTTAAGGAGGATTTTGGTACGCTGAGTACGAATCTCATGATAATTTTGCAATTCAATATGGCCGCCGCGCCGAAATCACAAAATTTCATGATGGGTATCGTCTAAGGGGTTTTTTGGTATGGTGAGTACGAATCTCATGATAATTTTGCAATCCAATATGGCCGCCGCGCCGAAATTACAAAATTTTCGTCATGGGTATCGTTTAAGGGGTTTTTTGGTATGCTGAGTACGAATCACATGATAATTTTGCAATCCAATATGGCGGCCGCGCAGAAATCACAAAATTTCATGATGGGTATCGTCTAAGGGTTTTTTTTGTATGCTGAGTACGAATCACATGATAGTATTGAAATCCAATATGGCCGCCACGCCGAAATCACAAAATTTCATGATGGATATCGTATAAGGGGTTTTTTGGTATGCCGAGTACGAACTTTGGGTTAATTTAGCAATCCAAGATGGCTGTCGCGCCAGCGTTGCAAAATTTCATGTTGCATATCGTAGAAGGGGTTTTTTGGTATGCTAAATACGAATTTTAGGTCAATTTTGCAATCCAAGATGGCCGCCGAACCACCGTTGTAAAATTTCATTTTGGATATCGTGAAAGGGGTTTTTTGATATCTCAGCATACTGACAGAAATCTCGCAACAGTGGCGTGGTGGCCATATTGGATTGCAAAATTAACCTGAAATTCTTACTCAGCATACCGAAAAACCCCATAAACAATATCCAACATGAAATTTAACAACGGTGGCGCGGCGGCCATATTGGATTGCAAAATTATCATGAGATTCGTACTCAGCGTACCAAATTTCCCCTTAAACGATACCCATCATGAAATTTTGTGATTTCGGCGCGGCGGCCATATTGGATTGCAAAATTATCATGAGATTCGTACTCAGCGTACCAAAATCCCCCTTAAACAATACCCATCATGAAATTTTGTGATTTCGGCGCGGCGGCCAAATTGGATTGCAAAATTATCATGTGTATCGTACTCAGCATACCAAAAAACCCCTTAAACGATACCCATCATGAAATTTTGTGATTTCGGCGTGGCGGCCATATTGGATTGCAAAATTATCATGTGACTCGATCTCAGCATACAAAAAAAAACCCCTTAGACGATACCCATCATGAAATTTTGTGATTTCAGCGCGGCCGCCATATTGGATTGCAAAATTATCATGTGATTCGTACTCACCATACCAAAAAACCCCTTAAACGATACCCATCACGAAAATTTTGTGATTTCGGTGCGGCGCCCATATTGGATTGCAAAATTATCACGTGATTCGTACTCAGCATACCAAGAAACCCCTTAAGCAATACCCATCATGAAATTTTGTGATTTCGGCGCGGCGGCCATTGCAAAATTATCATGAAGTTCGTACTCAGCGTACCAAAATCCCCCTTAAACAATACCCATCATGAAATTTTGTGATTTCGGCACGGCGGCCATATTTGATTGCAAAATTATCATGTGATTCTTACTCAGCATACCAAAAACCCCCTTTAACGATACCCATCATGAAATTTTGTAATTTCAGGGCGGCGGCCATATTGGATTGCAAAAGTATCATGAGATTCGTACTCAGCGTACCAAAATCCCCCTTAAACGATACCCATCATGAAATTTTGTGATTTCGACGCGGCGGCTATATTGGATTGCAAAATTATCTCTTAGTCTTTCTGTTCCCGGTTTCCATTTCGGAGTTTCCGGTTCTATGATCCGATTCAAAATCGCAATAAAAACCATTTCTGCTAATAGTTTTGCACCAATTTTTTTAAAACCTTCTCCTGACAGAAACAAACACAACAAAAAAGAATTAGCGAAATCGGTCCAGCATTTCACGCGTAATGCCGTGACCACGGAAATCGGGCTTCATTTTTATATATTGTATACTCAATATCATCGAAGATTACAGGCATTATATTAAAATGCAATTCTGAACTAATTAAATGCTGAATCACAGTTTGCCACACTTATTTTTATGATAGCATTAAATTTAATCTTGAAAAGAAGTGCCTGAGTTTGGCCCCTACATTAATGAGAGGTATCTAATACGTCAAACTGCAGCATCGGCAGCTTAAACCTTTCAAAAACCAGGCGGACGTCATTTTTTTTTAAATGTCATGTATAGTGTTGCTATACGTGTAGAAACGAGATAGCAGCATTCACTAACCCCTTAGAGCGAGCGGAATGGAAAGACCAACGCACACAAACATAATTAATGTTTCGTCTGCTACTTATTGTACGTCTGTGGAGATATCAACCTTTAAACTTTTTTTAATGATACAAATTAAGCAACAAAACGATGATTTGCGTTGTTCTGAAAATTTGATGTAAACTATAAAAAAAAATTATATATATTAAAATTAATTAATTATTAAAATTATATTATTATTTTTTATAGTCGGTTCATAGTTAATTTACCTCCACAGACTTACAATAAGTAGCAGACAAAGCATTAGAGATTGAAAAGTACGCCAAAACTAACACATATAAAAACCACACACACTAACGCAACTACAGGGAAGGAGTTAGCCGCCTAGTTCAATAAGATTTATTTTAATGAAATAAGAGTATTTTAACACGTTCACGGACAGAAACCATTCCTAAAAAATTGTGATATGACACACAAATTTTCCATACAAAATAGTATCACGCCTGCGGACAGACTGCCACATTATTAGATTTTTCAAGTAAGTGTTGCGGCAGTAACGGCCAAAGACGTAACCGGTAGTAGGTAGATCGCCCGGCCACAGAAGGAGTGTCACGACATGATGTCCTTCAATGTATGCGTGAGAGACTTAACTTGTGTGCACGCTTCGGAGTGCTTGATGTGACACTAGCTGTCTGTATTACAGCCTAAATCGGCACAGAGTCACGCCGTTCATAGGAACGGCGTGACTCTGTCATTTTGGATATCGTGAAAGGGGTTTTTTGGTATCTCAGCATACTGACAGAAATCTCGCAACAGTGGTGCGGTGGCCATATTGGATTGCAAAATTAAACTGAAATTCTTACTCAGCATACTGAAAAACCCCATAAACAATATCTAACATGAAATTTAACAACGGTGGCGCGGCGGCCATATTGGATTGCAAAATTATCATGAGATTCGTACTCAGCGTACCAAAATCCCCCTTAAACAATACCCATCATGAAATTTTGTGATTTCGGCGCGGCGGCCATATTTGATTGCAAAATTATCATGTGATTCGTACTCAGCATACCAAAAAACCCCTTAAACGATACCCATCACGAAAATTTTGTGTTTTCGGCGCGGCGCCCATATTGGATTGCAAAATTATCACGTGATTCGTACTCAGCATACCAAGAAACCCCTTAAGCAATACCCATCATGAAATTTTGTGATTTCGGCGCGGCGGCCATATTGGATTGCAAAATTATCATGAAATTCGTACTCAGCGTACCAAAATCCCCCTTAAACAATACCCATCATGAAATTTTGTGATTTCGGCACGGCGGCCATATTGGATTGCAAAATTATCATGTGATTCGTACTCAGCATACCAAAAACCCCCTTAAACGATACCCATCATGAAATTTTGTGATTTCGGCGCGGCGGCCAAATTGGATTGCAAAATTATCATGTGATTCGTACTCAGCGTACCAAAATCCCCCTTAAACGATACTCATCATGAAATTTTGTGATTTCGACGCGGCGGCTATATTGGATTGCAAAATTATCTCTTAGTCTTTCTGTTCCCGGTTTCCATTTCGGAGTTTCCAGTTCTATGATCCGATTCAAAATCGCAATAAAAACCATTTCTGCTAATAGTTTTGCACCAATTTTTTTAAAACCTTCTCCTGACAGAAACAAACACAACAAAAAAGAATTAGCGAAATCGGTCCAGCATTTCACGCGTGATGCCGTGACCACGGAAATCGGGCTTCATTTTTATATATTGTATACTCAATATCATCGAAGATTACAGGCATTATATTAAAATGCAATTCCGAACTAATTAAATGCTGAATCACAGTTTGCCACACTTATTTTTATGTTAGCATTAAATTTAATCTTGAAAAGAAGTGCCTGAGTTTGGCCCCTACATTAATGAGAGGTATCTAATACTTCAAACTGCAGCATCGGCAGCTTAAACCTTTCAAAAACCAGGCGGACGTCATTTTTTTTTAAAATGTCATGTATAGTGTTGCTATACGTGTAGAAACGAGATAGCAGCATTCACTAACCCCTTAGAGCGAGCGGAATGGAAAGACCAACGCACACAAACATAATTAATGTTTCGTCTGCTACTTATTGTACGTCTGTGCCACAGACAGACTTACACACACACACACACACACGTCAAACCATAGATTTAGAATTTTTCGCTACTCTCAATAGATATACAAAGCGTGCGAGCGAGACCTCATTATCCATAGCACTTAGCTCGAGAGGAAAAGAGAAAGCAAATTGTGTACTCATATGTCAGTATTTTGAATCGCTGAGCCCGCTGGGATCCTATGGCGGCTCTATGTTATTCATAATATCCAGTAATCTGTAGTGATCTTACGATTAAAATAGAAAATTTTATATTTTCAACAATATTGTCGTGTTTAGTGTGTGAATAGGATATTACAAACCGCAATTATACGAAGAAAGACTCGTTTAACAGGTCATTTGTGACTTCGTTCATTCCATTTTTGACGTACATATTTTGCCAAATTGGATGTAAAATTTCACTGAAAGTCCAACTCATAACGTAGATTATGCATTTTCCTTCATACATAACACAATATTTAATGTGTAAATGCATTTTTGGAGGATATATAAGGCAGAAATAGAAAGGGCTGTTTACAGTAAAATAGTCATGGGTAGGTATCGATAAGGATGTCGATAGTTCATTATAGTGGCATTGCTGCAAACAAACTTATCTGGATTTAATTTACTATAAATATGATTGATTTTTACTCGAACTGTGTTATTTAACCTTTTTTTTAGGGTTTTGTGCCTATTTTAATATAATATTTCCAAAATTTGTGATCCATTTTGAGTTGAATTTTTATAATTTTACTTCACTTAAGGTACTCCACGCCACACCGGGATGTTTGCTGTGCAAGGCGCAGATTAGCCTCTGCGTCGAATACTGTTCTCACCTTTGGGATGACTGTGCGAGGTACTTAAGGGACGCGCTTGGCGCTATGCAGAGACGTGTTATCCGATTTCAATTATAGGTTGTCCTAAGATGACGATAAGCCTCGAGCCGTTAGCGTAGCAAAGAACCATAGCGTCCTTGGCTGCCTTCTACTGAATGTAACACGGCGAATGTTCTGAAGAGCTCTTCAACCTGATCCCACCATCTCCTTTCCGATTTCGAACAACACGTCGGGCAGAGGTGCCACTCATATATAGCGGAGAGAATCATCGCCAGAACTGAGCGTTTCAAAAGATCGTTCCTCTGTCGAACTACAAAATCCTGGAACGACCTGCCCGCACATGTGTTTCCCTCATTTTACAATCCCGGGTTCTACAAGCGGAGCGTGAAGGGGCACATCATAGGGCCGCCAACTTGAGGACTACTGTCAGAAGTCTTGTGTGCTGTAAGCATGACCCCCATTCGCTAGATGCGCCACGGCTTTCCATTAGTTTCCATTAGTGGCGACGTCAATTTGGCGAGGTTAATATATTTAAAGTAATAAGAGTTGGATTTTTAGTAAAATTTCAAATTCAATTGGCAAAATATATATGTACGGCAACAATGCAATGTACGATGCCATAAATTACATGTTAAAAGTGTATTTTCACATTCACACACTGAATCAAAATTCGTAAAATCAGTACAGAATTTCTAATATTACGAGTTACCCCATATAATCCCATTTTTACTTTTTCATAGTCGATTACATTCAAATTAACAATTTATTCCCCAAAACAAGAAGTTGGAGATGAAACTTCTAAGCACTTTGTGTGCTTAGAAGTTTCATTTCCATTCCATCCATTTATACAGATACTTTTATCGATAATATAGGTGTGACCATTCAACAACACTATTTAACCCACACATACAGTTTGTCTATAAAGTCGTGACATGAATGTTTGAGGAACTAAAAATAGTTATGTGTGTGGCAACACTGGCAACACGAAACATATGTACTGCTCGTTCGCTCTAACTTTGCCGCTCGGCTCCATATTAAAGTCGAATTTTTAATTAGACGAAGTAAATTGACAGCAACTAATGTCACTTCTTCATACAATGTTGCGTATTTTCTATGACGAAGTGATATTAGCTACTGTCAATTTATTTCGTCTAATTAACAATTCGGGTATATAACGCCTCTATGTCAACGGCAAAGTTAGAGCGAACGGGTAGTACGTCAGTTGTCAATGCTATCGTCGAATTTCGTTTACTCTCTTACGTAACTTTAATGTTTGGATTAAACTGCAACAAATTGAGATCAAACTACGCATAAAGGTTTGAGAAATGAGTAAAGAAAATCGGAGTGGTGCGCAGGAAGTGATTTTTAAAGTTTTCCAGTGATGTTTCGCGGAGTACTAAGCTGGACAATTGTTGTGCGATTTTGAGGATGTTTATGAGCGAAAAGCATCTTTGGTGGGTATGTAATCGTGTTATTGTTTGTTTTGAATCTGTCTGAAGTTACAAATTCACTGAATTTACGATTTGGAGACAAAAAAAGGCATTGTTTACATATTTTTAGGTTAGAATCTTAAACTTACAATCTACCTATAATGTAAGTCAGTGGTTAGAACAACATGGTTATTTTATAGTACGACCTACATTTTTGATACTCAGTTCAATCTGGTTTTCTACCAATTTTTATTTTGAATTAATTGCTTTATGGCAATAGTTGGTTTCCAATATGTAATTAATTTTCTTTTTTTACTCTTTTCAGGAAAATCAGAGAGTACAGTTAGGCGAATAGTTAACGAAGGTTTTAATAATGAAGGAGAGTTTGAAACTCCTGGTAAACACAGAAAAGGTCGGCAAAGAAAGAAATAGACGATTTTAATATTTGAGCACTGCGCCAAAAAAATCCTTATCAGATGGGGGAAAGTTACAGATAAAACATGTAATTACATGATTGTGGCAAAGCAATTGGGACTGCTAGGCACCTGCTGGTGGGTTGTAAGACGCTATTAGACCGGGGCTTCTGGATCTGGTTCAATAACTTTATTCTGGATCTGATTCAATAAAACAGAAACAAAATTAAAAATGTATAATGTGTTTTATTTATTAACTCACTAGCTGATGCCCGCAGCTTCGCCAGTGTCGAATTTGTTCTCGTTAGGAACTTATTCCCGGGATGAAAAGTAGCCTATGTGTTATTCCAGACTATAATGTATCCCTGTACCAAATTTCAGCCAGATCAGTTCAACTGTTCGAGCGTGAAAGAGTCTCACATCCACACTCATAAGCTTTCGCATTTATAATATTTGTATTGTTCCCGTTCCCGCTTCCCGTAAGAACTTATTCCCGGAATAAAAAGTAGCCATGGTTATTCCAGATTATGATGTATCCCTGTACCAAATTTCAGCCAGATCCCTTTAACCGTTCGAGCGTGTAAGAGTAATAAACATCCACACTCACAAACTGTCGCATTTATAATATTAGTAAAATTTTACTCGGAACGAACTCCTCGTATCAAAATCATTTTGGTCGTACTATATAGGGTTGCATACATGCATTCAGCAGCGCCCTCATTTAATTTCACGACTTTATGGACAAACTGTAGATCTTTCATTTTTGGTCTCGTCTTCAGTTTGACACTGTTCATCTTGTACATTCTAAATCTATGCGTCAAACTTATAACACCCCGTCCGGGTTTCCGTCGGGGGTTAAAAATGAAAATAAAAAGCCTAACCCATGTAGGCCATTTTTGCTTATGAATAAATTGAGGATTAGGATACTTTTGCCCTGACCGTCTCAATTGTGCCAGTGGATGGCCAGTTTCCTGCACGGCTGACGAATATCTACTAGTCCTCTGTGCTGGTCAGGTTCCCTGCTTTCTGCAGGTTAATGAAGAGTAGATACCACAGGGGTCTGTGTTGTCGCATCGCCGCCGTCGCTCGGACGAGTCGTTTTGTGCTCATGAAAAAGGCTTTGTTATGGCCAATGTGCGGAGAGCCTAAAAAGAACGCTACCAAGTCAGAATTTAAAAAAAAACCCTATATTGTCAACTGTCAAACTTCAATAAATTGTCACATCAGTGTTTCCACTTTTAGGGATTTCGCCTTTTTTAGGGAAAAATAAATTACCAATTTTATGAATGGCTTAGGCCTTTTTATTAAGGTAGGGATTTAGGAAAGTTTGGGGTAAAATTAAACATGAGGTGGTAACCCTATATATTCTATGATTTTACCAATTTATTAAAGGGAATTCCTGAAAATCGTTTTGAGTATAATCGAATAAAATTCGCCAAATTTCAGTTTACATATATGTTTTGTGTAACAATTGTGTTTATTAATGAATGACATTGGAGGATTTGGAAGTGAGTGGTACAATACAAAATATACTTTGTATTTATTGTGTGCAGAAGCGATCACGAAATTTTAATCTATTTAATAGTTTTTATATAAGCATTAAAAGTGAAATATGGACGAATTATTTTCTTCGTCTTAAGACATAGGAGACACAACAATTCGCAAAGAAAAAAATACGTGCAATACTTTAAAACATCATTGCTAGAACATCCAGATTTAAAGTCTTAGCTGAGGAGATCCAAAAAAGGTGAGACAAAGGTTTATTGCCGCTTATTGCTTCAAAAATTGCAAATTAATGCTTCGGCAAGTGACTGATTTGAAATGAGATTTCATTGTGATTATTGTGAGATTTGTTACTATTTTTTATTATTAAATGCGTACGGTCAGCTGCAGAAAAAGTACACAGGTCCGCTCCATAAGGATTGATTTATTTCAAAAAATATTTACCTAACATATTTTTTGTGTTATTTCGCAACTATACTAAATCATAATAATAATAGGTCTTTACCTATGTAATTTCTAATCAAAATAATTTTTGTTTGGCTAAGAATTCTAATTGCAAATTAATTTTATTTTAAAAACATGGAATTTATTTTCAATTCATCTTAAGTAGTCACTTGTTTATTGATTAGTGTGACGTTTTCATCGCATTTCAACCATTTTTGTCTTCATGGTAATTATGGAATATGAGTATCGGTGTGATAGCAACTCGGTTAAAGCGGCACGCAACATCAACGACGTTTACGGAGCTAACCCTAGAAACCAATGCACCACCTGTTATTGGTTTGCTCGCTTTCGTTCTGGAAATTTCCACCTGAAAAATGTACATCATGTGTCATCCGAACATGTCTTCCGAAGACTTTGGTCGACAGTGACGAATTAAAGGCGATTGTGAAAGCCGATGATACACAATCTACGGCTGAATTAGCAGTAGCTTTCGACGTTAGCGTCAAAACAATATTGGTTCATTTGCGTCAAATTAGCAAGGCAAAAAAGCTTGACAAATGGGTGCCCCACGAACTCAATGATCGCCTATGGACTCAATGATTGTATTGCTCAACAGACACACAAATCAAGGAATTTTGAACCGCATTGTTACTTGCGATGAAAAATGGATTCCGTTTGATAACCAAAAGCGCTCAGCAAGTTGGATGGTTCCTGGTTCAGCACCTAAACAATGCAATAAACGAAAACTTACACCTAAAAAAGTGGTGGTCACTGTTTGGTGGTCTAGCGCCGGTGTGATTCATCACAGCTTTTTACCAAACGGGTTGAGCATTACTTTTGATGTGTATTGTGAAGAACTGAACACAATGATGGCGAAGCGGGCCCATCTTCAACCAGCATTGATCAATCGCTCGTCTTCACTGCTCTTGCACGACAATGCGCGACCTCATACTGCACAGCAGACGGTCTCCAAGTTGCAAGAACTGGGGTTCGAAGCTTTCCGTCATCCGCCATACTCACCAGACCTTGCGCCTACAGACTACAACTTTTTTCAGAATTTGGATAACCTCTTGGCGCGAAAGAAATTTAATACCCGAGAGGCAGTACAAAATGCCTTTGAAGAATTTATTGCCTCCCGTCTAGCTGATTTCTTTAAGAAGGTCATTAATAAACTGCCGCTACGTTGGCATTGATTGCGTGGGTGATTACTTCGATTAATACAAATAAAAATACATGAAAAAAATGTTGTTTGTTTATTTTTTTTTAATACATAACGGCAATTTCATAGGTAAAAACCTAATATATGAATGATTATCTGAGAAAATTCAATCCTGGCCGGGACTCCACCAAAGTAGAGACGAGACGAGTGGAGAGGAGATGTTTTTTAAACAACCAATAGAAATGCGTTCTTGAAACATCTCCTCTCCGCTTAGCTTCAGTGGAGATCGCTATGCGGAGATGTGGAATATTTATACGGCGCGATGGAAGCGGAGATGTAAGATGCGTGCGTATGACGCGCGGCGCAGACGAGAGATGTGAGCGGTGTGCTGTGAGCGATGTCACCCTCCCCCTCTCGCCCGCCAGCAATCCACAGAGCCCCGCCGAGAGAATGCGTAGGTACTGAGCACTCAACACACTGCACATCTCTTCTCGCATAGCACACAGCACACAGCACACAGCACATCGCACACCTCTCCACTTTGGTGGAGTCCCCCGAGCTGAAAAACCTCTCTTCTCCGCACAGCACACTGCACACATCTCCGCTTTGGTGGAGTACCGGCCTGCCTTATAGGGTGGCTCTGTATACTTTCGCTCTGCAGCTGACTGTAGAAATATAACGGATTGACATTTTATTTATATGTTACGCCCTAGTTTAAGGAATCCTTAAAACTAATTAGGATATTTTAGGGCGAACTTTTAAAAACTGGGGTAAAACCTAAGTCTTAAGTGGAAACACTGTGACGCACGTCGTTTTTGACGTTTTATAGGTTATGTTCATATTTAGCCAAAGAGAATTCAAAATAATGTGCTGCACATGCGTTTATTTTCAAACAGTGAAATCGGTGTGCTAATAATTTTGAAGATTGTGGAAGAAATTTTAATACAATATTACTAACGTGATATAAATAAACGTACACTATGGCTAAGTTTAAATTAAGTAAGTAGAGTTTGAGGATATCATATGGGATAACATTATGTACCTATTAAAATTTTATTATGGTCGTTGTTGTAAGAGCGAAATGACTAGAATATTGTGATGTACAGGCAGTATAAGTTAGACAGTTGTGATTATGGCCATTTCCTTTTTAAGTGACTGCTTTCTGAGGTCTAAAATTACAGTGCTCAGAGAAGATACAAAGTATACCACCAGCTTATAGGTTATGTTAGACGCCGAAAATCTGTCAAACCAAAAAGTCACAGTTCATTTTGAAACCAATTTTAGTTGATATTTTCATATGATGGCAGACGGGACGGAATTAAAACATGCCTAATTATAGTAAAGAAGTTGATTATAAAATAACATACCTACTTATTTAGCGCTGTGTGGCGATGGGTAAGAGTACAAAATGTCTCCACTCCGGTACATCCCGAGGGTGTCGTAAGAGGCGACGAAGGGAACACTTTCGCCAAAAGATACAGTGCGTAGAGAAGGAAAACTCGAAATGAAACCCGGTTTTCAGTAAATTGACAATCGTTAAGCCAATTTGAAGGCCTTATGGGCGTTTTAAAAAAAATCTACTGCGGGTCGCGGCGACCTGCGCCTGTCCATTTCAACACAGCAATAGGCTCACCACCTTTTACGTGTTACATAAAATTTTAAGGTGAAATGTGACCATATACTATGCCTCTGCCTACCCCTTCGGGAATAATAAGGCGTGACTATATGTATGTATGCATACTTCTTTAATTATTTACTATAACAAATTCCTAGTAATTGTGGCCAATTACTTTAATCTAATTGAATCTGAATCTTTTTGTTAAAGTATCATGAGTTTATGATACTGCTGTTCTAGAGCAAGAGTATAAAGCAAGAGTATAATGTAAGATTTTGCATGCTGTAAAGTTAAGTATGGTGTAACTCAATAATTATATTATGTAAAACATCTATTGTACCCATATTCTGCAAAATAAATAAATGAAATGAAATGAAATAAGATTGCATGTTAAATTAATCTACATTTTTTAATACATTAGCTAATTTTAGTACTGGTTTTGAATTTGTCAAAGAAATAAGGAGATTACCAGTGATAATTATTATTATCATCAAAATTATGGGAATTCAGTAAATTTTATGTTGTCATCTTGAATATATATTTTTTTAATTGTATTAATACTTATTTTATAGACAAACCGTCAAAGCGCAAGCCAGCAAAACTCCGCTACAAGATAGATAAGAAAGTACGGGATCACAACAGAAAGGTTAAGAAGGAAACTAAGGCTAATTCAAAGAAGAAACCAAAGCCTATTCAAATTCCTAATGGATGTCCCTTCAAAGAAGACATTCTTAAAGAGGTGGAAGCAGTCAAGAAGCATAAGGAAGAGGAAAGGCAGAAAAGGAAAGAGCTATCAAAATTAGAGAAACAAAAGAAAATGGAAGAAAAGAAAAATGGCAATACTAGCATGGATACTTTGGTAAGGATACTTTTTAAACTATACTGTCCTAAAGCTATAAATTTTTTTAAGAACTATCGGACATCTTACTAAGTTTTTATATATATATAAATAAATTCACATCATAGGAGGATTTCAGGAGACAGTGAAGTCATAGTGACCTCACTGTCTCCTGAAAAGCCTATTTGCGGGATATTGGAGTGTTCCTACTAAGTCCTAAAAGCACAAAAGATTGGGCCTCAAACAACTATTTAAGACTACTGATAAATCCCGAGGCACTATTCATTTCTTGTACGCTCTTCCATATTTGCAAGACATTGGCAAGTTGCTGCTACGAGCCCAAAAATCCACAAAAAGAATTAAATTGATGTGACATCACTAATTATTATCTATTTATCCTGTGTGAGCAGTGAGGGCTTGCATTTAATGGCTCAAATGTCAGGATCTGCACTTACTTGTTCTGTATCATCTTCTAAGTGTAAAGTCTGATCTTAAGTCAATCCTGGCATCCGGAGTAAGTCCCAACTAGCTTTGGAAGATGCTATGATTTGACAATTTTCTTGGCATTGCTGAAAGTAACTTTCATCTGACCTCTCGACCCCTTTTTTTTACAAATTAGATATAGTCCAATCCTACTCGATCTGGCAATAATGTAAACATGTCATGTTTTGACAATCGTTGTCTAAGGCCGAGGCCAGGCCGCACTTGCGGTTATCGCGGCGGTTTCTAACCTCAAAATGTCAAAACATTGACTAGATTTCATTGATTTTGACAGTTTGATGACATTTTGAGGTTAGAAACCGCCGCAGAAAAACGCAGATGCGGCCTCGCACTTAGACAGATGAGTAGAAAAATATAGTATGACAAATCATTGAATTTTTTACTATCCTGAGTAGGTATTTTAAATGAAAACAAACTGTCATAAAGAAGTTATTTGGTGTCGAAATGATTGTAAGAACACTGTATGACTCCTGGATACTGGAATATAATCAGGGTGAATACTCAATTGCAAGTAACTATGGATTTATAGGATCAAATGTGTTTGTTTACATTTTTGCGCAAAGCTATTGAAATACAGTATAGTAGGAATGGAAATCTCATGTACTACCCGTTCGCTCTAACTTTGCCGCTGGCTTAGAGGCGTATACCCGAATTGTTAATTAGACGAAGTAAATTGACAGTAGCTAATGTCACTTCGTCATAGAAAATAAGCAACATTGTATGAAGAAGTGACATTAGTTGCTGTCAATTTACTTCGTGTAATTAAAAATTCGACTTTAGTATGGAGCCGAGCGGCAAAGTTAGAGCGAACGAGCAGTATGTACTTTTTTTTCACACCTACCCTCTGCTACGCACACTCACTCGTAAATCAGTATCGAAAACTACTATGAAAGTTTTTGACCTTGTATCTTTGAACTCTTTGAGCAGTGTTTATGTGTGCGTGGCTTCAGCGAATTTAGTATGTAGGTTTTCATCTGTATTTTCTCTTACTAGCTGATGCTCGCGGCTTTGCCCGCATGAAATTTGGTTCCCGTTCCCACTTCCCATGGGAACATATTCCCGGGATGAAATGTAGCCTATGTGTTATGCCAGACTATATCTAGCCCGATCCGTTCAGCTGTTAGAGCGTGATTGAGTAACAAACATCTAAACATCTTCACAAACTTTCACATTTATAATATTAGTAGGATTTGTGGTGTCAGTCAGCAGGAGTTCCACTTGGGTAAGATTGTCTTGGGCTCCTGACCTTACAGCATTCCATGTTATACTAGCATTAAATTTAAAACATCCTTGTAGGTTGCTAATGCTACCGCTCGAGGAAAAGTACATGATGCATTCAAAAGTGATGCTGCCTCAGATGATGATGAATATGGCAAAGACAGGAGACAGGAGAATTCCTTGAAGACTTACTACAGAGAATTCAAGAAGGTTATATCGGAAGCTGAAGTCATATTGGAAGTGGTTGATGCAAGAGATCCTCTAGGTGAGATTTTTATGTTAATATCTTACTCTCAAGCATAGGAAATGTTATATCCCTTTAATGTGGAAGTTTTCTAAAATATGTCATTCAAATTTAGATTAAATCGGGTCAGCTGTACATTGATAACCGCGACGTAATAAAGACCACGTCTGCCCGCCGATGTCCGCGGCTGACCTCACCGCGAAAATGTGTGTCCGACGGGCAAGAACGGCGCAGTCTTTTTGCCCGTCATGTGCGTTGGTAGTATAGGATTCCCTTTGCGCTATTGTTCGCGATGAAATTGACAAGCCCGACCTGCCCCGTCGTTTGCAAAGCCCCTTAATAAACATTAAAAATGTCTAATAATCCATGTTTGGATAGGTTGTTGCCCTCCACGTCATAGTGTGCATTTGTGCATGGGTTTCCACGCGGTTCCAATTCCTGACAAAGCTTTTTGTGAGGGTAAACACATCTGTAATACATAATATCCAATCGCCGGATACTACTTTTTTGAAACTGCTAAATTTGACGAGGAAACAATATTGCTAGCTGTCCTAAGTCACGTCATGGTACTTTTAAAGAACTTTTTGAGGTGATGTTACGAAAACTTCTTCTAGGGTTAAATTGATTTAAGCTTGTTTTAAGGATGTCATGGTATAAAAAGTCAAAGTAATACTATAATTAATACAGTTTTAAGACATGGTGGTAGACCTTTTGTATTTATTGTAGTATTAGCTGTTTCCCTTCCCCGGTTTCGTACGTAGAATTCGTTATCGCGTAAAATCACTAAGTATCATCCTTCCCAAGGACTTGAACTATCTCTATACGAAATTTCATCTAAATCGCTTCAGCGGTTTACACGTGAAAGCGTAACAGACAGACAGACACGCATTTATAATATTAGTAGGAATTTCTCCACTGATTGTTTTACAAAATCCACAGGCACAAGGTGCACACAAGTAGAAGAGGCAGTCCGTGACGCTGGCAAACGTCTCGTCCTAGTCCTCAACAAGGCAGACTTGGTACCCCGTGGTAACCTTGAAACTTGGCTGAAGTACTTAAGACGGACAGCCCCAGCGGTGCCCTTCAAAGCGTCAACTCAAGATCAGCAACACAATCTTGGCACAAGGAAAATGAAGCATATTATTAAAGAGAAACAAATGAAAGGTTAGTTTAAAAACCCGTCTTGTGCCTGGACCATGACTGTGGTTAGAGCTTTAGAATGTTATGATGTACGAGATTACCAGGACCCTTACTTACCCCTATTCTTTGTAGATGCATGTAACTTGTTTTCCTAGCGAATTCCATTCCTAGCAAAATTTGCCATTTTGAAATTCACCTCTTTTCTGTCCGGGAGGAAAAAGATTTCGAAAATTATGGAGGGTTGATGTACCCCACTACACTTCAAGATCGACTCCATTATGTATTTCCTTGCAATCCATAGGGAACTGTGACTTGCTTGAAGATGCCTTTATCTAACCAGTTTATACATTTTTCAGGATCAGCCAGCGTTGGTGCAGAACTACTAATGGGTCTGTTGGGCAACTACTGTCGCAACAAGGGCATCAAGACTACCATCACTGTGGGAGTGGTGGGACTACCGAATGTTGGCAAGAGCTCCATCATCAACAGCTTGAATAGGTCTAAGGCTTGTAATGTTGGCAGCACTCCGGGTGTTACGAAGTGAGTTTATTAAATTATTTTATTTGATACTAGATGGCGCCTGCGACTTCACCCGCGTAGGCGTTTTGTTCCTGTCCCTGCTTTCTAAAGCATATGTGTTATTCCAGACTATAAACTTTCCCTGTGCCGTCCAGATATCTACACATCGACACTCACCAACATTCGCATTTATAATATTAGTAAGAAGATTGACATAAAGTTAAAATGCCAAATAAAGAAGTGCCTGTAGGAATTATTTTTTGAGAAGCTGGTGCATAACTTAAGGTTGAAATCGAAATCCACTGCTGTAAAATCCACTCAATATCTTAAAGTTCTCAATTTGGTCCCCACGATCTCTAAGTTCTTTTAAAGTTGTGAGCTTTAATAGTTTCAGACATTTATCATAGGACTAGCGGATGTCACGCGGTTTCACCCGCGTAGTTCCCGTTCCCGTGGGAATACAATATTTTTCTTCCATAAGAACCTTCTCCTGACAATACCTTACACAACAAAAAAAGAATTAGTGAAATCGGTCTACCCGCTGAAGTTATGCGCTTACCAACACATTTTGCAATTCATTTTTATATTATAGATAAGCCTCGCAAACCGCGCTGTACTCTCTCAAGGAGTTCTATGTCCTTATCGTAGTATGGGTTCCAAACTTAAAATGAAAACCTTGTACACATCTATTTTTGTATATTTCCAGACAAATGCAAACCGTCCAACTAGATTCGAAAATAAAGATCCTCGATAGCCCCGGCATAGTATTTCATTCCGGGCCCGAAAGTGACGCATCCGTTGCGCTGAAAAACGCGGTCCGAGTGGGCGCCCTGAAAGACCCCATAACACCTGCTTCAGCCATACTGCAGAGAGCTAATAAGCAGGCTCTTGTTGAATTGTATAGTGTACCGGAGTTTGATACGCCGCAGGTGAGTGTTCTTACATCTATACTAATATTATAAAGTTCTTACGCTCCGGTTCGTACCTGGTGCAAAGGTTAGCTGTTGCCATCCAGCGCGGAAATGCGGCGAGCGTTTTTTAATTAACCTTTGCACCGGAAGCGACCCGGGGTGGGTTATTAAGCTAACAATTTGTGTTAGTTTTCGATTTATTTCTATTGTGGCATTTGCGTATTATGTGGATTTTATTGTATCGAAATATTATAAAGAGGAAAGATTTGTTTTTTTGTTTGTTTCTAACGAATAGGCTCCGGAACTATTGGACCGATTTAAAAAATTCTTTCACTGTTGGAAAGTTACACTTTTTGTGGTGAAAATAGGCTATATTTTATTTCCGTATTCCCACGGGAATGGGAGCTACGCGGGTGAAACCGCGTGACGTCCGCTAGTGTATAATATTTTTTAGGGTTCCATATTAAAAGGGTAAAACCAGGACCCTAATTACGGAGACTCCGCTGAGACCAGGCTATACAGGGTGGAATTTAAAGACGGTAGCTGGAGGGAAAGTACCCTTAACATTGATAAAGGGAAGTTTTGCTGAAAGAAAACATTCCTTTATTTTCAAAAGGAAGTAAAACTGCATTTGAAGATTTTTGAAAAATCACCTGTGTGATGTGAAAATAAAAACATCCTGTATTTTATGATACCAACCAAAATAGTCTTTAATAAGGAACAATTTCTTTTAAACAACATAGTATCTTAAATTAAAGGAAGACCAAGTAAAATATGTTTTTATTGTAAAGCTTACTCACTATCTGAAGCAAAAAAAAAAGTCTAATTGAGAACCTCCTACTTTTTTTTGAAGTTGGCTGGCTACGTGACCAGAACGACTATTCCCATTCACAGAAACCAGAACAATTTTTAACCAACTTCAAAAACAAGGAGAAGAATCTCAATGGGACTGTTTTTTTTCTTCAGCTAGTGAGTAGGTAAGCTTTACAATAAAAACGTATTTTACTTGGTCTTTCTTTAATTTAAGATACATTTTGTTTAAAAGAAAATGTTTCTTATTAAAGACTCTTTCGGTTGGGATCATAAAATACAGAATGTTTTTTTTTTCACCTCTCCCTGGTTCGGTTCCCGGCTCAACCAGGTGATTTTTCAATAATCTTTAAATGCAGTTTTACTTACTTTTGAAAATAAAAGAATGTTTCCTTTCAGCAAAACTTGCCATTATCAATATTAAGGGTACTTTCCCTCCAACTACCGTCTTTAAATTCCACCCTGTATAACATGAACCATGATTGCTGGAGTAGAGTAGTTGAAACTTTCACCGATTAAAAAAAAACTTTTCAAGACGAGGTTCCATAAAACAACCATGATACATTTGCCGTTTTTAAAGTAAAATTTCTTTAGGCGCGACTAGGGAGTAACTCCAATTTTTTTTCGGACGAAAGTAACGCTTACTACAGTATTCCGCTATTCAAAATTCAAATGAATGATATTAATATAACATTTGATGCCGTCAATGGCAAAGAAGTTTTACTTCAATCGCGCGTAAAGGTTAGACACGCACTTTTTTTTATATCACTGAAGTGTCAGACAAGCATACGTTCTACCTGATGTAAAGCAGTCAGCAATATCCAATGAACGTTTTGCAACAGGTGAGGTGGAACTTGCGCTTCCAAATTTTCTTCTAGTTCCTGACCAATATTTCACTTTATATAGTAAACTAGCTGTTCCCCGCGGCTTAGACCGCGTAGAAGTCGTTATCGCGTAAAATCATAACCCTCCTTTTGCGCAATCGGTTTAAAAGTAGCCTATGTCCTTCCCTTGGACTCATACTATCTCTTTACCAAATTTAAGAATGCATAAGGTTATTGTAAATGTTTAATGAATTAGAATTAATTTTATAGGAATTTCGAAGGCCAATGAGGGTCTACATCTGTGGTGGGCAAACTTTTTTAACGGGGGGACAGAAAAATTAAGAATTATCAGCCGAGGGCCAGAATTATATTAAACCGGCCAAGTGCGAGTCGGACTCTTGCTCAAAGAATACCGTACAAAAAAAAAAGGAATAAAAAACACATTTTTTGTATGGGAGCCCCCTTTAATTTCCTCCTTTTTTCTGATATTTGTTGTTATAGCGGCAACAAAAATACATCATCTGTGAAAATTTCAGCTCTCTAGCTATCACGGTTCTTGAGAAACAGCCTCGTGACGGACAGACGAACAGATAGATGGATGGCGAAGTCTCATGAATAGGGCCGTTTTTACCCTTCGGGTACCGAACCCTAGAAATGTATTTTGTGCTGAACTTTTTAATCATGGAGAATAAGAAAGCATGGTTGGACTGGCTGGCCACAAAGGCCAATCAAAGAATGCAGAAGGCAACGGATGAGGATCTACGAATGGCCAACGATGAGTATAAAAGGTATAAGCGTGTGGCAAAAGAGGTGTTAGTAAGAAAGAAGGAGAATGATAGAGATGAATTTGATAAAAGGTTATCTGGTGACTTCCAACAGAATATAAAATTCTTTTGGAAGTCCATAAAAGCGGTGAGGAGTCAACAGACCACATCACCGCTTAATAAGATCAGAAATCAGGATGGAAGTTTTGTGGGAGGAGAAGAGTGTGTGCTAAAAATATGGAAGGAGTATTTTGAAAGTCTATTTGATAAAGAGGATACGCAAGTGCAAACTCATTTTTGTGAAATGAATGAAATCGGCAAACAATGACATTAGTATGGAAGAAATAGTGAAAGCATTAAATAGTATGAAACTAGGCAAGGCTGCTGGGATTGATAGGGTTTCCGTTGAGATGCTGAAAGCAGGTCGTGGCGTGGTGATTGACTAGCTGTACCGCCTTTTTAATCTGTGCTGGAGGAGTGGCAGCGTACCAAAAGAATGGTCCAAAGCCGTCATTGTGCCGCTGTACAAAGGAAAAGGGTCGCAGCAAGAGTGCAAAAATTACCGCGGCATAAGCCTGCTCAGCATCGTCGGTAAACTGTATGCGAAAGTGTTGATAAAAAGAATGATGAATGAAAGTGAAGGAAAAATGTGGGATGTTCAAGCAGGATTTATGAAAGGAAGGGGATGCACGGATCAGGTCTTCTCCTTACGATGCATAGCAGAAAAAGTTTTCGCGAAAAGTCAAAAGGTATATTGCGTATTCGTAGATCTGGAGAAGGCCTATGACAAAGTGGTGAGGTCAACATTGTCTTTGTACGGGGTGAGCAGCAGCTTGATACGAGCACTGAAATCTCTTTATGAGGGCTCGAGTGCTTGTGTCAGGATCAACGGAGCTTGCACGGACTTCCTTAACATAGAAAGGGGTGTGAGACAGGGTTGTGTAGCGTCACCGTGGCTGTTTAACCTGTACATGGACAGTTGTTTGAAAGAATTGCAAGAGAGTGCGTGTGGTATAAAACTGAACGAGCTGACCATCAAATGCCTCCTATATGCTGACGATCAGGTGATCTTAGCTGCATCGGTGGAGGAGTTGCAGTTGATGGTTAATATTATGCATGAGGCGCTGAAAGGTAGAGGTATGAAAGTGAATGTAAGTAAGACTAAAGTAATGGTTTTTGAAATAGAGAAATGTATGACGAATTGCCCTATTATTTTCGAAGGGCAAAGAGTGGAACAGGTGAAAGAATTTGTATACCTGGGTTCAAAATTTACGAGGGATGGAAAGTGTGACCAGGATATTGAGAGAAGAGTTACCTTTATGAGCAGTCAAAACGTGTCTAAGAAGGCAAGAGTGGGGTGTGCTTATCCCCACACTTATGTATGGTAGTGACAGTTGGGTGTGGCAGAAGAAGCATGCAAGTAAAATTAATGCAGTGGAAATGAGAAGTCCGCGAAGTATAGCTGGAGTGAAATTGATGGACAAAGAATAGAATAGCATGATTAGAAAACAATGTGGTATAACTGAAGATGTAGTGACAAAGATAGAAAAAGGGATGCTTAGATGGTTTGGACATGTTGAGAGGATGGATGAAAATAGACTGACTAAACAGATCTATAAGGCGAGAATGAATGGGCAAGCTGGTAGGGGTCATCCTCGGCGTACGCATGGTAACCAAATTGATGACCTGCTGGAAAAAGGCCAGGTCAAGAGTACCCTTAACCGGCGAGCGTGTATGAAAGTACTTATGAAAGTAGAAGAAGCGAAAGTGGTATGCCAGGATCGTAGCAAGTGGAAAGCCATAGTCTCTGCCTACCCCGATGGGAAACAGGCGTGATGATATGTATGTATGTATGTATGTTTTAATCATAAGATATAAAAAATGCAGTAATCTTACACACTTGCACAAACGTAAAAAAATAGAATTTAACTGGTATTTGCCCTGCCATGCCATGGTAGGCGTGTAGGACGTAGGAAATTGCTTCTTATGTGCCATATTTTAAATGCAAGTTCGTGTTGTGGCGAAGTAACTTTAGCAGCGCTAAAAGGTGTTCAACAGTAAGTCGGTTTACGATTGAGTTGTTCAGCAATTTTATGGTCGAAAAAGTCTGTTCACTTCACTGTCTTCACCTATCTATGTGTTTATTGCTCTATAAAGTAGAATCTACATAATACTTCTGGACCGTCAAAATATAATTATCGCGGGCCATATACCAGGTACCGAAGGACCGGCGGCGGTCCGGATTAAATCTTCTTCCGCGGGCCGGAGCTGGCCCGCGGGCCGTACTTTGGCCATCACTGGTCTACATTAACAGTGGGCGCAGATTAGGCGACAGTCGCGACGACTTGTCGCCCAGTGTGCGAAGCTTAGAACGAAATGTATATAATTTGGCGCCCGCAGCTTATCGCCGCGACAAGACGCCTTGTGTGTGCCCACTGTAAAACAATCTTGTTGTTTCAAATCAAGATTAGAAAGTAGTGTTATAAAGTAATGTTTTCTTGCAGGAATTTTACGCGCAACTCGCATCTCGTATGGGGAGGTTCAAAAAGGGAGGGGTTCCCGATCAGGAAGCGGCCGCTCGGATATTGCTCAACGACTGGAATACTGGCAAGGTATGACTTATTTGTAACACACGAAGAAAACTAGGGGTGATGTAAGTTTAATGTGTTTCTGTGTCTGTGGCATCGTAGCGGCCCAACGCACTGTGGATTATGGCAGAACAAGAGCTGATCAAAAATACTTTTTTGAAGTGATGCAGTTAAGGCGAAGTGCAATTGTGTCACCAGCGATTCGGAGGGGGTGAAGCAGACGCAAGATGTTCGGGACGCTCCGTGTGTCGGAAACGTTTTCGCGCGTTAGCCCGTTCACTACGCAATTGAAATCATTGACAGAAGTACAAGTTTACATAACTATTTTTTTCGCCCTGTTTAGATAAACCTCTTAGATTTTCTACTCGTGAGCAACTACGTAATTGATTTTGATGCAGTTTTTATCACTAACATGTAATGAAATTCATTTTCATAATATTAGTCCAGTTAAAATAGACATTCCAGTTTGCATTAATTCCCAACACGCTGGTTTTTTGTGCAGGCCTTGAATACGTCATTACAAATGATATGTCAAAAGTATAAGGATAGAAAATAATAAATTTGAGAAGAACTTCAATTTATTTTTTTACCTGTGACGATTTTTGCCAGGTTGAATGAAAAAGTAAGAATCTGCTGACCCTCTCCTTCATAGTTTTTATTTTTTGATACTTTACTGTACTGTGTAATGGTACGGTACTGTACAAATAAAACTGAAAAATATACCTGTATGGGAGCCCTCCTTAATTTTTTTTCTGTTTTTAGTATTCGTTAATTTCAAATGCCTAGCGATTGCAGTGGTGCATGAGATAGGGTCGCGTTATTACAGATTGTTTATACTGTTGGTTGATGGCACTTGGTGGAACCTGCAGCGCATATTGAATACCCACCACTTGTACTGTTACACAGCATTTATTTACTCTACACCTGACCGCTTTCGCCTCTTCGCATTTTCAAAAGGCAAAACTAACTTCATGTCATCAAGTTATTCTCTCCTCGTCTCATTTTATCCTTTGGATACGGAACTGTAAAAACGGCCAAGTTGAAGTTGGACTGGCACACTGATGAGGATTTCGCAACAAAAAAAACGCCAAAAGATTACGTTGTAGGTATGGGAGTAACCTTATTCATTCTTTATCTAGTACTAGCGGACGTCACGCGGTTTCACCCGCGTAGTTCCCGTTCCCGTAGGAATACGGGAATAAAATATAAACTATGTTCACCGCAAAGAGTGCAGCTTTCCAACAGTGAAAGAATTTTTTAAATCGGTCCAGTAGTTTCGGAGCCTATTTGTTACAAACAAACAAAAAAACAAATCTTTCCTCTTTAGAAATATTCACGGACTTTTCACACAACGCTTTCTGATCCCAAAGTAAGCTAGGAATAACCTGCTTGTGTTATGGGTATCAAACCACGGATATTAATACTTATATACTTTTAAATACATACATATTATACATAGAAACACCCAGACTCTTAAGACAAACATTTATGGGTCACACAAATATTTGTCTCCGGTGGGAATCGAACCCACGACCTCCAGCGCCGCAGGCGGTATCACTACCGACTGCGCCACAGAGGCATATAATATTAGTATAGACTAGCGGACGTCACGCGGTTTTACCCGAGTAGTTCCTGTTCCCGTGTGAATACGGGAATAAAATATAGCCTATGTTCACTGCAAAGAGTGTAGCTTCCCAACAGTGAAAGATTTTTCAAATCGGTTCAGTAGTTCCGGAGCCTATTCGTTACAAACAAACAAACAAAAAAACAAATCTATCCTCTTTATAATATAAGTATAGATTTAAATTATTATAGTTGTTACAGCGGCACCAGAAACACATCTTTGAAATGTATAACTGCCTAGTTCATGAGATACAGATGGACAAACGGACTTCGAAGTCTCAGTAATAGGGTCCCGTTTGGATACGAAACCGAAGAATATACAAAAACGAATATTCCTATATGCATATAATGCAAGGGTGTATAAAGGAATAAATTTCGATACTAGTTATTTAGACTAGACAAGGCTTTAGTCCTGTCCAAACTATTACCATTACCCAAATTAAACCTTCTACGTTTCATTTCGCATAGCTCTTGCCCGCAGCTTCAGCTGTGTAGAATTCTGTTCACGTTCCCACCTACCATTGGATCATATCCAGGGATAAAACAGCCTTTATGCTATTTTCTAAATTATATATAATATATCCAAGAATATATTGCAGTCTGGAAAAGCATAAAATAATTTTAATAGGCCACCAATTACAGCCAGATCTGCTCAACCGTTGGAACGTGATTTTCTCGCAAACATCTTCACAGACTTCAATTATAATAATGAAATAATTCGAAAATTATATTAAATCATCAGGCACTTCTGAATATTTTGCTTTTCCGTGCTTCTGAGCCGTTGGTCCCGGTTTTCAGTAACAAATATTCACAAAATCATCTTCTAGCGCTTAACATATAGGTACCACTATCCATTAAACATTGTATTACTGTTTTACATTATAGCTTAAAAACAAAGTTAGGGTTCTATTGACTGTATCGGGTTGTAAGCTGTTTATTTTCAGTTCACTGTTGGTTCAAATTCAAACTCATACTTTCAAATTCAATACCTATCTACATCAACTACGACGTACTAGTAGTAAAGTAAGACTACCAGAATATCAATACGCAATACGTACATTGAAAACTGTAATTTTGGATAGGAGAATACCAATTTTTTCAGTTTTAATTTATTATAGACTCAATTAAGGTTTATACCTACTGTTATATTGTAAATTTAGGAGAATTGGCCCACTGATTCATCATTCATTAGTATTATAATCGTAATAACATTGATTTTACTTAAATATTAATATAAATAATGTACATGTTATAAGCTCGGTCAGGGCGTCACATACATGAGCGCATTTATAGGTGAATCTTCTGGACTTATCTATTATGTGGCATCAGGCGGACTTTGTATTGGAAAGTATGAAAACGTTACTATAACTTATATAATACACCAAAGAAATTTACCCAAACAGATGCGATATTTTTACGCTCTTGAGCTTAAGCCTTGAATACTTTCTTTTTTGTTTTTTTTTATTACCCATTTTCGTTACTACGGCAGCGAATTACGTCAGCGGGCGCGACAAAGTTGTATACGGGTGTCCTCAACGAAGCCTGTCGGCTGACTGAGCGGGCGATGTGAGGTGGCTGATACCGGCAAAATGCACTCCCGCTCAACAAAACGTATTTTATATTCAAACAATATGATTTTAATAAATAAATAACATCATAGGGCCTCGAGGTAACTTATTAGGGACATGGAAATAAAAAAAATAGTGTGGTACATTATATAACTACTGAATAAAATTGGTTATAGTCAAGGCGGTCACAGGTAAATTTACAGATTCGAGGCAACTTTGGGATAAATTTCTATCGAGCCGAATTTACTCAATCGTGTTTTGGAGAGCTGACAACCCTAGTCAATATACTTAATAATTATTATCCATTTCAAAAATTGTTAAATCCTTGGTAACACCATTGCAAAATTGGTTTGAAATATGTCAAAATATGTATTTTGAGTCCCACTTCACCTTAACACATATTTTTTTTTTTTTTTTATCTTATATCTTCGGATATATTTCACTGCGATCCGTCTCGATAATATTATCCTTCGGCCTGTCTATCGCCCCTGTTAAGGTGAGGCGGAACATCGCCGGGTTTTGAGGATAAGACAACCTGACCCTCCGATGTAAGGAGTCCTACACAAAGCCACTCTGTTGTCTCTGCGGTAGAAGCGAAAAAAAAAACAATAAAATCTCTGGATTCCGAACCTTGGCACCCAGAATTCTTAGGTTACGTCCGCACAGGTAGGCGGCTTGCTTGGCGCCTAGAGCCTAGTGGCTTGCATCCTGGCTACTTGCTAGGATACACGGTGGCCGCACTGAAAAGTGGTTTGCGTTGTGGGTCGCTAAGGTGTACGTTACCCCAGCCGGAAAGTAGCTTCTAGACTGATTTGAGTGGAACCTATTATTAGTGCTTAATCTACTATACATGTGCGCCGCAGAAAAATATTGTGCGTGTTGTCGTTGTGGAAAAAAAAAGGAAAAAACTATTTCTGCAGGAGTAACGTTGTTCCAGCAGGAAAATTCTAAACGAATGATCTTAGAGAGAAATATTTTGCATGTACCGAGGGCTCATACTTGTACAAATTCTTGCTTGTCGGCACGTTGACGAGATGTCACTTTCAGAAATAGCTCTAAAACTGCTACTTACAGAAAATTCATCTTTAAAATATACCATTCCACGGCTGTATCCAGCGTATTGGGTTCATAATATAAATAAGTCACAGTCAAGTCATGGGGAGTTTAAGGTTCTATAGAGGATAAACAATTGCGTAATTTTTACCAAAAAATTCACGAATATTTGCGTAAGACAGCATTTTTGTGGAGTTCAAGAGAGGGATTCCATAGAGGTTCTCTTTTAAAAACGGATGCAATTAATATTTCGTCCATTTATTTCTTCTTAATGCCTCGCGCCTTGCCATAAAAAGCCAACATGTTTGTTTACTTGTATACACGCTAAGCTACTAACTAGGCGTCAAGCGCGCAGTGCGGCTGGTCGCGAACATTCAAGTTTGTTCGTTTTACTAAGCTACTCGCTAGGTGGCTCGCTAGGCTCTGGGCACCAAGCAAGCCGCCTGCCTGTGCGGACGTAGCCTTAATGATATCTTGTATTATTGGCGCAGGTGAGATACTTCACGGTGCCTCCTGAACCCAGCGACACGGACGTCCACGTGGACGCTCAAATCGTATCTACCATCTCAAAAGAATTCGACCTCAACTCTTTCGAGGCCATGGAGACTGAGGCCATAAATGAACTTGCTGGTCAAGATACTGGATTTGAAGGCATTAAGGTATAGTATAAGACTTTTAATTTTTTATTAGAATAGCGTGAATTTTTTTCCTATATTTCCTGGAAACGTATTCCAGGGACAAAAAGCCTGTGTTACTCCAGACAATTATCTATCCCTTCCCTGTACCAAATTTCTTTGTAATTTAGAGAAGGAAAACTCGAAATAAAACCCGGTTGTCAGTAAAATGACAATCGTTAAGCCAAGCCAAGACCGTATGGGCGGCTTGAAAATTTCAACTACTGGTCGCGGTGACCTGCGCCTATCCATTTCAACACGGCGATAGGCTCACCACCTATTACGAGGGACATAAAACTAAAAGGTGAAATGTAGGCGTATACTATGCCTCTGCCTACCCCTTCGGGGATAAAGGCCTGACTATATGTATGAACCAAAGTTCAGCTAGATCCGTTATAACGTAAGTTTTTAACATTCACACATACTAACTTCTTCGTTTATTATGCAGTTGACAGCGAGGGGTATGCTCTCGGGAGGATGTTCCAGGATTCCCTACAGACCTTGGCTACCTCTGCGACCTTACCTAGGGGGTTCTGGGGGGGGGGGTCGGGTATTATCTTGCTTTTAAGGGGGGGTCACGCTGCCGTCATGGGCCTGCTTCTGTAAGGACGGTGAGCGGCCCTCTCACCGTCCTCAGACCCCCGGTCATGGAGGCCGATAGTCTTGGGCGAAGACAACTGCGGAACTCGCGAGTTCTCTCCCGTTCCAAACTCAAAAAAAAAAAACATTTATTTCGCAAAATCCTAATACATAGGCACTTGCGACACGTCAATGAATACAAAGCAAAATAATAGTACCACCAGTTCGGAACGCGGTCCACTTGAGAAGAACTGGCAAGAAACTCGGCGGGCTATTCTTTTTGTGCACTACATATTTTCAAAAGTACTATAAACTAAAACTCCACCAGTAGAGCAAGCAGATCACTTCCAGGCTTCCTTATCAATCAAATAATCGTCAACTGTATAGTAGCCCTTGCAGTGCAATTTACTTTCCCTCCCCGCCGCCTCTTTCACGAGCATGACCTGCTCGTAAAAAGCCTTCAAAGACTTGACTGAAAAACAACATAAACAGATCATCATTTTTTTCTTCTTTTCTTTTTCCACAGATATCAAGCACAGGCCCCGTCAGTGCATTGTTAGCCAAAAACGGCATGGAAGTGGACACAGAAGATTCTGGTCTACTTCCAAAATCTGTAAACATACAGCCCGAACCGAAACGTAGTAATAGGCTAAAAGATAAAACAAAAACAGACCCGGAATCATTGATCGAAGGAAACTCGTCTTTGAATAAATTAAAAAAACAGAAATTTAAAAAGGATAAGAAGAAGAAACGCCGTAATGAAAAAGAGGCATCGAAGCTAGCCAATATTTTGGAAAATGTTACTATTGCGACGTCAACAACAAAAAATGATGTTTATGATTTTAATGAACATTTTTCTCTTTAACATGGTTAAAGAAAAAGGTGTTCATTGAAACCATGTATATCTCTCATAACTCTAAATTCGTAAGATAAGAAAAAAAAAACCAGTCCTCAAAAATGTATGGCGAGTTATGGCGGTGTTGTAAAAGTCAACCATTTTCAGTTAAGAGGCGCGTCCGCAAAATTGCACAAAAAGATATTTAGGATTTTGGAAATATCCAAGAACTTACTTCATTAAATGACACTAAAATGAAACCTTAAATTCGTAATAGATGAGACTACATTAACACCGTGCGCTTTTTACAAAAGAATTATTTACTTGTGAAAAAATCTCTGAAAATCATCGAAATTTACCTTTGTCAATTTGATTATTTCTGCTATTTCGATGATTTTTAATAACTTTGAGAGGTGTTTTTTTCTAATGTGAATAATTAATTTTGTAAAAAGCGCACGGTGTCAATGTAGTTTCATCTATTAAGAATTTAAGGTTCCATTTTGGTGTCATTTAATGAAGTGGGTTCTTGAAAATTTCCAAAACCCCGATTGCATTTTTTGCAGAAGCGCCCCTTAAGTGAATCTTATGCTTGTCCTACTACCTTAAGGCTTCTTTATTCGACATCGACATATATCCAAAGGCAATTTGAGGGATTGCAGCGTACGCTATTTCGTTCGATTATATCGAATTTTATTATATTATTCTTATTTTATAAAATCTGAAGGGTTTTAAGAAAAAATCTAGCCTTAAAATACAGTTCTAAAGACTTATATCTATTTTATGACAAGTTTTTATGAGGATTAAACTAATTTATTTAGCTAAAAAAAGTACCGCACTTGTTAAGATTTTTACAATATCTCTTAAATTTCGAGAGCGATTTCGGTCGAACAAAGTTCGTGTGTTAAACCGTTAAAAAAGCAAGAGTATCTAATAAATTACAATAATGTAGTTTTATCCGATGAAATCAAAGAATATTTCTTGGTATAAAGTTCACTCCAAGATAAGTCTGTTTCGAATAAGTAAGCCTTAAGTGTATAAAAGAAACATGAATTCCTTTATTAACGAAAAAGATAATAGATTCAATCAGGACTGATTCGAGCAAAATTAGAGTAAGGCTATACTAGAGAATAGCTCATACTTATACTAAAAGTAAAGTGAAAGTGAAGTCACTACCAACAACTAACAAGCACAATGTAACTATGGTAACCCATGTTCCATACTAAAGTACTCAACTCCAGTGTGGTTACTATAGTTACGTTATGCTTATAAGTTGTTGGTAAAATTTAAAATCACTTTACTATTAGAAGAGGTGCAAGTTATTCTGTAGTATAGTCTTACTCCGATTTTGGACGAATCCGGCCCTCCCCCGCCAAAAACTACCCTTAAGGAATTTGCAAAGGGCTTACAAGCCGATCGCAAGATATGTATAAGAACAAGGCTTTGTATGACTTAGGTCGGATTCGACCAAAATCGGAGAGACAACTGCAGAATAACTTGTACCTCTTCTAAAAGTAAAGTGACTTTCTATTTTACCAACAACTAATAAGCATAAAGTAACTATGGTAACCGTACAGTATAGAGTACTTCAGTATGTGACATGGGTTACCATAGTTACGTTGTGCTTGTTAGTTGTTGGTAGTAACTTCACTTTCACTCTACTTTTAGTATAAGTACGAGCTATTCTCTAGTATGCCTTACTCCGTTTTTGGTCGAATCCAGCCTTAGAGTTATACAATTTCAAAACGAACATATTGACTTATTAAACTGAGCGTTCAAGCGGTCAGTTTTGCTTTTTTTTTGTCTTGTATAATATTAAGTCATCCTTTGAATTTATGTAAAGTGTACATATTTAATGTTGAAATACAATATTGTTGTACAAGCTGTTCTTTAATTTGTAATCACGAAACGATCACTGTAGTAAGCAACTTTGACTATGGCCAGTCCTTGGATGGGTGACCTTCCATGTGAGCACTTTGTGACATTTATTTGAGCGTTTCCGTGCTTCGAAAGGTGGTACGTTAAGCCGTTGCTCCCAGTTGCCGATTCTAAAATGGCAGTCGTTAAAAGCCAAGTTGAAGGCCTTTTTAGAACAGCAGGCAGTCACAACCTGCGCCTGTCTATCTCAACACGGCAATATGGCTCATCACCTATTATTAAAATTAAAATGTGAAATGTGGGCATATAATATCTACGCCTCTGCCTGCCCCTTTGGGGAAAAGGCGTGAAAATATGTATGAATTGTAATTATCTAACCGGCGAGCGAACTTGAAAACACCTACATAAGTAGAAGAAGCAGAAATGTATGCCGAAATCGTAGCAAACCTATGGCTTGACGTCAGTTAGGTATCTACGTCCCTTCTCCCAGACCTCCCAGTTGCGAATGTAACTAGGGTGCAACGGGTAAGCTTGACTGACGGAGATTTGGCTGATCCTGAGTATCACAGACCTAATAAAATTTATATTTTATTAGGTGCTGAAGTATACAGCCAAGTCATTAAAATAGGCATTAACCGGAGTAGCTGTGGGTTCCTCTTAGCGCAACACCACCTTCGGGTGGGTGTTATCTGGCGTATGTAACGTAGACAACCCAATAATAATATCTTCTCACATTACCGTGATGCATTGTCGTCTAGGTGCTGACGACTTAATAACGAGGTTCGGAATTTGAGAAGCCAAACCATCTTGTGTTAAGAAAATGCTAACGGATGAAGAGCTTCGGCGCGAAAAGTAGTTTACAGATACCACCAAACGATAGGTAGGTATAACAGTGGCCGATACAATCTGCGGCTACTGTTTCGTGATGCAGACCCGGACTGTAGGGATGGCGAGTCTAAGAAAAGAGCTGAAAAAATATTAAAACTTTGCGAATTGAAACTAGTAAACAGCATTGATTTAACATTAATTTATACAAGTGTTATTACAGAATTTTTGGCATTACATTATTTGAAAAAAAATATTGTGTTAGAAAAAACAATTCAAGAAGCTGTTTACTTACCTTCGGGAGAACATGACCATAAGAAATGTCAGCAATTTATGGTATTCGTCCTAGAGGGCAGTGGCGGCTGTACCTTAAGTGCGCTCGTGCAGTGAACCACCAGCTCAAAGGATTTCAAAATAACAAAATTTAGTAATAAATTACTTACAATTAGGTATTTACCAAACACTTATTCTTTAAACATACAAAAACTGAAAACTAATAACATGTCTAATTATGACGAATCAATAAGCTCTTTGCTACACTACTAAAGCCTAGATTCCCTGTAACAAAAATTCGGCGTGCGCTTTCCCGAGTGCACGAGGGCTGCTCATACAACTTGTACTAGATACGAGCTAATACGCCTGGCGCGTGAGACAAAACAACGTCCATAGAAAATGTACCGGGCAATGAGTCGCTTTTCGTGCGCCGCACGCACTCGGGCAATCCGAAGTTTACCGAGAGTCCTCGATGTTTTGTTGATGACGAAATTCGAATTCTCCCGGTATGTATTGTCAGTATTGTTTCGCTGTATCTGTGACGCGTTAAATAGGTATATTGATTGTTTTGATTTTTAAATTGTTAGTTGTTTTATTTTGTTCTTAGTTCTATTCTATATTGCGTGCAAAGTGTGTGGAGTGTGTGAAAATGAGCATAACCAATAACTAAGTACCTAAGTAGGTACTTAAAACTATACAAAACTTTTCAAAATAAAGTTGATAGGGATAAAATTTACGCTTACTAAATTTAAAACAAGAAAGCAGGTAAAGTGCACCACCAGATCGAAGACCCACCAGCCGCCACTGCTAGAGGGGTCTAAAAGTTAGATGCCATAATGATAAATCACTGGTTGGTCAATCCGTGCAAGCTGAACGCGGTCACACTATTATCAAAAAGAAAAAGAATTCAGTTAAGGAGTTAAGAATTGAGAGATCGGGTACAACAAAGATGATAGGACTTACCTGGAATCCGTATGAAGGGTGCTTCCCACGTATCGCAGATCTGGTTCCAATGATTAGGTACACCTGTAAAAACAAGCAACATTATTGCGGATAGTTCTGGTTATTCTACACTTTTAGCTGGCTGGCGCCGTGTGTAATTGTAGCAATTTTTTTTACTTATAAGCCGTGGTTAACTGTGATTAAGTGGGACCAGGAGGTTCTAGCTAACTTCTTAAAGGCATGGTGTACTTACCTACCGGCAAAACTTACCATTGAAAAATGTGACGATCTCACGCTGTTCACATACCTGCAAAAAGACTCTTGAACTTGAGTTGCATGGTTGTGAGGTTAGTTTCTAAAGTGACTTACGCTGCAATTCTGTACTCGTACTTACTTACTGTAGACGCGCTCGGAAATATTCAAGTCCTTTTAGTACTTAACAGCAAAATAGGGTTTTCAGAGAAACTGCATAAATTAAATGGCAAGAGATATTTAGCTAGAAAAAGAATATCGCTTAGCTTTTATTTGTACAATGTGTTGTATCGGATGGCTTGCCTCAGTTCGGGGTCCTAATTATACATAGGGAAGCAGTATGATTTTGTAGTCATAACCCCGGGTCATATTATGGCGGGTGGGCAGCTCATCGCGACACCTGTTGCTTATTATGATAAGTCAAATATATCGGATTATAAAGGTTTGAATATATCCTCCCTACAGAGATGGCTATTCAACATAAAGTGCTGCAAGCCCTATGGCTTTGTTGGTCGCAAGATTCTCTTTGCCAATTCTTGCTGGGGCGCAAGTGGAAGTACAAAAACCCAGAACTATCAGTAGGTGATGTAGTCCTGATTAAAGAGGATAAAATGCCTCCTGGTAGATGGTTGCTAGGTAGAATTGAACAAAAATATTCAGTTTCGGTCAATATTACGAGTATAGCTTCACAGTACGCACAAGGGGTGCACTTATCGTCACGATATCGTTGCCGACAGATCACTGTCGTGCCGATATCGGGTGACTCACGAGACATGAAGTCACGACACAGAGCGGGGTCACAATATACAGAAACAAACAGTAGTGTAACTTCATAGAAAAATATAGAGTATTATTATTATTGATATTGCTTATTAAAAGGTCTGAATCAAACTGTGCTTTTATATCTGTGACAATCTTTATTTTGTTGTACATACTAGGTAGGTATATCTATCAGTTTTAGTTTAGTTTGATTTATTGCATTTATTATAAGGTTATTTTATTGTTCACCAAGGCACAATCCATATTACCTTTTTGGAAGAACAGTTTGCAACGTGTCCTTGGTGGGTGGGTGGAATGTTTACGTTTATATTAGGTACTATGGGTTAATATTTCCTAGTACCGCGATAGGTGTCGTTGGGCGCTTTGCTACATCGCGATATGGCTTGGTCGCGTCTATATTATTGTGATGAGTTTCCCATCGAAGGCATAGATGGCGTTGTATACCATTTTGCATCGCGGTATTAGTTTCGCTGCGTCGAGGTCTATTTAAACGTAGGGTTGTGTATTATAAAAAGACCTCCATTGTTTTGAACCGTACTAAGATATATAATATATACTCAGTATTACGAAGCTGTTGTATTATTTAAAGGACCCAGTTTTTCGTTCACCTATAAAAAAGTAAACGAGGCGAAATGTATGCCGAAGTCGTAGCAAACAGAAGACGTTTCAGTGCGTGATGCGAGTAGGCCTCTACCAGATTTTGTTGCTGCGTCAATATTTAAGTTACGCAGGCTGGTACAAGCCTGGGTTGAATCCAGTATTTTGATTCGAGTCGCTAGGACCTAGTCTGTGAGTCAGCGGGTATTTCATTCTCTGATCAATGCTAGTCAAGGGTACGAATGAGTTTCGCACGACGCAACGGTATCCCCGTAATAGATTTTGGGGAGAAAATCTGTAGTAGGATACCCTTGAGGGCACCAAGTATACCGTTCCATGCTAAGCACACGGCGAGCGTGTCCTCAGCACCTCTAGAAAGGTGACGGCACACGGAATTCGACTCGAAACCTGTTATCTACCACAGGAATCAGGCAACTCACTCATGCAGGTCACACTCACATGGTACCTACCTCGGAATACGGTTAGCCCTTTCTTCCAATAGGCTGGAAAGCCCCCTGGAGCAGGAGAGACTCGATTTCGCGACTACCTTTGATCGAGAACGCAAGTCGCCCTTCTCCAACGATTGATCGCCTCCGGATGTAACCACGGGCCCCAGTATACTGTAGGGCTCAAGCCTAGAAGCACATAAATAATAATAAAAAACTATTTGTGTCCGGTGAAGAATACCCATTAGATGCGTCACAAATCTAATAATAATAAGTAGGGGAGAGTGGGGGAAACACGAACGCGGGGTAATCTCGGATCCAATTGTTCTAATGTGTTAGAGAGAGATAGCCATATTTTACTTGCCGCCATTTCGGAGATCACGCCACAACTAGTGCCAGTCAACAACACGGGAGACGCGGACGCACGTATTTTTCAAGGTATGAATTTTTCAATATTTTGCATGATATTGATGTAATTTATATGGTAAATTCAAGTTGGTGTTAATTTATTTCTATCTACAATAGTAATTTAACTTTTACACAGTGGAATGCTCACATATTAATCAGCGAATTGCGATGACACAATCGGCAAAAGAAATATAACCTAAATGTTTTTTTTTTCTATTTTATTGTTCAGCGGGGTAAAGGCGAACACTCCATGTCGGGCAATCTCGAACGGTCGGCATTACCCCCCTCCCTTTTGTTGGTTCCCCGTTTATCTTTTGTTTATTGTTGTTTCAGATGCCTCGTTATTACAAAAGAAAGAGCAAACTGAAGTACAGTCTTGAAGATCTCAAAAAGGCTATAAGCGATGTTAAAACCAAAAAACCCAGCATCTGCTGAGAAGCAGAAAAATATAATGTTCCAAAAACAACCATTTTTGACCACCTAAAGAAAGCAGTGATAAATCTGCCAAGGTCTGGACGAAAACCTTTATATACGGATAGTCAACATTGTTGGGTTATAAATGTGATCACTGTCATTACTAATGTTAGTACGTAATTACCCCACTTGGTGTTCGTGTTTACCCGAACTGATGTTGGGTAAAGCCGAACACTAGGGGTTTGGATTTTATTTTATATTTTTACAATTTATTAAAAAATATGAATGTTGATTAGTGAATTCGTTAGACAGATAAGTAAACTTTAATATTTAAACAATAAAGAAACTCTGTGAATAAATTCCACTGTTTTATTAACATGCTTCTATTAGCTTCACTTGTAACTATGTATGTAAGAAAATCTTGGAATATTAATTTGACCCACGTCCTTCGATCAGGGTGAAAATTTGCACACGCTCTGAGTTCTGATGACAATACATGACTAGCTAAAAAACGTCAATACAAATCCAATATGGCGGCCTCCCCAAAATGGCGGACTGGCTGTTTGAAATTCACCCCCATGATATGGGTATTGAATGGGAGGGGATTGCTGTCAGGAATACGAAAAAACAGTCACGTGACTTAAATTCAACAGGACGGATATCCAAGATGGCGGATTGGCTATTTGAAATGAACCCCCATGATATGGGTATAAAATGAAAGGGTTTGCTGAATGGGATACGAAAAAAGTATAAAATAAAAAAAAATTAAGTGCGTGCTAAAAGCGTGTTTTTTAGTTTTTTAAACTATTAATTATTTAAGTTTTCCCTTAGGTGTTCGTGTTTCCCCCACTTTTCCCTATTAGTAGTAAGTAAAATTTTGAAGCCGTACCCTCAATGTCCTTTGAAATGTCATACTCGGGATCCCTTTCGTAAACATAACATATGTATTCCTAAAATGTTTTGACACAATGAATTTGGCATAATTATACTTGGTCATAAATTCATAATTGATTTTTAGCTGCATATGTACTGCGGCATAATTAAATTTAGGTCTAATATATTTATGCATAGTCATAATTTGCACAATGTAAATAGTAATAATAGGCATAGTTTTCATTTTGTTTATGACTAAGATAATTATGCTTAATTTGTTATGGATAACAAAATTACGCATAAATATCATTAGTCTAAATTACCATATGGCAAAATATTTTATGGTTATTATTTTTATGCAAATAGACAGTGAACCATTTTTTAATGCAAATGGATAGTGAACCGTCATACTCCTATTAAGTATGTGATAATTTTATTGTGTCAATAAAATAATATTAAATTCATAAAACGACTCATTGAATTAAAAATAACAATGTGTAATACCATAATACATTGAAATAATAATTATGAATACAGATAAAATGTGCCAATAAATCAAAATAATGATAATAAAAACAAATGAGATCGTTAGGCTATTAAAATTTAAAATTCCACAAACAAAACGATACAGGAGATATCATTAAAAAAATCTGATATTAGTATTTACTCTCCGGAAGTGGCACAGAAATATGTATCTCGCGGCGGTGAGGGCAGTTAAGCCTGGCCGATATCATCTGTAGGACGCTGATGGAGCTGGCTCGCACCCTGGCAACCAAAGTCGCTGCCCTCACGTGCATACTGGCATGAAAACGAGCGGTATGCGAGTCCGCGAATGTTTCTCAAGGCAGACCCAACAACATCCTTAGCCCATTCTTGTACAGGACACGCAAGTCACAGTTGTTCCTTTAGTTGTAATTAGCTCACAGATTGCACGTGTAAAGGGTTTTACAATATGCTCGGAAGCTGTTAATGCTATCTGTAATGTCAATATGTTTCCCAACTCTATAATATCATAAGTAGACACTCACTGGTTAGTATGGTCTCTATGATTAATATCTGCAGGGTTCTCTCTGACCGGACTCTAGCAAAAGGATGGACGATGTTCTACTCTAGAAGCTATCTTATATTTCTTTATCTCCTAATATTACATAATATTACATGGTGGCAGCGGTGTGTGAATATTTACCACTTATCAAAATATCGAATCAAGAAACTAATTTGAAATCGGGGGAGATGCAGCCGGCTTCATTCCCGATTTCCCGGTAAATCCGCCTCGGGAACTTAATTCTCGAGTAATAAGCTCATGGCCGAGGTGGCTAAAAAGATTTCAGCATTATACATATAACAGTAGCGGGATGTTCAAAGTCGGATGAGGAAAAGTGTGATTTATTGCTATATTGCATGGGTGAGGAGAGCTTAGAAATTGTCATTCAAATAGGCAATGTCGATAAATACGAAGATTTTGTGTGTAAACTTAGTGACTATTTCAATCCTAGAAAGAATTTAATCTACGAACGAGCACGATTTAACAGACGCCAACTGCTTCTTGGTGAATCGGTCAATCACTTAATGAAAAACATCTACAAACTTATTGCAAAACTGCATGTTTGAAAAAATAACGAAAAAAGAAATATTAAGAGATAAATTAGTAGGTAGTAGGAACAACTGACAATCATCGCGAAATTATACAGGTCTAGATCATATAAAATAAACACTAATCGAGGAGAATACAGGCGTAATAGAGCTTACATAATCCCTGCTCCTTATGTGATAAAGGAAAAGGATGGGCGAGGGTCTGATAATTCGTTGGATGATTTTGATAGTTTGTATGATACTGGCCAGGCTAAAAATGAATATGATTCTTGTATTGTTGATAGTAAAGTTAGGGAAATAAATGTAATAGAGAAGGCAGTTGGTAGGTACTGAAACAGATGAACAGGGATCAATTAATAATTCTCCCTCTATAAGACATTGGCACAAACCAGTTCGGTTGAATGATTATGTAAATTAATTATGATTTTTGCTGAAAATAAGCTTCTATAATTTCATAAATTTGTGTTATCCTTTTATTGTTAATTAAATTTGTGCGACTTGTACTTATTAAATAATTAAAGATATCCAAGCATCTTGAGGAAAGGGATGTAATGTCATAATGTTTCCCAACTCAATAATATTCAGGAATAAACACTGGTTACCGGTTAGTATGGCGTCTGCGCTCAATATCTGCGGGGTTTTCTCTGACCGGAACTCTAGCAAAAAGATAAACGGCTACACCTCGCTCTCCTCACGATGTTCTACTGTAAAAGCTATGTAAGTTGTGTTTCTTTATCTCCCAACACTAATAATATTACACTATAGTGCTATCAAATTGGCCAATATCGACAAACTCTACGCTCCTGCTCAATATTCCTCATTATCTTTGAAATCGGCAGTGACTACATATCCCAGATATTTAAATTTATCAACTCTTTGCGATGGGACTGAGTTTGGTAGTACTTTCTGTACATTCTGAGTGCGCCCACTGCCGGTCTTCGCTTATACAGACCATCAATCGCTTATTAACTTTCTTAGACCACATACAGACGCATTAAGAAGTACCATGTCATCTGCGTTTCTCAATTTGGTAACACATACGTCATCAATGAGGCATACCTTTAAATAAAAACCCATTGATATAGGTACCTGACACTCTCTTATCAGTAATAATGGTTCGAACTTAATACCTACGTTACAGGTAAAGTCATGGGACACAGGTAGTGTCATAAACATCAAGAAAAAAAAATCAATGAAGTGCGTCATTGTTCTAAACAATGTCTGATGTAGATAACATTGTTTTATCAAGAGTTATGAGAGGGGAAGAAATCATAGGACTACTGCAACCTGTATTCGATTCAAGGGTGCCCTGAACAGTCGAGTGACGAACTTTGACGAGTGTAGATGTGTTTTATGTTACTGTTTCTGTGCTAGCGAAGTGCATAAGTGATTAAACACGTATCTGAAGTAGCTGTGTCCGTTCTACTCCACTGGTAAGCCTTTGAAATTTGCACTCTAAAATGTTTTTGCGGCCGTCATTTATTTACTTATTCATTATTCTGTAAGCATACTTTTTAACTCGTCTATGTGATGAAATGTAAATGTATGAAAGCTTAATATACCTTTGGTAGATGATTAAAAAGCTTGTTGGTGGTGACAGGTGGCAGGTGACAGTGTTAGACAGGCGTAGCGCAGACATGTTGCCCTTCGACTCTCTGTAATACAAAATGTACAAAGTTACAAACAGTTCGAAGCGGCCTCGTGCTTACGCTGCGCCTGTCTCACACTATCACCGTACGCCGCTTCTGTAATGTAAATAAATAAAAAAAAGCAATGCCTAGGTACTTATAAATTGTATTTTTTTAAATAACTTTTCTGTACCCCGAGTAGAGCTCCGATATCTCGGAGTGCCCCTTTGCGGTGTCACTGTGAAATATCCTAGTGTATCTACACGCTCAGAAACACAATCTCTACCTTCCGAGCCTTCGCCTTAGAACTGTTTCGAATATCCTATATTATTGTCGTAGGTGAGATACTTCACGGTGTCTGCAGAACCGAGCGACTTCGACGTCCGCGTGGACGCCCAGATCATGTCAACTGTAGCTAAGGAATTCGACCTCAACTCGTTCGAAGCCAAGGAGACTGAGGCTATCGGTGAGCTGGCCTGTCATGATACTGGCTTTAAAGGCATTAAGGTACAGTATAAAACTGTTTATTTTTTTAGCAGATAGTGTGGGATTTAGTTCCTGTATCTCCTGGGAACTTATTCGAGGGATTAAAAGATAGTCTCTGTTTATGTAATTTGAGACGGTGATCTATTTCTGTAGCAAATTTCAGAACGAATAGAGCGAGATAGAGTACCTAACAAACATTCATACATGCTAAGTATTGCGTGTATAATATTGGTAGGGATAATCTTATGTTACTAATATAATTATTATAAAAGCAAAATTTCTGAGTGTGGATGTATGGATGTATGTTACTCTTTCACGCTCTACGGCTGAACGGATCTGATAGTTCAGGGGTATACAGCCTGGAATGGACATTTTATCCCGCAAATAAGCTACCATGGGAAGTGGGACCGGCAATAAAACTGCCACGTCACATATAGACATACCATATAGGTAATTAATTAATTTTTCTTTTTTTACAGATATCAAGCACAGGCCCCGTAAGGGCAGCATTATTAGCCAAAAACGGGATGGAAGTCAACACAGAGGTTTCCAGTTTACGACCGAACATTCAGTCCGAATCTAAATGTAGCAAAAGACTTGAAGGAAACGCATCACTAAATAAAATAAAAAAGCGGAAATCAAAAAAACACAAAAAGAGGAAACGCAGCCGCAGCCGTTCTGAAAAAGAGGTCAAAGAGGCAGTTAAATTAGCCATTATTATGGAAAATCTAACTCTAGCGACATCAACGGGAAGAAGTGTTAGTTGATGTTTTACGATTACAATTTTTTTTTCTCTAATATGTTAAAACCACAACATATATGTAGTAAAGATAACAAGTAGGTAAGTTATCTTCGAGCAAACGCTCCGAGCGCGTTTTGCATGTGTGCTTACGATACGGTCGCAGTAGCCTTTGAACGTTTGCAACACCAGAGGCGCTACTCACACGCGCTGCCGACCCTGCATTCTAAACCCCTTTGAAGAACAAGTTTGGTATAGGTGTGCGTTTGCACGCAGCGATCCGTGAGATTGTTAGAAGATAGCTTTTTTTTTTTTTTTTTTTTGTAACGTGAGGGAAAATCCTCGTAGGATGCTATGCCGGACTCTTACCGACTAAAAAACCTCACGTAACGCCCAACAGCCTATGGTTGAGAGCCCCGGGTAAGCCCTCAGGAAGGATGTCCCGTGACTCCCAACAGACCTACGGCCGCCAATGCAGCCTCGCCCAGGGGGTGGTTCGGGTGCAATCCCGCGTCTATGGGGGGTTTCGGGTGTGACCCCGCTTCTAAGGGGGGGCGTGCGTGAGTTGCTCACGTCACGCTGCCGTCATGGGCCTGCTTCTGTAAGGACGGTGAGCGGCCCTCTCACCGTCCTCAGACCCCCGGTCATGGAGGCCGATAGTCCTCGGCGAAGACACGTCGGCGGCGCCCGGGGCGCCGACTGCGGAACTCGGGTGGGAGAGTTCTCTCCCGCACCCGGCCCGCCGCCTCCTTCGCGAGCATGACCTGCTCGCAGAAAGAGGCGGCGCAGTCCCACTTACTCCCGCTGGAGAGCATGGCTCGCACCATGGCCTCGAGCGAGAGAGTGTGTTAGAAGATAGCTTAGTTGTTGACTTTTTACTATGGTCATAGTGTCAGTATTAGTCATACCTATGACCACATAGGGCATAGATCATAGGTCAGGCGTTCAAGTTCTTTGTGTCGTAGTACGTTACATAGATATGAACGCCTGACCACTGTCTGTCTGATTGATCCCTTAATATTAAGTAATCCATTGAATTGTATAAGCGCAAATTTTAATGTTTAAATACAAATTGTTTTAAATAAATTGTTTAATTTGTGATTAATAGTCTGAATTATAATTCCCCTAACCGGCGAGCGTGTTTGAAAACTCCTATAAAAAAGTAAAAGAGGCAAAAATGTATGCCGAAGTCGTAGCAAGCAGAAAACGTTTGCCTGATGGAAAGCCATGGGACTGTATGACTTCTGATAGTGGTCCTCAAGTTGGCGGCCATGTAATGTGCCTCTTCATGCTCCACTTGAAAAACTGGGGGCTATAGTCTAAAGGAAACACGTGTGCAGGCAGGTCATTCGACATTGAAACGATCTTTTGAATCGCTCAGTTCTGGCGAAGGTTCTCTCCACTGTGTATGAGGGCCTCCTCAATAGCATCAAAACGTATTACGCAAATTGGCAATAAATTCTGAATAGTTATCTCAGTCCAGTGCGTAATGCGCGTAGGCCTCTACCAGATTTTGTTGCTGCGTCAATATTTTAGTTGCGCAGGCTGGTACAAGCTTGGGTTGAATCCAGTATTTTGATTCACGTCGCCAGGACCTAGTCTGTGAGTCAGCGGGTATTTATTCCCTGATCAATGCTAGTCAAGGGTACGTATGAGTTTCGCACGACGCAACGGTATCCCCGTATTAGATTTTGGGGAGAAAAATCTACAGTAGGATACCCTTGAGGGCACCAAGTATATCGATCCATGCTAAGCACACGGCGAGCGTGTCCTCAGTACCTTTAAAAAGGTGACGGCACATGGAATTCGACTCGAAACCTGTTATCTACCACAGGAATCAGGCAACTCACTCATGCAGGTCACACTCACATGGTACAGTCAGCATCAGATAGATATGTGCTTCCAAAGTAGTCAAAATTATGTAAAGAATATAAATTCAATTTTATGTTCGCAGACATAGCATTCAAATAGTTGTAAGCATCCAGAGTGTTCAAAACATTTTCGATGTAAGTTGTCAATATTATGTTAGCTGTTACAGTGTTCATATTAATGTTGTCAAATAGGTCGTTTAATGGTATCTATGCATTCATACTAGTCAAAAATATCTTCACAATTAGGAAAGTCATCTTTAATATCCGTAGCTAGAGTGTATATTGGAATAAAATGTTAGTAATAAAATTTTGTTTCCCTTTTTCCTTGATTATCCATCCTGCTCATTTCGTGCATGACGTAATTGATATGTCTTAATAATAATTTTAATAATGTTCATTTAACACACCTGGTGAGCGAACCAACAATGCACTATGTGTGGCAGGCCTTAGTTTTGAGGAACATGACTCAAAAGGGGATTGTAGCCGGCCTTAATGACTTTTGGCTCTACGGTGCATAGATACCATTAAACGACCTATTTGACAACATTAATATGAACACTGTAACAGCTAACATAATATTGACAACTTACAGCGAAGATATTTTGAACACTCAGGATGCTTTTTTTTTTTTTTTTTTTTTTAACGTGAGGGAAAATCCTCGTAGGATGCTATGCCGGACTGTTACCGACTAAAAAACCTCACGTAACGCCCAACAGCCTATGGTTGAGAGCCCCGGGTAAGCCCTCAGGAAGGATGTCCCGTGACTCCCAACAGACCTACGGCCGCCAATGCGGCCTCGCCCAGGGGGTGGTTCGGGTGCAATCCCGCGTCTATGGGGGGTTTCGGGTGTGACCCCGCTTCTAAGGGGGGGCGTGCGTAAGTGCTCACGTCACGCTGCCGTCATGGGCCTGCTTCTGTAAGGACGGTGAGCGGCCCTCCCACCGTCCTCAGACCCCCGGTCATGGAGGCCGATAGTCCTCGGCGAAGACACGTCGGCGGCGCCCGGGGCGCCGACTGCGGAACTCGGGTGGGAGAGTTCTCTCCCGCACCCGGCCCGCCGCCTCCTTCGCGAGCATGACCTGCTCGCAGAACGAGGCGGCGCAGTCCCACTTACTCCCGCTGGAGAGCATGGCTCGCACCATGGCCTCAAGCGAGAGGGTGTCCACGCCCAGACCCACTACGAGGACCTGTCGCTGTTGTGCCCACGCCGTGCACTCCACCAGCGTGTGGAGCGCCGTGTCATCGCTGCGGTCCTCGCAGTGCTGACATTCGGCCGTGGTTTCCCTGTGTTTTCGCCACAGATACCTACCGAAGCTACAGTGCCCGGCAAGCATCTGTGTCAACCGGTAGGAGAGAGCACCGTGTCTTCTCTCCAGCCACTCGTCCATGACCGGTCTGACGGCCGCGATTGTGGCGAATCCCCCCTTTGGTTGCTCAAGTCGCATCTTCCATGTCTCCAGGGTTTCCTGGTGGAGCAGGGTCCGCTGGGCCTCGATTTCTCGAGACGCAGGCCTTTGGCCCCGCTCCAGCGCCTCCTTGCGCCATCTGAACAGTGACGCAAGGGCTCTCGCTTCCAGGTCCCATGGAGGGGTCCCGGCTAGGAGACATGCCGCCTCACCGGAGATCGTGCGGTATCCTCTTATCACCCTGACGGCCATCACTCTCTGCGGGCTCATCAGTCTAGCCTCATTGCTGGCCGTCAGGGTCTCCGCCCATACGGGAGCCCCGTACAGGGCCATGCTTCGCACGATCCCAAGGTACAGCCTCCTGTAGGGAGCGTTGGGTCCCCTGATGTTGGGCATCAGCCGCGCGAGTGCGGCCGATGCTCCCCTCAGTTTTGGGACCAAACTTCGGAAATGGTGTCCGAAGTTCCACCGGCCATCGAGTACGAGCCCCAGATACTTCATCGAGGGCTCGATGCCGATGCTGACGCCCCCCACCTGTAGGCTGGATCCCGCAGGTGGCCCCATCCGAGGTCCGTGGAAGCACAGAGCCTCGGATTTGTGAAGGGCGACCTCAAGACCCAGCCGCCGAATCCGACCCACGACCTGAGCAACCCCTGCCGTGGCCTTAAGTGCTGCGGCACGGTGCGTTGCTCCCCGCGCCGACACTCTGGATGCTTACAACTATTTGAATGCTATGTCTGCGAACATAAAATTGAATTTATATTCTTTACATAATTTTGACTACTTTGGAAGCACATATCTATCTGATGCTGACTGTACCTACCTCGGAATACGGTTAGCCCTTTCTTCCAACTGTCGTAGAATAGGCTGGAAAGCCCCCTGGAGCAGGAGAGACTCGATTTTGCGACTACCTTTGAACGAGAACGCAAGTCGCCTTTCTCCAACGATTGATCGCCTCCCGAACTAACCACGCGCCCCAGTATACTGTAGGGCTCAAGCCTCGAAGTACATAAATAATAATAAAAAAATATTTGTTTCCGGTGAAAAATACCCATTAGAATCGTCACAAATCAAATAATAATAAGTATAAGTAGTAAGTAAAATTTTGATGTCCTTTGAAATGTCATACTCGGGATCCCTTTCGTAAACATAACATATGTATTCCTAAAATGTTTTGACACAATGAATTTGGCATAATTATACTTGGTCATAAATTCATAATTGATTTTTAGCTGCATATGTACTGTGGCATAATTAAATTTAGGTCTAATATTATGCATAGTTATAATTGCACAATGTTTTTAGGCATAGTGTACAGTCGCCTAATAGTATATACCAGTATTTCCTATATCATATAGTGTCAAAGTAGGTTTAGGTGCGGCGGGGGTGGCCCCTGGGCCACCCCTAAGCCGCCAATTTAGTTATTTTACATACGTTTTTTATTATAGTTTGATACTTTTCATTATAGTTTGATACTTTTATGCCATTATAAAGCTATGCTCATAAATTTTATGCCTAAATATGATTATGCTTATTTTATTTATGATTAAGATAATTATGCTTAGTTTCTTATGGATAACAAAATTACGCATAAATATCATTAGACTAAATTAACATAATGGCAAAATATTTTATGGTTATTATTTTTATGCAAATAGACAGTGAACCATTTTTTAATGCAAATGGATAGTGAACCGTCATACTCCTATTAAGTATGTGATAATTTTATTGTGTCAATAAAATAATATTAAATTCATAAAACGATTCATTGAATTAAAAATAAAAATGTGAAATACCATAACACATTGAAATAATAATTATGAAAACTGATAAAATGTGCCAAAAAATCAAAATAATGATTTAAAATTCCACAAACAAAACGATACAGGAGATATCATTAAAAAAATCTGATATTAGTATTTACTCTCCGGAAGTGGCACAGATCTCGCGGCGGTAAGGGTAGTCAAACCTGGCCGATATCATCTGTAGGACGACAATGAATTGATGGAGCTGGCTCGCACCCTGGCAACCAAAGTCGCTGCCCTCACGTGCATACTGGCATAAAAACGAGCGGTATCTGAGTCCGCAAATGTTTCTTAAGGCAGACCCAACAACATCCTTAGCCCATTCTTGTACAGGACACACAAGTCACAGCTGTTCATTTAGTTGTAATTAGCTCACAGATTGCACGTGTAAAGGGTTTTACAATATGCTCGGAAGCTGTTAATGCTATCTGTAATGTCAATATGTTTCCCAACTCTATAATATCATAAATAGACACTCACTCAAAATCAAAATCAAAAATCATTTATTTACTTAGGCATATACAAATGCACTTGTAAACGTCACTTATATAAACCAAAAAGTTACCACCAGTTCACAACGCGACCCACCTGAGAAGAACTGGCAAGAAACTCAGCGGGTTATTCTTTTAACTACTCTGTTTACAACTTTATTAATGAATCTAAAAACTATGCATTTTAACAGTTTTTTGAGAATCTAGCAGAGCAGGTCATTTCCAGGCTTCCTTATCCATCAAGTAATCACCAACCGTATAGTAGCCCTTGCTGTATAATTTACCTTTAACAAACTTTTTGAATTTATTTAGGGACATACTCTTAATTTCGTTAGGTAACCTGTTGTAAAAGCGTATACAGTTACCCCTGAAAGAATTACTGATTTTATGCAATCTGCTATGATAAACAGCGAGGTTATTTTTATTTCTAGTGTTGACATTGTGTCTATCACTTAACTTATGGAAACTACGTAAATTTCTTTGTACATACATAAGATTTTCAAAAATGTATTGAGATGCTACTGTAAGAATATTAAACTCTTTGAATGTTTCGCGCAGAGAGATCCTTGGACCTAATCCATATATAGCTCTTATGGCTCGCTTTTGTAAAATAAAAATAGAATTTATATCTGCAGCATTGCCCCACAGTAGAATACCGTAAGACATTATACTGTGAAAGTAACTGAAATAAACTATTCTAGCCGTATCTACATCAGTCAAGTGCCTTATTTTTCGCACAGCAAATGCTGCTGAACTTAATCTACTAGCTAGTTTTACAATATGTGGAACCCATTGTAAACCAGCATCGACCGTTAACCCTAGGAACGTCGTTGATTCCACAAGTTCCAACTTTCGACCATTAAGTTGAACATTGGTGTCTGACTGTGTTACATTCGGCAAGGTAAACTTAATACATTTAGTTTTATTATCATTCAGTCTAAGATTGTTAGAATAGAATAGAATAGAATAGAAAACACTTTATTGTACAAACACCATATGGAAAATTACAGAAATGAAACACAAAACCAAAAAAATTAGTGTTAAACCAATGAACCACTTTCTAGATTGCATTGTTTACATCGTCATAGTTATCTATTTGTCGTTTGACTTTGAAAATCAAAGAAGTATCATCAGCAAACAAAACAATCCTGTTGTTGTCCCCCATGTAAAAGGGTAGGTCATTAAAAGAGACCGTATTCTTAGCATTCCATGGATTCTCCGTCCATAGCGTGGCACAGGGGGGAACACCCCGACGGCGTCTGGGACTTGCGACCCATTTGAGTAGGTTTAGGGTGGCCACCTTACTATGCGCATAAACGATCACCTTCCACCGTCAACAATGTTCCCCCCCCTGTCCAACCAGATTTGGTAAGATCCTATCAATGCCGCTTTGGATACTCCTTTTAGTAAAGAGCTTACTGAAGCTCTTGGCAATCCAAGGTCTTTAAATAAATTATACAGGGATTTAGCTGGAATTCCCCTTGCTCCTACTTCTACGGCATAGAGTTTAACCACATAGCCATTTTTGGTTAACTAATAATAAGGAATAAAAATGGGCCGAGTATTGAACCCTGCGGGACGCCCATAGTAACTACTGATCCTTCTGAACGTGTACCATTAACATCGACTCTCTGAATTCTATTGTTCAAATATGAAGTCAGAAGATCGAGAGCCTTGCTCCTTATGCCGTAATGGTGTAATTTCCTGATTAATGTTTCATGTTGGACGCAATCAAAAGCCTTAGACAGATCGCAAAATACACCAATTGCATCTTGTTTATCCTCCCAGGCTTCATAAATACATTTCAATAACTCTACACCAGCATCGGTAGTCGAACGTCCTTTAGTGAAGCCAAATTGTTTCTCATGAAACAATTTGTGACTGTTAAAATAAATCAGCATCTGCTCTAGTATTAATTTTTCAAATATCTTGCTCAAGGTCGGCAACACCGAAGTAGGTCTGAAATCACCCGGATCTGAAGTGCTGCCAGCCCTGAACAGTGGTAATACTTTACTGTGTTTCATCAAATCAGGATATACACCACTTGAGACGCAATCGTTAAACACAGTTGCCAAGTAGGGGGCAATGACATCTATAATACTTGAAACGGATTTCACTGATAATCCCCAAAGGTCAGCGGTTTTTTTGACATTAATAGATTTAAACGCTTTTATGATGTCGTTGCAGTTGACAACGGTGAATTCGAACGCGCCTTCACAGGCAGCAACAGATTCTGCTAATAATAGCTCGGCTCGGCGGAGGTAGAAGACGACCGAAGAGTGTTAGTTATATCTATTGATACATTACTGAAGAATTTTTCGAACTCGGTCGCTACTTCCATATCCTCCGAGACGTGGCGATTGTTTATCTTTAAGTCGAACTTTCTTTCAGTCACTGTACACCTACCACATTCCGCATTTATTATGTTCCAGGTAGTTTTAATTACATTCGCAGAGTCTAAAATTTTATTTCTAATGAAATTAGATTTGGCTAAGGAACAGGCTTGCTTAAATATCTTTGAATATTTTTAACATATTCCTGAAATTCAGGGTTGAAATTATATGATTTTTCAGAATACAGTTCATATAGGCTATGACGACTTTTATAAATTCCGGGTGTTGCCCAATCACTGAAAGCAGAACTGCCTCCAATTGATAATGTTTTCGGGGTGAAAATTTTTCCAAACACATCATGTATCAAATTAAATAAATTGGTGTAGGATTCATCTAAACTAGTGTAATCAGGCAGTTCTGGTAATTTCTTTACTAAATTTCTTCTGAAAATTTCCAAGCGCTGTGTGTTGACTGGGATAAAACTGATTATCTTCTTACTTTCCCTACTATTTCTCAAATAAGAAACGGACTGTCCGCGATGATCTGATTTTACAGGGTCCACTATACATTTTTTAATGGGATGTATATTAGTATAAATATTATCAATGCAAGTAGCAGTAGTGGCAGTTATACGAGTAGGTTCTAAAAATATATTATACAAACCAAAAGACTTGAACAAATTTAACAATTTCTCTCTCTGTAAAGGTTCCCGTGCAGATTCTAAAACATCTATATTGAAGTCCCCACAAAATAGGACTGTTTTTTTTTTGTACTTTGGCATTTAAACAACGCTTCTTCAAGCTTCTCTTCGAACTGGACATATGGAGCATCCGGGAGGCTGTATACGCTTAGTACAATGAACTGCTCAAACTCTAAAAATCAAAATCAAAATCAAAAATCATTTATTTACTTAGGCATAATTATACAAATGCACTTGTAAACGTCACTTATATAAACCAAAAAGTTACCACCAGTTCACAACGCGACCCACCTGAGAAGAACTGGCAAGAAACTCAGCGGGTTATTCTTTTAACTACTCTATTTACAACTTTATTAATGAATCTAAAAACTATGCATTTTAACAGTTTTTTGAGAATCTAGCAGAGCAGGTCATTTCCAGGCTTCCTTATCCATCAAGTAATCACCAACCGTATAGTAGCCCTTGCTGTATAATTTACCTTTAACAAACTTTTTGAATTTATTTAGGGACATACTCTTAATTTCGTTAGGTAACCTGTTGTAAAAGCGTATACAGTTACCCCTGAAAGAATTACTGATTTTATGCAATCTGCTATGATAAACAGCGAGGTTATTTTTATTTCTAGTGTTGACATTGTGTCTATCACTTAACTTATGGAAACTATGTAAATTTCTTTGTACGTACATAAGATTTTCAAAAATGTATTGAGATGCTACTGTAATTCTTTCTCATGAAACAATTTGTGACTGTTAAAATAAATCAGCATCTGCTCTAGTATTATTTTTTCAAATATCATGCTCAAGGTCGGCAACACCGAAATAGGTCTGAAATTACCCGGATCTGAAGTGCTGCCAGCCTTGAACAGTGGTAATACTTTACTGTGTTTCATCAAATCAGGAAATACACCACTTGAGACGCAATCGTTAAACACAGTTGCCAAGTAGGGGGCAATGACATCTATAATACTTGAAACGGATTTCACTGATAATCCCCAAAGGTCAGCGGTTTTTTTGACATTAATAGATTTAAACGCTTTTATGATGTCGTTGCAGTTGATAACGGTGAATTCGAACGCGCCTTCACAGGCAGCAACGGATTCTGCTAATAATAGCTCGGCGGAGGTAGAAGACGACCGAAGAGTGTTAGTTATATCTATTGGTACATTACTGAAGAATTTTTCGAACTCGGTCGCTACTTCCATATCCTCCGAGACGTGGCGATTGTTTATCTTTAAATCGAACTTTCTTTCATTCACTGTACACCTACCACATTCCGCATTTATTATGTTCCAGGTAGTTTTAATTACATTCGCAGAGTCTAAAATTTTATTTCTAATGAAATTAGATTTGGCTAAGGAACAGGCTTGCTTAAATATCTTTGAATATTTTTTAACATATTCCTGAATTCAGGGTTGAAATTATATGATTTTTCAGAATACAGTTCATATAGGCTATGACGACTTTTGTAAATTCCAGGTGTTGCCCAATCACTGAAAGCAGAACTGCCTCCAATTGATAATGTTTTCGGGGTGAAAATTTTCCCAAACACATCATGTATCAAATTAAATAAATTGGTGTAGGATTCATCTAAACTAGTGTAATCAGGCAATTCTGGTAATTTCTTCACTAAATTTCTTCTGAAAGTTTCCAAGCGCTGTGTGTTGACTGGGACAAAACTGATTATCTTCTTACTTTCCCTACTATTTCTCAAATAAGAAACGGACTGTCCGCGATGATCTGATTTTACAGGGTCCACTATACATTTTTTAATGGGATGTATATTAGTATAAATATTATCAATGCAAGTAGCAGTAGAGGCAGTTATACGAGTAGGTTCTAAAAATATATTATACAAACCAAAAGACTTGAATAAATTTAACAATTTCTCTCTCTGTAAAGGTTCCCGTGCAGATTCTAAAACATCTATATTGAAGTCCCCACAAAATAGGACTGTTTTTTTTTTGTACTTTGGCATTTAAACAACGCTTCTTCAAGCTTCTCTTCGAACTGGACATATGGAGCATCCGGGGGGCTGTATACGCTTAGTACAATGAACTGCTCAAACTCTATACTAGCTATCTCAATAACTCGTTCTGTAGAACGAGTTAAGCCAAAGTCTCTGTAGAGAGGCCTACTATGTCTTTACGTTCTTTACACTTTATTGACTTATTAACAATAATTAATGAGCCTCCACGTTTATATTTTATTCTACAGAACGAGCTAGCAACCTGGTGATTTTTGAAATTGAACATGACCTGATAAGGCTTTAACCAATGTTCTGTTACACAAAAAATATCAATGCCATTCAAGTTCATGTACAATTCCAATTCCAATTCTTTTCCACCAATCAGGCCTTCAACATTTTGGTGCACCAGGTGTAAAGCATTATTTTTAAGATTAATAGGATTAATAGATTCAACGGCCTGAGAGCAATCAGATATAGAATTGGACTGTGGCTGATGTAGAACTAAATTTGATTCATACATTATGTCAAGCTTAGTGCAAGAACGCTGCTGTTTTGTCCTATATTCTAATTTAAATTACTTGGATATAAACAGCTATCCAGAGATCTAATATCAATGTCATTTTGCTCAAAAGGAGCAGGTTTGATACCCAGATTTTTGGCTAAAACATCTATAAAATGATGTAGCGAAATTGCTACCCGTCTTTTAAAATAATCCAGAAGCTTATGCTTTCCTTTAGTCATATAAAAATAATAATTCTTCTTAACAATAGTGTTAGTGTCAATTATACTAAACTTTTTATCATGAAGTGTTAATGTGTCCAATGACAAATTTAAATAGTACCTAATCCTATTTTCCGCAACTGGCATATGTTTACAGTAAGGCCGTGTGTAAATAATAATATTATTTAAATCTAAGGAGTTTAATTTATTATAATATTTAACAAGTTTATGTTTGGTTATACCTGTCCTGTTTCCTATGAAAATGACCAGATTGTCTTTCTGTTGAAATTTATAACTGCACACGGACTTCATTATTTGTGTATAGGATGAAAAAAGCATGCAGTGATTTATAAAGGACTGCCCCTGTGTACAAAAATTTAATTTTGACCCCATGTCTCTCCCAATTTCATCACTGAACATGATCCATCGACTACTTTCGCTGTTATCTTTTTTTAGACCTATATTGACCTGTTTTTGTGTCCTATGCATCTGGTCACCAGATAGGGTAAGTGGCTGGCTCGGACTCGGCCCTGGCTCGGGTTGGCTGCAGTCACATTTAGTTTTATCCGCTAAAGAGCTAAAACGGTCAGCATAATGAGATGTTGAATTTAAGAGTTTATCCATAGCCAAAGAATATTCTTTTATAATCAGCTGAGATTTATCATACATAGTCTTGACAGACTCCAGGGAATCTTGAAGCTGTTGTAATTTATTATTGAATTCCTGTGTGTCTGCAGCATGCTGTTTTTGACTAATTTCTAACTTTTCAGTGCATAAATTTAGTTCACGTAATATATCCAATCTATTTCTACAATTTTTAATATTTTTGGTGAAGTTTTTATTATTATTAAGCAAATTTTGATTTTTTCTTATTAACTTATTTATTTTTATATAATGTTTAATATATTTCCGAAGAGGTATTGCAAGTGATACTGTGGCAACCGGGGCTTTTAAAGCAGCGGATAGAATGATTCCAATATTCATATCCAATGTGCATGTTGATACACTTGAAAGCGATATAGAGAAATATATACATAGTAGGATAGGTGTATTAGTTCGACTTGAAAGGATTGCTATGCAAAAACAGTCTACGTATAATGCCTTTAAATTTTTCGTACCGGAATCCCTGGAGCATCTGTTTATGGACAACAGTCTGTGGCCAAGAGGTGTTATTTTTAGGCGTTTTTTGCACTTCAAAACAAAGTCTATGAAAGGGCAAGTGCGCTCAGATATCGGCCCAAACAAAACTGGTAATGAATAAAAGCACCTACAAACTTGCTAGTTTCAATTGTAAAAATGTTAAGCGATCGATTGAGAGTATAAGAGACTTATGCTGTGACTTGGACATAATCGCGCTTCAGGAGACTTGGCTTCTGCATGATGATATGGCCTATTTACATTCAATTAGTGCAGACTTTGGATGTACTGGCGTTTCGGCGGTGGATACGACGAAGGAGATACTTCGTGGTCGACTGTACGGCGGTGTAGCCCTGCTGTGGAGAAAGAGCTCGTTTCCGAATGTGTCGATCGTTGAGTGTGGTAGTACGCGTATGTGTGCGGTAAAGATAACGTTAAACCGACGTTCCATACTAGTGATTAGTGTTTATATGCCAGTTGAAATTAGGGCAAACATAGTGGAATTCACGGATTGCTTGAGTCGGGTGAGTGCAATTATTGACAGTACAAATATTGCGTATTGCTATGTGCTAGGAGATTTGAACGCCCATCCGGGTGGACTATTTTATAATGAAATGTCAAATTATTGTAGGGATTTCGAATGGAGCTGTGTGGACACAGAGTTGTTAGGTGTTCATTCCAACACATTTAGTTTTGTGAGTGAGGCCCACGGCACGAGGTCGTGGTTGGACCATTGCCTAGTTACTAAAGCTGCGCGTGACTCGGTCGTGCACGCATATATTAAATATGATACTCTGTGGTCTGACCACTATCCTCTTGTGGTGGAATGTGTTTTAAACGGTACATTTACTGAATGTTTTGAGATTACTAACAATGTAAATCTGGTCATCTGGGGTGAAAGAAATCCTACACAAATACAGCACTACAGAGATGCCTGCCACAAAAAGCTAGGTTACATTGACTTTCCGAACCAACTGAGAAATTGCTGTGATAAATTGTGTAGGAGTCAGGAGCACCACAGTATTATAGACCAACTGTACAGGGATATTGTCAGCGCTCTCAGTGAGTCCGCGTTAGTCGGCCGCGTGGGTGGGACCAGTAGGAGACGGGTTGTGGTTGGTTGGAATAGGCATGTAGCTGACGCTCACAGGGAGGCCAGGCAGAAACTTGTTATGTGGCTGGGCATGGGTAAACCTGGAGGCCCTGTTTTCGATGAAATGTGCGAGAGCAGGCGAATATTTAAGTCGCGTTTAAGATGGTGCCAGAGGAATGAAGAACAGATAAAAATTGACATCTTAGCATCACATCATGCGAGTAATGATTTTCGTTCCTTTTGGAAACATACGAACCGCCTAAGCCCCAAGCCGGGTCTCCCTGTGTCGGTCAATGGAGAGTGTGATCCGACTCGCATAGCAGAACTATTTAGGGAACACTTTAAGGTGAAATCGCTGCTGGGGTCCTCTGTGTTCGTGCGGGATAGGGTGGACGGTAGTGACCTGGGTACAAGATTCACAGCCAGGGAGATTAGCGATGTAATTAGTACGATGTCTAGAGGCAAGTCCCCAGGTCATGATAGTTTGAGCATAGAACACTTAAGATATGCGGGACCTCATCTGCCAAGAGTGTTGGCGATGCTTTTGAACCTGTGTGTGAGTCATGCCTACTTGCCTGGTGAGATGATTAGAACTGTGGTTACACCGATTCTTAAAAATAAATCGGGTGACATTTCTGACCCGGGTAACTATAGGCCTATTTCCCTGGCGACGGTGATTGCAAAAGTGCTTGATAGTCTACTTAATACACAGCTGAATACATACCTACGCGTGCACGATAACCAATTTGGCTTCCGAGCTGGGCTATCTACGGAAAGTGCCATTTTAGCACTTAAGTGGACTGTCAGGTACTATGCGGACAGGAATACTCCTGTATATGCCTCTTTTCTGGACCTCTCCCGTGCGTTCGATCTGGTCTCCTATGATATTCTTTGGAGTAAATTGGAAAGAGCAGGAGTTGCTCCTGAGTTAATTGACACACTCAGATATTGGTATGGGGGCCAGATCAACCAGATACGGTGGGCAGGTATGCTATCGGAAGCGTATGGATTGGAGTGTGGCGTGAGGCAGGGGGGGTTAAGCTCGCCGACGCTCTTCAATTTGTACGTTAATGAACTTGTCGAGGTACTCAGCGGAGAACGAGTCGGCTGTTACATTGATGGGGTCTCTGTAAATAATATCAGCTACGCCGATGATATGGCTTTGTTGAGTGCCTCGCATTGTGGGATCCGGCGTATGATATCTATTTGTGAAAATTATTGTACGTCGCACGGATTAGTATACAACGCTCACAAGAGTCAAATCATGGTCTTTGAGGCTCGCGGTAAATGTCCTACGACTGTTCCACCGGTACTGTTGAATGGTGTGCCATTGAGCAGGGTACACAAAGTTAAATATCTAGGTCACATATTGACCTCTGACCTCAAAGACGATGATGATATTGATAGGGAGCGAAGGGCACTGTCGGTGAGGGCTAACATGATTGTCCGCAGGTTTGCGCGTTGTTCTGCTCAAGTTAAAATAACCCTTTTTAGGGCTTACTGTTCATCGTTTTACACGTGTAGCCTGTGGGCAAGTTATGCTCAAAAATCCTACAGTGCCCTTCGAGTACAATATAATAACGCGTTCCGGGTGTTGATGGGGCTGCCGCGGTATTGCAGCGCATCAGGGATGTTTGCAGAAGCGCGCGTCGACAGCTTCTATACAGTAATGAGAAAAAGATGCGCATCCCTGGTGCGCCGTGTGCGGGGTAGCCCCAACAGCATCATGAGCTGCATTGCGAGCAGACTGGACTGTGCTTATGTCGGCCACTGTTGCAGGCTCAGTACCTCGGTGTTGAGGCTGCAGTTTTAAGTGGCATAAGTACTTACTTAATTTTGAAAAATATTTGTACAATTTTATGAAAAATGTAGTGTTTGTTTATTATTAATGTATTTTTTTTTCCTTTTTCTGTTTACGTCAATTATTATTGAAATGAAATAGAATTAAATTTATAGAAGTGCTTAATTAAATTGAAATAATATAATATAAATTGTATAAACTCAAATCTATATTGTTATAATATGAAGTTTACTAACATAGTTTTAAGTTTCATTTGTTACTAACATCATAATGAGTCGTTATTGCTTAAATAAATAAATTTTATTTATTATTATTATGTTTCTATCTTTACTCGGGTATCTTCTTTTTTTTTCTTATGAAGATACCCGGACATTTGGTAGGCTTACATGGAGACATATTGGTCCAACACGCAGAGGCCCTTTGAGATTTTTAATGTATTGGGAAATGGGACAAGGCGGACGTGAATTGTCTGCAGTGGGGACTGCAGACAATTCACGTCCGCCTTATGTAGAAGAACGGCAATGGACTGCTTACAATGGGAGCTAACCTATTGTAAAATATGCTAACTACAAAATGGGCTATTGCGTTGGGGGTTAAATGGAACTAGTAACTTATGCTATGGATGATGACGGCGTCTGCCATTTCAATATATTATTACTAAAATATTGGCAGACGGCGACTCGCCAACTCACTAGACGGGCCCCCTATACAATCGCCATAGGCCCGTAGGCCTGTGAGGCGACAGAGGGCAACACCGGTGTGAGCGGCTAGGGGTGTCGAGCGGTGCGGCGCCGGTTTCGCCATCACGGGTCAGACCCGGAGCGGGTTTCACCGTAGTTATGCCCTTGAAAATGACACTTCCACCCCCGAGCATAAAGCTCTGGCTTCCTCCCTCTGGCCGGCCAATTAAGGCAAGCCAGAGTTGAGATTTGCTGCACTTCCGGGAGTACGGTCTCCCGTTAGCCCATTAAATGCTAACTGGTCGAGAAGCGCAACAAAACTCTGAGGAATCGGGACCGATGTGTAGCCACGCACATTCAGCTCGCCACAAGCTGCCCTGCGGATGTGTGCTTTTCTATAACCTTGTAAGACATTTTTTGTTGATCTCAAAAAGTGGATGACTCAAAAAGCATTTCTACTATGCCCTCATAGGGTTGCGTTAATCCCATGAAAAGATAACGACTGTCCACGAGGGGTTTATTATTATTATTTTTAAACTTTTTGTTACTACAATGACCTAAACCTATTTTAGTCGATAGTGCAGTGTGATTGGGAGTATCATTTGTCAGGTCTATAATGTCAATCTGTTTCTATTTTGCAGCGGTAACTAACTGTGGGGACCTATCTATGAGTTCATCAAACAAGGTTTGGTTTTGTTTTGTACTGACTTGCAAAGAGACCTCTTCTAGATGAGTTATTTGTTGGTGGGAGTCCCTAACCTCATGTTCCAGATCAGCTATGCGGTTTAAGGCGCGCTCATACTCTGCACTGCACTTATCAAAATTATTAACTATTCTTAACAGTTCATCCCGTTCCCCAGTCACTTCATCTAACCGTACACTTAGCAAGGACAACTGTTCCTTTAGTTTGCCGTTGTGTGTTTCATTGTCCTCACGTTCATTACTGAGCTGCACAACCTGCTCCTTGGCAGATTTCAGTTCTTCTAAAACCAGTTGGAGTTTAGTCTGTTCCTGACGGGCCAGACCTCTTCGAGTCATCATTTTGTAATTTTTTACAAGACAGCTAGTTTATATTAAAAACAAGGAGTAGCCTATGAAACTATGGATGGATAGAAGTAGGATAGCAATATATTAATGCGAGATTGAGTGTGATACCTGTCAGTTTTCAACATAGAATATAATAATATTATATTACAAGTGAACAACACAGACAACAGCACACACCTACTGTACCTATTATGTACTTTCAAAGCGAAGGTGGGATTTGTTTGATCTACCTGTTTAATATCAGCATTGAATATATTATGACATATATACAAGTGAACAACAGATAAACAAACTCACCGGCACGCCTAAGCTATCCACTGAACAACTTCTGACACTTCTTTCGTGAATATTTAATGTTATTTATTTAATTATTCGAAGTAAAATTGTCTGTTACCAGCTGAACTAACTAAATACTTACTAGCTTTATAACTTTCCATGTGTTAAACGTCAATATTAATATTTTTTGCAGGTTTATGTGTACAAGTAGACTAAGGTTATGTTACCGGCAGTAATTTTATTTTAAGTACTAACACAACTCTAAAATCGTTAGATAAAGTTGATTAAACACTTTGGCACTTATATTAATTCCACACCGAGGAAATAGGCAATAAATTTTGAATATTTACGTCAAAATCACTTCACTAAAACGGTTGGATGACTCATTAGTTTGTTTTTCAAAAATTTATAACCAAAACTTTGGAATTTTGTATTTTTACACTTCTATAACACTAGTATTTTAATTTCAATAAGTTTTAACATTTAAATTAGTTTTTATATATTCCATCTATACTAGCTATCTCAATAACTCGTTCTACAGAGAGGCCTACTATGTCTTTACGTTCTTTACACTTTATTGACTTATTAACAATAATTAATGAGCCTCCACGTTTATATTTTATTCTACAGAACGAGCTAGCAACCTGGTGATTTTTGAAATTGAACATGACCTGATAAGGCTTTAACCAATGTTCTGTTACACAAAAAATATCAATGCCATTCAAGTTCATGTACAATTCCAATTCCAATTCTTTTCCACCAATCAGGCCTTCAACATTTTGGTGCACCAGGTGTAAAGCATTATTTTTAAGATTAATAGGATTAATAGATTCAACGGCCTGAGAGCAATCAGATATAGAATTGGGCTGTGGCTGATGTAGAACTAAATTTGATTCATACATTATGTCAAGCTTAGTGCAAGAACGCTGCTGTTTTGTCCTATATTCTAATTTAAATTACTTGGATATAAACAGCTATCCAGAGATCTAATATCAATGTCATTTTGCTCAAAAGGAGCAGGTTTGATACCCAGATTTTTGGCTAAAACATCTATAAAATGATGTAGCGAAATTGCTACCCGTCTTTTAAAATAATCCAGAAGCTTATGCTTTCCTTTAGTCATATAAAAATAATAATTCTTCTTAACAATAGTGTTAGTGTCAATTATACTAAACTTTTTATCATGAAGTGTTAATGTGTCCAATGACAAATTTAAATAGTACCTAATCCTATTTTCCGCAACTGGCATATGTTTACAGTAAGGCCGTGTGTAAATAATAATATTATTTAAATCTAAGGAGTTTAATTTATTATAATATTTAACAAGTTTATGTTTGGTTATACCTGTCCTGTTTCCTATGAAAATGACCAGATTGCCTTTCTGTTGAAATTTATAACTGCATACGGACTTCATTATTTGTGTATAGGATGAAGAAGGCATGCAGTGATTTATAAAGGACTGCCCCTGTGTACAAAAATTTAATTTTGACCCCATGTCTCTCCCAATTTCATCACTGAACATATACCATACTGGTTAGTAATAAAGAAGAAAGAAGAAAGAAAGAAGATGGCCGTGTCAAATAAATTTTATAATATTTGATTTTAAAATATATTACCAAAAATATTGTGCACTGACTATCACACGCTAGAGCACGCTAGCCGAACGACACCGCCATCGGAGAAGTGCCTCTCATGCCTTGGACCAAGTTTCAGGTCGCTAGACGCAAGGGTTAGGGTGTCCTTCCCCTTTATTCGAACCTCGCATGTTTTCATTGAAATATTGCATAGCAGTTTTTGAATCTTTTGAATCTTTAAAAGAAGGTTTTGAGCGCTGGGGCCAGCAGGCGCCGCGCGGCGAGGCGCGGCGCTATGTATCCACGGCAACGTCGACGACGTCAATGTTGAGTGTCAGTGAAGTGTAAATACTGTGTTTTTTTTGTGATTTAGTGTAAATATTATTGATAATTTAAGAGTAAGTTTTTATAATTTAATTTATGTTACAAGACTGCAATGATGGAGGAATTTTGAATGTAAACAGTCAACCTTCCTCGTCGCTGAATTGCCTGGTTCGCTGTCCTAATTGCTCCCAGGCCCGATTCTTTAAGGGTCAGCGAGGTTTGAAAGTACATTTTGGGAAGGTACATAAGTCCCAAAATGTACTTCCGAACACTTTGTCCTTAGAGTCAGAACATGCACAAATTCCTTTTTGGCAATCTATAAGTAAATACAAAAATTCTGTTCCGGTTGTAAAGAGAATACCCCGTGGTGCAAGGCCAGCAGTGGCTCAAAACTTGGCCCACTGTATTGGCCTTGTAGTACGGGACAATTCCACATTTGCTTGGGAGCAATTACTCACCTTCTCTTATAGGATTCTTCATATTTCCAAAAATCAGGCAACCAACAAAAGTTTAACGACTCGAATTAAAGAAAATTGCAATTTATCATGTATTTTTGACCCTAAATTCACAGTCTTCCATAAAAATTCTCTATGTCATTATGTAGAATCCAAATTAAGAGAAGGTGACATCAGAGGAGCGTCCAGGTTATTATTTAGCAGCGACGTTGTGGCGCCTTGCTCTCCAGATACTCTTGCAGATCTGAGGAGCAAGCACCCTGCGCCAAGGGACGACCTTTCCTTTCCCGATCCTCCAAATTCCGATTTTGACTATTTAACTGTTACAGCCAAGGAAGTTGTGGCAGCTGTTGGCTCCTTCCGAAGTGGTTCTGCTGGTGGCCTCGACGGCTTGACTCCTCAGCATTTGAAGGATCTTTTGAGTCCCGCCGCCGGGGAGGCTGGCGAAGCGCTCCTGAAGGAGCTAACAGGTTTGGCTAATCTTATGTTATCCGGCAATGTGGACGAAGCCATTATAAATATACTGTATGGAGCCAATCTATGCGCTTTACGCAAGAAAGATGGTGGCATTCGTCCCATTGCCGTCGGTTGCACTTTTAGACGTATGGTAGCCAAAATTTGCTGCCAGTTCTATAAAGAAGAACTGGCTAAAGGTTTTCAACCCCTTCAGGTCGGTTTTGGATCGAAAGGGGGTTGTGAGGCTGCCATACATGCCCTGTCTACTTACCTTGGCTGCGGTAAAGTAGAGGTCGTTCTTAAGGTTGACTTGAAGAATGCCTTTAATTCAGTAAACAGGGACACTTTGTTGACACAAGCCAAATTGGAAACACCCAAAATTTTCCGTTTTCTTTGGCAATGTTACCGACATCCATCAAAATTAATATATAAGGACAACATTTTAGATTCTGCAGTGGGTTGTCAACAAGGTGACCCCCTTGGGCCACTCATTTTCAGTTTATCAATTCATCCAATAATTAGCCAACTAAATTCAAAATTCAACGTCTGGTATCTAGATGACGGCACTCTAGGAGGGGATGTAGATACAGTTTTCACAGATTTGGCCTTATTAAAAGATAAATTTGAAACTATTGGTTTAGAACTCAATTCTTCAAAGTGTGAAATTTTTGTTAATGATAACGTGGACAGTGTTTCCACATTAGCAAAATTTAATGTTTTGGCTCCAAATTTAAAAATTACTCAAAAAAGTTCTCTTCGCCTCCTAGGGTCTCCTATTCTAGAAGATGCCTATGAATCTTTCATTGAGGAAAAAATTCAAAATTTTTGTGATGTTTCGGACCGACTTCTTCAAATTAATATGCATTCGGCTTTTACAATCATTCGGTATTGCCTTTTTGTCCCAAAATTAACCCATGCTCTCCGTTCATCTCAATTTTTTAAACATTTGACACTTTTGGAAAAATTGGACAAAATTATTCATACCACCCTTTGCAAAATTTTAAATGCAGATTTGGACGACCGGGCGTGGCTCCAAGCGTCTTTACCGATACGTTTGGGCGGCCTCGGCGTTCGAAAAATTTCGGATATAAGTTTACCAGCATTTTTGTCTTCAGTCCATGGCACTGATGAATTGACCAGGAAAATTCTAATTCCTACACTGGTTAATTCTGAAGTGCCAGGCAAGATTGAAGCCATAAATGCTTGGAAAATGATTTGCCCAAGTACTGTTTTGCCAACCAAACCATGCTCCCAGAGACTTTGGGATAGGCCGCTCTGCAATGAGGTTAGGAAACATTTATTAAATACGTGTACGAATGTTGCAGATCGTGCTCGCCTATTGGCTGTGGGAGAATGGGAATCTGGTGTATGGCTTCAGGCTCTTCCGTCGCCCAACATAGGCCTTATGTTGGACGACACAACATTCAGAGTTGCTACCTGTCTTCGTTTAGGTGCTCCTTGCGTTTCTCCGCATAGTTGTCAATGCGGTGAAGCAGTCAACAACCTTGGGCATCACGGTCTATCATGCAGCAGGAGTGCAGGACGCAGACCTCGTCATGCGTATCTTAACGACATCATCCGCCGGGCTCTTGTCACCGCCGGTGTTCCAGCCGTTCTCGAACCTAATGGTTTGGCTCGTGATGATGGCAAGAGGCCGGACGGTATGTCTTTGGTGCCATGGAAGATGGGAAGGCCTTTAGTTTGGGACGCAACCTGTGTGGACACCCTAGCTCCTTCTCATCTTCCAAGCACGGCGGGCTGCGCCTGTTCTGCTGCTGCATCTGCCGAGACTCTCAAACGGCGCAAATATAATAATTTAATAGGTAATTATATATTTGAGCCGTTTGGGGTCGAGACATTGGGCTCGTGGGGCCCAAGTGCTCGTGCGCTTTACAGGGAGATCGCAAAGCGTTTAGTTGACTCTTCTCGTGACCATAGGGCTGGCCTCTTTCTCGCTCAAAGAATTAGTATCGCAATTCAACGTGGGAATGCGGCCAGTCTTATGGGAACTTTACCGTTTGACATCGATGGGGAGGAATTCTTTGACACCTGAGCGAGGCATTGTCAGTCTTGTCACTCTCCTCCCATCTTTTTTTTTTGTTGTTTATTTTCTTTGTTTTTTTTTTCTCTGTATATAACTGTAGAATATAAGTAATTTTAAAGTTTTCATCAATTTTAATTACCAACGTACAAAAAGAATATTGTATACGTACCCATAGACAATAAAAACCTCTTCAAAAACTGGTTAGTATGGTCTCTATGATTAATATCTGCGGGGTTCTCTCTGACCGGACTCTAGCAAAAGGATGGACGATGTTCTACTCTAGAAGTTATCTTATATTTCTTTATCTCCTAATATTAGATAATATTACATGGTGGCAGCGGTGAGTGAATATTTACCACTTATCAAGAAACTAACTTGGGGGAGATGCAGCCGGCTTCATTCCCGATTTCCCGGTGAATCCGCCTCGGGAATTTAATTCTCGAGAAATAAGCTCATGGCCGAGGTGGCTAAAAAGATTTCAGCATTATTTAACAGTAACGGGAAAATAAAAATAAAAAAATAAAATTTATTCCCTTTGAAATTTTTAAAAAATTATTTAGGTTTGTCAAAATTTTTGTGACTCTACCGGGGGTTCGGAAATGCTACAGACTGAGAAGAACACCCCAAGAAACTCAGTCCGGTCCCTCTTATTCATCTTAGTATCTAATACAGTTTTTTTTTAAAATGTAGAAAGGAGCAATTCGTGTCACTGCCAGGCAGTCTTTTAGAAAGTCTTTAATGCTATAATAAGCTTTCTGGCACAATTTAAGTTTTACTAGTTTTTTAAATTTATTAACTGACAAACCTGTTATGGCTGTCGGCAATGTATTGTACATTCGAATACAATTGCCCGCAAAAGAATTGCTTATTTTATTAAGCCTAAATCTAGGTACAGCCAATTTATTCTTATTTCTTAAGTTTAGGTTATGGATATCACTATTTTTAATAAATTTACTGTTATTTTTATGAGTATATAATAAGTTTTCATATATGTACTGTGAATACACAGTAAGGATGTTGATATCCTTAAACTTTTCTCTTAATGACTCCCGAAACCCCATACCATAGATAGCCCGGACAGCCCTTTTTTGCAACACAAAGATACATTCGATGTCGGCAGCGTTACCCTATAATAGTATGCCATAGGTCATGACACTGTGGAAATAGCTAAAGTAGACAAGACGCGCTGTTCTAATGTCTGTCAGTTGTCGGATCTTTTTAACGGCATAGGCTGCAGAGCTCAGTCTGCCCGAGACTTTCTCGATATGAGGCCCCCACTGCAAGTTGGAGTCTAACTTTATGCCCAGAAAGACAGTTTCATCGACCAATTCTACTTGATCATCCCTAATCCTAATACTGGTGTTAACGAGCCTAACATTTGGCAAGGTGAATCTAATACATTTTGTTTTAGTTTCGTTTAACAATAAATTATTATCGTTAAACCAGTGGACTACCCTAGAGAGGGCATTGTTTACTTCGTCAAGATCGCGTTGTCCACGTTCAACTTTAAATATTAAAGATGTGTCATCAGCAAACAAAACTACCTCGTGATCGTCTCTTATAAGGTGAGGGAGATCATTTATGTACACTAAAAATAGAAAAGGTCCCAGAATTGAACACTGAGGCACCCCCATTGTTACAGCAGAACCATTTGACTGTTTACCATTTATAACTACTCTCTGTACTCTATCTCTAAGGTAAGAACTAATTAAATCCAAGGCCGTCCCCCGGATTCCATAATGATCAAGTTTTTTAATTAAAGTCTGATGCTGGACGCAATCGAAGGCCTTAGATAAGTCGCAGAATACACCATAAGCATCATACGACTCCTCCCAGGCCTCATATATACACTCTAACAATTTGATTCCAGCATCCGTGGTAGACCGACCGCGCGTGAAACCGAATTGTTTAGTATGGAATAGTTTATTTGTATTAATATGATTTTGCATTTGATTAAGCATTACCTTTTAAAAGATTTTACTAAACGTAGGTAGTACAGAAATAGGACGAAAATTGGACGGATCTGAGGTGCTACCCGATTTAAACAGAGGAGTTATTTTACTAAACTTCATTAAGTCAGGAAACACACCACTATCAACACAATTATTAAATATTATTGATAATTCAGGGGCAACCATTTCAATTAACGAATTAACTAAATGTACAGAAATTCCCCAGAGGTCAGCAGTTTTCTTAATATTTAAAAATTTAAAAGTTTTTATGACAGTGTGTATACTAATTTTACTGAATTTGAATATTTCATTACAGCAAGGAACATTTGCTTTTAACAAGGATTCTGCTATTGGGGTAGAAGAACCTAGGGCTCTGGTCAAATCTACTGGAATTCGAGAAAAAAATTGTTCAAATTCGTTAGCGACTTCGGCATCTGTTGTAATTATGTTACCATTTACTTTAAGTTTAAAATTATTATCATTCGATTTTGCTTGGCCTCTTTCTGCGTTAATTATTTTCCAAGTAGATTTAACTTTGTCTACACTATTGAGAATTTTATTACTTATATACTTTCTTTTGGCTGCTAAGCAGTCCTTCTTAAACTTTTTTGAATAAGTTTTAACATAATTTAGAAATTCATCTGTTCTATTAAGCTGTCTTTCTGAGTATAGTTCATACAGTTTTTGTCTACTTTTATGTATATCCTCAGTGGCCCATTCACTGAAGGCTGGCCTATCACCGATTGTGACTTCCTTAGACTTGAATACGGAGTTGAACTCATTGTAAAAGGAATCAAAAAATAACTTATACATTACATTTGGATCTAAGCCAGTGTCTAAAAATGGAAGTTTATTGCAAAGTCCAACTCGCATACGTTCCAAGCGGTCACTAGTTACTGGTCTACATAATATTTTACGTCTTTTAACTTTTTCTCTTGTGATCTTGAAAGATGCTATTTGCCCAGTATGATCTGATTTTATCTTATTTATAATACTCTTACTTTCTGGCAACATATCACTGTATATATTGTCCAGACAAGTAGCTGTTGTATCACAATATCTAGTAGGCTCTAAAAATAAATTAGTGAGATTGTGTGATTTAAATAAATTTAAGATATCATTGGTCTGACGCGTATTTATAAGTATATTAACATTAAAATCACCGCACACTATTAAGTGTTTATTAGTTTTTCCAAGTTTAAATAGCACTTTATCCATTACTTCCTCAAACTCACAAAAGGGTGAGACTCCAGGTTTATATACGCATACTACTATGAATTGCTCCAATTCTACGCACGATATTTCAACTGTACACTCTACAGAGAGGGACACAACATCTTTCCGTTCCTTATATTTTAATTTCTTATTTAATAAAATCAACGAACCCCCCCGTGTTGTGTTGACCCTGCAGAACGCACTACCAACCCGGTGACTACTGAAACTGAACATGAGCTCATACTCCTTACGCATATGTTCTGTAAGACAAACAATTTCAATATTTTCTGAGCTCATGAACAGCTCCAATTCAAACTCTTTGACCTGTGTTAATGTTGCAATATTATAATGCACCAGGCTGATGTAATTTACATTTTTTAATTTAGTTTTGTTCGGAGGACAGTTTCCGATAAAATTACGGTTTGCAATTAAATTTAACTCTATTAATTTACAATTTTGGCTAGAGGGTAATTCCTCTGTTGTCCCAGCAGTTAATTTAAATTACTTGGAACAGATTCCAAAGTCCTAAATCTACTCTGCTCAAATAAAGCAGTTTTGTCAGCCAAGTTTTTGGCTACAGAATAAAAATAATTAAATAGCAAACTTGCTATTTGTCTTTTATAATATTTGGGTAGACAGTACCTACCCTTGTGATTATTATAGACGCTTGCTATGTGACAAATTTGTGTTAAATACTTGCTATGTGACAAATTTGTGTTAAATACAGAATTAAAGTCAATTATATTAAATTTATTATTATACTGACTTATTAAATTTAAACGTAAATTCATCTTATATCTAAATGAATTTTCCGAATCTGGCACACCTTTTATAAATGGAAGTGTGAACATTACAACTTGTATGACATTTAAGTTTAAGATGTAATTCATGTATAGGGACAAATCATCATTGCTAATTTTCCCCCTGTTTGCACAGAAAATTATTATTTTACTGTTAGCTTCAAATTTATATTCTAATATCTTTTGCATAATACCACTTAATGAAGCACCCGGATAGCAATTATTAATAACCGAGTAATAACTTGAATTTGAGTTTTGTTTTAAAAATGAACTTAGATTGGTACCAATATCATCACTAAATACAATTAATTTAGTACAACTATTACTATTATTTACACTCTCACACAATATATCCACTGATGTACTGGGCGAGCATGTGGTAATGGGAGCTAGGGGCTCAGCGGTAACCGGTTCGCCCTGGGCCTCCACCGGCTCAATTGCTTTAGGGCAGTTAATATTGCATAAGTGGTCATTTAGGAAACAATTAAGGCGCTCAGTGTTGTCATTTGATGTTTTGAGTACCTTGTCTATTGTTAAAGAACATTTAGTAAAGTCCTTAAGGGACCATTCATATTTTTTTGTCATATATTGTAGCTCAAATTGCAAACTTTGTATTTTTGACTCTAATTTTTGAGTGTCAGTGCAATATTTTAAATGGCTTTTTTCTAGTTCTAACATTGACAATTTAGCTTGTTCTCTAAATTGTAAACAAGAACCTATATTTTTACACTTCTTGATTAACATTTTATGGAATTTTAATTGCTTTTTTGATTTTTGTATGAACTTTTTAATTTTTAGATATTTTTTAGTTTATTTCTGCTGCAAAACAAAACCGACTTGTCCTGTTGATATGGACTGTCACCTGTAAGATCTATAGTAGTCAAGTCCAGGTTTTGAGAATTTGCAGAAGGAATAAACTGCGGGATACCACCTAGTTCCGTCGCGGAACAACTGCCGCGGAACTACTGGGAATGAAGGTCATTAACTCTAACTAAAAAGATTATCGGTTTGTTGGGCAGTAACTTTCTCAGCAGCTTCTTCCAGGTGTGAGATCTGTCCCTGGGCATCCCTTAGCTCCTGTTCCAGAAAGGTAGTCCTCCTCAAGGTTTTCTCATACTCGTCACTGCACTCTTGGAACCTATCTACAATTGACTGAAGGTGGTCCCGCTCCGCAACAATGTCATCATAACTAACATGAAGTCTTGATAATTCGCATTTTAATTTTTTAGTGTCATTCAGAGCGTTTATCAATAGATTTTCATTTTCCTCTCTTTCCTTTTCCAACTGTACACAGAGCTCCGTTTTAGATTTAAGCTCCAGCAACACCAACTGAAGTTTGGGCTCTTCCTGCTGGCGGCCGAGAGCTCTGCGACTACGGGTATTCATATTATTAATAAGTAAGTGCAATTAAAGGCGAATTATATGATGGAGCTCCTTGTACAGTTTATGGTAAGAAGTAACAAGGTTATGTACCGGCAATAAATTACACTTAATATTTTTATGTACTTACGCAAATACACCAACCGTCGTCAACGTCGAGTAAACGCTTATACAAGTATAATAATTCTACTCACGAGAAACAGTCGATTTATTATGTATTTACGTGAAAAAGAAAACATTTAACATTCGAAAAAAACGGGTACCTGACTCGTCACTTCCCACACCAAAATATACGGACAGAACACTTTTATTATATTAATCTGACTATTTTAGGACACTATTAATGCCATGATATTGGTTTTAATTGGTTTAAAATTGTTTAAATACTAAATACCCTTCAACTCCTTCCTATCTTAAGGAACGATTCAAGTTCCTTTGCGATACGCATGTGAAATGTCTGAGGTCATCAAAAAACTTAAGATTGAAGATGCCGTCTCACTCGTCAACTTTTTATGACAAATCTTTTACAGTCACTGCGATCCGACTATGGAATCGACTACCCGTAAAAATAAGGCGAGCGCAGACAATTACGAAATTTAAAGATATGGTTAAGGAACACTATCTATCAAAGTAGATTAGCTATATGTATGTGTGTATATAAATTTATATATATATTTATTTATAGATATATATTTGTTTATAGATATATATTTGTATAGAGTATGTTTGTGTAAATAATACATAGATATATAATATGTCTGATAATTTTATTATGTCGTATTTATATGTTAAGTATAGCAAGTAAATGACAATTATGATGTACGAAACTCAATTAAACACTGTAATTAGAAGTACGCCAAACAACAACCACTCATTACCTGCAACCAACTTTTTCCATCCAAAGGTTGCCTGGTAGAGATCGCTTTTAGCGATAAGGCCGCCCATTGTACTGCTTTTTAACAAATGTTTCTATTTTAAGTTTTTTATATGGCGTGCAATAAAGTGTAAATAAATAAATAAATAAATAAATAAATAACTAATTAATTTTAAAAATATTTTCAGAGAGCTCGAGAGGGATGTTCAAAGTCGGATGAGGAAAAGTGCGATTTATTGCTATATTGCATGGGTGAAGAGAGCTTAGAAATTGTCATTCAAATAGGCAATGTCGATAAATACAAAGATTTAGTGTGTAAACTTAGTGACTATTTCAATCCTAAAAAGAATTTAATCTACGAACGAGCACGATTTAACAGACGCCAACTGTTTCTTGGTGAATCGGTCAATGACTTCATGAAAAACATCTACAAACTTATTGCAAAACTGCATCTTTAAAAAAATAAAGAAAAAAGAAATATTAAGAGATAAATTAGTAGTAGGAATAAATGACAATCATCGCGAAATTATACAGGTCTTACCTTATAGATCATATAAAATAAACACTAATCGAGGAGAATACAGGCGTAATAGAGCTCACATAATCCCTGCTCCTTATGTGATAAAGGAAAAGGATGGGCGAGGGTCTGATAATTCATTGGATGATTTTGATAGTTTGTATGATACTAGCCAGGCTAAAAATGAAGATGATTCTTGTATTGTTGATAGTAAAAATAGGGAAATAAATGTAATAGAGATGGCAGTTGGTAGGTACTGAAACAGATGAACAGGAATCAATTGATAATTCTCCCTGTATAAGACATTGGCACAAACCAGTTCGGTTGAATGATTATGTAAATTAATTAAGAATTTTTGCTAAACATAATTAATAGATAAATTGTGTTATCCTTTTATTGTTAATTGTATTTGTACGACTTGTACTTATTAAATAATTAAAGATATCCAAGCATCTTGAGGAAAGGGATCTAATGTCATAATGTTTCCCAACTCTATAATATTCAGGAATAAACACTGGTTACCGGTTAGTATGGCGTCTGCGCTCAATATCTGCGGGGTTCTCTCTGACAGGAACTCTAGCAAAAAGATGGACGGCTACACTAAAATCTACTCTAAAAGCTATGTAAGTTGTGTTTCTTTATCTCCCAACAATAATAATATTACACTATAGAGCTATCATATTGGCCAATATCGACAAACTCTACGCTCCCGCTCAATATTCCTCATTATCTTTGAAATCGGCAGTGACTACATATCCCAGATATTTAAATTTATCAACTCTTTGCGATGGGACTGAGTTTGGTAGTACTTTCTGAACATTCTGAGTGTGCCCACTGCCGGTCTTCGCTTATACCATCAATCGTTTATCAACTTTCTTAGACCATATACTGACGCATTAAGAAGTACCATATCATCTGCGTTTCTCAATTTGGTAACACATACGTCATCAATGAGGCACACCTTTAAATTAAAACCCATTGATATCGGTACCTGACACTCTCTTATCAGTAATAATGGTTCGAACTTAATACCTACGTTACATGTAAACTCATGGGACACAGGTAGTGTCATAAACATCAAGAAAAAAAAATCAATATAGTGCGTCATTGTTCTTAACAATGTCTGACGTAGATAATATTGTTTTATCAAGAGTTATGAGAGGGGAAGAAATCATAGGACTACCTGCAACCTGCATTCGATTAAAGGGTGCACTGAACAGTCGAGTGACGAGCTTTGGCGAGTGTAGACGTGTTTTATGTTACTCTTTCTGTGCTAGCGAAGTGCATAAGTGATTAAACACGTATCTGAAGTAGCTGTGTCCGTTCTACTCCGCTGGTAAGCCTTTGAAATTTGTACTCTAAAATGTTTTTGCAGCCGTCATTTCTTTACTTATTCATTATTCTGTAAGCATATCTACTATTTAACTTAGCTATCTATGCGATGAAATGTAAATGTATGAAAGCTTAAAAATATTCGACAGTGGGGATTTTTGAAATGAATTATGTGCGTCTGCGTCTACCTACTTCTTCAGGGATAACAATGATTAATATTTAGTTATATGTAATTATGTCGAGTTAAATGTTTGAAAACCAGATCATGTGCAAAAATGTACTCTATTTGTTGGCCTAGTGGAACGATCTTTGAAATAGGCCTTTCTTTGCCTTTACTTTACTAGTCATAATAATCGCAAATACCTACACTTGCGTTACTGAGCTAGAGGTTATCTTGTTAAAATTCATAGATACTACACTCTGTTAAAATTAGGATGATAATTTTGAAAACTCTTTGTAGGGAACCCCATAGTGTCAATCCTTAATGAAAATTGATAGTTGGGTTCGGTCGCAAAAAATTGTACATTCGTTTTTTTTTGTTGTCCTGATTTTATTTATGTTATAACATCGGTGCTGTTTTAATTTCGAATAAACGTTCCATATTGATCTGTTAAGCACCTATCTGTAATTAAGATAAAACCATGAAATCTAGGCTATCCCTACTAATTTCTATACATTTTAGTTTTTTTCTGATTGACACAACTTTTACTCTATACAAAAATCGTATGTCCAACTACTGTCTACTGGTAGAAAACATGTCATTTCAACGAAACTCTTATGCTAAATTGGGTTTTTCAGTTGGGTTCAAGTTCTGAGTTACTTTTGCAACGTGTTTACAAAAGGTTACTATTATTTTTATCATTCTATAATAAATTTGTTCAACTTTGAAAAAGTGTCCAAATTTTTGTTTCGTGTGTAACATCATGAACATAACGACATTATAACGCCTATTTTTGCAATACCTTATAAATAATTTGGTGGTTTTTGCCTTTTATTTATTGACAACACTATTGAACAAGACGCCAACATTCAAACAACAAAATGGCCATGTTTGTTTGGAGTAAAAATTATGAAAGTGTGTCGACATGGTGTCGACGCGAGAATTGTCGTCAAAAAAACATTTTATTTTGTTGAGTTGCTGAGTAAATATTGGAAGCCTTACGAACTAATTAAATAAAGGTAAGTAAAGCTTTGATATCGCATAAAACAATGAAACTACTTCTCTGACTATATTTATTTGCAGTGCAGTGATATTTTGATTTGAATTTATGTCGTTAGGTTTTTAATGTCATGATTATAACACACGTAACAAAATTTGTAACGTTACGATCATGACCGATTGTAAGGCAGGGTATTCACTTCAGAAATGCAATCTCGTCTTAATTTAATTTTCTCAATGATAGGGTAATTGGGACTAGGTATATAGAACTGAATATTGGTTTTATAGAGCTAATTTTAAGTAGGTACATATTAATCTATTATTTATTTAAAGGAAAAAATCATAATAAAGTTAATAGGAAAGACACTGACACTGTGATAAAAAAAAAAGAAAGATGATTGTGATTTTACCAGCACCTCTGCGACAGGTAATACGAATTGATAGAACTGACTACCTGTTGTAAACCTTGTTTTCACTGTCATTAAATTACTTTTTACTTGAATTATTTTATTATTGCGTCACCCGTCTCCGAGAGGAATCTAAGTATATTAAAATATGTTTGATATAAATAACCGTTTTAATAAAAAGAAACAAGTAAGTATACTATTACTATCGGTATAAATAAATGTATAAAAAAATGTATATTATGAATCATATTCTACGATCCTGAACTAAGCTTTATGTTGATCATGAATGTCACATTGAGTCACGTATGTAACGTTTGTTACGATGTCATGAATGTTACTGTAGGTACTCCTTAAACAATATTTGTAGTCAAAAATATCCCCTTTTAAATGACACTAGTTTCATTGATGGCCGCTCATGGGCCGAAATGCCCATTGTCCTTTGTGTTATCCTTTTATTGTTAATTGTATTTGTACGACTTGTACTTATTAAATAATTAAAGATATCCAAGCATCTTGAGGAAAGGGATGTAATGTCATAATGTTTCCCAACTCTAGCAACTCTAGCAAAAAGATGGTCGGCTACACTAAAATCTACTCTAAAAGCTATGTAAGTTGTGTTTCTTTATCTCCCAACAATAATAATATTACACTATAGAGCTATCATATTGGCCAATATCGACCAACTCTACGCTCCCGCTCAATATTCCTCATTATCTTTGAAATCGGCAGTAACTACATATCCCAGATATTTAAATTTATCAACTCTTTGCGATGGGACTGAGTTTGGTAGTACTTTCTGTACATTCTGAGTGCGCCCACTGCCGGTCTTCGCTTATACAGACCATCAATCGCTTATCAACTTTCTTAGACCACATACCGACGCATTAAGAAGTACCATGTCATCTGCGTTTCTCAATTTGGTAACACATACGTCATCAATGAGGCATACCTTTAAATAAAAACCCATTGATATAGGTACCTGACACTCTCTTATCAGTAATAATGGTTCGAACTTAATACCTACGTTACAGGTAAACTCATGGGACACAGGTAGTGTCATAAACATCAAGAAAAAAAATCAATGAAGTGCGTCATTGTTCTAAACAATATCTGATGTAGATAACATTGTTTTATCAAGAGTTATGAGAGGGGAAGAAATCATAGGACTACTGCAACCTGCATTCGATTCAAGGGTGCACTGAACAGTCGAGTGACGAACTTTGACGAGTGTAGACGTGTTTTATGTTACTGTTTCTGTGCAAGCGAAGTGCATAAGTGATTAAACACGTATCTGAAGTAGCTGTGTCCGTTCTACTCCACTGGTAAGCCTTTGAAATTTGCACTCTAAAATGTTTTTGCGGCCGTCATTTATTTACTTATTCATTATTCTGTAAGCATACTTTTTAACTCGTCTATGTGATGAAATGTAAATGTATGAAAGCTTAATATACCCTTGGGAGATGATTAAAAAACTTATCTTCTTATTGTCATTATACAGAATAGGTATACGGTGACAGTGTTAGACAGGCGTAGCGCAGACATGTTGCCCTTCGACTCTCTGTAATACAAAATGTACAAAGTTACAAACAGTTCGAAGCGGCCTCGTGCTTACGCTGCGCCTGTCTCACACTATCACCGTACGCCGCTTCTGTAATGTAAATAAATAAAAAAAGCAATGCCTAGGTACTTATAAATTGTATTTTTTTAAATAACTTTTCTGTACCCCGAGTAGAGCTCCGATATCTCGGAGTGTCCCTTTGCGGTGTCACTGTGAAATATCCTAGTGTATCTACACGCTCAGAAACACAATCTCTACCTTCCGAGCCTTCGCCTTAGAACTGTTTCGAATATCCTATATTATTGTCGTAGGTGAGATACTTCACGGTGTCTGCAGAACCGAGCGACTTCGACGTCCGCGTGGACGCCCAGATCATGTCAACTGTAGCTAAGGAATTCGACCTCAACTCGTTCGAAGCCATGGAGACTGAGGCTATCGGTGAGCTGGCCTGTCATGATACTGGCTTTAAAGGCATTAAGGTACAGTATAAAACTGTTTATTTTTTATCAGATAGTGTGGGATTTAGTTCCTGTATCTCCTGGGAACTTATTCGAGGGATTAAAAGATCGTCTCTGTGTATGGAATTTGAGACGGTGATCTATTTCTGTAGCAAATTTCAGAACGAATAGAGCGAGATAGAGTACCTAACAAACATTCATACATGTTAAGTATTGCGTGTATAATATTGGTAGGGATAATCTTATGTTACTAATATAATTATTATAAAAGCAAAATTTCTGAGTGTGGATGTATGGATGTATGTTACTCTTTCACGCTCTACGTCTGAACGGATCTGATAGTTCAGGGGTATACAGCCTGGAATGGACATTTTATCCCGCAAATAAGCTACCATGGGAAGTGGGACCGGCAATAAAACTGCCACGTCACATATAGACATACCGTATAGGTAATGAATTAATTTTTCTTTTTTTACAGATATCAAGCACAGGCCCCGTAAGGGCAGCATTATTAGCCAAAAACGGGATGGAAGTCAACACAGAGGTTTCCAGTTTACGACCGAACATTCAGCCCGAATCTAAATGTAGCAAAAGACTTGAAGGAAACGCATCACTAAATAAAATAAAAAAGCGGAAATCGAAAAAACACAAAAAGAGGAAACGCAGCCGCAGCCGTTCTGAAAAAGAGGTCAAAGAGGCAGTTAAATTAGCCATTATTATGGAAAATCTAACTCTAGCGACATCAACGGGAAGAAGTGTTAGTTGATGTTTTACGATTACAATATTTTTTTTCTCTAATATGTTAAAACCACAACATATATGTAGTAAAGATAACAAGTAGGTAAGTTATCTTCGAGCAAACGCTCCGAGCGCGTTTTGCATGTGTGCTTACGATACGGTCGCGGTAGCCTTTCAACGTTTGCAACACCAGAGGCGCTACTCACACGCGCTGCCGACCCTGCATTCTAAACCCCTTTGAAGAACAAGTTTGGTCGAGGTGTGCGTTCGCACGCAGCGCTCTGTGCGATTGTTAGAAGATAGCTTAGTTGTTGACTTTTTGCTATGGTCATAGTGTCAGTATTAGTCATACCTATGACCACATAGGGCATAGATCATAGGTCAGGCGTTCAAGTTCTTTGTGTCGTAGTACGTTACATAGATATGAACGCCTGACCACTGTCTGTCTGATTGATCCCTTAATATTAAGTAATCCATTGAATTGTATAAGTGCATATTTTTAATGTTTAAATACAAATTGTTTTAAATAAATTGTTTAATTTGTGATTAACAGTCTGAATTATAATTCCCCTAACCGGCGAGCGTGTTTGAAAACTCCTATAAAAAAGTAAAAGAGGCAAAAATGTATGCCGAAGTCGTAGCAAGCAGTAAACGTTTGCCTGATGGAAAGCCATGGGACTGTAAGACTTCTGATAGTGGTCCTCAAGTTGGCGGCCATGTGATGTGCCTCTTCATGCTCCGCTTGAAAAACTGGGGGCTATAGTCTGAAGGAAACACGTGTGCAGGCAGGTCATTCGACAGTGAAACGATCTTTTGAATCGCTCAGTTCTGGCGAAGGTTCTCTCCACTGTGTATGAGGGCCTCCTCAATAGCATCAAAACGTATTACGCAAATTGGCAATAAATTCTGAATAGTTATCTCAGTCCAGTGCGTGATGCGCGTAGGCCTCTACCAGATTTTGTTAGGCTGGTACAAGCTTGGGTTGAAACCAGTATTTTGATTCAAGTCGCCAGGACCTAGTCTGTGAGTCAGCGGGTATTTATTCCCTGATCAATGCTAGTCGAGGGTACGTATGAGTTTCACACGACGCAACGGTATCCCCGTATTAGATTTTGGGGAGAAAAATCTACAGTAGGATACCCTTGAGGGCACCAAGTATATCGATCCATGCTAAGCACACGGCGAGCGTGTCCTCAGTACCTCTAGAAAGGTGACGGCACACGGAATTCGACTCGAAACCTGTTATCTACCACAGGAATCAGGCAACTCACTCATGCAGGTCACACTCACATGGTACCTACCTCGGAATACGGTTAGTCCTTTCTTCCAACTGTCGTAGAATAGGCTGGAAAGCCCCCTGGAGCAGGAGAGACTCGATTTTGCGACTACCTTTGAACGAGAACGCAAGTCGCCTTTCTCCAACGATTGATCGCCTCCGGAAGTAACCACGCGCCCCAGTGTAGTGCTCAAGCCTCGAAGTATATAAATAATAAAAAAAAAAAAATTGTTTCCGGTGAAAAATACCCATTAGAATCGTCACAAATCAAATAATAATAAGAATAAGTATAAGTAGTAAGTAAAATTTTGATTTTCTTTATAATGTCATACTCGGGATCCCTTTCGTAAACATAACATATTATGTATTCCTAAAATGTTTTGACACAATGAATTTGGCATAATTATACTTGGTCATAAATTCATAATTGATTTTTAGCTGCATATGTACTGTGGCATAATTAAATTTAGGTCTAATATATTTATGCATAGTTATAATTTGCACAATGTTTTTAGGCATAGTGTACAGTCGCCTAATAGTATATACCAGTATTTCCTATATTATATAGTGTCAAAGTAGGTTTAGGTGCGGCGGGGGTGCAAGCCGCCAATTTAGTTATTTTACATACGTTCTTTATTATAGTTTGATACTTTTCATTATAGTTTCATACTTTTATGCCATTATAAAGCTATGCTCATAAATTTTATGCCTAAATATGATTATGCTTATTTTATTTATGACTAGCTGATGCCCGCAGCTTCGCCTGCGTGAAATTTTGTTCCTAGACTATAACACATCTCTGTAGGCGCCAAATTTCAGCCAGATCCGTTCAGCCGTTACAGCGTTAAAGAGTAGCAAACATCCACACTCACAAACAGATTTCTAATTAACAATTAACACATTCATAATGCATAATATATGAGCCAAGTTTTATTAATAAAAATACATTTCTTAATTCAATGGCTAAACTACTACTTGACACAACTTCTCTTCTAAGCAATTGACATCGTAACTTAGTTCCTTCTTCAGGTAGTCCCAGCCTACGACGTTTGGACAAACCGAACTACTGTAGGCTTTGTCCACCTAATAGAGATGGTCCAACCAAGACCTAGTAACGTAATAACAATGTAAATTTCATCAGCTGAGCGTTCATGTTCATTGTAATGGCTCTTTTCAGTCCTGTCAAATGTAGTCTACGTAGAGGCCATTCCCGTATTTTACAAAGACTTAGTGAGTCTGTTTCAAAATTGTAAAATAAAGTTCATGCAATCTTTGTCGTGAGGATTGAGCGTAGATGGTAACATGTTGTTTTATTGACCAGTGGATACTACCTGAAGCGTGGTCTTTCATTTTTTCTGGCTAGCCATTTTGAAGTTTCTTCTTCTTTTCACAAATGTATTTTTGTCACACAATATTTGAATGAATTTCTTAGCAATAAAAATAGCAAGCTTCCATATAGCACATTTGGTTAATATTATACCAAAATAGCGTTTTTTATTGAACTTTATGGCTATGTAGTAAAATCATATGTTTGAAGTTTGAAATAAAACATAAATAAAGACGTCAATTGTATTGAACTTTCACTAATTATGTGTAAAAAAAAAAAGTAATTTAAGTATAAAATAAGAGTATTTAAGGAGTATTGATATCAACTCCGGAGAAAATCAGCCCCAAAATAATTTACATTCCCTTTTTAGCTCGTTATAGTATAAATTTCATTAAAATACGAAACACGTCTTCCATCAATTATGTTAATAATGCTATATGCCAAATTTTAAGTAGATCGGACCAAGGAATCACGTTGTCCCATACAAACTTTACCCTCCATTTTATACCTTTGGAGGTGGAATTTGCAAAAATGTTGAGATAACTCTTTTCAAATTGTAACAAACAACGCTCATGCTTAGTTTCATCATCGTACCATTAACCGTTTAAGCAATATTTGATAATAACTTTGGGTCTAGTGATCGAACCGCAAAATTAAGTTTGGTTTGAATTCTATATACTTTTCCGGGATAAAAAGTACCCAGTGTGGTGCCCAGGCTATTAAAGAATAATTATACCAAGTTTCATTGTAATTGAACCGGTAGTTTTTGCGTGATGCCTGAACAAACAGACAGACAGACAGACAGACAAAAATTATTTAATCACATTTTTGGGTTCGGTGTCGGTCTAGTAACATTGCCAACCCTGCTATTTATTTTTTTGATATTTTGAATGTACAGAATTTTCACTTCTACAGATTTATTATAAGTATAGATTAAGATAATTACGCTTAATTTCTTATGGATAACAAAATTACGCATAAATATCATTAGTCTAAATTAACATAATGGCAAAATATTTTATGGTTATTATTTTTATGCAAATAGACAGTGAACCATTTTTTAATGCAAATGGATAGTGAACTTATACTCCTATTAAGTATGTGATAATTTTATTGTGTCAATAAAATAATATTAAATTCATAAAACGATTCATTGAATTAAAAATAAAAATGTGAAATACCATAACACATTGAAATAATAATTATGAATACAGATAAAATGTGCCAAAAAATCAAAATAATGATTTAAAATTCCACAAACAAAACGATACATTAGATATCATAAAAAAATCTGATATTAGTATTTACTCTTCGGAAGTGGCACAGATCTCGCGGCGGTAAGGGTAGTCAAACCTGCCCTATATCATCTGTAGGATGACAATGAATTGATGGAGCTGGCTCGCACCCTGACAACCAAAGTCGCTGCCCACACGTGCATACTGGCATGAAAACGAGCGGTATCTGTGTCAGCAAATGTTTCTTAAGGCAGACCCAACAACATCCTTAGCCCATTCTTGTACAGGACACGCCAGTCACAGTTGTACCTTTAGTTGTAATTAGCTCACAGATTGCACGTGTAAAGGGTTTTCCAATATGCTCGGAAGCTGTTAATGCTATCTGTAATGTCAATATGTTTCCCAACTCTATAATATCATAAATAGACATTCACTGGTTAGTATGGTCTCTATGATTAATATCTGCGGGGTTCTCTCTGACCGGACTGTAGCAAAAGGATGGACGATGTTCTACTCTAGAAGCTATCTTATATTTCTTTATCTCCTAATATTAGATAATATTACATGGTGGCAGCGGTGAGTGAATATTTACCACTTATCAAAATGTCGAACCAAGAAACTAACTTGGGGGAGATGCAGCCGGCTTCATTCCCGATTTCCCGGTGAATCCGCCTCGGGAATTTAATTCTCGAGAAACAAGCTCATGGCCGAGGTGGCTAAAAAGATTTCAGCATTATTTAACAGTAACGGGATGTTCAAAGTCGGATGAGGAAAAGTGCGATTTATTGCCATATTGCATGGGTGAAGAGAGCTTAGAAATTGTTATTTAAATAGGCAATGTCGATAAATACAAAGATTTAGTGTGTAAACTTAGTGACTATTTCAATCCTAGAAAGAATTTAATCCACGAACGAGCACGATTTAACAGACGCCAACTGCTTCTTGGTGAATCGGTCAATGACTTCATGAAAAACATCTACAAACTTATTGCAAAACTGCATGTTTGAAAAAATAAAGAAAAAAGAAATATTAAGAGATAAATTAGTAGTAGGAATAAATGACAATCATCGCGAAATTATACAGGTCTTACCTTATAGATCATATAAAATAAACACTAATCGAGGAGAATACAGGCGTAATAGAGCTCACATAATCCCTGCTCCTTATGTGAAAGAGGAAAAGGATGGGCGAGGGTCTGATAATTCATTGGATGATTTTGATAGTTTGTATGATACTAGCCAGGCTAAAAATGAAGATGATTCTTGTATTGTTGATAGTAAAAATAGGGAAATAAATTTAATAGAGAAGGTAGTTGGTAGGTACTGAAACAGATGAACAGGAATCAATTGATAATTCTCCCTCTATAAGACATTGGCACAAACCAGTTCGGTTGAATGATTATGTAAATTAATTAAGAATTTTTGCTAAACATAATTAATAGATAAATTGTGTTATCCTTTTATTGTTAATTGTATTTGTACGACTTGTACTTATTAAATAATTAAAGATATCCAAGCATCTTGAGGAAAGGGATGTAATGTCATAATGTTTCCCAACTCTATAATATTCAGGAATAAACACTGGTTACCGGTTAGTATGGCGTCTGCGCTCAATATCTGCGGGGTTCTCTCTGACAGGAACTCTAGCAAAAAGATGGACGGCTACACTAAAATCTGCTCTAAAAGCTATGAAAGTTGTGTTTCTTTATCTCCCAACAATAATAATATTACACTATAGAGCTATCATATATTATTGGCCAATATCGACAAACTCTACGCTCCCGCTCAATATTCCTCATTATCTTTGAAATCGGCAGTGACTACATTTCCCAGATATTTAAATTTATCAACTCTTTGCGATGGGACTGAGTTTGGTAGTACTTTCTGTACATTCTGAGTGCGCCCACTGCCGGTCTTCGCTTATACAGACCATCAATCGCTTATTAACTTTCTTAGACCACATACCGACGCATTAAGAAGTACCATGTCATCTGCGTTTCTCAATTTGGTAACACATACGTCATCAATGAGGCATACCTTTAAATAAAAACCCATTGATATAGGTACCTGACACTCTCTTATCAGTAATAATGGTTCGAACTTAATACCTACGTTACAGGTAAACTCATGGGACACAGGTAGTGTCATAAACATCAAGAAAAAAAAAATCAATGAAGTGCGTCATTGTTCTAAACAATGTCTGATGTAGATAACATTGTTTTATCAAGAGTTATGAGAGGGGAAGAAATCATAGGACTACTGCAACCTGCATTCGATTCAAGGGTGCACTGAACATTCGAGTGACGAACTTTGACGAGTGTAGACGTGTTTTATGTTACTGTTTCTTTGCTAGCGAAGTGCATAAGTGATTAAACACGTATCTGAAGTAGCTGCGTCCGTTCGACTCCACTGGTAAGCCTTTGAAATTTGCACTCTAAAAATGTTTTTGCGGCCGTCATTTATTTACTTATTCATTATTCTGTAAGCATACTTTTTAACTCGTCTATGTGATGAAATGTAAATGTATGAAAGCTTAATATACCCTTGGTAGAGGATTAAAAAGCTTATTTTCTTATTGGCATTATACAAAATAGGTATACGGTGACAGTGTTAGACAGGCGTAGCGCAGACATGTTGCCCTACGACTCTCTGTCATACAAAATGTACAAAGTTACAAATAGTTCGAAGCGGCCTCGTGCTTACGCTGCGCCTGTCTCACACTATCACCGTACGCCACTTCTGTAATGTAAATAAATAAAAAAAAGCAATGCCTAGGTACTTATAAATTGTATTTTTTTAAATAACTTTTCTGTACCCCGAGTAGAGCTCCGATATCTTGGAGTGTCCCTTTGCGGTTGCCCAGATCATGTCAACTGTAGCTAAGGAATTCGACCTCAACTCGTTCGAAGCCATGGAGACTGAGGCTATCGGTGAGCTGGCCTGTCATGATACTGGCTTTAAAGGCATTAAGGTACAGTATAAAACTGTTTATTTTTATCAGATAGTGTGGGATTTAGTTCCTGTATCTCCTGGGAACTTATTCGAGGGATTAAAAGATCGTCTCTGTGTATGTAATTTGAGACGGTGATCTATTTCTGTAGCAAATTTCAGAACGAATAGAGCGAGATAGAGTACCTAACAAACATTCATACATGCTAAGTATTGCGTGTATAATATTGGTAGGGATAATCTTATGTTACTAATATAATTATTATAAAAGCAAAATTTCTGAGTGTGTATGTATGGATGTATGTCACTCTTTCACGCTCTACGGCTGAACGGATCTGATAGTTCAGGGGTATACAGCCTGGAATGGACATTTTATCCCGCAAATAAGCTACCATGGGAAGTGGGACCGGCAATAAAACTGCCACGTCACATATAGACATACCATATAGGTAATTAATTAATTTTTCTTTTTTTACAGATATCAAGCACAGGCCCCGTAGGGGCAGCATTATTAGCCAAAAACGGGATGGAAGTCAACACAGAGGTTTCCAGTTTACGACCGAACATTCAGCCCGAATCTAAATGTAGCAAAAGACTTGAAGGAAACGCTAACGCACTAAATAAAATAAAAAAGCGGAAATCAAAAAAACACAAAAAGAGAAAACGCAGCCGCAGCCGTTCTGAAAAAGAGGTCAAAGAGGCAGTTAAATTAGCCATTATTATGGAAAATCTAACTCTAGCGACATCAACGGGAAGAAGTGTTAGTTGATGTTCTACGATTACAATATTTTTTTTGTCTAATATGTTAAAACCACAACATATATGTAGTAAAGATAACAAGTAGGTAAGTTATCTTCGAGCAAACGCTCCGAGCTCGTTTTGCATGTGTGCTTACGATACGGTCGCGGTAGCCTTTCAACGTTTGCAACACCAGAGGCGCTACTCACACGCGCTGCCGACCCTGCATTCTAAACCCCTTTGAAGAACAAGTTTAGTCGAGGTGTGCGTTCGCACGCAGCGCTCTGTGCGATTGTTAGAAGATAGCTTAGTTGTTGACTTTTTACTATGGTCATAGTGTCAGTATTAGTCATACCTATGACCACATAGGGCATAGATCATAGGTCAGGCGTTCAAGTTCTTTGTGTCGTAGTACGTTACATAGATATGAACGCCTGACCACTGTCTGTCTGATTGATCCCTTAATATTAAGTAATCCATTGAATTGTATAAGTGCATATTTTTAATGTTTAAATACAAATTGTTTTAAATAAATTGTTTAATTTGTGATTAATAGTCTGAATTATAATTCCCCTAACCGGCGAGCGTGTTTGAAAACTCCTATAAAAAAGTAAAAGAGGCAAAAATGTATGCTGAAGTCGTAGCAAGCAGAAAACGTTTGCCTGATGGAAAGCCATGGGACTGTAAGACTTCTGATAGTGGTCCTCAAGTTGGCGGCCATGTGATGTGCCTCTTCATGCTCCGCTTGAAAAACTGGGGGCTATAGTCTGAAGGAAACACGTGTGCAGGCAGGTCATTCGACAGTGAAAAGATCTTTTGAATCGCTCAGTTCTGGCGAAGGTTCTCTCCACTGTGTATGAGGGCCTCCTCAATGGCATCAAAACGTATTACGCAAATTGGCAATGAATTCTGAATAGTTATCTCAGTCCAGTGCGTGATGCGCGTAGGCCTCTACCAGATTTTGTTGCTGCGTCAATATTTTAGTTACGCAGGCTGGTACAAGCTTGGGTTGATACCAGTATTTTGATTCAAGTCGCCAGGACCTAGTCTGTGAGTCAGCGGGTATTTATTCCCTGATCAATGCTAGTCGAGGGTACGTATGAGTTTCACACGACGCAACGGTATCCCCGTATTAGATTTTGGGGAGAAAAATCTACAGTAGGATACCCTTGAGGGCACCAAGTATATCGATCCATGCTAAGCACACGGCGAGCGTGTCCTCAGTACCTCTAGAAAGGTGACGGCACACGGAATTCGACTCGAAACCTGTTATCTACCACAGGAATCAGGCAACTCACTCATGCAGGTCACACTCACATGGTACCTACCTCGGAATACGGTTAGTCCTTTCTTCCAACTGTCGTAGAATAGGCTGGAAAGCCCCCTGGAGCAGGAGAGACTCGATTTTGCGACTACCTTTGAACGAGAACGCAAGTCGCCTTTCTCCAACGATTGATCGCCTCCGGAAGTAACCACGCGCCCCAGTGTAGTGCTCAAGCCTCGAAGTACATAAATAATAAAAAAAAAAAATTTGTTTCCGGTGAAAAATACCCATTAGAATCGTCACAAATCAAATAATAATAAGAATAATGTTTTGACACAATGAATTTGGCATAATTATACTTGGTCATAAATTCATAATTGATTTTTAGCTGCATATGTACTGTGGCATAATTAAATTTAGGTCTAATATATTTATGCATAGTTATAATTTGCACAATGTTTTTAGGCATAGTGTACAGTCGCCTAATAGTATATACCAGTATTTCCTATATTATATAGTGTCAAAGTAGGTTTAGGTGCGGCGGGGGTGCAAGCCGCCAATTTAGTTATTTTACATACGTTCTTTATTATAGTTTGATACTTTTCATTATAGTTTCATACTTTTATGCCATTATAAAGCTATGCTCATAAATTTTATGCCTAAATATGATTATGCTTATTTTATTTATGACTAGCTGATGCCCGCAGCTTCGCCTGCGTGAAATTTTGTTCCTAGACTATAACACATCTCTGTAGGCGCCAAATTTCAGCCAGATCCGTTCAGCCGTTACAGCGTAAAAGAGTAGCAAACATCCACACTCACAAACAGATTTCTAATTAACAATTAACACATTCATTCATAATGCATAATATATGAGCCAAGTTTTATTAATAAAAATACATTTCTTAATTCAATGGCTAAACTACTACTTGACACAACTTCTCTTCTAAGCAATTGACATCGTAACTTAGTTCCTTCTTCAGGTAGTCCCAGCCTACGACGTTTGGACAAACCGAACTACTGTAGGCTTTGTCCACCTAATAGAGATGGTCCAACCAAGACCTAGTAACGTAATAACAATGTAAATTTCATCAGCTGAGCGTTCATGTTCATTGTAATGGCTCTTTTCAGTCCTGTCAAATGTAGTCTACGTAGAGGCCATTCCCGTATTTTACAAAGACTTAGTGAGTCTGTTTCAAAATTGTAAAATAAAGTTCATGCAATCTTTGTCGTGAGGATTGAGCGTAGATGGTAACATGTTGTTTTATTGACCAGTGGATACTACCTGAAGCGTGGTCTTTCATTTTTTCTGGCTAGCCATTTTGAAGTTTCTTCTTCTTTTCACAAATGTATTTTTGTCACACAATATTTGAATGAATTTCTTAGCAATAAAAATAGCAAGCTTCCATATAGCACATTTGGTTAATATTATACCAAAATAGCGTTTTTTATTGAACTTTATGGCTATGTAGTAAAATCATATGTTTGAAGTTTGAAATAAAACATAAATAAAGACGTCAATTGTATTGAACTTTCACTAATTATGTGTAAAAAAAAAAGTAATTTAAGTATAAAATAAGAGTATTTAAGGAGTATTGATATCAACTCCGGAGAAAATCAGCCCCAAAATAATTTACATTCCCTTTTTAGCTCGTTATAGTATAAATTTCATTAAAATACGAAACACGTCTTCCATCAATTATGTTAATAATGCTATATGCCAAATTTTAAGTAGATCGGACCAAGGAATCACGTTGTCCCATACAAACTTTACCCTCCTTTTTATACCTTTGGAGGTGGAATTTGCAAAAATGTTGAGATTACTCTTTTCAAATTGTAACAAACAACGCTCATGCTTAGTTTCATCATCGTACCATTAACCGTTTAAGCAATATTTGATAATAACTTTGGGTCTAGTGATCGAACCGCAAAATTAAGTTTGGTTTGAATTCTATATACTTTTCCGGGATAAAAAGTACCCAGTGTGGTGCCCAGGCTATTAAAGAATAATTATACCAAGTTTCATTGTAATTGAACCGGTAGTTTTTGCGTGATGCCTGAACAAACAGACAGACAGACAGACAGACAAAAATTTTTTTAATCACATTTTTGGGTTCGGTGTCGGTCTAGTAACATTGCCAACCCTGCTATTTATTTTTTTGATATTTTGAATGTACAGAATTTTCACTTCTACAGATTTATTATAAGTATAGATTAAGATAATTACGCTTAATTTCTTATGGATAACAAAATTACGCATAAATATCATTAGTCTAAATTAACATAATGGCAAAATATTTTATGGTTATTATTTTTATGCAAATAGACAGTGAACCATTTTTTAATGCAAATGGATAGTGAACTTATACTCCTATTAAGTATGTGATAATTTTATTGTGTCAATAAAATAATATTAAATTCATAAAACGATTCATTGAATTAAAAATAAAAATGTGAAATACCATAACACATTGAAATAATAATTATGAATACAGATAAAATGTGCCAAAAAATCAAAATAATGATTTAAAATTCCACAAACAAAACGATACATTAGATATCATAAAAAATCTGATATTAGTATTTACTCTTCGGAAGTGGCACAGATCTCGCGGCGGTAAGGGTAGTCAAACCTGGCCGATATCATCTGTAGGACGACAATGAATTGATGGAGCTGGCTCGCATCCTGACAACCAAAGTCGCTGCCCTCACGTGCATACTGGCATGAAAACGAGCGGTATTTGAGTCAGCAAATGTTTCTTAAGGCAGACCCAACAACATCCTTAGCCCATTCTTGTACAGGACACGCAAGTCACAGTTGTTCCTTTAGTTGTAATTAGTTCACAGATTGCACGTGTAAAGGGTTTTACAATATGCTCGGAAGCTGTTAATGCTATCTGTAATGTCAATATGTTTCCCAACTCTATAATATCATAAATAGACACTCACTGGTTAATATGGTCTCTATGATTAATATCTGCGGGGTTCTCTCTGACCGGACTCTAGCAAAAGGATGGACGATGTTCTACTCTAGAAGCTATCTTATATTTCTTTATCTCCTAATATTAGATAATATTACATGGTGGCAGCGCACGTAGGAGCATTTTCGTGTAAAATCCGGTCAAAAGTCAAATTTTTAAAATCAAATGAAGGTCTACTAATTTCACATATTTTTGCAGCTTATTAGCCGGTCTATCGCCTAGCACACAAATTTATAACGTAACTAGCAGTGCCTTCTCGTACAATTAGTCGGAACCCAGTCGTTATCTAAACCGCATGACTTAATTCTCGACGTTCGTAATTTTTAACCGTATTTGAGTTGTAAATTACACTTTTGTGTGATTTACTATGGAAAAACAACAGTGCTAATATGGAAGTACAAGGTGTGTAGATTATTTTAATATAAAAATTAATAACTTAATGTTTCGTGTTAATATTTAAAAAATATCAGAAAGGTAAACAGAATATGTGAAATAAATTTCATAAAATGTATTTTTTTAAATCGTGTTTTTGTTTATTTGTCGGGCCTTGTCGCACTTTTATTTTACGATTTATATATTGCCTAGGGTTTGTTTTAATAAATACAATAATATTTTGCCGCGCCTATGTGCGCCATTTTTGTTTTCAAGTATTTAAAGATGGCAGTGTAAAACATGGATATTATATTTGACTTGAATGTTGTTTTCAATTTAATTTTCAGATTTTATAGAATCTACAACTGTTATTTTCATCAGAAGAGCTTTGTTAGATATTATGCATAACTTCAAAATAAATAAACTCAAAGAAATGGTAAAAAAAAATTGAAATAGAGTTAATTGAAATAATTGAATACCCTGAAGGCAAAAGTAATGTTTTGAGTTTAAAAAAAAAAAATATATATACATGTCTTGTACATTTTACTGTCATTAAATATAATAGTATATAATATGACCATGTTTTATCATTAAATAAGCCATTAAATAGTTTTGTCCGGATTTTACATGAAAATACTCCTACGTGCAGCGGTGAGTGAATATTTACCACATATCAAAATGTCGAACCAAGAAACTAACTTGGGGGAGATGCAGCCGGCTTCATTCCCGATTTCCCGGTGAATCCGCCTCGGGAATTTAATTCTCGAGAAATAAGCTCATGGCCGAGGTGGCTAAAAAGATTTCAGCATTATTTAACAGTAACGGGATGTTCAAAGTCGGATGAGGAAAAGTGCGATTTATTGCTATATTGCATGGGTGAAGAGAGCTTAGAAATTGTTATTTAAATAGGCAATGTCGATAAATACAAAGATTTAGTGTGTAAACTTAGTGACTATTTCAATCCTAGAAAGAATTTAATCCACGAACGAGCACGATTTAACAGACGCCAACTGCTTCTTGGTGAATCGGTCAATGACTTCATGAAAAACATCTACAAACTTATTGCAAAACTGCATGTTTGAAAAAATAAAGAAAAAAGAAATATTAAGAGATAAATTAGTAGTAGCAATAAATGACAATCATCGCGAAATTATACAGGTCTTACCTTATAGATCATATAAAATAAACACTAATCGAGGAGAATACAGGCGTAATAGAGCTCACATAATCCCTGCTCCTTATGTGAAAGAGGAAAAGGATGGGCGAGGGTCTGATAATTCATTGGATGAGTTTGATAGTTTGTATGATACTAGCCAGGCTAAAAATGAAGATGATTCTTGTATTGTTGATAGTAACAATAGGGAAATAAATATAATAGAGAAGGCAGTTGGTAGGTACTGAAACAGATGAACAGGAATCAATTGATAATTCTCCCTCTATAAGACATTGGCACAAACCAGTTCGGTTGAATGATTATGTAAATTAATTAAGAATTTTTGCTAAACATAATTAATAGATAAATTGTGTTATCCTTTTATTGTTAACTAGCTGACCCGCGCAACTTCGTTTGCGCCACATAAGAGAGAGTATTACCTGTTCCCGTCGCGTTGCGTTTACTCCGGTAGCGTCTCGTCGTTAATATTCAATACTTCTTGAGAGAGAGAGAGAGAGAGAGAGAGAGAGAGAGAGAAAGGTTTCTCGTCGCGTGTATTCCCGTCGCATTATTTTTAAGAACAATTTCGTTTACGAAAGAGGTATCCCGTGGCATCATTGTAGAAAAAAAATGATTGTCATTAAAATGGTTATTGTGCACCAACCCAAAGATAGACACATGCTATCGCGCAATTTTTTTAGAACTTTTTTAAGAGAAACAATTTTGTAGTACATATCTATATCTATATCTATTCTATATACTTATATAAAAATCAATACCACTTTTCGTTGTAATTTTATAACTCAAGAACGGGCTCACCTATCAAAACCAAATATTTAGGCTTTGTTCAGACTATTTAGTAGATGGTTTATGTGAAGTTTGCACAAAATAGGTGGAGCGGATCTTCATTTATCACGCAAACGAAGTTGCGCGGGTTAGCTAGTTTTTTATATAGATAACTATAAATATTTACGCAGCACACGCAACGAACCTCTCGAAAGGAATAACTTTTCCCCCGTTTTTGAAACATTTACTATTACTGGTCCGCCCCTATTCGTTGTAGCGTGATGCTATATAGCCTATGACACTCCACAATAACGTAGCTTTCTATTGGTGAAAGAATTTTTAAAATCGGTTCAGTAGATCCCGAGATTACCTCTTACAATTTAACAAATATACAAACACACAAACTTTACTTCTTTATAATATTAGTATAGATGACACTGCACAATAACGTAACTTTCTATTGGTGAAAGAATATTTAAAATCGGTTCGGTAGATCCTAAGATTACCCCTTACAATTTTTTTAAGAGAATACAAACACACAAACTTTACTTCTTTAAAAAAAATACATATGACGGCACACTTCAAATGTGATCCTAATGACAAGTGACATTGACAGGTGACATAACACCGAGCGCTGGAGGGGCGGCCACGCACGACATATCAGGACGTCGTCAGTCGAGTCTCGGTCATTATTGGTGCAACGATCGACCGGTGCGCATGCGCCCACGTGCTCTGGTGGAATGTTATAACAGTGTAGATTTAGTTAGTCCTAGGAGGTTCTTTGTGTTTAGTGTTAGTTATACGATTGACTAAATGAGTGTTAACTAAACCACGCATTATTTCTTTATACCACGATTCCTGGTTTCCTCGCCGAACTACCTACAAAGTGATGGTTACATCGGAATGTAGCAACGTGCCACCTGACACCACTCAATCCTACATCAGAAGTGGGATGAAACTCAGTCGCCCACGTGGCGATAGAGTATGCATTTTTATGGCGATACAGAAACGGAAATATGGCATTTTCTGTTGAAGCAGCAGTAACGCGGTAATTTCTGTCACAGAAAGTACGCACGCACCTTCAGGATTACTTTGGTGAGCAGTTTCATGTTTATTTCTATTCTGATACCGAATATTCGGCAGTGGAAGAATCTATCTTCTGTAAATTTAAGAATTAAAGACTTTGTTATAGTGTGACTGCAACAGATACTGTATTAACTTTCGTGAGATCGCCTGTAGAAATTCTGACCACTGATACTGATGGCGTAACTTTTGAAATCCCTTTTTCTTTGTTTTACTAGGCCACTAGGCTGGCTAGAAACGATCATGATTTGACGTAATTTTACGTCAAACCGTATCACATGGCGCCCTTCATAAAAAAATAGAAATTAGATTGACTAGTACGTGAGACAATAACATCCCTCCTATAAGGAAACTGAAATCAGAAACTTGAATTCTTCAATCACACGTTTATTATCGGTGATACCCTTGCAGTTTGACCCTGGAGGAGCACACCAGTCGGTTCTCGTACATACTTAAGAGCCAATATAATTCGCTGTAGTTGATCATTATTTGCAAGTTCCATTCTGTAGTTTAAAATGAAACAAGACTGTACGGACAGGATGTGTGTAGACTACTGCGATTGAGGACACACAGTCCTAAACCGTTATTTTTTTTTTTGTTGCTTCTCGGAACAATTAGTAAGGTTACATGGAGGTCGATCTCTCTACGATCTTAGATTTAGCGTCAGAAAAGGTTCGAAGCTCTCACTCATGCAGTTGGAAATTATGTTATCATCATTTGCATAACAGCAAGTTTGGTGTGGTCAAAGACTGCATCCATGCAGTCCACATGGGCGAAAGCGGACATAGTGCCGCTTGTCTCATTTGAATTTCATATGGTGATGTCGAATTGGTTAGGAAGGCATTGGCTAGGAAATATTACATGCACACTTCTTTTCAGAAAATAATCCCCTACAGTACTGCAAAGAGAGTGTATTGATCAATCAGCGGAATTTGCTGACCAATAGCTGATTGCGGAACAGCAGAAGGATGGAGAGCTATTAAAACTCGTATCCTACCTGAATAATGGAAAGCTTCCTCGGGGATCACTCAGGACCCAAAGGGCCAGGATCAGATGTGCTACACCGGAAATCTAGCGATTTGGTAAAACTCTTTGTTTGCAAATGGTCCTTAGATCGTTCTGATGTTCTGTCATCAACGATGTCCACGAGAGGTTACTGCGTTCACGCTTATGAACTTTATTGCTTCAAGAACATGCCGAGGGTTATAAGAAAATTTAAATAAATTTACAGACAGCCGCGCGATATCATTTATCAGGTAAAGTACAGGTTAAAACGAACACCAATACCAGGGTGGCACTACCCTGACACACCACACACATTGATGCGACCAGAAAACTTAGTGTATGAACAACCAAAAGTAAGTTATCAGTTCAATAGAAGCGCTTGGAGTCCTGCGGTCTTGGTGTTCTGTAAATTCATTTTGTCGTAAGCAGCTTTTACTGTGGCAGTCCTTGGATGGGTAACCACTTTGTGACTCTTTCATGTACAAGCACTTTCGAGCTTCGGAGGTTAGCGGTAAGGTCCCGGTTGTCGATGAAATGGCTGTCATTATACCAGGTACTAAGTACGCATCATTTCATCCTACACTTAGCATCGATATAAGCAGCAGTATAAGACACTGAATTATCGTGTTCGTTATTCGGCATACTTATCTACATGATTGGCGATCAAGGACGGTACTCCGCCAGCAGAGACTTCAAGGAATTTTGTGAGTCCGTTATTATCAAGCTTTATTTAATAACAACATGTAATTCGAAAGCCTACAACCAGGAAGAGAGAATCCGAGATACTGAAGATGAACTCCATGTATGAACATATATGGAACTAAGTAGTCGCTCGTGACGGGATGCTCTGTTCAAACGTACAGCTCTCTCTCAATTGCACCATGAATTAGGTCACGCAGGCTAGTCCCTTAGAACTTTTAATAGGTAAGATTGTAAGGTTTAAATTTTTGATAGATTACAAGCTGTGAATAAAATTCGCTTACAAGTTATGACTCCTGTGTTATCTGATCGTAATTTCTTAGTGTAATTATCAGACCAGTGATTTTAGTTGTAACTGACGGTACCGGCTACAAGATGGTTTAATGGTTGCCCAATGAGTGTTTTGTTGGTCAGGAGTGATACAAGTTCGAATGGTTTGATTATTCCAATGTGACATAATCTTTCCTCAAAATATTGGTTATAAATAATGAAATGTAGGTATGAGCAACCGCCGCTTATATAATGGGCAAAAAAATAATCTATTCAGGGAATGGAACCAATATTATGTCATCCCTCATAACGTTTTGGCGGAAGACATGTACGGTAACTTGTTACCGGTGTACTTTAACTCTAAATTTTGTTAATTTTCATGTAACTTCTTCGTGAACGGTTGCGCTGTGGGTGCTCCATCGCCAGCGCAGCGGAGAAGCAGAGCGCGGGTCGACAGCAGCTTGCGCGAGCACTGGTGTGAAAACTAACAGCGTGCGGCACGGGCGGCGCGGTCACTAGCAGATTATGTTGTGCCGGAGCTACGGGAGGCGTATCCTCATCGAGCTGCTGGGTAGTTATGAAGATCGACGTGCTACGAGGATGGACCTTGCAAATTACAGGTCACGTAGTCCTTTTCTTTTTCCATTAAGTAGGTCGTTGAGATGACGAAGGGGTTAGACCTTCATGTGAGTAGATTCTTTAAAGACTTACCTGACAAATGATGATGAAGGAGTAAGACCTTCACGTGAGTGAGTGAGTGTAGTATGCGAATTACTCTGGCCGCGCGCAGATTCATGCTAGCCATGGGTCTTTATAGTGACCTACGTCGTCAAGCCGTAAGGAAAAGCCTACAGCATAGGGTTCTTTGAAAGGGGTCTTTGAAGGTTTTTACAGGGTCGGCAGCACGGGAGTGGTGGCGCCTCTGGTGTTGCAAGCGTTCATATGCTACTGTGACCACCAGTCCTTGTCTGCCACCTTAGTGGTATAAAAAAAAGTGCCGAAGGTAGGCATTTTCTGGTTCAATTCATACCATTATCTGAAGTGGGTACAGGATGGAAGTCCCACTACCTGGCCGGATGGAGGCTTTAGGTTGAGTTAAGAGTATTGCATACTGAACTAGCCGATTTCGATTTAATTGAGTACCTATTGTGATCAGCAATACTCAAGAGATCAAAATAATCAAGAGTAAAAAAATAGCAGAAACACAGCAATAGGCTCACCACCTATTGCGTGGGACATAAAACCATAAGGTGAAATGTGGGCGTATACTGTGCCTCTGCCTATGGGAGCGTGACTGTGTGTATGTGTTTGTATGTATGTATTGTGATCAGATTTAATAAGCGTTGCGAACTGTTTAGAATAAAATAATGCAGACTTAATATGTCGAGTTTATTTAGCTGATGCCCGACTCTTCGGTCAGGAAGGTCGAGCAAAAGATTCTGTACTTTGGATAAACTGTTGTTTCAGATGCTGTAAATGTTTGCGATGCTTCACACGAGGACGTGTGAGTCGTCGTGATGGCCGTGTCGCAGAACTAACATCACAGCTGGAGGTGCACTGCTGACGTCATCCGGTGAGACTTTTCCTTTTCTTTTTGAAGCGAATCGCCAGGATTTGCGACCTTTGTGTGCCTCTTTTACGTTCTACAGATTCGTGAGTCGATTTATGTATGAACCTCTGCCGCTATACAAAGTCACGCTTTTGTTATGGGGAAGACTGGTTGAAGAGGTCACGTATGCCTGAGCCACGTCTGTTTAGGCTGGTTCAAAAGGATACGTGCGCCTGGGCCACGTCTTTGTTGGTCAGACTGGTTGGAGAGGCCGCGTAAGCCTAGACCACGTCTGGTTGGACTGGTTGAAGGGGCCGCGTACGCTTGAAATGTGTACGTGCGCCCGGGCCACGTCTGTGTTGGTCGGACTGGTTGAAGGGGCCACGTACGCTTGAAATGTGTACGTGCGCCCGGGCCACGTCTGTGTTGGTCGGACTGGTTGAAGGGGCCGCGTACGCTTGAAATGTGTACGTGCGCCCGGGCCACGTCTGTGTTGGTCGGACTGGTTGAAGGGGCCGCGTACGCTTGAAATGTGTACGTGCGCCCGGGCCACGTCTGTGTTGTTCGGACTGGTTGAAGGGGCCACGTACGCTTGAAATGTGTACGTGCGCCCGGGCCACGTCTGTGTTGGTCGGACTGGTTGAAGGGGCCGCGTACGCTTGAAATGTGTACGTGCGCCCGGGCCACGTCTGTGTTGGTCGGACTGGTTGAAGGGGCCACGTACGCTTGAAATGTGTACGTGCGCCCGGGCCACGTCTGTGTTGGTCGGACTGGTTGAAGGGGCCGCGTACGCTTGAAATGTGTACGTGCGCCCGGGCCACGTCTGTGTTGGTCGGACTGGTTGAAGGGGCCGCGTACGCTTGAAATGTGTACGTGCGCCCGGGCCACGTCTGTGTTGTTCGGACTGGTTGAAGGGGCCGCGTACGCTTGAAATGTGTACGTGCGCCCGGGCCACGTCTGTGTTGGTCGGACTGGTTAAAGAGGCCGCGTACGCTTGAAATGTGTACGTGCGCCCGAGCCACGTCTATGTTGGTAGGGCTGGTTGAAGAGGCTGCGTATACCCAGGCCACGTCTACTTAGACTGGTTAAAAGAGGTACGTACGCCTGGGCCACGTCTTTGTTGAAGGTTGGACTGGTTGGGAAGACCTCGTATGCCTGAGCCATGTCTGTGTGTTGCGCTAGCTAGTTTAAGAGGCCTCGGATGCCTCAACTCGTTTCAAGTACTATTTGGTTTAAAGAGCTTAGTACGCCCGGCTTATTGGGAAAGGAAGTTAAGTTCACAATTTCTGTCAGGAATGGACGAGCGATCATTAACGCATTCTTAAATTTCTACAGGTGTTTCGCCCGAGGACGTGCGATAGTCAGGGTTGGCCGTGACGGCACACTTCAAATGTGATCCTAATGACAAGTGACATTGACAGGTGACATAACACCGAGCGCTGGAGGGGCGGCCACGCACGACATATCAGGACGTCGTCAGTCGAGTCTCGGTCATTATTGGTGCAACGATCGACCGGTGCGCATGCGCCCACGTGCTCTGGTGGAATGTTATAACAGTGTAGATTTAGTTAGTCCTAGGAGGTTCTTTGTGTTTAGTGTTAGTTATACGATTGACTAAATGAGTGTTAACTAAACCACGCATTATTTCTTTATACCACGATTCCTGGTTTCCTCGCCGAACTACCTACAAAGTGATGGTTACATCGGAATGTAGCAACGTGCCACCTGACACCACTCAATCCTACACATACATACATACATATACTCACGCCTTTATCCCCGAAGGGGTAGGCAGAGGCCTATACCGGCCCACATTTCACCGTGTACAATTCGGTCCCACGTGACAGGTGGTGAGCCCATCGATTAAAAAAAATACTTAGTACATACATACATACATACATATAATCACGCTTGTCTCCCATCGGGGTAAGCAGAGACTATGGCTTTTCACTTGCTACGATCCTGACATACAACTTTCGCTTCTTCTACTTTCATAACTGTTTTCATACACGCTCGCCGGTTAAGGGTACTCTTGACCTTGCCTTTTTCCAGAACGTCTCTGATTTGATCGGCATGCGTACGCCGAGGTTTACCCCTACCAGTTTGCCCATTCATTCTCGCCTCATAAATCTGCTTTGTCAGTCTATTCTCATCCATTCTTTCCACGTGTCCAAACCATCTAAGCATCCCTTTTTCGATCTTAGTCACTACATCTTCTGTTATACCACATTTTTCCCTTATCACGCTATTTCTTTTTTTGTCCATTAAAGTCACTCCAGCTATACTTCGCAGACTTCTCATTTCCACTGCATTAATTTTGCTTTCATGCTTCTTCTGCCATACCCAACTATCACTACCATACATAAGTGTAGGGATGAGCACTCCCCTATGTACAGCCAACCTGGCCTTCTCAGACACATTTTGACTGCTCATAAAGGTGTACATAGCCCCATTCACTTGATTTCCTGCCAAAACTCTTCGCTCAATATCCTGGTCACACTTTCCATCCCTTACAAATTTGGAACCCAAGTATACAAATTCTTTCACCTGTTCCACTCTTTGCCCTTCGATGAAGATTGAGCAATTCGTCATACTTTCTTCTCTTTCAAAAACCATAACTTTCGTCTTGTTTACATTAACTTTCATTCCTCTACTTTTTAGAGCCTCATTCATACTATTAACCATCAGCTGCAATTCCACCGCTGATGATGCTAATATCACCTGATCATCAGCGTATAGGAGGCATTTGACGGTCAGTTCATTCATTTTTAAACCATACATACTCTCTTGCAGTTCTTTCAGACAACTATCCATGTATAGATTAAACAGCCACGGAGACGCTACACAGCCCTGTCTCACACCCTTTTCAATGTGAAAGAAGTCCGTGCAGGCCCCGTTGATCCTGACACAAGCACTAGAACCCTCATAGAGAGACCTCAGTGCCCGTATCAAGTTGCTGTTCACTCCATACATGGACAATATTGACCACAGTTCATTCCTCACCACTCTGTCATAGGCCTTTTCCAAGTCCACGAATATGCAATAGACCTTTTGACTTTTAGCCAAAACTTTCTCAGCTACGCATCGTAAGGAAAAGACCTGATCCGTACATCCCCTTCCTTTCATAAATCCTGCTTGAACATCCCACATTTTTCCTTCAGTTTCATTCATCACTCTTTTTATCAACACTTTTGCATACAATTTGCCAACGATGCTGAGCAAGCTTATGCCGCGGTAGTTTTTGCACTCTTGCTGCGACCCTTTTCCTTTGTAAAGCGGCACAATGATAGCTTTACACCATTCTGCTGGTACTCTGCCGCCATACTTAGTACAAAGTTAGTATATTCTGATTTATCAGATATCATTGAATATAATACTGAAATCAGTGCCCAGTAAAACTATGAAGGCTTAGGTAGACATTATTAATCTCTCTCATAGTCATATTGGCACTGACTTCAGTATTATATTTAATGATATCTGATAAATCAGAATATACTAACTTTGGGCTAAGTAAATTTTACTTTTCAGTTTTTAGTTTTGTTTGAAGTCGGTTTCTTTTTTGTTCAGTTTTTTTTTCACTATTTTTAGTGTCGTGTGGACTGAAAATCTATCTATCTAGGTGTAAAGTTCTCGACAGTACAAATTAATCAAACCCAAACACAAAGTAACTGCTGTATATCGTTAGGGAATTCTCTCTACTGTCTTTCGTCTCCATCATCAGATCGACTCCAGACCTTCATTAAGTTGTACTACTTTAAAACCCTTAATAAAAAAAATTACAAACGCCCTAGATGCTCCTACAATTTTTCAAAGTTTTTTTGATTTCTCCAGGATGCCATAATCAGATCCTGGCTTCCTTAAAATGGGACCACCTTGGGAGTAGGTACCTATTTTCGAAAGCAAAAAACATTTTCAAATCGGTCTATAAACGACGGAGTTCTGCGCGAAAAAACATAAAAAAAATTAAAAAAAAAACGGGTGAATTGAGTCCTCCTTGTTTGAAGTCGGTTAAATAATATTAGTCACGCAGCACACGCAACGAAGCTCTCAAAAGGAATAACTTTTCCCCCGTTTTTGAAACATTTACTATTACCGCTCCGCTCCTATTCGTAGTAGCGTGATGCTATATAGCCTATGACACTCCGCAATAACGTAGCTTTCTACTGGTGAAAGAATTTTTAAAATCGGTTCAGTAGATCCCGAGATTACCCCTTACAATTTAACAAATATACAAACACACAAATTTTACCTCTTTATAATATTAGTATAGATTGTATTTGTACGACTTGTACTTATTAAATAATTAAAGATATCCAAGCATCTTGAGGAAAGGTATGTAATGCCATAATGTTTCCCAACTCTATAATATTCAGGAATAAACACTGGTTACCGGTTAGTATGGCGTCTGCGCTCAATATCTGCGGGGTTCTCTCTGACAGGAACTCTAGCAAAAAGATGGACGGCTACACTAAAATCTACTCTAAAAGCTATGAAAGTTGTGTTTCTTTATCTCCCAACAATAATAATATTACACTATAGAGCTATCATATTGGCCAATATCGACAAACTCTACGCTCCCGCTCAATATTCCTCATTATCTTTGAAATCGGCAGTGACTACATATCCCAGATATTTAAATTTATCAACTCTTTGCGATGGGACTGAGTTTGGTAGTACTTTCTGTACATTCTGAGTGCGCCCACTGCCGGTCTTCGCTTATACAGACCATCAATCGCTTATTAACTTTCTTAGACCACATACCGACGCATTAAGAAGTACCATGTCATCTGCGTTTCTCAATTTGGTAACACATACGTCATCAATGAGGCATACCTTTAAATAAAAACCCATTGATATAGGTACCTGACACTCTCTTATCAGTAATAATGGTTCGAACTTAATACCTACGTTACAGGTAAACTCATGGGACACAGGTAGTGTCATAAACATCAAGAAAAAAAAATCAATGAAGTGCGTCATTGTTCTAAACAATGTCTGATGTAGATAACATTGTTTTATCAAGAGTTATGAGAGGGGAAGAAATCATAGGACTACTGCAACCTGCATTCGATTCAAGGGTGCACTGTGCACTGAACATTCGAGTGATGGTGTTATCACTTAGAACTGAGCATTGAATTATAATGTAACCAACTTACGTAGGTTCTCAACGTTGCAGTTACATTGAGACTTGTCATGATATTTAATTTCGTTTCATTATAACGTAAGAGTTTCCAGAAACACGTGGTAGTTGGCGCTGTATGCAATATTTAAAAATCTAATATTTTAGTTAAAAATTCACAACTAGATGGCGGTGTGCCTTTTTTTAAATCGCGGTATGGTTTCGTTACATAGGGTTAAAAGTAAGACTACTTTTCTGCCCAAGGTAGTTTATCATTATATTTTACGATCTTAAAACTATTTCTTCTAAAAGTTTCAAGTTTGCTTAAATATATTTGTTACACTGATTTTTATTTCATGGCCACGCAGTCAGAAAAGTTTCTTGCAATAGCTGCTTGGTACCGCTGGTGCTGTCATTTAGTCGAGTGACGTCTCTATCTCATAATATACAAATGTACTCTGTGATTCGAGTGACGAACTTTGACGAGTGTAGACGTGTTTTATGTTACTGTTTCTGTGCTAGCGAAGTGCATAAGTGATTAAACACGTATCTGAAGTAGCTGTGTCCGTTCTACTCCACTGGTAAGCCTTTGAAATTTGCACTCTAAAAATGTTTTTGCGGCCGTCATTTATTTACTTATTCATTATTCTGTAAGCATACTTTTTAACTCGTCTATGTGATGAAATGTAAATGTATGAAAGCTTAATATACCCTTGGTAGATGATTAAAAAGCTTATTTTCTTATTGGCATTATACACAATAGGTACACGGTGACAGTGTTAGACAGGCGTAGCGCAGACATGTTGCCCTTCGACTCTCTGTCATACAAAATGTACAAAGTTACAAACAGTTCGAAGCGGCCTCGTGCTTACGCTGCGCCTGTCTCACACTATCACCGTACGCCACTTCTGTAATGTAAATAAATAAAAAAAGCAATGCCTAGGTACTTATAAATTGTATTTTTTTAAATAACTTTTCTGTACCCCGAGTAGAGCTCCGATATCTTGGAGTGTCCCTTTGCGGTGTCACTGTGAAATATCCTAGTGTATCTACACACTCAGAAACACAATCTCTACCTTCCGAGCCTTCGCCTTAGAACTGTTTCGAATATCCTATATTATTGTCGTAGGTGAGATACTTCACGGTGTCTGCAGTTCGACGTCCGCGTGGACGCCCAGATCATGTCAACTGTAGCTAAGGAATTCGACCTCAACTCGTTCGAAGCCATGGAGACTGAGGCTATCGGTGAGCTGGCCTGTCATGATACTGGCTTTAAAGGTATTAAGGTACAGTATAAAACTGTTTATTTTTATCAGATAGTGTGGGATTTAGTTCCTGTATCTCCTGGCAACTTATTCGAGGGATTAAAAGATCGTCTCTGTGTATGTAATTTGAGACGGTGATCTATTTCTGTAGCAAATTTCAGAACGAATAGAGCGAGATAGAGTACCTAACAAACATTCATACATGCTAAGTATTGCGTGTATAATATTGGTAGGGATAATCTTATGTTACTAATATCCTTACTAATATTATAAATGCGAAAGGAACTCTGTCTGTCTGTCTGTCTGTTACGCTTTCACGCCTAAACGGCTGGAGCGATTGAGATGAAATTTGGTATGGGGATAGTTCGAGGCCCTGAGAAGGACATGGCTACTTTTTAACCGACTGCACAAAAGGAGTGTTATGATTTTATACGATAACGACTTTCACGCGATAACGACTTTCACGCCTAAACGGCTGGAGCGATTGAGATGAAATTTGGTATGGGGATAGTTCGAGGCCCAGAGAAGGACATAGGCTACTTTTAAACCAACTGCGCAAAAGGAGTGTTATGATTCTATGCGATAACGACTTTCACGCGAAAACGACTTCTACTCGGCTGAAGTCGCGTGAACAGCTATTTAATGTAAATAAGCTTAAAGATTAACCCTCATATTCATAATCGTTTATTAAACCTATTTTAGAAAACACATTTTTAGTCTATTGCTGTCTCTAACCATACTCTGTGATTGGTTAGAGATAGGGAATGCAATCCCGCAACACAATTGTAATCCCGGTATTTGCGGGACTCAGGGGTCTCAGTCCCGCGGGATCCCGGTATTTGCGGGATCCCGCATATTTCTGAAAGTCATTGAGAAAAGAATAGAATTTTGTCTCATACATGCATGTAGAACTGAAAAATAGTCACGCCTTATTCCCCGAAGGGGTAGGCAGAGACCTTTTAAGATTTTGTCCCACGTAATATGTGGTGAGCCGTTGCCGTCTTGAAATGGACAGGTGCAGGTTGCGACTGCTTGCTGTTGAAATTTTTAAAGCCGGGCCTTCAACTTCGATTAACTGCCATTTTACCTGCAAACGGGACCAACGGCTTAACGTGGCTTCCGAAGCACAGCAACGCTCAAATAAATGTCACAAAGTGGTCAACCATCTAAGGACCGGCCATAGTAAATGTTACTTACTGCAGTGATCGTTTACAGAAAACCCAGTCCGCGGGGCCACAAGGAAAAATAAATTATTCAATATTACTTATGTATTGAGATTATTGAACAGATATACATCTAAGTAATAAAATACCTAATGAAAATTATTAGAAGCAGATAAAATTGGTAGTTTTAGCATTACTTTAAAAGTGCGCATAAAACATAGCATCTCAAAATACTTGTCTGCCAAACGACTCCTAATTTTACATGTCGGATAGCCAGCAAGCAATGTACAAGATAATTGAATAATTTTCTAACTGTTTTTTATAGTACAAGAAAAGTCTAATCTCCCTGATCAAATCACTATAAACAAATAAGTAGGTTATTAGGTTATATATTACGTCAGAATTACAAAAAACTTTCTCGAGTCGAATCAGTTTTCCCGCTTCCGCTTACAGAACAACACATGGCGTTTACCTTTGCGCAGTCCCGCTAATCCCGCGGGATCCCGCACGATTTACGTGCGGGACTGGTCCCGCAAAAATACTGCGGGATCCCGGTATTTCGGGATCCCGGTATCCCGGTATTGCATTCCCTAGTTAGAGACAGCAATAGACTTAAAATGTGTTTTAACTAAAATTGGTTTAATAAACGATTATGAATATGAGGGTAAGTCTATTGTAAATATTCAATCACGCTACTTAGCCTAGAGGCTTGGCAGAGAAGGATTAAAATCTATAGCTATACTATATTATGGGCAAAAGACATGCTTACGAAATAGGTTTAGTTTAATTTTTACATGCGGATAGTTTTATATAAGCTTCATAATTATAATTATCACGCTACTACTAAGTCTAGGGGTTTGGCAGAGAACACTTAAATTCTGTATGTATGTGGGAGTAAAAACTCAAAAGCGTCTAGATCTTATTTATTAGCATACATATTATAGTCACGCCGTTATCCCCAAAAGGGTAGGCAGAGGCATAGTATACGCCCACATTTGACCTTATAGTTTTACGTCTCACGTAATAGGTGGTGAGCCTAATGCCGTGTTGAAATTAATATTTTTTTTCAAGCCACCCATGAGGCCAACTTGACTTTTAACGATTGTCATTTTACTGACAACCGGGTTTCATTTCACGATTTCGCTGCAATTATATTCAGTAACTGTTTGAAAATCAAATAATTGTCTCTCTGTTTCCTGGTGGCAAGGCAACCCTCCCTTCTGCTAGCTTTTTTTTTCTTGCACGGATGCTATGCCGGATCCTACCGACTCAAAAATCTCACGTATCCTGCCTAACAGCCTACGGTTGGGAGCCCTAAGTAAGCTATCCGACGGCTACCCCAGAACTCCCATCAGACTTACGACTACCCACTTAGGGGGGGGGGGGGGGGGCGTGAACCCTTCGAGTCACGCTGTCGTCTAGGGCCTGCTTCTGTAAGGGCAGTGAGCGACCTCCTCATCGACCTCAGGCCCCCGGTCATGTAGGCCGATAGTCTTAGGCGAAGACATGTCGCCGCCGCCTATTGCGGAAATCGGGTGGGAGAGTTCTCTCCCGCCACCTCCCCGCCGCCTCTTTCACGAGCATGTCCTGCTCGCAGAAAGAGGCAGCGCAGTCCCACTTACTCCCGCTGGCGAACATGGTCTCCAGCGAGAGAGTGTCCACGTCCAGAACTGCCACGAGGGCCTGGCGCTATTGCGCCCACGCCTTGCACTCCACCAATGTGTGGAGCGCTGTGTCCTCGCTGCGCTACTCGCAGTGCTGGCACTCGGCCGTCTTTTGCTAACTTTAATACAAATGAAAGGCAATCTCAACATCTCTGTTTGTTTGTTTAGTAATTCATCAACAATTTTGATCTTATATGAATTCAAAAACAAAATAATACTTTTACTTTTACATGCAGCGATGTGGTATTCACAATAAATACTGTCCTGAGGTAACTGACAGCCTTGAATCAATGGTGCGGTGTAGAAAAATGTTTTTTTAAATATATTAAGCTCGCCATATTGACGTCGCCACTGATGGAAAGCCGTGGCCCATCTAGCGATTGGGGGCCACTTTCACTGTCCGTAAGACTTAAATTCATTTAATAAACCGAATCTACCAAGGTGGTAAAGAGTTCTTTAACTTAACTCCACCCTCCATCTTAAATAACACGGGCCCAGGTACCACTCGCATGCAGTGGAAAGACTCTTTGCCAGAACCTAGCAATGCAAAAATCTTTTCTCTTTCGAATTATAGCAATTTGAAACCCTCTGTCAGCGTGTATCTTCTCTTAAATCGCCAGGTTTTTAAGCAAAGCATGAAAATATCACAACACCTAATGTTGTATTGCGCCTACAACATTATGTATGACTTTCCTCACGTTAAAATAAATCCATCTAGCGCATAGCTCCCCGGGTAAGTTGGAGGATTTCCTAAATTTGTCCCCACATTTTGGTTACGACTTATCCGAGAGGCTCGATAGAATACAGTTCAAACTTTGCTTATAACATAATTTCCACGCGGACGAAGTCGCGGGTAACAGCTAGTAATTATTATAAAAGCAAAATTTCTGAGTGTGGATGTATGGATATATGTTACTCTTTCACGCTCTACGGCTGAACGGATCTGATAGTTCAGGGGTATACAGCCTGGAATGGACATTTTATCCCGCAAATAAGCTACCATGGGAAGTGATTTATAGTCGTTCTGGAACGAAAAGGTTTAGGCACAGTTTCGATAACAGAACCGATCGGCACTGTCAATTTGAAAATCAACGAAAAAAAATTACGAAAATGTCAAAATTTATATCGTTTGCCGAAGTCAAAATGAGAACTTGTGGTTATTCCTTTAAATTTCACGGAATACGCTTACTACTATTTTCTACTATAATTTTTCATTCAATGTTTAACGTTCCAATCACTAAGACGAGCTGCCGCGTCGGGAAAATTCGACCAATCACACGCATGATCCCACCGCAGTCCACGTGGACCCGTTGCCAAGTAACGTAGGTACTCGACTAGTTACGTCTTGTAGGTACGTAACGCGCTCGGCCGCTCGCTCGGCGGTGCGGCGGCGCGCAGTAACGCAGCGACTCCCGCGCAGACAGATCGTTCGTTACGATTTTCGAAAATGAGTCGTCGTCATTCAGTGCGAAATATTCAAACGAACAGTGCGTGTTTAGTAGTTAACGTGAGGAAAATCCTACATGGATGCTATGCCGGACACTTACCGACTAAAAACCACACGTTCCGTACCTATGCCTACAGTTGGGAGTCCCGCCGGGTAAGCCCTCGTAAGGATGACTCCCAGGATTCCCAACAAATCTTGGCTACCACTGCGGCTTCATGTAGGGGTTTGGATGCTAGCCCGCTTCTTTGGGGGGTTGTTCGGCTGTTGCACATCATGAGTTTCGTACTCCTGAAGTAGGAAACTTGTGATGAATTACGAATTACGCAGTGTGATAGAGTGGACCCTTCCGGACTGTTGACTGTTGGCCTTTAAAATAGTGAAGGCAATAACATAAAACGTGCCCGTTTATGTAGCATAAGTTCTGGACTCCATTTTGAGCAGTCGCCGGGGTACTCGGTAGCGTAAATAAACTGTAAATAGGTAGGTCTAGATTTAAGTTCATTATTTTGTTCGCGTTTATTTTCGTTACCTATTAGTACCTATTAGTACAATAGACCTTATTAATTTATCGTTTAACCGCGAAAACAGCACAATACTAAAGTATTTCCGACGGCCCTAAGCCGCCCGTGTTGAGTATGAAGAGAAATTGGAGTCCTTTATTAATCGAATCGAATGCTTTCGGTCAATGAACTAATCACATGTTCCGGCGTTTCATTCACTGAAGAATGTCAATGAATAATCGAAGCGCTACTAATGTTTCAACTCGAACGAGTGAAAATGATAACACAAAAGTTTTTTTTTTATTATAGCCTGTACAACACTTTTGACCCCCCATAATTGTTCCATGATTGATTCTGAGTAACCCCCTTTTGGGTCCAGAACGACTATAAATTCTACCAGTATAGACATACCATATAGGTAATTAATTAATTTTTCTTTTTTTAATCAAGCACAGGCGCCGTAGGGGCAGCATTATTAGCCAAAAACGGGATGGAAGTCAACACAGAGGTTTCCAGTTTACGACCGAACATTCAGTCCGAATCTAAATGTAGCAAAAGACTTGAAGGAAACGCATCACTAAATAAAATAAAAAAGCGGAAATCAAAAAAACACAAAAAGAGGAAACGCAGCCGCAGCCGTTCTGAAAAAGAGGTCAAAGAGGCAGTTAAATTAGCCATTATTATGGAAAATCTAACTTTAGCGACATCAACGGGAAGAAGTGTTAGTTGATGTTTTACGATTACAATATTTTTTTTCTCTAATATGTTAAAACCACAACATATACCTATGTAGTAAAGATAACAAGTAGGTAAGTTATCTTCGAGCAAACGCTCCGAGCGCGTTTTGCATGTGTGCTTACGATACGGTCGCGGTAGCCTTTGAACGTTTGCAACACCAGAGGCGCTACTCACACGCGCTGCCGACCCTGCATTCTAAACCCCTTTGAAGAACAAGTTTGGTCGAGGTGTGCGTTCGCACGCAGCGCTCTGTGCGATTGTTAGAAGATAGCTTAGTTGTTGACTTTTTACTATGGTCATAGTGTCAGTATTAGTCATTCATACCTATGACCACATAGGGCTCGGGATCATAGGTCAGGCGTTCAAGTTCTTTGTGTCGTAGTACGTTACATAGATATGAACGCCTGACCACTGTCTGTCTGATTGATCCCTTAATATTAAGTAATCCATTGAATTGTATAAGCGCATATTTTTAATGTTTAAATACAAATTGTTTTAAATAAATTGTTTAATTTGTGATTAATAGTCTGAATTATAATTCCCCTAACCGGCGAGCGTGTTTGAAAACTCCTATAAAAAAGTAAAAGAGGCAAAAATGTATGCCGAAGTCGTAGCAAGCAGAAAACGTTTGCCTGATGGAAAGCCATGGGACTGTAAGACTTCTGATAGTGGTCCTCAAGTTGGCGGCCATGTGATGTGCCTCTTCATGCTCCGCTTGAAAAACTGGGGGCTATAGTCTGAAGGAAACACGTGTGCAGGCAGGTCATTTGACAGTGAAACGATCTTTTGAATCGCTCAGTTCTGGCGAAGGTTCTCTCCACTGTGTATGAGGGCCTCCTCAATAGCATCAAAACGTATTACGCAAATTGGCAATAAATTCTGAATAGTTATCTCAGTCCAGTGCGTGATGCGCGTAGGCCTCTACCAGATTTTGTTGCTGCGTCAATATTTTAGTTGCGCAGGCTGGTACAAGCTTGGGTTGAATCCAGTATTTTGATTCAAGTCGCCAGGACCTAGTCTGTGAGTCAGCGGGTATTTATTCCCTGATCAATGCTAGTCAAGGGTACGTATGAGTTTCGCACGACGCAACGGTATCCCCGTATTAGATTTTGGGGAGAAAAATCTACAGTAGGATACCCTTGAGGGCACCAAATAGGTATATCGATCCATGCTAAGCACACGGCGAGCGTATCCTCAGTACCTTTAAAAAGGTGACGGCACACGGAATTCGACTCGAAACCTGTTATCTACCACAGGAATCAGGCAACTCACTCATGCAGGTCACGCTCACATGGTACCTACCTCGGAATACGGTTAGCCCTTTCTTCCAACTGTCGTAGAATAGGCTGGAAAGCCCCCTGGAGCAGGAGAGACTCGATTTTGCGACTACCTTTGAACGAGAACGCAAGTCGCCTTTCTCCAACAATTGATCGCCTCCGGAAGTAACCACGCGCCCCAGTATACTGTAGGGCTCAAGCCTCGAAGTACATAAATAATAATAAAAAAGTATTTGTTTCCGGTGAAAAGTACCCATTAGAATCGTCACAAATCAAATAATAATAAGTATAAGTTGTAAGTAAAATTTTGATGTCCTTTGAAATGTCATACTCGGGATCCCTTTCGTAAACATAACATATATATTCCTAAAATGTTTTGACACAATGAATTTGACATAATTATACTTGGTCATAAATTCATAATTGATTTTTAGCTGCATATGTACTGTGGCATAATTAAATTTAGGTCTAATATTATGCATAGTTATAATTGCACAATGTTTTTAGGCATAGTGTACAGTCGCCTAATAGTATATACCAGTATTTCCTATATTATATAGTGTCAAAGTAGGTTTAGGTGCGGCGGGGGTGGCCCTTGGGCCACCCCTAAGCCGCCAATGTAGTTATTTTACATACGTTCTTTATTATAGTTTGATACTTTTCATTATAGTTTGATACTTATATGCCATTATAAAGCTATGCTCATAAATTTTATGCCTAAATATGATTATGCTTATTTTATTTATGGTTAAGATAATTATGCTTAGTTTCTTATGTATAACAAAATTACGCATAAATATCATTAGTCTAAATTAACATAATGGCAAAATATTTTATGGTTATTATTTTTATGCAAATAGACAGTGAACCATTTTTTAATGCAAATGGATAGTGAACCGTCATACTCCTATTAAGTATGTGATAATTTTATTGTGTCAATAAAATAATATTAAATTCATAAAACGATTCATTGAATTAAAAATAAAAATGTGAAATACCATAACACATTGAAATAATAATTATGAAAACAGATAAAATTTGCCAAAAAATCAAAATAATGATTTAAAATTCCACAAACAAAACGATACAGGAGATATCATTAAAAAATCTGATATTAGTATTTACTCTCCGGAAGTGGCACAGATCTAGCGGCGGTAAGGGTAGTCAAACCTGGCCGATATCATCTGTAGGACGACAATGAATTGATGGAGCTGGCTCGCACCCTGGCAACCAAAGTCGCTGCCCTCACGTGCATACTGGAATGAAAACGAGCGGTATCTGAGTCCGCAAATGTTTCTTAAGGCAGACCCAACAACATCCTTAGCCCATTCTTGTACAGGACACACAAGTCACAGTTGTTCCTTTAGTTGTAATTAGCTCACAGATTGCACGTGTAAAGGGTTTTACAATATGCTCGGAAGCTGTTAATGCTATCTGTAATGTCAATATGTTTCCCAACTCTATAATATCATAAATAGACACTCACTGGTTAGTATGGTCTCTATGATTATTATCTGCGGGGTTCTCTCTGACCGGACTCTAGCAAACGGATGGACGATGTTCTACTCTAGAAGCTATCTTATATTTCTTTATCTCCTAATATTAGATAATATTACATGGTGGCAGCGGTGAGTGAATATTTACCACTTATCAAGAAACTAACTTGGGGGAGATGCAGCCGGCTTCATTTCCGATTTCCCGGTGAATCCGCCTCGGGAATTTAATTCTCGAGAAATAAGCTCATGGCCGAGGTGGCTAAAAAGATTTCAGCATTATTTAACAGTAACGGGATGTTCAAAGTCGGATGAGGAAAAGTGCGATTTATTGCTATATTGCATGGGTGAAGAGAGCTTAGAAATTGTCATTCAAATAGGCAATGTCGATAAATACAAAGATTTAGTGTGTAAACTTAGTGACTATTTCAATCCTAAAAAGAATTTAATCTACGAACGAGCACGATTTAACAGACGCCAACTGCTTCTTGGTGAATCGGTCAATGACTTGAATGAATGAAAAACATATACAAACTTTTTGCAAAACTGCATGTTTGAAAAAATAAAGAAAAAAGAAATATTAAGAGATAAATTAGTACCTAGTAGGAATAAATGACAATCATCGCGAAATTATACAGGTCTTACCTTATAGATCATATAAAATAAACACTAATCGAGGAGAATACAGGCGTAATAGAGCTCACATAATCCCTGCTCCTTATGTGATAAAGGAAAAGGATGGGCGAGGGTCTGATAATTCATTGGATGATTTTGATAGTTTGTATGATACTAGCCAGGCTAAAAATGAAGATGATTATTGTATTGTTGATAGTAAAAATAGGGAAATAAATGTAATAGAGATGGCAGTTGGTAGGTACTGAAACAGATGAACAGGAATCAATTGATAATTCTCCCTCTATAAGACATTGGCACAAACCAGTTCGGTTGAATGATTATGTAAATTAATTAAGAATTTTTGCTAAAAATAATTAATAGATAAATTGTGTCATACTTTTATTGTTAATTGTATTTGTACGACTTGTACTTATTAAATAATTAAAGATATCCAAGCATCTTGAGGAAAGGGATGTAATGTCATAATGTTTCCCAACTCTATAATATTCAGGAATAAACACTGGTTACCGGTTAGTATGGCGTCTGCGCTCAATATCTGCGGGGTTCTCTCTGACAGGAACTCTAGCAAAAAGATGAACGGCTACACTAAAATCTACTCTAAAAGCTAATTAAGTTGTGTTTCTTTATCTCCCAACAATAATAATATTACACTATAGAGCTATCATATTGGCCAATATCGACAAACTCTACGCTCCCGCTCAATATTCCTCACTATCTTTGAAATCGGCAGTGACTACATATCCCAGATATTTAAATTTATCAACTCTTTGCGATGGGACTGAGTTTGGTAGTACTTTCTGGACATTCTGAGTGCGCCCACTGCCGGTCTTCGCTTATACAGACCATCAATCGCTTATCAACTTTCTTAGACCACATACTGACGCATTAAGAAGTATCATGTCTTCTGCGTTTCTCAATTTGGTAACACATACGTCATCAATGAGGCATACCTTTAAATAAAAACCCATTGATATAGGTACCTGACACTCTCTTATCAGTAATAATGGTTCGAACTTAATACCTACGTTACAAGTAAACTCATGGGACACAGGTAGTGTCATAAACATCAAGAAAAAAACCTATGAAGTGCTTCATTGTTCTAAACAATTTCTGATGTAGATAACATTGTTTTATCAAGAGTTATGAGAGGGGAAGAAATCATAGGACTACTGCAACCTGCATTCGATTCAAGGGTGCACTGAACAGTCGAGTGACGAACTTTGACGAGTGTAGACGTGTTTTATGTTACTGTTTCTGTGCTAGCGAAGTGCATAAGTGATTAAACACGTATCTGAAGTAGCTGTGTCCGTTCTACTCCACTGGTAAGCCTTTGAAATTTGCACTCTAAAATGTTTTTGCGGCCGTCATTTATTTACTTATTCATTATTCTGTAAGCATACTTTTTAACTCGTCTATGTGATGAAATGTAAATGTATGAAAGCTTAATATACCCTTGGTAGATGATTAAAAAGCTTATTTTCTTATTCACATTATACGGAATAGGTATACGGTGACAGTGTTAGACAGGCGTAGCGCAGACATGTTGCCCTTCGACTCTCTGTCATACAAAATGTACAAAGTTACAAACAGTTCGAAGCGGCCTCGTGCTTACGCTGCGCCTGTCTCACACTATCACCGTACGCCGCTTCTGTAATGTTAATAAATAAAAAAAAGCAATGCCTAGGTACTTATAAATTGTATTCTTTTGAATAACTTTTCTGTACCCCGAGTAGAGCTCCGATATCTCGGAGTGTCCCTTTGCGGTGTCACTGTGAAATATCCTAGTGTATCTACACACTCAGAAACACAATCTCTACCTTCCGAGTTTCGAATATCCTATATTATTGTCGTAGGTGAGATACTTCACGGTGTCTGCAGAACCGAGCGATATCGACGTCCGCGTGGACGCCCAGATCATGTCAACTGTAGCTAAGGAATTCGACCTCAACTCGTTCGAAGCCATGGAGACTGAGGCTATCGGTGAGCTGGCCTGTCATGATACTGGCTTTAAAGGCATTAAGGTACAGTATAAAACTGTTTATTTTTTATCAGATAGTGTGGGATTTAGTTCCTGTATCTCCTGGGAACTTATTCGAGGGATTAAAAGATAGTCTCTGTGTATGTAATTTGAGACGGTGATCTATTTCTGTAGCAAATTTCAGTACGAATAGAGCGAGATAGAGTACCTAACAAACATTCATACATGCTAAGTATTGCGTGTATAATATTGGTAGGGATAATCTTATGTTACTAATATAATTATTATAAAAGCAAAATTTCTGAGTGTGGATGTATGGATGTATGTTACTCTTTCACGCTCTACGGCTGAACGGATCTGATAGTTCAGGGGTATACAGCCTGGAATGGACATATTATCCCGCAAATAAGCTACCATGGGAAGTGGGACCGGCAATAAAACTGCCACGTCACATATAGACATACCATATAGGTAATTAATTAATTTTTCTTTTTTAACAGATATCAAGCACAGGCCCCGTAAGGGCAGCATTATTAGCCAAAAACGGGATGGAAGTCAACACAGAGGTTTCCAGTTTACGACCGAACATTCAGTCCGAATCTAAATGTAGCAAAAGACTTGAAGGAAACGCATCACTAAATAAAATAAAAAAGCGGAAATCAAAAAAACACAAAAAGAGGAAACGCAGCCGCAGCCGTTCTGAAAAAGAGGTCAAAGAGGCAGTTAAATTAGCCATTATTATGGAAAATCTAACTCTAGCGACATCAACGGGAAGAAGTGTTAGTTGATGTTTTACGATTACAATATTTTTTTTCTCTAATATGTTAAAACCACAACATATACCTATGTAGTAAAGATAACAAGTAGGTAAGTTATCTTCGAGCAAACGCTCCGAGCGCGTTTTGCATGTGTGCTTACGATACGGTCGCAGTAGCCTTTGAACGTTTGCAACACCAGAGGCGCTACTCACACGCGCTGCCGACCCTGCATTCTAAACCCCTTTGAAGAACAAGTTTGGTCGAGGTGTGCGTTCGCACGCAGCGCTCTGTGCGATTGTTAGAAGATAGCTTAGTTGTTGACTTTTTACTATGGTCATAGTGTCAGTATTAGTCATACCTATGACCACATAGGGCATAGATCATAGGTCAGGCGTTCAAGTTCTTTGTGTCGTAGTACGTTACATAGATATGAACGCCTGACCACTGTCTGTCTGATTGATCCCTTAATATTAAGTAATCCATTGAATTGTATAAGCGCATATTTTAATGTTTAAATACAAATTGTTTTAAATAAATTGTTTAATTTGTGATTAATAGTCTGAATTATAATTCCCCTAACCGGCGAGCGTGTTTGAAAACTCCTATAAAAAAGTAAAAGAGGCAAAAATGTATGCCGAAGTCGTAGCAAGCAGAAAACGTTTGCCTGATGGAAAGCCATGGGACTGTAAGACTTCTGATAGTGGTCCTCAAGTTGGCGGTCATGTGATGTGCCTCTTCATGCTCCGCTTGAAAAACTGGGGGCTATAGTCTGAAGGAAACACGTGTGCACGCAGGTCATTCGACAGTGAAACGATCTTTTGAATCGCTCAGTTCTGGCGAAGGTTCTCTCCACTGTGTATGAGGGCCTCCTCAATAGCATCAAAACGTATTACGCAAATTGGCAATAAATTCTGAATAGTTATCTCAGTCCAGTGCGTGATGCGCGTAGGCCTCTACCAGATTTTGTTGCTGCGTCAATATTTTAGTTACGCAGGCTGGTACAAGCTTGGGTTGAAACCAGTATTTTGATTCAAGTCGCCAGGACCTAGTCTGTGAGTCAGCGGGTATTTATTCCCTGATCAATGCTAGTCAAGGGTACGTATGAGTTTCGCACGACGCAACGGTATCCCCGTATTAGATTTTGGGGAGAAAAATCTACAGTAGGATACCCTTGAGGGCACCAAGTATATCGATCCATGCTAAGCACACGGCGAGCGTGTCCTCAGTACCTTTAAAAAGGTGACGGCACACGGAATTCGACTCGAAACCTGTTATCTACCACAGGAATCAGGCAACTCACTCATGCAGGTCACACTCACATGGTACCTACCTCGGAATACGGTTAGCCCTTTCTTTCAACTGTCGTAGAATAGGCTGGAAAGCCCACTAGAGCAGGAGAGACTCGATTTTGCGACTACCTTTGAACGAGAACGCAAGTCGCCTTTCTCCAACGATTGATCGCCTCCGGAACTAACCCACGCCTCAGTATACTGTAGGGCTCAAGCCTCGAAGTACATAAATAATAATAAAAAAATATTTGTTTCCGGTGAAAAATACCCATTAGAATCGTCACAAATCAAATAATAATAAGTATAAGTAGTAAGTTAAATTTTGATGTCCTTTGAAATGTCATACTCGGGATCCCTTTCGTAAACATAACATATGTATTCCTAAAATGTTTTGACACAATGAATTTGGCATAATTATACTTGGTCATAAATTCATAATTGATTTTTAGCTGCATAATATGTACTGTGGCATAATTAAATTTAGGTCTAATATATTTACGCATAGTTATAATTGCACAATGTTTTTAGGCATAGTGTACAGTCGCCTAATAGTATATACCAGTATTTCCTATATTATATAGTGTCAAAGTAGGTTTAGGTGCGGCGGGGGTGGCCCCTGGGCCACCCCTAAGCCGCCAATTTAGTTATTTTACATACGTTCTTTATTATAGTTTGATACTTTTCATTATAGTTTGAAACTTTTATGCCATTATAAAGCTATGCTCATAAATTTTATGCCTAAATATGATTATGCTTATTTTATTTATGGTTAAGATAATTATGCTTAGTTTCTTATGTATAACAAAATTACGCATAAATATCATTAGTCTAAATTAACATAATGGCAAAATATTTTATGGTTATTATTTTTATGCAAATAGACAGTGAACCATTTTTTAATGCAAATGGATAGTGAACCGTCATACTCCTATTAAGTATGTGATAATTTTATTGTGTTAATAAAATAATATGAAATTCATAAAACGATTCATTGAATTAAAAATAAAAATGTGAAATACCATAACACATTGAAATAATAATTATGAAAACAGATAAAATGTGCCAAAAAATCAAAATAATGATTTAAAATTCCACAAACAAAACGATACAGGAGATATCATTAAAAAAATCTGATATTAGTATTTACTCTCCGGAAGTGGCACAGATCTAGCGGCGGTAAGGGTAGTCAAACCTGGCCGATATCATCTGTAGGACGACAATGAATTAATGGAGCTGGCTTGCACCCTGGCAACCAAAGTCGCTGCCCTCACGTGCATACTGGCATGAAAACGAGCGGTATCTGAGTCCGCAAATGTTTCTTAAGGCAGACCCAACAACATCCTTAGTACATTCTTGTACAGGACACACAAGTCACAGTTGTTCCTTTAGTTGTAATTAGCTCACAGATTGCACGTGTAAAGGGTTTTACAATATGCTCGGAAGCTGTTAATGCTATCTGTAATGTCAATATGTTTCCCAACTCTATAATATCATAAATAGACACTCACTGGTTAGTATGGTCTCTATGATTAATATCTGCGGGGTTCTCTCTGACCGGACTCTATCAAAAGGATGGACGATGTTCTACTCTAGAAGCTATCTTATATTTCTTTATCTCCTAATATTAGATAATATTACATGGTGGCAGCGGTGAGTGAATATTTACCACTTATCAAAATGTCGAACCAAGAAACTAACTTGGGGGAGATGCAGTCGGCTTCATTCCCGATTTCCCGGTGAATCCGCCTCGGGAATTTTATTCTCGAGAAATAAGCTCATGGCCGAGGTGGCTAAAAAGATTTCAGCATTATTTAACAGTAACGGGATGTTCAAAGTCGGATGAGGAAAAGTGCGATTTATTGCTATATTGCATGGGTGAAGAGAGCTTAGAAATTGTCATTCAAATAGGCAATGTCGATAAATACAAAGATTTAGTGTGTAAACTTAGTGACTATTTCAATCCTAAAAAGAATTTAATCTACGAACGAGCACGATTTAACAGACGCCAACTGCTTCTTGGTGAATCGGTCAATGACTTGAATGAATGAAAAACATCTACAAACTTATTGCAAAACTGCATGTTTGAAAAAATAAAGAAAAAAGAAATATTAAGAAATAAATTAGTACCTAGTAGGAATAAATGACAATCATCGCGAAATTATACAGGTCTTACCTTATAGATCATATAAAATAAACACTAATCGAGGAGAATACAGGCGTAATAGAGCTCACATAATCCCTGCTCCTTATGTGATAAAGGAAAAGGATGGGCGAGGGTCTGATAATTCATTGGATGATTTTGATAGTTTGTATGATACTAGCCAGGCTAAAAATGAAGATGATTATTGTATTGTTGATAGTAAAAATAGGGAAATAAATGTAATAGAGATGGCAGTTGGTAGGTACTGAAACAGATGAACAGGAATCAATTGATAATTCTCCCTCTATAAGACATTGGCACAAACCAGTTCGGTTGAATGATTATGTAAATTAATTAAGAATTTTTGCTAAAAATAATTAATAGATAAATTGTGTCATACTTTTATTGTTAATTGTATTTGTACGACTTGTACTTATTAAATAATTAAAGATATCCAAGCATCTTGAGGAAAGGGATGTAATGTCATAATGTTTCCCAACTCTATAATATTCAGGAATAAACACTGGTTACCGGTTAGTATGGCGTCTGCGCTCAATATCTGCGGGGTTCTCTCTGACAGGAACTCTAGCAAAAAGATGAACGGCTACACTAAAATCTACTCTAAAAGCTAATTAAGTTGTGTTTCTTTATCTCCCAACAATAATAATATTACACTATAGAGCTATCATATTGGCCAATATCGACAAACTCTACGCTCCCGCTCAATATTCCTCACTATCTTTGAAATCGGCAGTGACTACATATCCCAGATATTTAAATTTATCAACTCTTTGCGATGGGACTGAGTTTGGTAGTACTTTCTGGACATTCTGAGTGCGCCCACTGCCGGTCTTCGCTTATACAGACCATCAATCGCTTATCAACTTTCTTAGACCACATACTGACGCATTAAGAAGTATCATGTCTTCTGCGTTTCTCAATTTGGTAACACATACGTCATCAATGAGGCATACCTTTAAATAAAAACCCATTGATATAGGTACCTGACACTCTCTTATCAGTAATAATGGTTCGAACTTAATACCTACGTTACAAGTAAACTCATGGGACACAGGTAGTGTCATAAACATCAAGAAAAAAACCTATGAAGTGCTTCATTGTTCTAAACAATTTCTGATGTAGATAACATTGTTTTATCAAGAGTTATGAGAGGGGAAGAAATCATAGGACTACTGCAACCTGCATTCGATTCAAGGGTGCACTGAACAGTCGAGTGACGAACTTTGACGAGTGTAGACGTGTTTTATGTTACTGTTTCTGTGCTAGCGAAGTGCATAAGTGATTAAACACGTATCTGAAGTAGCTGTGTCCGTTCTACTCCACTGGTAAGCCTTTGAAATTTGCACTCTAAAATGTTTTTGCGGCCGTCATTTATTTACTTATTCATTATTCTGTAAGCATACTTTTTAACTCGTCTATGTGATGAAATGTAAATGTATGAAAGCTTAATATACCCTTGGGAGATGATTAAAAAGCTTATTTTCTTATTGACATTATACGGAATAGGTATACGGTGACAGTGTTAGACAGGCGTAGCGCAGACATGTTGCCCTTCGACTCTCTGTCATACAAAATGTACAAAGTTACAAACAGTTCGAAGCGGCCTCGTGCTTACGCTGCGCCTGTCTCACACTATCACCGTACGCCGCTTCTGTAATGTTAATAAATAAAAAAAAGCAATGCCTAGGTACTTATAAATTGTATTCTTTTGAATAACTTTTCTGTACCCCGAGTAGAGCTCCGATATCTCGGAGTGTCCCTTTGCGGTGTCACTGTGAAATATCCTAGTGTATCTACACACTCAGAAACACAATCTCTACCTTCCGAGTTTCGAATATCCTATATTATTGTCGTAGGTGAGATACTTCACGGTGTCTGCAGAACCGAGCGATATCGACGTCCGCGTGGACGCCCAGATCATGTCAACTGTAGCTAAGGAATTCGACCTCAACTCGTTCGAAGCCATGGAGACTGAGGCTATCGGTGAGCTGGCCTGTCATGATACTGGCTTTAAAGGCATTAAGGTACAGTATAAAACTGTTTATTTTTTATCAGATAGTGTGGGATTTAGTTCCTGTATCTCCTGGGAACTTATTCGAGGGATTAAAAGATAGTCTCTGTGTATGTAATTTGAGACGGTGATCTATTTCTGTAGCAAATTTCAGAACGAATAGAGCGAGATAGAGTACCTAACAAACATTCATACATGCTAAGTATTGCGTGTATAATATTGGTAGGGATAATCTTATGTTACTAATATAATTATTATAAAAGCAAAATTTCTGAGTGTGGATGTATGGATGTATGTTACTCTTTCACGCTCTACGGCTGAACGGATCTGATAGTTCAGGGGTATACAGCCTGGAATGGACATATTATCCCGCAAATAAGCTACCATGGGAAGTGGGACCGGCAATAAAACTGCCACGTCACATATAGACATACCATATAGGTAATTAATTAATTTTTCTTTTTTAACAGATATCAAGCACAGGCCCCGTAAAGGCAGCATTATTAGCCAAAAACGGGATGGAAGTCAACACAGAGGTTTCCAGTTTACGACCGAACATTCAGCCCGAATCTAAATGTAGCAAAAGACTTGAAGGAAACGCATCACTAAATAAAATAAAAAAGCGGAAATCAAAAAAACACAAAAAGAGGAAACGCAGCCGCAGCCGTTCTGAAAAAGAGGTCAAAGAGGCAGTTAAATTAGCCATTATTATGGAAAATCTAACTCTAGCGACATCAACGGGAAGAAGTGTTAGTTGATGTTTTACGATTACAATATTTTTTTTCTCTAATATGTTAAAACCACAACATATACCTATGTAGTAAAGATAACAAGTAGGTAAGTTATCTTCGAGCAAACGCTCCGAGCGCGTTTTGCATGTGTGCTTACGATACGGTCGCAGTAGCCTTTGAACGTTTGCAACACCAGAGGCGCTACTCACACGCGCTGCCGACCCTGCATTCTAAACCCCTTTGAAGAACAAGTTTGGTCGAGGTGTGCGTTCGCACGCAGCGCTCTGTGCGATTGTTAGAAGATAGCTTAGTTGTTGACTTTTTACTATGGTCATAGTGTCAGTATTAGTCATACCTATGACCACATAGGGCATAGATCATAGGTCAGGCGTTCAAGTTCTTTGTGTCGTAGTACGTTACATAGATATGAACGCCTGACCACTGTCTGTCTGATTGATCCCTTAATATTAAGTAATCCATTGAATTGTATAAGCGCATATTTTAATGTTTAAATACAAATTGTTTTAAATAAATTGTTTAATTTGTGATTAATAGTCTGAATTATAATTCCCCTAACCGGCGAGCGTGTTTGAAAACTCCTATAAAAAAGTAAAAGGGGCAAAAATGTATGCCGAAGTCGTAGCAAGCAGAAAACGTTTGCCTGATGGAAAGCCATGGGACTGTAAGACTTCTGATAGTGGTCCTCAAGTTGGCGGTCATGTGATGTGCCTCTTCATGCTCCGCTTGAAAAACTGGGGGCTATAGTCTGAAGGAAACACGTGTGCAGGCAGGTCATTCGACAGTGAAACGATCTTTTGAATCGCTCAGTTCTGGCGAAGGTTCTCTCCACTGTGTATGAGGGCCTCCTCAATAGCATCAAAACGTATTACGCAAATTGGCAATAAATTCTGAATAGTTATCTCAGTCCAGTGCGTGATGCGCGTAGGCCTCTACCAGATTTTGTTGCTGCGTCAATATTTTAGTTACGCAGGCTGGTACAAGCTTGGGTTGAAACCAGTATTTTGATTCAAGTCGCCAGGACCTAGTCTGTGAGTCAGCGGGTATTTATTCCCTGATCAATGCTAGTCAAGGGTACGTATGAGTTTCGCACGACGCAACGGTATCCCCGTATTAGATTTTGGGGAGAAAAATCTACAGTAGGATACCCTTGAGGGCACCAAGTATATCGATCCATGCTAAGCACACGGCGAGCGTGTCCTCAGTACCTTTAAAAAGGTGACGGCACACGGAATTCGACTCGAAACCTGTTATCTACCACAGGAATCAGGCAACTCACTCATGCAGGTCACACTCACATGGTACCTACCTCGGAATACGGTTAGCCCTTTCTTTCAACTGTCGTAGAATAGGCTGGAAAGCCCACTAGAGCAGGAGAGACTCGATTTTGCGACTACCTTTGAACGAGAACGCAAGTCGCCTTTCTCCAACGATTGATCGCCTCCGGAACTAACCCACGCCTCAGTATACTGTAGGGCTCAAGCCTCGAAGTACATAAATAATAATAAAAAAATATTTGTTTCCGGTGAAAAATACCCATTAGAATCGTCACAAATCAAATAATAATAAGTATAAGTAGTAAGTTAAATTTTGATGTCCTTTGAAATGTCATACTCGGGATCCCTTTCGTAAACATAACATATGTATTCCTAAAATGTTTTGACACAATGAATTTGGCATAATTATACTTGGTCATAAATTCATAATTGATTTTTAGCTGCATAATATGTACTGTGGCATAATTAAATTTAGGTCTAATATATTTACGCATAGTTATAATTGCACAATGTTTTTAGGCATAGTGTACAGTCGCCTAATAGTATATACCAGTATTTCCTATATTATATAGTGTCAAAGTAGGTTTAGGTGCGGCGGGGGTGGCCCCTGGGCCACCCCTAAGCCGCCAATTTAGTTATTTTACATACGTTCTTTATTATAGTTTGATACTTTTCATTATAGTTTGAAACTTTTATGCCATTATAAAGCTATGCTCATAAATTTTATGCCTAAATATGATTATGCTTATTTTATTTATGGTTAAGATAATTATGCTTAGTTTCTTATGTATAACAAAATTACGCATAAATATCATTAGTCTAAATTAACATAATGGCAAAATATTTTATGGTTATTATTTTTATGCAAATAGACAGTGAACCATTTTTTAATGCAAATGGATAGTGAACCGTCATACTCCTATTAAGTATGTGATAATTTTATTGTGTTAATAAAATAATATGAAATTCATAAAACGATTCATTGAATTAAAAATAAAAATGTGAAATACCATAACACATTGAAATAATAATTATGAAAACAGATAAAATGTGCCAAAAAATCAAAATAATGATTTAAAATTCCACAAACAAAACGATACAGGAGATATCATTAAAAAAATCTGATATTAGTATTTACTCTCCGGAAGTGGCACAGATCTAGCGGCGGTAAGGGTAGTCAAACCTGGCCGATATCATCTGTAGGACGACAATGAATTAATGGAGCTGGCTTGCACCCTGGCAACCAAAGTCGCTGCCCTCACGTGCATACTGGCATGAAAACGAGCGGTATCTGAGTCCGCAAATGTTTCTTAAGGCAGACCCAACAACATCCTTAGTACATTCTTGTACAGGACACACAAGTCACAGTTGTTCCTTTAGTTGTAATTAGCTCACAGATTGCACGTGTAAAGGGTTTTACAATATGCTCGGAAGCTGTTAATGCTATCTGTAATGTCAATATGTTTCCCAACTCTATAATATCATAAATAGACACTCACTGGTTAGTATGGTCTCTATGATTAATATCTGCGGGGTTCTCTCTGACCGGACTCTAGCAAAAGGATGGACGATGTTCTACTCTAGAAGCTATTTTATATTTCTTTATCTCCTAATATTAGATAATATTACATGGTGGCAGCGGTGAGTGAATATTTACCACTTATCAAAATGTCGAACCAAGAAACTAACTTGGGGGAGATGCAGTCGGCTTCATTCCCGATTTCCCGGTGAATCCGCCTCGGGAATTTAATTCTCGAGAAATAAGCTCATGGCCGAGGTGGCTAAAAAGATTTCGGCATTATTTAACAGTAACGGGATGTTCAAAGTCGGATGAGGAAAAGTGCGATTTATTGCTATATTGCATGGGTGAAGAGAGCTTAGAAATTGTCATTCAAATAGGCAATGTCGATAAATACAAAGATTTAGTGTGTAAACTTAGTGACTATTTCAATCCTAAAAAGAATTTAATCTACGAACGAGCACGATTTAACAGACGCCAACTGCTTCTTGGTGAATCGGTCAATGACTTGAATGAATGAAAAACATCTACAAACTTATTGCAAAACTGCATGTTTGAAAAAATAAAGAAAAAAGAAATATTAAGAGATAAATTAGTACCTAGTAGGAATAAATGACAATCATCGCGAAATTATACAGGTCTTACCTTATAGATCATATAAAATAAACACTAATCGAGGAGAATACAGGCGTAATAGAGCTCACATAATCCCTGCTCCTTATGTGATAAAGGAAAAGGATGGGCGAGGGTCTGATAATTCATTGGATGATTTTGATAGTTTGTATGATACTAGCCAGGCTAAAAATGAAGATGATTATTGTATTGTTGATAGTAAAAATAGGGAAATAAATGTAATAGAGATGGCAGTTGGTAGGTACTGTAACAGATGAACAGAAATCAATTGATAATTCTCCTTCTATAAGACATTGGCACAAACCAGTTCGGTTGAATGATTATGTAAATTAATTAAGAATTTTTGCTAAAAATAATTAATAGATAAATTGTGTTATCCTTTTATTGTTAATTGTATTTGTACGACTTGTACTTATTAAATAATTAAAGATATCCAAGCATCTTGAGGAAAGGGATGTAATGTCATAATGTTTCCCAACTCTATAATATTCAGGAATAAACACTGGTTACCGGTTAGTATGGCGTCTGCGCTCAATATCTGCGGGGTTCTCTCTGACAGGAACTCTAGCAATAAGATGAACGGCTACAGTAAAATCTACTCTAAAAGCTATGTAAGTTGTGTTTCTTTATCTCCCAACAATAATAATATTACACTATAGAGCTATCATATTGGCCAATATCGACAAACTCTACGCTCCCGCTCAATATTCCTCATTATCTTTGAAATCGGCAGTGACTACATATCCCAGATATTTAAATTTATCAACTCTTTGCGATGGGACTGAGTTTGGTAGTACTTTCTGTACATTCTGAGTGCGCCCGCTGCCGGTCTTCGCTTATACAGACCATCAATCGCTTATCAACTTTCTTAGACCACATAGTGACGCATTAAGAAGTATCATGTCATCTGCGTTTCTCAATTTGGTAACACATACGTCATCAATGAGGCATACCTTTAAATAAAAACCCATTGATATAGGTACCTGACACTCTCTTATCAGTAATAATGGTTCGAACTTAATACCTACGTTACAAGTAAACTCATGGGACACAGGTAGTGTCATAAACATCAAGAAAAAAAATCAATGAAGTGCTTCATTGTTCTAAACAATGTCTGATGTAGATAACATTGTTTTATCAAGAGTTATGAGAGGGGAAGAAATCATAGGACTACTGCAACCTGCATTCGATTCAAGGGTGCACTGAACAGTCGAGTGACGAACTTTGACTAGTGTAGACGTGTTTTATGTTACTGTTTCTGTGCTAGCGAAGTGCATAAGTGATTAAACACGTATCTGAAGTAGCTGTGTCCGTTCTACTCCACTGGTAAGCCTTTGAAATTTGCACTCTAAAATGTTTTTGCGGCCGTCATTTATTTACTTATTCATTATTCTGTAAGCATACTTTTTAACTCGTCTATGTGATGAAATGTAAATGTATGAAAGCTTAATATACCCTTGGGAGATGATTAAAAAGCTTATTTTCTTATTGACATTATACGGAATAGGTATACGGTGACAGTGTTAGACAGGCGTAGCGCAGACATGTTGCCCTTCGACTCTCTGTCATACAAAATGTACAAAGTTACAAACAGTTCGAAGCGGCCTCGTGCTTACGCTGCGCCTGTCTCACACTATCACCGTACGCCGCTTCTGTAATGTTAATAAATAAAAAAAAGCAATGCTTAGGTACTTATAAATTGTATTCTTTTGAATAACTTTTCTGTACCCCGAGTAGAGCTCCGATATCTCGGAGTGTCCCTTTGCGGTGTCACTGTGAAATATCCTAGTGTATCTACACACTCAGAAACACAATCTCTACCTTCCGAGTTTCGAATATCCTATATTATTGTCGTAGGTGAGATACTTCACGGTGTCTGCAGAACCGAGCGACTTCGACGTTCGCGTGGACGCCCAGATCATGTCAACTGTAGCTAAGGAATTCGACCTCAACTCGTTCGAAGCCATGGAGACTGAGGCTATCGGTGAGCTGGCCTGTCATGATACTGGCTTTAAAGGCATTAAGGTACAGTATAAAACTGTTTGTTTTTTTATCAGATAGTGTGGGATTTAGTTCCTGTATCTCCTGGGAACTTATTCGAGGGATTAAAAGATCGTCTCTGTGTATGTAATTTGAGACGGTGATCTATTTCTGTAGCAAATTTCAGAACGAATAGAGCGAGATAGAGTACCTAACAAACATTCATACATGCTAAGTATTGCGTGTATAATATTGGTAGGGATAATCTTATGTTACTAATATAATTATTATAAAAGCAAAATTTCTGAGTGTGGATGTATGGATGTATGTTACTCTTTCACGCTCTACGGCTGAACGGATCTGATAGTTCAGGGGTATACAGCCTGGAATGGACATTTTATCCCGCAAATAAGCTACCATGGGAAGTGGGACCGGCAATAAAACTGCCACGTCACATATAGACATACCATATAGGTAATAAATTAATTTTTCCTTTTTTACAGATATCAAGCACAGGCCCCGTAAGGGCAGCATTATTAGCCAAAAACGGGATGGAAGTCAACACAGAGGTTTCCAGTTTACGACCGAACATTCAGCCCGAATCTAAATGTAGCAAAAGACTTGAAGGAAACGCATCACTAAATAAAATAAAAAAGCGGAAATCAAAAAAACACAAAAAGAGGAAACGCAGCCGCAGCCGTTCTGAAAAAGAGGTCAAAGAGGCAGTTAAATTAGCCATTATTATGGAAAATCTAACTCTAGCGACATCAACGGGAAGAAGTGTTAGTTGATGTTTTACGATTACAATATTTTTTTCCTCTAATATGTTAAAACCACAACATATACCTATGTAGTAAAGATAACAAGTAGGTAAGTTATCTTCGAGCAAACGCACCGAGCGCGTTTTGCATGTGTGCTTGTGCTTACGATACGGTCGCAGTAGCCTTTGAACGTTTGCAACACCAGAGGCGCTACTCACACGCGCTGCCGACCCTGCATTCTAAACCCCTTTGAAGAACAAGTTTGGTATAGGTGTGCGTTTGCACGCAGCGATCCGTGAGATTGTTAGAAGATAGCTTTTTTTTTTTTTTTTGTAACGTGAGGGAAAATTCTCGTAGGATGCTATGCCGGACTCTTACCGACTAAAAAACCTCACTTAACGCCCAACAGCCTATGGTTGAGAGCCCCGGGTAAGCCCTCAGGAAGGATGTCCCGTGACTCCCAACAGACCTACGGCCGCCAATGCGGCCTCGCCCAGGGGGTGGTTCGGGTGCAATCCCGCGTCTATGGGGGGTTTCGGGTGTGACCCCGCTTCTAAGGGGGGGGGGGCGTGCGTGAGTTGCTCACGTCACGCTGCCGTCATGGGCCTGCTTCTGTAAGGACGGTGAGCGGCCCTCTCACCGTCCTCAGACCCCCGGTCATGGAGGCCGATAGTCCTCGGCGAAGACACGACGGCGGCGCCCGGGGCGCCGACTGCGGAACTCGGGTGGGAGAGTTCTCTCCCGCACCCGGCCCGCCGCCTCCTTCGCGAGCATGACCTGCTCGCAGAAAGAGGCGGCGCAGTCCCACTTATTCCTGCTGGAGAGCATGGCTCGCACCATGGCCTCGAACGAGAGAGTGTGTTAGAAGATAGCTTAGTTGTTGACTTTTTACTATGGTCATAGTGTCAGTATTAGTCATACCTATGACCACATAGGGCATAGATCATAGGTCAGGCGTTCAAGTTCTTTGTGTCGTAGTACGTTACATAGATATGAACGCCTGACCACTGTCTGTCTGATTGATCCCTTAATATTAAGTAATCCATTGAATTGTATCAGCGCATATTTTTAATGTTTAAGTACAAATTGTTTTAAATAAATTGTTTAATTTGTGATTAATAGTCTGAATTATAATTCCCCTAACCGGCGAGCGTGTTTGAAAACTCCTATAAAAAAGTATAAGAGGCAAAAATGTATGCCGAAGTCGTAGCAAGCAGAAAACGTTTGCCTGATGGAAAGCCATGGGACTGTAAGACTTCTGATCGAGTGGTCCTCAAGTTGGCGGCCATGTGATGTGCCTCTTCAAGCTCCGCTTGAAAAACTGGGGGTTATAGTCTAAAGGAAACACGTGTGCAGGCAGGTCATTCGACAGTGAAACGATCTTTTGAATCGCTCAGTTCTGGCGAAGGTTCTCTCCACTGTGTATGAGGGCCTCCTCAATAGCATCAAAACGTATTACGCAAATTGGCAATAAATTCTGTAAAGTTATCTCAGTCCAGTGCGTGATGCGCGTAGGCCTCTACCAGATTTTGTTGCTGCGTCAATATTTTAGTTACGCAGGCTGGTACAAGCTTGGTTTGAATCCAGTATTTTGATTCAAGTCGCTAGGACCTAGTCTGTGAGTCAGCGGGTATTTATTCCCTGATCAATGCTAGTCAAGGGTACGTATGAGTTTCGCACGACGCAACGGTATTCCCGTATTAGATTTTGGGGAGAAAAATCTACAGTAGGATACCCTTGAGGGCACCAAGTATATCGATCCATGCTAAGCACACGGCGAGCGTGTCCTCAGTACCTCTAGAAAGGTGACGGCACACGGAATTCGTCTCGAAACCTGTTATCTACCACAGGAATCAGGCAACTCACTCATGCAGGTCACACTCACATGGTACCTACCTCGGAATACGGTTAGCCCTTTCTTCCAACTGTCGTAGAATAGGCTTGAAAGCCCCCTGGAGCAGGAGAGACTCGATTTTGCGACTACCTTTGAACGAGAACGCAAGTCGCCTTTCTCCAACGATTGACCGCCTCCGGAAGTAACCACGCGCCCCAGTATACTGTAGGGCTCAAGCCTCGAAGTAAATAAATAATAATAAAAAAATATTTGTTTCTGGTGAAACATACCCATTAGAATCGTCACAAATCAAATAATAATAAGTATAAGTAGTAAGTAAAATTTTGATGTCCTTTGAAATGTCATACTCGGGATCCCTTTCGTAAACATAACATAATATGTATTCCTAAAATGTTTTGACACAATGAATTTGGCATAAATATACTTGGTCATAAATTCATAATTGATTTTTAGCTGCATATGTACTGTGGCATAATTAAATTTAGGTCTAATATATTTATGCATAGTTATAATTCGCACAATGTTTTTAGGCATAGTGTACAGTCGTCTAATAGTATACACCAGTATTTCCTATATTATCGTGTCAAAGTAGGTTTAGGTGCGGCGGGGGTGGCCCTCGGGCCACCCCTAAGCCGCCAATTTAGTTATTTTACATACGTTCTTTATTATAGTTTGATACTTTTCATTATAGTTTGATACTTTTATGCCATTATAAAGCTATGCTCATAAATTTTATGCCTAAATATGATTATGCTTATTTTATTTATGATTAAGATAATTATGCTTAATTTCTTATGGATAACAAAATTACGCATAAATATCATTAGTCTAAATTAACATAATGGCAAAATATTTCATGGTTATTATTTTTATGCAAATAGACAGTGAACCATTTTTTAATGCAAATGGATAGTGAACCGTCATACTCCTATTAAGTATGTGATAATTTTATTGTGTCAATAAAATAATATTAAATTCTTAAAACGATTCATTGAATTAAAAATAAAAATGTGAAATACCATAACACATTGAAATAATAATTATGAATACAGATAAAATGTGCCAAAAAATCAAAATAATGATTTAAAATTCCACAGACAAAACGATACAGGAGATATCATTAAAAAATCTGATAGTTAGTTAGTATTTACTCTCTGGAAGTGGCACAGATCTCGCGGCGGTAAGGGTAGTCAAACCTGGTCGATATCATCTGTAGGACGACAATGAATTGATGGAGCTGGCTCGCACCCTGGCAACCAAAGTCGCTGCCCTCACGTGCATACTGGCATGAAAACGAGCGGTATGCGAGTCCGCGAATGTTTCTCAAGGCAGACCCAACAACATCCTTAGCCCATTCTTGTACAGGACACGCAAGTCACAGTTGTTCCTTTAGTTGTAATTCGCTCACAGATTGCACGTGTAAAGGGTTTTACAATATGCTCGGAAGCTGATAATGCTATCTGTAATATCAACATGTTTCCCAACTCTATAATATCATGAATAGACACTCACTGGTTAGTATGGTGTCTATGATCAGTATCTGCGGGGTTCTCTCTGACCGGACTCTAGCAAAAGGATGGACGATGTTCTACTCTAGAAGCTATTTTATATTTCTTTATCTCCTAATATTAGATGGTGGCAGCGGTGAGTGAATATTTACCACTTATAAAAATGTCGAACCAAGAAACTAACTTGGGGGAGATGCAGTCGGCTTCATTCCCGATTTCCCGGTGAATCCGCCTCGGGAATTTAATTCTCGAGAAATAAGCTCATGGCCGAGGTGGCTAAAAAGATTTCAGCATTATTTAACAGTAACGGGATTTTCAAAGTCGGATGAGGAAAAGTGCGATTTATTGCTATATTGCATGGGTGAAGAGAGCTTAGAAATTGTCATTCAAATAGGCAATGTCGATAAATACAAAGATTTAGTGTGTAAACTTAGTGACTATTTCAATCCTAAAAAGAATTTAATCTACGAACGAGCACGATTTAACAGACGCCAACTGCTTCTTGGTGAATCGGTCAATGACTTCATGAAAACATCTACAAACTTATTGCAAAACTGCATGTTTGAAAAAATAAAGAAAAAAGAAATATTAAGAGATAAATTAGTACCTAGTAGGAATAAATGACAATCATCGCGAAATTATACAGGTCTTACCTTATAGATCATATAAAATAAACACTAATCGAGGAGAATACAGGCGTAATAGAGCTCACATAATCCCTGCTCCTTATGTGATAAAGGAAAAGGATGGGCGAGGGTCTGATAATTCATTGGATGATTTTGATAGTTTGTATGATACTAGCCAGGCTAAAAATGAAGATGATTATTGTATTGTTGATAGTAAAAATAGGGAAATAAATGTAATAGTGATGGCAGTTGGTAGGTACTGTAACAGATGAACAGAAATCAATTGATAATTCTCCTTCTATAAGACATTGGCACAAACCAGTTCGGTTGAATGATTATGTAAATTAATTAAGAATTTTTGCTAAAAATAATTAATAGATAAATTGTGTTATCCTTTTATTGTTAATTGTATTTGTACGACTTGTACTTATTAAATAATTAAAGATATCCAAGCATCTTGAGGAAAGGGATGTAATGTCATAATGTTTCCCAACTCTATAATATTCAGGAATAAACACTGGTTACCGGTTAGTATGGCGTCTGCGCTCAATATCTGCGGGGTTCTCTCTGACAGGAACTCTAGCAAAAAGATGGACGGCTACACTAAAATCTACTCTAAAAGCTATGTAAGTTGTGTTTCTTTATCTCCCAACAATAATAATATTACACTATAGAGCTATCATATTGGCCAATATCGACAAACTCTACGCTCCCGCTCAATATTCCTCATTATCTTTGAAATCGGCAGTGACTACATATCCCAGATATTTAAATTTATCAACTCTTTGCGATGGGACTGAGTTTGGTAGTACTTTCTGTACATTCTGAGTGCGCCCACTGCCGGTCTTCGCTTATACAGACCATCAATCGCTTATCAACTTTCTTAGACCACATACCGACGCATTAAGAAGTACCATGTCATCTGCGTTTCTCAATTTGGTAACACATACGTCATCAATGAGGCATACCTTTGTACGGCTGTACATACAATGTAAGCGTTAAGGAATTTGTCTGTCAGCAGTTCTGTGAATGAGCGATGAATGCGTGTCGGGCCAGTTACTGCGCGCTGGCCCTCCTGAGTGGTTGTAGTTCAGATAGAATAATATTAGTGTTTTTGGCAAAATATACTTTGAGTTCTATTGGTAAATTAGCATTTTTATTGAAAGGCAAGGCCAGTGGCAGTCACTCCCAGTGTAAGTAATCCCTGCAGTCAGCACAGCATACAGGATCACGCATATGGTTGAATAGGTTCTAGACATCTATATTGTGCAAGATCGTAAGTACTTGCGTAATTGCGTAGTTATAGATTGGTGCGTTGACCTCGCCTTGGTTAACAAGGGTCGACGTAATACCAATATCCGTTAAGGTGTAGCCGCATAGGAAGAACACCAACAGTGGTGACCCCAGACAACTCGCGTAGAAAAGTGTGTAATAAACAACTTTTAGATCACTCTAACAGGGGTGACACGCGTTTTATAAGTGTGCTGTGGTGAATGTCGGGATTGTAAACTATTACACTGGTTACTTGTAACGTGTAGGTTATTTAATTAGGTGTGTAAAGACACTAAGTGTACTGTGCTGTGATGTTCCAAACGCCGCAGAAAATGGACAAAGGCAAGAGTGATACGCATCTATCGGAAGCAGGTATGTCCACTCCTATAATTAACACAAGTTTCGAGCTAGCTGCTATAAGTGTGCAATCACGATTACCTGAGTTTTGGGCGGAAATGCCACGATTATGGTTCGCTCAAATTGAGAGCATCCTTGGGCCACAGAAACAGAGTGACGAAACCAAGTTTAATATGGTGGTAGCGAAATTAGGTCGCGAGGCTCTTCAACAAGTAAGCGACATATTAGTCAAGCCTCCCGAAAGTGATAAATATAAGACAATTAAAGAACGATTACTTCACGTTTATGAGGAGAGTGCGGAAAGACAATTTCAGAAATTAGTCAGCGAAATGGAATTAGGGACACAAAAACCGTCCCAACTTCTACGACGCATGCGAGATTTAGGAAGAAATATCCAGATATCAGAGCAGACTCTGCACAATTTGTGGCTCTCCCGTATGCCGGCAGCAATACGAACGGTACTGATCGTTAGCCAGGATCAAACCCTAGAAAATCTGGCCAATATTGCGGACAAAATCAATGAAAATTTAAGGGGAGGTGAAATCGCATCAATTAGTATACCAGCGTCGAGTGGAACTCAAACTCCGGTGAGCGAAATTTTGACACAAATACACAGGCTGAACTTAGAGGTGGCATCACTGCGCGAAGAAGTTAGCAAGCATCGTCGCAGCGCTTTCCGTGGACCTGGACGCGGGAATTTCAGAGCGCGATCACGATCGCAGTCAAGGTCACCAGCGGACCCAAACTGGTTGTGCAAATGGCATTATAGATATCGTCAGAAAGCTACAAAATGTGAGCAGCCCTGTGCGTGGAAACCGTCGGAAAACTAGGTGCGGTACAATCAATGGCGGCGGTGAGTTTTGTACCGGGTAGTAATCATCGCCTTAGTATTTATGATAGAGAAAATAAGCTACGATTTTTAGTGGACACGGGCGCGAACATATCAGTCATCCCAGCAACTCAGAAACAGAAATCATTAGGAGCACATACCGACTATAAGTTATATGCAGCCAATAGCAGCGAGATCAAGACTTATGGTTCGAAAACCTTGCATATTAACCTTGGGTTGCGGCGCACCTATCGTTGGACTTTCGTGGTTGCGGATGTAAATCAGCCAATTTTAGGGGCGGATTTTTTGGAGCATCACGCATTAGTTGTAGATTTAAGTGCGCGTAAATTAGTAGATAAGATGACAAATTTACTAACGCTGGGTAACATAACCACCTGTGATCAGTTGTCTATTACAACGATAGATAGTAATCACCCTTTTGTAGATCTGTTGGCAGAATTTCCTGAGATAACTAAACCGGTATCTTTTAAAAACATGGACCGCAGTTCCGAACATGATGTGTACCATCACATCGAAACCACGGGACCGCCAATTCATGCTAGAGCGCGACCGTTACCGCCTGATAGGTACCATAGGGTTAAACAAGAATTTAAGTTAATGCAGGAATTAGGAATATGCAGACCTTCCAAGAGCGAGTGGGCCAGCCCGTTGCACGTGGTGGCAAAGAAGAATGGGGACATCCGACCTGTTGGTGACTACAGGCGACTAAACGCGATCACCAAGCCGGATCGTTACCCCGTGCCAAGACTCCTAGATTTCACGTATATATTATCAGGTAAGAAAATTTTTTCAAAGCTAGATATTAATAAAGCATATCACTTTGTAAAAATTGCACCAGAAGACATTGAGAAGACAGCTGTCATAACACCATTCGGACTTTTTGAATTTTTAAGGCTCAACTTTGGTTTGCGTACAGCAAGTCAATCATTTTCTAGATTTATGAATAATACAGTACTAGAAGGACTAGATTTTTTATTCAGTTTTATAGATGACGTCATCATAGCAAGCGACTCCATGGAACAGCATAAGATACATTTGCGACAGGTATTTGATCGTTTTTCGAAGTTTGGTATAACGATAAATATGGCTAAATGTGAATTTGGTAAAGATAGTGTCGAATTTTTAGGATACCAAGTTTCTAAAGAGGGCATACGTCCTCTAGAGAACAAGGTCAGGGCAATTACAGAGTATCCTCGCCCAGAAAACATCGAACAACTACGACGATTTTTGGGGATGATAAATTTTTACAGATCCAGTATACCCCACGCAGCTGAACACCAATCGTTATTGAACGAATTTTTAAAGGGAGCAAAAAAGAAAGATAAAACAAAAATTTCATGGACGCCAGAGTCGAATGAGGCATTTGATCGGTGCAAAAATAAATTGAAAGATAGTGTCATGTTATCTCACCCAGTTACTAACGTACAATTATCGCTATTTTCAGATGCGTCGGACACGTGTGCGGGGGCAGCCTTACACCAGTGGGTAAACAGTAAGTGGTTACCTTTAGGATATTTTTCGAAAAAGTTTACGAAAGCGCAACAAAAATATTCTACTTATGATAGAGAACTCACAGCGATTTATTTAGCTATGAAGCATTTTAGGTACATGTATGAGGGAAGAGAATTAACTGTTTTTACCGATCATAAACCTTTAACGTTTGCATTTAACAAAATAGAAACAGGTAGCGAAACGCCACGGCGGACTAGGCAGTTATTGTATATCAGTGAATTTACAACAGACATTCGATACGTTAAGGCGAATGATAACGCTTCAGCGGATGCACTTTCGAGAATTGAAACCATACACTGCCCAACGGTAATAGATTACGCGGAATTAGCTACAGCGCAAGAAAGCGATAGCGAGTTATTAGAATTATTAAATGGAAATAATGATAATATTAAGTTACAAAAGATTTTTATGCCAAATTATGATAAACCAATTTATTGTGAAAAGAGGTTAAATACGTGTAGACCGTACTTACCCAAAAGTTTCAGACAAATAGGTTTTCATGCGGTACATGATGTTAGTCATCCGGGCGTTAGGTCAACGAGAAAATTAGTTGCGCAACGATTTTTTTGGCCAGGTATGAATCGGAACGTCGGCCAATGGGCAAAGACGTGTTTAAAGTGTCAGAAGGCAAAAATAGGCAGACACACGGTATCAGAACTGCAACAGTTTCCGAATGCTGAGCGGTTAAGCCACGTTCATATAGACATAGTAGGTCCACTTCAGACATGCAAAGATGGGCATAGGTACTTGGTCACGATGATTGATAGATGTACGCGATGGCCGGAAGCAGTGCCGGTGAACGAAATAACGGCAGAGATAGTAGCTAAAGTATTTTACGAGTCGTGGATCTGCCGGTTTGGAAATACTTTTAAAATAACAACCGACCAAGGCAGGCAATTCGAAAGTAATCTCTTTGAGCAATTATTAAAGTTAATGGGTATTAAGAAGATACGATGTACCTCCTATCATCCTCAGAGTAACGGACTTCTCGAACGGTGGCATAGATCTTTAAAACAGGCATTAATGGCACGGTTATCAAATAATAGTACATGGTGTGACGAATTACCAACAGTTCTTTTAGGTTTACGTACTGTAGGAAGGAGCGATAACGGTGTGAGCCCCGCGGAATATTTATATGGTCAAACCATACGCTTACCTGGAGACTTTTATGACGTCTCAGATAAGAAATTGAGCGAAGGGAGTACATTTTTAGAAGAATTAAGATACAACATAAGTAAATTGAAACCAGTATCGGCAGTACCCCGAAACTCGCGCGCGTTATTTGTTCATGATGAATTAGCTAAGTGCGAACGAGTATTTATTCGCAATGATGCGGTACGAAAACCATTGGTACCACCCTACGATGGTCCTTACCTAGTCCTAAATAGAAGAAACAAAGTTTATACAATTCAGTTGCCAAACAGAACTATAAATGTGTCAATTGATAGGTTAAAGCCAGCTTTGATAATAAATAACGATAATACAGAGACTGATAGCAGTTGGCATGGGACCAGCGTTGGCAAAGATGTAACTGTAGCATGTAAGCAAATTCCCGAGAATAGTAATAAAACGACAAAAAGTGGCCGTATTGTAAAGTTACCCGTCAGATTTAATGTGTAGAATTATGTTTTTAAAGGGCCGATTTAGTTTAATAAACCAGCTATATTTTATTTTATTGTGTATGAATAAGTCTTGTATTTACACTTAATCATGGTCACCATATTTTTCTATGTTAGGCAACAGTTTGTTAAAATGTAAAAACAAATTGTCATGAATTTAATTCGAAGTAAGCAACCTACTTTAAAAATGCGATAGTGCGAAAGCGTATTTCATCATCTTAATGTAAAGTTAGACAAACATCTTAAGTCCACATTTAGCACTGTACGTCAGTTGAGCACCTAGTTATTTGTATTGTGTACGTAATTAATTAAATAAATCAAAATTATTTTAACAATGGGCAAATCGTATAGCAAAAATGAAGAGATTATAATAGCTCAGAACGGTGCCAACCAGCTCGATTTTACAAATATTGAAAGTCATGTGAAAACGTTCGGGATAGTGATTTTAGTCATTGGAATACTAGTTTTGATAATCACTCTGTGCAAATGTTGTGGCATGTGTCACTCATTTAGTAAGAAATGGATGGAGAATAAGATGGATAAATCTATAAAAAGGTTTCAAGAAAGTCAAATACAACAAGTATAGGCACTATGTTGCTATGTTAACATTGACGTCAGCCGCTAACCATGCAGCAACGTCATGGTTACCTACGGCGAAGTGAAATACGAGTCGCAGCAATTTGTTATCGGTAATAGTGTTGACTAAGTGTTTTGAATGAAGCTTGTTGAATATTGTTCAAATGAATGTAATGATAGGGTGACCATAGTTTTACTACTTAAATAACTTTTAATTGTTGTACTAATAATATGTTACTTTTAAATTTTTTTTTTGTAAAAATTTGGGGGATGTAGTGTACGGCTGTACATACAATGTAAGCGTTAAGGAATTAGTCTGTCAGCAGTTCTGTGAATGAGCGATGAATGCGTGTCGGGCCAGTTACTGCGCGCTGGCCCGCCTGAGTGGTTGTAGTTCAGATAGAATAATATTAGTGTTTTTGGCAAAATATACTTTGAGTTCTATTGGTAAATTAGCATTTTTATTGAAAGGCAAGGCCAGTGGCAGTCACTCCCAGTGTAAGTAATCCCTGCAGTCAGCACAGCATACAGGAACACGCATATGGTTGAATAGGTTCTAGACATCTATATTGTGCAAGATCGTAAGTACTTGCGTAATTGCGTAGTTATAGATTGGTGCGTTGACCTCGCCTTGGTTAACAAGGGTCGACGTAATACCAATATCCGTTAAGGTGTAGCCTCATAGGAGGCACACCAACACCTTTAAATAAAAACCCATTGATATAGGTACCTGACACTCTCTTATCAGTAATAATGGTTCGAACTTAATACCTACGTTACAGGTAAACTCATGGGACACAGGTAGTGTCATAAACATCAAGAAAAAAAAAACAATGAAGTGCGTCATTGTTCTAAACAATATCTGATGGAGATAACATTGTTTTATCAAGAGTTATGAGAGGGGAAGAAATCATAGGACTACTGCAACCTGCATTCGATTCAAGGGTGCACTGAACAGTCGAGTGACGAACTTTGACGAGTGTAGACGTGTTTTATGTTACTGTTTCTGTGCTAGCGAAGTGCATAAGTGATTAAACACGTATCTAAAGTAGCTGTGTCCGTTCTACTCCACTGGTAAGCCTTTGAAATTTGCACTCTAAAATGTTTTTGCGGCCGTCATTTATTTACTTATTCATTATTCTGTAAGCATACTTTTTAACTCGTCTATGTGATGAAATGTAAATGTATGAAAGCTTAATATACACTTGGTAGATGATTAAAAAGCTTATTTTCTTATTGGCATTGTACAGAATAGGTATACGGTGACAGTGTTAGACAGGCGTAGCGCAGACATGTTGCCCTTCGACTCTCTGTCATACAAAATGTACAAAGTTACAAACAGTTCGAAGCGGCCTCGTGCTTACGCTGCGCCTGTTTCACACAATCACCGTACGCCGCTTCTGTAATGTAAATAAATAAAAAAAAGCAATGCCTAGGTACTTATAAATTGTATTTTTTTAAATAACTTTTCTGTACCCCGAGTAGAGCTCCGATATCTCGGAGTGTCCCTTTGCGGTGTCACTGTGAAATATCCTAGTGTATCTACACGCTCAGAAACACAATCTCTACCTTCCGAGCCTTCGCCTTAGAACTGTTTCGAATATCCTATATTATTGTCGTAGGTGAGATACTTCACGGTGTCTGCAGAACCGAGCGACTTCGACGTCCGCGTGGACGCCCAGATCATGTCAACTGTAGCTAAGGAATTCGACCTCAACTCGTTCGAAGCCATGGAGACTGAGGCTATCGGTGAGCTGGCCTGTCATGATACTGGCTTTAAAGGCATTAAGGTACAGTATAAAACTGTTTATTTTTTATCAGATAGTGTGGGATTTAGTTCCTGTATCTCCTGGGAACTTATTCGAGGGATTAAAAGATCGTCTCTGTGTATGTAATTTGAGACGGTGATCTATTTCTGTAGCAAATTTCAGAACGAATAGAGCGAGATAGAGTACCTAACAAACATTCATACATGCTAAGTATTGCGTGTATAATATTGGTAGGGATAATCTTATGTTACTAATATAATTATTATAAAAGCATAATTTCTGAGTGTGGATGTATGGATGTATGTTACTCTTTCACGCTCTACGGCTGAACGGATCTGATAGTTCAGGGGTATACAGCCTGGAATGGACATTTTATCCCGCAAATAAGCTACGATGGGAAGTGGGACCGGCAATAAACCTGCCACGTCACATATAGACATACCTTATAGGTAATTAATTAATTTTTCTTTTTTTCACAGATATCAAGCACAGGCCCCGTAAGGGCAGCATTATTAGCCAAAAACGGGATGGAAGTCAACACAGAGGTTTCCAGTTTACGACCGAACATTCAGCCCGAATCTAAATGTAGCAAAAGACTTGAAGGAAACGCATCACTAAATAAAATAAAATAGCGGAAATCAAAAAAACACAAAAAGAGGAAACGCAGCCGCAGCCGTTCTGAAAAAGAGGTTAAAGAGGCAGTTAAATTAGCCATTATTATGGAAAATCTAACTCTAGCGACATCAACGGGAAGAAGTGTTAGTTGATGTTTTACGATTACAATTTTTTTTTCTCTAAAATGTTAAAACCACAACATATATGTAGTAAAGATAACAAGTAGGTAAGTTATCTTCGAGCAAACGCTCCGAGCGCGTTTTGCATGTGTGCTTACGATACGGTCGCGGTAGCCTTTGAACGTTTGCAACACCAGAGGCGCTACTCACACGCGCTGCCGACCCTGCATTCTAAACCCCTTTGAAGAACAAGTTTGGTCGAGGTGTGCGTTCGCACGCAGCGCTCTGTGCGATTGTTAGAAGATAGCTTAGTTGTTGACTTTTTACTATGGTCATAGTGTCAGTATTAGTCATACCTATGACCACATAGGGCTCGGGATCATAGGTCAGGCGTTCAAGTTCTTTGTGTCGTAGTACGTTACATAGATATGAACGCCTGACCACTGTCTGTCTGATTGATCCCTTAATATTAAGTAATCCATTGAATTGTATCAGCGCATATTTTTAATGTTTAAGTACAAATTGTTTTAAATAAATTGTTTAATTTGTGATTAATAGTCTGAATTATAATTCCCCTAACCGGCGAGCGTGTTTGAAAACTCCTATAAAAAAGTATAAGAGGCAAAAATGTATGCCGAAGTCGTAGCAAGCAGAAAACGTTTGCCTGATGGAAAGCCATGGGACTGTAAGACTTCTGATAGTGGTCCTAAAGTTGGCGGCCATGTGATGTGCCTCTTCATGCTCCGCTTGAAAAACTGGGGGCTATAGTCTGAAGGAAACACGTGTGCAGGCAGGTCATTCGACAGTGAAACGATCTTTTGAATCGCTCTGTTCTGGCGAAGGTTCTCTCCACTGTGTATGAGGGCCTCCTCAATAGCATCAAAACGTATTACGCAAATTGGCAATAAATTCTGTAAACTTATCTCAGTCCAGTGCGTGATGCGCGTAGGCCTCTACCAGATTTTGTTGCTGCGTCAATATTTTAGTTACGCAGGCTGGTACAAGCTTGGGTTGAATCCAGTATTTTGATTCAAGTCGCCAGGACCTAGTCTGTGAGTCAGCGGGTATTTATTCCCTGATCAATGCTAGTCAAGGGTACGTATGAGTTTCGCACGACGCAACGGTATCCCCGTATTAGATTTTGGGGAGAAAAATCTACAGTAGGATACCCTTGAGGGCACCAAGTATATCGATCCATGCTAAGCACACGGCGAGCGTGTCCTCAGTACCTCTAGAAAGGTGACGGCACACGGAATTCGACTCGAAACCTCTTATCTACCACAGGAATCAGGCAACTCACTCATGCAGGTCACACTCACATGGTACCTACCTCGGAATACGGTTAGCCCTTTCTTCCAACTGTCGTAGAATAGGCTTGAAAGCCCCCTGGAGCAGGAGAGACTCGATTTTGCGACTACCTTTGAACGAGAACGCAAGTCGCCTTTCTCCAACGATTGACCGCCTCCGGAAGTAACCACGCGCCCCAGTATACTGTAGGGCTCAAGCCTCGAAGTACATAAATAATAATAAAAAAATATTTGTTTCTGGTGAAAAATACCCATTAGAATCGTCACAAATCAAATAATAATAAGTATAAGTAGTAAGTAAAATTTTGATGTCCTTTGAAATGTCATACTCGGGATCCCTTTCGTAAACATAACATTTGTATTCCTAAAATGTTTTGACACAATGAATTTGGCATAATTATACTTGGTCATAAATTCATGATTGATTTTTAGCTGTATGTACTGTGGCATAATTAAATTTAGGTCTAATATATTTATGCACAGTTATAATTCGCACAATGTTTTTAGGCATAGTGTACAGTCGTCTAATAGTATATACCAGTATTTCCTATATTATATAGTGTCAAAGTAGGTTTAGGTGCGGCGGGGGTGGCCCTCGGGCCACCCCTAAGCCGCCAATTTAGTTATTTTACATACGTTCTTTATTATAGTTTGATACTTTTCATTATAGTTTGATACTTTTATGCCATTATAAAGCTATGCTCATAAATTTTATGCCTAAATATGATTTTGCTTATTTTATTTATGATTAAGATAATTATGCTTAATTTCTTATGGATAACAAAATTACGCATAAATATCATTAGTCTAGATTAACATAAAGGCAAAATATTTTATGGTTATTATTTTTATGCAAATAGACGGTGAACCGTTATACTCCTATTAAGTATGTGATAATTTTATTGTGTCAATAAAATAATATAAAATTCATAAAACGATTCATTGAATTAAAAATAAAAATGTGAAATACCATAACACATTGAAATAATAATTATGAATACAGATAAAATGTGCCAAAAAATCGAAATAATGATTTAAAATTCCACAAACAAAACGATACAGGAGATATCATTAAAAAAATCTGATATTAGTATTTACTCTCCGGAAGTGGCACAGATCTCGCGGCGGTAAGGGTAGTCAAACCTGGTCGATATCATCTGTAGGACGACAATGAATTGATGGAGCTGGCTCGCACCCTGGCAACCAAAGTCGCTGCCCTCACGTGCATACTGGCATGAAAACGAGCGGTATCTGAGTCTGCAAATGTTTCTTAAGGCAGACCCAACAACATCCTTAGCCCATTCTTGTACAGGACACACAAGTCACAGTTGTTGTTGTAATTAGCTCACAGATTGCACGTGTAAAGGGTTTTACAATATGCTCGGAAGCTGATAATGCTATCTGTAATGTTTGTAATATGTTTCCCAACTCTATAATATCATAAATAGACACTCATTGGTTAGTATGGTCTCTATGATTAATATCTGCGGGGTTCTCTCTGACCGGACTCTAGCAAAAGGATGGACGATGTTCTACTGTAGAAGCTATCTTATATTTCTTTATCTCCTAATATTAGATAATATTACATGGTGGCAGCGGTGAGTGAATATTTACCACTTATCAAAATTTCGAACCAAGAAACTAACTTGGGGGAGATGCAGCCGGCTTCATTCCCGATTTCCCGGTGAATCCGCCTCGGGAGTTTAATTCTCGAGAAATAAGCTCATGGCTGAGGTGGCTAAAAAGATTTCATCATTATTGAATAGTAACGGGATGTTCAAAGTCGGATGAGGAAAAGTGCGATTTATTGCTATATTACATGGGTGAAGAGAGCTTAGAAATTGTCATTCAAATAGGCAATGTCGATAAATACAAAGATTTAGTGTGTAAACTTAGTGACTATTTCAATCCTAGAAAGAATTTAATTTACAAACGAGCACGATTTAACAGACGCCAACTGCTTCTTGGTGAATCGGTCAATGACTTCATGAAAAACATCGACAAACTTATTGCAAAACTGCATGTTTGAAAAAATAAAGAAAAAAGAAATATTAAGAGATAAATTAGTAGTAGGAATAAATGACAATCATCGCGAAATTATACAGGTCTTACCTTATAGATCATATAAAATAAACACTAATCGAGGAGAATACAGGCGTAATAGAGCTCACATAATCCCTGCTCCTTATGTGATAAAGGAAAAGGATGGGCGAGGGTCTGATAATTCATTGGATGATTTTGATAGTTTGTATGATACTAGCCAGGCTAAAAATGAAGATGATTCTTGTATTCGTGATAGTAAAAATAGGAAAATAAATGTAATAGAGAAGGCAGTTGGTAGGTACTGAAACAGATGAACAGGAATCAATTGATAATTCTCCCTCTATAAGACATTGGAACAAACCAGTTCGGTTGAATGATTACGTAAATTAATTAAGAATTTTTGCTAAAAATAAGCTTCTATAATTTCAAAAATTTGTGTTATCCTTTTATTGTTAATTGTATTTGTACGACTTGTACTTATTAAATAATTTAAGATATCCAAGCATCTTGAGGAAAGGGATGTAATGTCATAATGTTTCCCAACTCTATAATATTCAGCAATAAACACTGGTTACCGGTTAGTATGGCGTCTGCGCTCAATATCTGCGGGGTTCTCTCTGACAGGAACTCTAGCAAAAAGATGGACGGCTTCACTAAAATCTACTCTGAAAGCTATGTAAGTTGTGTTTCTTTATCTCCCAACAATAATAATATTACACTATAGAGCTATCATATTGGCCAATATCGACAAACTCTACGCTCCCGCTCAATATTCCTCATTATCTTTGAAATCGGCAGTGACTACATATCCCAGATATTTAAATTTATCAACTCTTTGCGATGGGACTGAGTTTGGTAGTACTTTCTGTATATTCTGAGTGCGCCCACTGCCGGTCTTCGCTTATACAGACCATCAATCGCCTATCAACTTTCTTAGACCACATACCGACGCATTAAGAAGTACCATGTCATCTGCGTTTCTCAATTTGGTAACACATACGTCATCAATGAGGCATACCTTTAAATAAAAACCCATTGAGATAGGTACCTGACACTCTCTTATCTGTAATAATGGTTCGAACTTAATACCTACGTTACAGGTAAACTCATGAGACACAGGTAGTGTCATAAACATCAAGAAAAAAATATCAATGAAGTGCGTCATTGTTCTAAACAATGTCTGATGTAGATAACATTGTTTTATCAAGAGAAATGAGAGGGGAAGATATCATAGCACTACTGCAACCTGCATTCGATTTAAGGGTGCACTGAACAGTCGAGTGACGAAGTTTGACGAGTGTAGACGTGTTTTATGTTACTGTTTCTGTGCTAGCGAAGTGCATAAGTGATTAAACACGTATCTGAAGTAGCTGTGTCCGTTCTACTCCACTGGTAAGCCTTTGCGAGCGACTCTGACGTCCGCGTGGACGCCCAGATCATGTCAACTGTAGCTAAGGAATTCGACCTCAACTCGTTCGAAGCCATGGAGACTGAGGCTATCGGTGAGCTGGCCTGTCATGATACTGGCTTTAAAGGCATTAAGGTACAGTATAAAACTGTTTATTTTTTATCAGATAGTGTGGGATTTAGTTCCTGTATCTCCTGGGAACTTATTCGAGGGATTAAAAGATCGTCTCTGTGTATGTAATTTGAGACGGTGATCTATTTCTGTAGCAAATTTCAGAACGAATAGAGCGAGATAGAGTACCTAACAAACATTCATACATGCTAAGTATGGCGTGTATAATATTGGTAGGTATAATCTTATATTACTAATATAATTATTATAAAAGCAAAATTTCTGAGTGTGGATGTATGGATGTATGTTACTCTTTCACGCTCTACGGCTGAACGGATCTGATAGTTCAGGGGTATACAGCCTGGAATGGTCATTTTATCCTTCAAATAAGCTACGATGGGAAGAGGGACCGGCAATAAAACTGCCACGTCATATATAGACATACCATATTGGTAATTAATTATTTTTTCTTTTTTTTACAGATATCAAGCACTGGCCCCGTAAGGGCAGCATTATTAGCCAAAAACGGGATGGAAGTCAACACAGAGGTTTCCAGTTTACGACCGAACATTCAGCCCGAATCTAAATGTAGCAAAAGACTTGAAGGAAACGCATCACTAAATAAAATAAAAAAGCGGAAATCGAAAAAACACAAAAAGAGGAAACGCAGCCGCAGCCGTTCTGAAAAAGAGGTCAAAGAGGCAGTTAAATTAGCCATTATTATGGAAAATCTAACTCTAGCGACATCAACGGGAAGAAGTGTTAGTTGATGTTTTACGATTACAATATTTTTTTTCTCTAATATGTTAAAACCACAACATATATGTAGTAAAGATAACAAGTAGGTAAGTTATCTTCGAGCAAACGCTCCGAGCGCGTTTTGCATGTGTGCTTACGATACGGTCGCGGTAGCCTTTGAACGTTTGCAACACCAGAGGCGCTACTCACACGCGCTGCCGACCCTGCATTCTAAACCCCTTTGAAGAACAAGTTTGGTCGAGGTGTGCGTTCGCACGCAGCGCTCTGTGCGATTGTTAGAAGATAGCTTAGTTGTTGATTTTTACTGTGGTCATAGTGTCAGTATTAGTCATACCTATGACCACATAGGGCATAGATCATAGGTCAGGCGTTCAAGTTCTTTGTGTCGTAGTACGTTACATAGATATGAACGCCTGACCACTGTCTGTCTGATTGATCCCTTAATATTAAGTAATCCATTGAATTGTATCAGCGCATATTTTTAATGTTTAAGTACAAATTGTTTTAAATAAATTGTTTAATTTGTGATTAATAGTCTGTATTATAATTCCCCTAACCGGCGAGCGTGTTTGAAAACTCCTATAAAAAAGTATAAGAGGCAAAAATCTATGCCGAAGTCGTAGCAAGCAGAAAACGTTTGCCTGATGGAAAGCCATGGGACTGTAAGACTTCTGATAGTGGTCCTAAAGTTGGCGGCCATGTGATTTGCCTCTTCATGCTCCGCTTGAAAAACTGGGGGCTATAGTCTGAAGGAAACACGTGTGCAGGCAGGTCATTCGACAGTGAAATGATCTTTTGAATCGCTCAGTTCTGGCGAAGGTTCTCTCCACTGTGTATGAGGGCCTCCTCAATAGCATCAAAACGTATTACGCAAATTGGCAATAAATTCTGAATAGTTATCTCAGTCCAGTGCGTGATGCGCGTAGGCCTCTACCAGATTTTGTTGCTGCGTCAATATTTTAGTTACGCAGGCTGGTACAAGCTTGGGTTGAATCCAGTATTTTGATTCAAGTCGCTAGGACCTAGTCTGTGAGTCAGCGGGTATTTATTCCCTGATCAATGCTAGTCAAGGGTACGTATGAGTTTCGCACGACGCAACGGTATCCCCGTATTAGATTTTGGGGAGAAAAATCTACAGTAGGATACCCTTGAGGGCACCAAGTATATCGATCCATGCTAAGCACACGGCGAGCGTGTCCTCAGCACCTCTAGAAAGGTGACGGCACACGGAATTCGACTCGAAACCTGTTATCTACCACAGGAATCAGGCAACTCACTCATGCAGGTCACACTCACATGGTACCTACCTCGGAATACGGTTAGCCCTTCTTCCAACTGTCGTAGAATAGACTGGAAAGCCCCCTGGAGCAGGAGAGACTCGATTTTGCGACTACCTTTGAACGAGAACGGAAGTCGCCTTTCTCCAACGATTGATCGCCTCCGGAAGTAACCACGCGCCCCAGTATACTGTAGGGCTCAAGCCTCGAAGTACATAAATAATATTAAAAAAATATTTGTTTCCGGTGAAAAATACCCATTAGAATCGTCACAAATCGAATAATAATAAGTATAAGTAGTAAGTAAAATTTTGATTTCCTTTGAAATGTCATACTCGGGATCCCTTTCGTAAACATAACATATGTATTCCTAAAATGTTTTGACACAATGAATTTGGCATAATTATACTTGGTCATAAATTCATAATTGATTTTTAGCTGCATATGTACTGTGGCATAATTAAATTTAGGTCTAATATATTTATGCATAGTTATAATGTGCACAATGTTTTTAGGCATAGTGTACAGTCGCCTAATAGTATATACCAGTATTTCCTATATTATATAGTGTCAAAGTAGGTTTAGGTGCGGCGGGGGTGGCCCGTGGGCCACCCCTAAGCCGCCAATTTAGTTATTTTACATAATTACGTTCTTTATTATAGTTTGATACTTTTCATTATAGTTTGATACTTTTATGCCATTATAAAGCTATGCTCATAAATTTTATGCCTAAATATGATTATGCTTATTTTATTTATGATTAAGATAATATTATTTCTTCGGTCGCCGACTATCGAACAGACAAGACGTGTGTTGGTTTTACGAAATTTAATTAAAAAGTGCTCTTCGAGTCTAATACTAATGCGTAATAGTAATAATGACTACAATGGTGTGAAGTGTTGTGAGTGATTTATGACTTTATTGAGTGAAAAGCACAGCGCTAACCGGTGAGCGGGGCAGGGCGTGCGTCGCCGTCGCTTGCGCACATCGTGGGACGAGAACAGCTGTTATTTTTCGACTCGCTCGCACAGTGACTCTGCGTTCAGCAAACGATTATTTCGTCGCTGCGCCTGCAAAAGTCGCTATGTGATTTTTTTCGAATTTTGGATTTTGATGCCATTTTGATCCTTATTTCAAGGCGCACAAGGTGCAAAAACCGAAATGTTAAAAAACCTAATATTAACAGAGTTTCAGAAAACATCTATGTGAAATCAATACTTTTTTGCGCCCTCAAAATAATTATGTGCTTAAAATCACATAGCTAAAAAGTTCACCTTAACTAAAATTTTGTCAATTGCGCGGAATTGCGCCCGCTATGTGTTTACGGGCACATAGCGATATTGGTGTACAATATTTGACCTGAAACATCGCGCATTGCACAAATCAAGTGTCACATAGCTTTCTTTTTCTATGAAATTTGCCAGTCTTCTTGGATATTAATGTCATCGATCCGTTCAGGAATGTGTTGAAATAATAAGGCAGCTTTGGAGCTAGAATGATTCAGTAAAGTGTAAAAGGTTTTTTTATATTTAGCTCGCCAAATTGACGTCGCCACCAGCCTGATGGAAAGCCGTGGCGCATCTAGTATTGGGGGCCACTTCTGACAGTGGTCCTCAAGTTGGCGGCCCTTTGATGTGCCTCTTCACGCTCCTCTTGAAGAACCCGGGATTGTAAGATGAGGGAAACACGTGTGCGGGCAGGTCGTTCCACGTTTTTATGGATCGATAGAGGAACGATCTTTTGAAACGCTCAGTTTTGGCGAAGATTCTCTCCACTGTGTATGAGTGGCACCTGTGCCCGGCACGCGTTGTTTCGAGAAAGGAGAGGGTGGGATCAGGTTGAAGAGCTCTTCAGAACATTTACCGTTATACATTCGGTAGAAGGCAGCCAGGGACGCTATCGTTCTTCGCTGCGCTAACGGTTCGAGGCCTCCCGTCACCTCAGGACAACCAATTATTCGGATAGCACGTCTCTGCATAGCGGCAAGTGCGTCTAGTAAGTACCTCGCGGAGTCATCCCAAAGATGAGAACAGTATTCGACGCAGGGGCGAATCTGCGTCTTGTACAATAAACATCTCTAATGTGGCGTAAAATATCGTCTCACCTTATTCAGGATTCCTAGTTTCCGCAAGGCCAGCCCAATACAGCTCTCTATGTAGTTTTTGTGATTAAGCTCACGCCGGACGTCTATACCGAGGATCTCCTGGTTGTACTTTAGTGGAACCGTAATGCTTTGAAGAGAGGGTAGGGGTAGGAATGGGGACTTCTTAGCTGTAAACGCACACGCCTGTGTTTTTCTGGCATTGAACTCGACCAAGTTGTTCGAACCCCATTGGGCAATGCGGCCCAGGTCCCGGTCGAGATCCGCCACGAGTTGTCGTCTTTTCCACTCCACGTCGCCTCGCCCCTCCACTGGACGGCCAGAATAGCTCCCATGCAATGTACTATCATCTGCATAACAATGAGTGCACCCAAGGGACAGTATGTCATTGATATGCAGAAGAATGAGAGTTGGGGACAATACCCATCCCTGTGATATTCCGGCATTTACCTGCAAAAAGCAGGAAGCCTGACCATCACAGAGGACCCGTACACGTCGCCCGTGCAGGAAGCTGGCCAACCAGCGGCACAACTGAGACGATAGACCGTATGCCGGCAAATTGGAAAGAAGCGACGCATGTCATACCCTGTCAAAGGCTTTAGCTATGTCTAGGCCAATAGCCAGAGATTCACCGTGCCTTTCCATAGCCCGCTACTTCCATCGCCACCTCTTTTACGAGCATGACCTGCTCACAGAAAGACGCGGCGGCGTCCTAATTAATCCCGCTGGAGATTACGGATACGGATACGGATTGCTCACACCATAGTCGAGAGAATGTCTACGCCCAGACCTGCAATGAGAACCTGGCACTGCTGCGTTCGCGCTATGTACTCCCTAATTGTGGGAAGTGCTGTGGCCTCACTGAATTATATATATTTGCCTAAAACTCAAGTGGCTTCCTTCCGTCTTCGCTGCATAGCTTGAATGTCTATTTTATTCATTACCCCATAAAATCCCAATCTCCTTTACGTAAGCCTGCTTTTCTCATAAAGGACCCTTTTACGTTTCATTCTAAAATTTCTTGCTCAAAAATCCGAGCTCTGCACTCATTCCTTTTCAGCCATTATTTTTTTAGATCACACAAATATTTGAGTCTAATCGGGAATAAACCTCCTTACGGGATCTTAGCACAATAGTCGCATACATTTACAGACAAGTATCTAAAACTACTAGTATTATAGGTGGTACGTACATTTGCATACCTACCAGGGTTTCTTAAAAAATAGTAATATTCTTTGGTTGCTTTAAAGGAGTTGATAGAGGTAAATAATTGGGACAGCTCGCCTTTTCGTAGTCTCCTTCCCAGCTGTATGTAGCCAGGGATTTTGGTGCACTCTCGAAAGGAAATCCCAGGCACCCTCACCAGCCGTGGTCGCCAAGCTGCGGCGACCTTTCGCCACGGTTGTCGTGGAAACCACGTCTTACTAGGCTGGAAGTATCTCGTGGCAGGTCTGGATGTGGATCTCTCGCTTGAGACCATGGTACGAGCCATGAACCCTAGCGGGAGTAAGTGGGACTGCGCTGCCTGTTTCTGCAAGCAGGTCATGCTCGTGAAAGAGTTTGGAGAGGTTTGGGAACGGGAGAGAACTCTCCCACCCGAGTTCCACAGTCGGCGGGGTCGCCGCCGACATATCTTTGACCAAGACTATCGGCCTCCATGACCGGGGTCTTGAGGACGGTAAGGGGGCTGCCCACTGTCCTTACTGAAGCAGGCTGCCGTCTTTATAGATGTCAGCGTGACGTATGGGATTCACGCACTCCCCCCTAAGAAGCGGGATAGCACCCAAAAAGCCCCCAAAGACGCGTGATAGCACCTGATCCCCACCCCCTAGGTGAGGTCGCAGTGGTAGCGGTAGGTCTGTTGGGAGTCCTGGGGTATCTTTCCGTGGGCTTACCCGAAGTTCCCAACCGTAAGCTGTTCGGCAGGATACGTGAGGTTCTTTAGTCGGGAAAAGTCTGGCATAGCATTTATGAGGATATTCCCTCACGTTAAAAAATAGGATAGGGTAGGAACCAGCCCAGAGTGATGGAGATCGTTCTGGGATCTCCAGCGACCAGTGCTTCTGCTGCGGTACGGGAGAGAACTGTTGCTCTCCCGTTTCTTCCTCGGCGCCTTGTAAGCATTTATTTTCTATAGATGCAGTATTTAGGATGTGAAAGCAGCCTTATCGAGTTATCTTTTTTTAATCGGTTGTCAGTGGTGACATTTCTGCTGTCAGAATGACAGGATGTCATAAGTTCGGTGACGAAGCGTTTCGCATTTAAAGGAACGGGTTTTGTTAAGATTTTTCGTAAAAGACAGGACTTTTGACCGAGACCTGCTTTGGGGTAGTTCTTTGGCTTTTGCTCTGAGACTGTGCCGCGAATCAGTTTTTCGCTCAAGCGCGATTATTTGTTACCTCGCGTGGCCTAACGGGCTGTGATTGGGTTGCTGCATTGCATCTTGCTACATTTTACCCAGAAAACTGGGTTTTTTACTACGGGGCTAGTTGCCGGATGAGATATTTGGTGCCGCACCTATAAGTTAGTGGGCCCCACGTTGGGCGCCAATTTGTAACACTAAGATGATCAGTGTTACTCACCAACTAGCGCAAAGCTAAAAGCAGTCTTCTCTGTAGATCTGAGTGCGGCCTACTGGCAGATTCCATTCGACTCACTCCAGTCTGCTGAGAAGACTGCTTTTACGGTTCCCCGGAGAGGATTGTTCCATTACAATTCCATGTGCTTCGGTCTTGTCGGTGCCAGTGCCACGATGCAACGCCTCATGGACCGTCTGTTTGGTCCCGAGTTCGACAACAAGGTATTTGCGTTTCAGGATGACATAGTCTGTGTGTCCAGCACCTTTGAGGAGCATGTAGAGCTCTTACATAGAGTCTATCAGCAACTCAAGGATGCTGGCCTAACTATTAATATGAAAAAATCCCACTTTTGTCGGAGTGAACTCAAATACCTGGGGTATTATGTGGACAAACATGGCTTACGGACAGACCCGGGTAAAGTTGAGGTTATCCTCAACTATCCCACCCCTTCTAACCCTAAGGAGGTTAAGAGATTTCTGGGAATGGCCGGCTGGTATCGTCGCTTTGTTAACAACTTCTCGAAGATTAGTAAACCTCTGTGCAAACTCACTTCTACGAACCTTAAGTTCGAATGGACCCCTGAGGCTGAACAGTCCTTTAACCTGCTAAAGTCAGCCTTGGTTTCTGCCCCTATATTAAAAATGCCTAACTTTGAGATGCCCTTCCGCATTCTTAGTGACGCGTCAGCTTACTCAGTTGCTGCTGTACTGACACAAACTCACGATGGTGTTGAGCACCCTATCGCCTACTGTAGCCGTTCTCTCAACAAGAACGAGGTGAACTACAGCACAACTGAGCGAGAACTTCTGGCCGTGATTTTCGCTTTGGAACAATTTCGACAGTACGTCGAAGGCCAAAAATGTACGGTCGTCACGGATCATTCATCTCTTCTGTGGTTCCATAAGCTAAAAAATCCCACGGGTCGTCTAGCACGTTGGAGCATGAGGCTCAGTCAATTCGATTTTGACATAGAGCATCGAAAAGGTAAAGACCACGTTGTACCTGATGCTCTGTCTCGTATCAAAATTGATTCCCTCGATGCAGTACCCACTAAAGACCCGTGGTATGACCACACCATGAATAGTGTTCGGAAGAACCCTAGGAAGTCACCAAATTATGACATTCGTGACAACCTTCTATATAGGTTAACTAAAAATAAATATTCTTTGACTTCAGACTTTGACTGGAAGCTGGTGGTACCTCAGGAGGATCGCTTGCCCCTGCTCTCTAAGTACCACGATGACACACTTAGTGCCCATGGTGGCGTTTGGAAGACGCATAAAAGGTTAGCCCTAAATTATTACTGGCCCAAGATGTACGAGGACGTCAAAGAATATGTTGGGAATTGCGAAACATGCAAGCAGTACAAACCCGTAAATACGTCTCGTCCCGGCCTAATGGGTAGCCCGAAGCGGGTTTCGAAGCCATTCGAAGCTATCTCTGTCGATCTGCTTGGTCCCTTTCCCACTTCGAGCAATAGAAACGTACACCTGATCGTGGTCTCCGACTACTTTAGCAAATACGTCATGTTGTGCCCTGTTCGGGTTGCCACAGGCGCTGTAGTCGCGAGGTTCATAGAGAAGAGTGTGTTTCTCGTGCACGGAGTCTGCAAGACTATTTACATGGATAATGGCCCTCAGTTTGTGAGTAAGCCATTTAAGGATCTGTTGGCTAAATACAATGTACCTAATATATATTATAACCCTAGGTATCATGCCCAAACTAATCAGGCGGAACGAGCTATTCGCAATGTGGTTCAAGCGATCTCATGCTATGTGAAGTCACAACACAAGTCTTGGGATCAGTTCTTGGTTGAGATACAGTGTGCTTTAAACACTGCAGTTAACGAAGCAACTCGTTTCACCCCTTACTTTTTGGTACATGGTAGGGAATTTATTGGGGATGGAGTGCTGTACAGGCAGACAGATATCGCGTGCCATCCTACTTCAGTCTCTGTAGACGATCCATCAGCCTTCGGTGTCAAGCTGAGAGAAATACAACGCATTTACGACCAGGTGAGGAAACATTTGAACGTTGCCCACCAGCGTAATGAAAAGTATTACAACCTCAGAAAAAGGCATGTAGAGCTGAAAGTGGGACAGATAGTTTACAAACGCACGTTCTACCTGTCCAACAAGGCCAAGAATTTTACTGCTAAGCTAGCTCCTAAGTTCCTTAAATGTGTGGTGACTGCTAAACGATCCCCTTTAGTATATAGGCTGTCAGATCTGGACGGTAAGGATCTTGGGGAGTACCATATCAAGGACATCCTGAAGTATCAGGAGGAGCAGTCTCCAATACCTAACGTAACTACATAGCACTGTTTCTCTAGTTTATTAAACCAGTGCTATGTGATCATTATGTAAGACTATTTTAATCTTTTGTTTGTATTTCTATATGTGTACGTGACTTTAAATTGTCACGTTGTAGTTTCTTCTATGCACCGCACCGAGCGTTTTTCTCTCATTCGCTTCTTAGTACTCTACATTATCCTGAGAGCTTGGGTAGTGTTAGGGTATCGGCAGTGAGTAAAGGGAGCATTCGTTTTCTATGAAGGGCATTAGACTCTAGTTACTTAGCCTAACCGGTACACGAGTCAGTGTCTAGTTAGGTACATAGGAGGATCTTTCTTTGGTATTGTAATGGTCGTAGTCAGCTGGTGTTTGAAGGACCTAGCTGGTTGTCTTTGTTTATTAGTCAGTACTTTTCTGTTTTCTTTATTGTGTATTTCCAGCGTGTCATATCCGCAGGAAATACTATTAAAGGGGGGGTGGTTGTAGCATTTATTTTCTATAGATGCAGTATTTAGGATGTGAAAGCAGCCTTATCGAGTTATCTTTTTTTAATCGGTTGTCAGTGGTGACATTTCTGCTGTCAGAATGACAGGATGTCATAAGTTCGGTGACGAAGCGTTTCGCATTTAAAGGAACGGGTTTTGTTAAGATTTTTCGTAAAAGACAGGACTTTTGACCGAGACCTGCTTTGGGGTAGTTGGAGGTCCTTTGGCTTTTGCTCTGAGACTGTGCCGCGAATCAGTTTTTCGCTCAAGCGCGATTATTTGTTACCTCGCGTGGCCTAACGGGCTGTGATTGGGTTGCTGCATTGCATCTTGCTACATTTTACCCAGAAAACTGGGTTTTTTACTACGGGGCTAGTTGCCGGATGAGATATTTGGTGCCGCACCTATAAGTTAGTGGGCTGCACGTGGTACGACAACGTGGAAGTGCGGACTACACGAGCTTCTCATGTGAGAGGTATCTGCCGTCATCACCTGGCAGTAACAACAGGCAGTCACTCTCACTCAGCTCACTCTGCAGGCCAGTAAATCCACTACTTATGTGTAGCCTAGTAGTATTAATACCTGAGCCCTGACTTTACTTCTGTGTACCTGTGATATTTGTGTCTATCAGTGAATAAGCTCTCTGTGTGTCTCTGTGTATCTCTGTGTACTTAGTAAATATATGTGTGTACACCCTATTGTCTGTTTTCGTGAGAGCCCTAGCCTACCCTTGCACACAGACTGGAAACTTAGAAATAAGGCGCCCTGGGATAGAGTTCTCTGCATAGCTACCTCGCGCTAGTTGGTGAGTAACACTGATCATCTTAGTGTTACAGCCTTTATTGCGTACAACACATCCTCACACATCAAGGCAGCAGAGTTTTATGGCAGAGAACACCATGTTTGCATAGTTTCTTAATAAAATTTGATATTATTTTCAATTGAAACCTTTTATTAAATAGCTATGTGCAATTAAACAACGTGAATTATGTTTTATTTGTTCCCGCTATGTGCTCAACAACACATGGCGATATTTGTGACCCAAACAATTTTAGCTATGTGTCAGATTCACAGTATTAGTTTTTTGGTATTTTTGTTTAAAACGTCATCTTTCTAAAAGTCATTTTCCACAACGTGAATATAATTTTTACATTATAAAAAAAATATGTACTTTCTCTATCACAATTACATTTCGAGTAAATCGGTTTTTACTTCCTCCTGAAAAGTAGGTTAAAAATACATAGCGACTTTTGCAAGCGCAGCGACGATTTGCTTGTGTAGGTACTACCTTGTGTAAGTGAGCAATAAAAAAAAAAATAACAACAACTTACAGTAATATTTAGTACTATTGTTCGTTGTTCGGGTGTTGTGAAATTAAAATAATACAACGGAAATAAAATGAGTGTGCGGCGATCCCCACCTGTTACTGCCTCCACTTCTATGGAGAATTTGACCATAAGCTCTAGAGGCGGCTCTCAGCCGGATTTATCAAAACTGAGCAAAGAAATTAGTGAATCGCAGGTTACCAATCGCAAGCGTAAACAACCACCTGCCACTGAATGTTTGTGCTCGGATGAAGTCAAACTAAGGAGAAATGACTTGACGCGGATTGCCTCTTTATTGGAGAACTATATTGGTCAGAACACACAACTAATGAACCAAATGAATGAGAGTATCGTCGCCGTCAAAAGTGATGTGGCGGCTTTAAAGACATCTCATGAACAAACAAAAACTTTGATCACCTCAAATGTGGCAAACATAAGTGCTGAAATTCAAGAAATCAAGTCTACTATATCAGATTGCCTTAGAACATGGAAACGTTAAGAGTCATTTAACCCAAGTTGAAATGAAAATATCTAATAGTGAGGATAAAATAAAAATATTAGAAGCGGATTGCAAACAATTAAAATTAAGCTCGACGTCCACTAAAACAAGTCAGCTGGTCGTTGATGAAAAATTAATCAGCGAAGTCCAGGAGCGTAAAAAGAGAGAAAACAATATTATTATAGTTGGTGTGCCAGAGCAGGGCTCCTTAAATGCTCCGGAGAGAATCCGTGAAGATCTGGCGGACGTGTTAAACATTACATCATTAGTGAGCGAGCATTTACCAAAACCGACTTAAATTTATCGTATCGGAAAGCATGACGCTGGTAAGATGCGCAAAATTAAAGTCTGCTATGAAAGCCCTGACCCTGTCCTGACGCTACTACGTAATAAAAATAAACTACCAGATAATATTAAAATTTTCTCTGACCAAACACCTGCACAGCAAAAATATTTTATAACCGTAAGAAATGAACTAATGCGCCGGGCAGAAGCTGGAGAAAATGATTTGACAATCAAATACATTAATGGATTACCAAGTATTATAAAACAAACGTCAAAAAACTCCAATCGCCAATAAATAATAATATTTTACTTGATACTACAACACACCAATTAGTTACTGATTACAGTCAATTAATAACCGAAAAATCGCGATTGTCATTCCTGTATTTAAACGCACGAAGTATAAAAAAGAAAGGTAAATTGGACGAACTTAAGTGCATTATCAGATCGATACCATCCACTGTGCATATTATTTTAATCACAGAAACTTGGATCCGAGATGAAAACAAAGCCTCGCAACTACAGTTGGACAACTATACCCATTACTACAGTTATAGAACAGACCGTAAAGGAGGGGGAGTTTCAGCCTGCGTATATAATGATTTAAGACATAGCCTTAGTGAATCAATATATCAAGACGGAAATAATTACCTATGGATAAGAATAGATGGATTTGCACTCGACATTGGCGTTATATACTACCCTGGTGATACGGACCTTGGGAAGTTTCTCGATGCATATGATACACAATTACAACAACGGAAAAGAGCAATAGTTTTTGGAGATTTTAACATTGATCTTTTGAAACCAAGTGCCAATTTAACAAAATACAGGCAAATAGCAAATGAATCTGGGCATAAAATACTGAATAGAGTTCGTCAAACCTATTGCACACGGGACTCTGGTACAAAGAAATCTATTATAGATCATGTCAGTACAAATTTAAAGGGTCAATATTATAATATGGCTATTATTAACTCATCTATGTCTGACCACAAGCAAATATATCTACAAATAAAAAAAATGAAACCACTCTCTAAACCACGTCAGATTTATAAAAGTATAGATTATAATAGACTTTACACTCTGGTTGAATCACATGACCTAACAGATATGTCGAACAGTTACATAAAACTGGAGATGAGGCTAAAACAGTTCATAGAAGAGACCACAGTTTCCAAAACTAAAGTTTTAAATTTACCTAAAGAAGACTGGATTAACAGTGACATCATTACTGGAATTAGACAAAGAAATCATCTATGGGTACAATACAAGAGTGGTCCGGACAACAAAACATTAGAGAACAATTATAAAGAAATGAAGGACAGAGTTACTAAATTGATTCGAAATACAAAAAACACTTACTACAACAAACTATTTACAAACTGTGCTAATAAACCAAAAAAAACTGTGGTCACTTAATAATAATTTAGCTAACAATAAACCTAAGCAAAGTGTAGCCCCGTCAAAGCTTCTGATGGGTTCTTCCGTAATCACCGATACTAAAGAAATTTGTGAGGTTTTTAACGGTTATTTCTCGACTATAGGGTCGATACTATCATCCAAAATACCAAAAAAATTCACGACACCACAACACAATGTCTTGTTAAAAGACCAGGAGGTACAAAACATGAACTCCTTACTTTCAGTCCTTGTAGCTCAGAGGAAGTCACTAAGATAATTAAAGATCTGCACCAAAACTCCAGCAGTGGCATTGACAAAATTAGCCCAAAAGTTATAAAAAGCTTAAATCACTTAATTTCGGATAGTTTAGCCAACTGCTTTAATAAATTGTTGAATGAGGGAGAATTTCCTGACTCTTTAAAGATTGCGAAAGTAACACCAATCTATAAATCGGGTCATAAAACCGACCCCGGCAACTACCGTCCAATCTCTGTACTTCCAATCTTATCAAAAATTCTAGAGAAAATATTGCACACGCGTCTATTAAACTACCTAGACTCATTTAGTTTTATATCAGAACGTCAATACGGATTTCGACCTAAAAATAACACCACTGTAGCCACAGTTGATTTAGTGACAAAAATTAGAAACAACATAGACCGGAAAAAAATTTGTGTTGGGTATATTTATAGATTTACAAAAAGCCTTTGATACCATTAGTCATAAAAGGCTTTTAGAAAAACTAGAAAGTATTGGTATTAAAGGTAATGCACTTTGTATGTTAAAATCTTACCTAACAAATAGATTTCAAATAGTAAAAATAGATAATATCCAAAGTAATGCTGCACCCATCACATATGGCGTCCCGCAGGGGTCTATTCTAGGCCCCTTGCTATTTCTATCCTACATAAATAATATGGCAGATCTAGGGTTGCATGGACATTTAACTCTATATGCGGATGACACCTGTTTATTTTATTTTGGCGCTGATATAAATGGTATTATTTCGCAAGCCCAACAAGATTGCTAACCCTCTAATACACTCTGGTCAGTTGCAGGATGATCTAAACCGCATTCAGGAATGGACTAGAGATTGGATAATTCAGTTGAATAAATCAAAGTGCAGTGTTCTTCACCTTGGGAGAGCCAACCCTGAAATTGTATACACTTTGGATAGTACACCTATTAGCTCGGTCAACGTTCAAAAGGACTTGGGGGTTCTAATTACCACTAATTTGAAATGGGAGGAACACATTGTTGGAATTGTAAAGAAGGCCAACTCTTTTATCTATATCATAAGAAAAGCATTCCAGTCGATAACTGAAGATGTTTTCCTGAAAATTTATAAAACTTACATACGGCCACTACTGGAGTATGGATTTCAAATTTGGAGCCCATACTTCCGCAAGGATATTGACTTGTTGGAAAGCGTGCAAAGGAGAGCCACAAAGATACCGGCAAGCCTGCGCCGTAAAGAGTACCCCTTGCGATTACAAGCGTTACGCCTTACCACCCTGGAAGAAAGACGCCTTCGAGGTGACCTTATTGAGACTTACAAGATCATTTCCCGTAGGTATAACTTACCAGACATCCACAACATTTATACATTGAGAGTGCCTGTAAAGTCATCCCGAGGACATAGCCTAAGAATAGTTCGCTCACCATCAAATACGAATACTGCACAGCACTTCCTTGGCAACCGGGTAGTTCACAACTGGAACAGACTGCCCGATGACATTGTAACAGCAGCCTCAGTGAACGGGTTTAAGAATAAACTAGACCACTGGTTACGGACAAATAAACTGTGTAATTTAAGAAACAATTAAGTGTAGTGACTTTTCCAACACTGTGATATAGACACATCAGCTAGTAGCTGCTCGTCTATTAATCAATAATAATAATAATAATAAGATTTAAAAGTTCTGTTTGAATGGTTCCAATATAACCTACTGACTGTAAATACCTCCAAGACATGCTACATTATCTTTAAACCATAAAATAAAAAAATACTGCCGCACAATCCTTTGACAATAAACAACATACCATTAGAACAAAAGTCGTGTGAAAAATACCTGGGATTGAGAATGGATAGTTACCTAACTTGGAACAAACAGATTGACTACATTAAAAACAAAATGTCATCATTAAATGGATCACTATACAATGTTATTTACTGTACACCTAAAAAATATCGCTATACTATATACAACTCACTCGTAAAATCACATTTACTTTATCTCATCGAAATCTGGGGAAATGCCAGTAAAACAAAACTACAAGAACTACAAAGAATGCAAAATAGGGTCATAAAAACACTGTTTCGATATCCACACCTGACGCCAACATACAAAATTTATAGAGAAACAAAAATTATGAATATCAAACAACTTTATTTGTACAACACATGCATATTAATTAGAAAAATAGTAGACAAAACCATTCACACTAATGTAACTTTTATTAAAAAATCAATGATAAGCAAGCGCAGTCTTCGAAGGCCTAGTTTACTTGTTTTGCCAAGAATACGTACAAATTATGCTAAAAGGAATATTACGTACGAAGGAGCACAGATATATAATGGACTACCATCGGAAATAAAAAATGTAAGCTCGTTTGGCGTTTTTAAATCTCAATTGTCTAAATACATTATTGCAAACCATTCGCATTAATACAATATATACATACAAGGTAGAACTCTGCTATTTTAGATATGAACCGCCAAATGTGTATTTATTATATTGGCTACCAATTGTATATTACTATTTCATGTATATTCTCATGTAAGTGGCTTTTTTGTCTTTTTGAGAATAAATTCTTTAAACCTATGCTTAATTTCTTATGGATAACAAAATTACGCATAAATATCATTAGTCTAAATTAACATAATGGCAAAATATTTTATGGTTATTATTTTTATGCAAATAGACAGTGAACCATTTTTTAATGCAAATGGATAGTGAACCGTCATACTCCTATTAAGTATGTGATAATTTTATTGTGTCAATAAAATAATATTAAATTCATAAAACGATTCATTGAATTAAAAATAAAAATGTGAAATACCATAACACATTGAAATAATAATTATGAATACAGATAAAATGTGCCAAAAAATCAAAATAATGATTTATAATTCCACAAACAAAACGATACAGGAGATATCATTAAAAAATCTGATATAAGTATTTACTCTTTGGAAGTGGCACAGATCTCGCGGCGGTAAGGGTAGTCAAACCTAGCCGATATCATCTGTAGGACGACAATGAATTGATGGAGCTAGCTCGCACCCTGGCAACCAAAGTAGCTGCTCTCACGTGCATACTGGCATGAAAACTAGCGGTATGCGAGTCCGCGAATGTTTCTCAAGGCAGACCCAACAACATCCTTAGACCATTCTTGTACAGGACGCGCAAGTCACAGTTGTCCCTTTAGTTGTAATTCGCTCACAGATTGCACGTGTAAAGGGTTTTACAATATTCTCGGAAGCTGTTAATGCTATCTGTAATGTCAATATATTTCCCAACTCCATAATATCATAAATAGACACTCACTGGTTAGTATGGTGTCTATGATCAGTATCTGCGGGGTTCTCTCTGACCGGACTCTAGCAAAAGGATGGACGATGTTCTACTGTAGAAGCTATCTTATATTTCTTTATCTCCTAATATTAGATAATATTACATGGTGGCAGCGGTGAGTGAATATTTACCACTTATCAAAATTTCGAACCAAGAAACTAACTTGGGGGAGATGCAGCCGGCTTCATTCCCGATTTCCCGGTGAATCCGCCTCGGGAATTTAATTCTCGAGAAATAAGCTCATGGCCGAGGTGGCTAAAAAGATTTCAGCATTATTTAACACTAACGGGATGTTCAAAGTCGGATGAGGAAAAGTGCGATTTATTGCTATATTGCATGGGTGAAGAGAGCTTAGAAATTGTCATTCAAATAGGCAATGTCGATAAATACAAAGATTTAGTGTGTAAACTTAGTGACTATTGCAATCCTAGAAAGAATTTAATCTACGAACGTGCACGATTTAACAGACGCCAACTGCTTCTTGGTGAATCGGTCAATGACTTCATGAAAAACATCTACAAACTTATTGCAAAACTGCATGTTTGAAAAAATAAAGAAAAAAGAAATATTAAGAGATAAATTAGTACCTAGTAGGAATAAATGACAATCATCGCGAAATTATACAGGTCTTACCTTATAGATCATATAAAATAAACACTAATCGAGGAGAATACAGGCGTAATAGAGCTCACATAATCCCTGCTCCTTATGTGATAAAGGAAAAGGATGGGCGAGGGTCTGATAATTCATTGGATGATTTTGATAGTTTGTATGATACTAGCCAGGCTAAAAATGAAGATGATTATTGTATTGTTGATAGTAAAAATAGGGAAATAAATGTAATAGAGATGGCAGTTGGTAGGTACTGAAACAGATGAACAGGAATCAATTGATAATTCTCCCTCAATAAGACATTGGCACAAACCAGTTCGGTTGAATGATTATGTAAATTAATTAAGAATTTTTGCTAAAAATAATTAATAGATAAATTGTGTTATCCTTTTATTGTTAATTGTATTTGTACGACTTGTACTTATTAAATAATTAAAGATATCCAAGCATCTTGAGGAAAGGGATGTAATGTCATAATGTTTCCCAACTCTATAATATTCAGGAATAAACACTGGTTACCGGTTAGTATGGCGTCTGCGCTCAATATCTGCGGGGTTCTCTCTGACAGGAACTCTAGCAAAAAGATGAACGGCTACACTAAAATCTACTCTAAAAGCTATGTAAGTTGTGTTTCTTTATCTCCCAACAATAATAATATTACACTATAGAGCTATCATATTGGCCAATATCGACAAAATCTACGCTCCCGCTCAATATTCCTCACTATCTTTGAAATCGGCAGTGACTACATATCCCAGATATTTAAATTTATCAACTCTTTGCGATGGGACTGAGTTTGGTAGTACTTTCTGTACATTCTGAGTGCGCCCACTGCCGGTCTTCGCTTATACAGACCATCAATCTATTATCAACTTTCTTAGACCACATACTGACGCATTAAGAAGTATCATGTCATCTGCGTTTCTCAGTTTGGTAACACATACGTCATCAATGAGGCATACCTTTAAATAAAAACCCATTGATATAGGTACCTGACACTCTCTTATCAGTAATAATGGTTCGAACTTAATACCTACGTTACAAGTAAACTCATGGGACACAGGTAGTGTCATAAACATCAAGAAAAAAAATCAATGAAGTGCTTCATTGTTCTAAACAATGTCTGATGTAGATAACATTGTTTTATCAAGAGTTATGAGAGGGGAAGAAATCATAGGACTAATGCAACCTGCATTCGATTCAAGGGTGCACTGAACAGTCGAGTGACGAACTTTGACGAGTGTAGACGTGTTTTATGTTACTGTTTCTGTGCTAGCGAAGTGCATAAGTGATTAAACACGTATCTGAAGTAGCTGTGTCCGTTCTACTCCACTGGTAAGCCTTTGAAATTTGCACTCTAAAATGTTTTTGCGGCCGTCATTTATTTACTTATTCATTATTCTGTAAGCATACTTTTTAACTCGTCTATGTGATGAAATGTAAATGTATGAAAGCTTAATATACCCTTGGTAGATGATTAAAAAGCTTATTTTCCTATTGACATTATACGGAATAGGTATACGGTGACAGTGTTAGACAGGCGTAGCGCAGACATGTTGCCCTTCGACTCTCTGTCATACAAAATGTACAAAGTTACAAACAGTTCGAAGCGGCCTCGTGCTTACGCTGCGCCTGTCTCACACTATCACCGTACGCCGCTTCTGTAATGTAAATAAATAAAAAAAAGCAATGCCTAGGTACTTATAAATTGTATTTTTTTAAATAACTTTTCTGTACCCCGAGTAGAGCTCCGATATCTCGGAGTGTCCCTTTGCGGTGTCACTGTGAAATATCCTAGTGTATCTACACACTCAGAAACACAATCTCTACCTTCCGAGTTTCGAATATCCTATACTATTGTCGTAGGTGAGATACTTCACGGTGTCTGCAGAACCGAGCGATATCGACGTCCGCGTGGACGCCCAGATCATGTCAACTGTAGCTAAGGAATTCGACCTCAACTCGTTCGAAGCCATGGAGACTGAGGCTATTGGTGAGCTGGCCTGTCATGATACTGGCTTTAAAGGCATTAAGGTACAGTATAAAACTGTTTATTTTTTTATCAGATAGTGTGGGATTTAGTTCCTGTATCTCCTGGGAACTTATTCGAGGGATTAAAAGATAGTCTCTGTTTATGTAATTTGAGACGGTGATCTATTTCTGTAGCAAATTTCAGAACGAATAGAGCGAGATAGAGTACCTAACAAACATTCATACATGCTAAGTATTGCGTGTATAATATTGGTAGGGATAATCTTATGTTACTAATATAATTATTATAAAAGCAAAATTTCTGAGTGTGGATGAATGGATGTATGTTACTCTTTCACGCTCTACGGCTGAACGGATCTGATAGTTCAGGGGTATACAGCCTGGAATGGACATTTTATCCCGCAAATAAGCTACCATGGGAAGTGGGACCGGCAATAAAACTGCCACGTCACATATAGACATACCATATAGGTAATTAATTAATTTTTCTTTTTTTACAGATATCAAGCACAGGCCCCGTAAGGGCAGCATTATTAGCCAAAAACGGGATGGAAGTCAACACAGAGGTTTCCAGTTTACGACCGAACATTCAGCCCGAATCTAAATGTAGCAAAAGACTTGAAGGAAACGCATCACTAAATAAAATAAAAAAGCGGAAATCAAAAAAACACAAAAAGAGGAAACGCAGCCGCAGCCGTTCTGAAAAAGAGGTCAAAGAGGCAGTTAAATTAGCCATTATTATGGAAAATCTAACTCTAGCGACATCAACGGGAAGAAGTGTTAGTTGATGTTTTACGATTACAATTTTTTTTTTCTCTAATATGTTAAAACCACAACATATATGTAGTAAAGATAACAAGTAGGTAAGTTATCTTCGAGCAAACGCTCCGAGCGCGTTTTGCATGTGTGCTTACGATACGGTCGCAGTAGCCTTTGAACGTTTGCAACACCAGAGGCGCTACTCACACGCGCTGCCGACCCTGCATTCTAAACCCCTTTGAAGAACAAGTTTGGTATAGGTGTGCGTTTGCACGCAGCGATCCGTGAGATTGTTAGAAGATAGCTTTTTTTTTTTTTTTTGTAACGTGAGGGAAAATCCTCGTAGGATGCTATGCCGGACTCTTACCGACTAAAAAACCTCACGTAACGCCCAACAGCCTATGGTTGAGAGCCCCGGGTAAGCCCTCAGGAAGGATGTCCCGTGACTCCCAACAGACCTACGGCCGCCAATGCAGCCTCGCCCAGAGGGTGGTTCGGGTGCAATCCCGCGTCTATGGGGGGTTTCGGGTGTGACCCCGCTTCTAAGGGGGGGCGTGCGTGAGTTGCTCACGTCACGCTGCCGTCATGGGCCTGCTTCTGTAAGGACGGTGAGCGGCCCTCTCACCGTCCTCAGACCCCCGGTCATGGAGGCCGATAGTCCTCGGCGAAGACACGTCGGCGGCGCCCAGGGCGCCGACTGCGGAACTCGGGTGGGAGAGTTCTCTCCCGCACCCGGCCCGCCGCCTCCTTCGCGAGCATGACCTGCTCGCAGAAAGAGGCGGCGCAGTCCCACTTACTCCCGCTAGAGAGCATGGCTCGCACCATGGCCTCGAGCGAGAGAGTGTGTTAGAAGATAGCTTAGTTGTTGACTTTTTACTATGGTCATAGTGTCAGTATTAGTCATACCTATGACCACATAGGGCATAGATCATAGGTCAGGCGTTCAAGTTCTTTGTGTCGTAGTACGTTACATAGATATGAACGCCTGACCACTGTCTGTCTGATTGATCCCTTAATATTAAGTAATCCATTGAATTGTATAAGCGCAAATTTTAATGTTTAAATACAAATTGTTTTAAATAAATTGTTTAATTTGTGATTAATAGTCTGAATTATAATTCCCCTAACCGGCGAGCGTGTTTGAAAACTCCTATAAAAAAGTAAAAGAGGCAAAAATGTATGCCGAAGTCGTAGCAAGCAGAAAACGTTTGCCTGATGGAAAGCCATGGGACTGTAAGACTTCTGATAGTGGTCCTCAAGTTGGCGGCCATGTGATGTGCCTCTTCATGCTCCGCTTGAAAAACTGGGGGCTATAGTCTGAAGGAAACACGTGTGCAGGCAGGTCATTCGACATTGAAACGATCTTTTGAATCGCTCAGTTCTGGCGAAGGTTCTCTCCACTGTGTATGAGGGCCTCCTCAATAGCATCAAAACGTATTACGCAAATTGGCAATAAATTCTGAATAGTTATCTCAGTCCAGTGCGTAATGCGCGTAGGCCTCTACCAGATTTTGTTGCTGCGTCAATATTTTAGTTGCGCAGGCTGGTACAAGCTTGGGTTGAATCCAGTATTTTGATTCACGTCGCCAGGACCTAGTCTGTGAGTCAGCGGGTATTTATTCCCTGATCAATGCTAGTCAAGGGTACGTATGAGTTTCGCACGACGCAACGGTATCCCCGTATTAGATTTTGGGGAGAAAAATCTACAGTAGGATACCCTTGAGGGCACCAAGTATATCGATCCATGCTAAGCACACGGCGAGCGTGTCCTCAGTACCTTTAAAAAGGTGACGGCACATGGAATTCGACTCGAAGCCTGTTATCTACCACAGGAATCAGGCAACTCACTCATGCAGGTCACACTCACATGGTACAGTCAGCATCAGATAGATATGTGCTTCCAAAGTAGTCAAAATTATGTAAAGAATATAAATTCAATTTTATGTTCGCAGACATAGCATTCAAATAGTTGTAAGCATCCAGAGTGTTCAAAACATTTTCGATGTAAGTTGTCAATATTATGTTAGCTGTTACAGTGTTCATATTAATGTTGTCAAATAGGTCGTTTAATGGTATCTATGCATTCATACTAGTCAAAAATATCTTCACAATTAGGAAAGTCATCTTTAATATCCGTAGCTAGAGTGTATATTGGAATAAAATGTTAGTAATAAAATTTTGTTTCCCTTTTTCCTTGATTATCCATCCTGCTCATTTCGTGCATGACGTAATTGATATGTCTTAATAATAATTTTAATAATGTTCATTTAACACACCTGGTGAGCGAACCAACAATGCACTATGTGTGGCAGGCCTTAGTTTTGAGGAACATGACTCAAATGGGGAATGTAGCCGGCCTTAATGACTTTTGGCTCTACGGTGCATAGATACCATTAAACGACCTATTTGACAACATTAATATGAACACTGTAACAGCTAACATAATATTGACAACTTACAGCGAAGATGTTTTGAACACTCTGGATGCTTACAACTATTTGAATGCTATGTCTGCGAACATAAAATTGAATTTATATTCTTTACATAATTTTGACTACTTTGGAAGCACATATCTATCTGATGCTGACTGTACCTACCTCGGAATACGGTTAGCCCTTTCTTCCAACTGTCGTAGAATAGGCTGGAAAGCCCCCTGGAGCAGGAGAGACTCGATTTTGCGACTACCTTTGAACGAGAACGCAAGTCGCCTTTCTCCAACGATTGATCGCCTCCGGAACTAACCACGCGCCCCAGTATACTGTAGGGCTCAAGCCTCGAAGTACATAAATAATAATAAAAAAATATTTGTTTCCGGTGAAAAATACCCATTAGAATCGTCACAAATCAAATAATAATAAGTATAAGTAGTAAGTAAAATTTTGATGTCCTTTGAAATGTCATACTCGGGATCCCTTTCGTAAACATAACATATGTATTCCTAAAATGTTTTGACACAATGAATTTGGCATAATTATACTTGGTCATAAATTCATAATTGATTTTTAGCTGCATATGTACTGTGGCATAATTAAATTTAGGTCTAATATTATGCATAGTTATAATTGCACAATGTTTTTAGGCATAGTGTACAGTCGCCTAATAGTATATACCAGTATTTCCTATATCATATAGTGTCAAAGTAGGTTTAGGTGCGGCGGGGGTGGCCCCTGGGCCACCCCTAAGCCGCCAATTTAGTTATTTTACATACGTTCTTTATTATAGTTTGATACTTTTCATTATAGTTTGAAACTTTTATGCCATTATAAAGCTATGCTCATAAATTTTATGCCTAAATATGATTATGCTTATTTTATTTATGATTAAGATAATTATGCTTAGTTTCTTATGGATAACAAAATTACGCATAAATATCATTAGTCTAAATTAACATAATGGCAAAATATTTTATGGTTATTATTTTTATGCAAATAGACAGTGAACCATTTTTTAATGCAAATGGATAGTGAACCGTCATACTCCTATTAAGTATGTGATAATTTTATTGTGTCAATAAAATAATATTAAATTCATAAAACGATTCATTGAATTAAAAATAAAAATGTGAAATACCATAACACATTGAAATAATAATTATGAAAACAGATAAAATGTGCCAAAAAATCAAAATAATGATTTAAAATTCCACAAACAAAACGATACAGGAGATATCATTAAAAAAATCTGATATTAGTATTTACTCTCCGGAAGTGGCACAGATCTCGCGGCGGTAAGGGTAGTCAAACCTGGCCGATATCATCTGTAGGACGACAATGAATTGATGGAGCTGGCTCGCACCCTGGCAACCAAAGTCGCTGCCCTCACGTGCATACTGGCATAAAAACGAGCGGTATCTGAGTCCGCAAATGTTTCTTAAGGCAGACCCAACAACATCCTTAGCCCATTCTTGTACAGGACACACAAGTCACAGCTGTTCATTTAGTTGTAATTAGCTCACAGATTGCACGTGTAAAGGGTTTTACAATATGCTCGGAAGCTGTTAATGCTATCTGTAATGTCAATATGTTTCCCAACTCTATAATATCATAAATAGACACTCACTCAAAATCAAAATCAAAAATCATTTATTTACTTAGGCATATACAAATGCACTTGTAAACGTCACTTATATAAACCAAAAAGTTACCACCAGTTCACAACGCGACCCACCTGAGAAGAACTGGCAAGAAACTCAGCGGGTTATTCTTTTAACTACTCTATTTACAACTTTATTAATGAATCTAAAAACTATGCATTTTAACAGTTTTTTGAGAATCTAGCAGAGCAGGTCATTTCCAGGCTTCCTTATCCATCAAGTAATCACCAACCGTATAGTAGCCCTTGCTGTATAATTTACCTTTAACAAACTTTTTGAATTTATTTAGGGACATACTCTTAATTTCGTTAGGTAACCTGTTGTAAAAGCGTATACAGTTACCCCTGAAAGAATGACTGATTTTATGCAATCTGCTATAATAAACAGCGAGGTTATTTTTATTTCTAGTGTTGACATTGTGTCTATCACTTAACTTATGGAAACTACGTAAATTTCTTTGTACATACATAAGATTTTCAAAAATGTATTGAGATGCTACTGTAAGAATATTAAACTCTTTGAATGTTTCGCGCAGTGAGATCCTTGGACCTAATCCATATATAGCTCTTATGGCTCGCTTTTGTAAAATAAAAATAGAATTTATATCTGCAGCATTGCCCCACAGTAGAATACCGTAAGACATTATACTGTGAAAGTAACTGAAATAAACTATTCTAGCCGTATCTACATCAGTCAAGTGCCTTATTTTTCGCACAGCAAATGCTGCTGAACTTAATCTACTAGCTAGTTTTACAATATGTGGAACCCATTGTAAACCAGCATCGACCGTTAACCCTAGGAACGTCGTTGATTCCACAAGTTCCAACTTTCGACCATTAAGTTGAACATTGGTGTCTGACTGTGTTACATTCGGCAAGGTAAACTTAATACATTTAGTTTTATTATCATTCAGTCTAAGATTGTTAGTGTTAAACCAATGAACCACTTTCAAGATTGCATTGTTTACATCGTCATAGTTATCTATTTGTCGTTTGACTTTGAAAATCAAAGAAGTATCATCAGCAAACAAAACAATCCTGTTGTTGTCCCCCATGTAAAAGGGTAGGTCATTAAAAGAGACCGTATTCTTAGCATTCCATGGATTCTCCGTGCGGGCGCCGGGTCCATAGCGTGGCACAGGGGGGAACACCCCGACGGCGTCTGGGACTTGCGACCCATTTGAGTAGGTTTAGGGTGGCCACCTTACTATGCGCATAAACGATCACCTTCCACCGTCAACAATGTTCCCCCCCCTGTCCAACCAGATTTGGTAAGATCCTATCAATGCCGCTTTGGATACTCCTTTTAGTAAAGAGCTTACTGAAGCTCTTGGCAATCCAAGGTCTTTAAATAAATTATACAGGGATTTAGCTGGAATTCCCCTTGCTCCTACTTCTACGGCATAGAGTTTAACCACATAGCCATTTTTGGTTAACTAATAATAAGGAATAAAAATGGGCCGAGTATTGAACCCTGCGGGACGCCCATAGTAACTACTGATCCTTCTGAACGTGTACCATTAACATCGACTCTCTGAATTCTATTGTTCAAATATGAAGTCAGAAGATCGAGAGCCTTGCTCCTTATGCCGTAATGGTGTAATTTCCTGATTAATGTTTCATGTTGGACGCAATCAAAAGCCTTAGACAGATCGCAAAATACACCAATTGCATCTTGTTTATCCTCCCAGGCTTCATAAATACATTTCAATAACTCTACACCAGCATCGGAAGTCGAACGTCCTTTAGTGAAGCCAAATTGTTTCTCATGAAACAATTTGTGACTGTTAAAATAAATCAGCATCTGCTCTAGTATTAATTTTTCAAATATCTTGCTCAAGGTCGGCAACACCGAAATAGGTCTGAAATCACCCGGATCTGAAGTGCTGCCAGCCCTGAACAGTGGTAATACTTTACTGTGTTTCATCAAATCAGGATATACACCACTTGAGACGCAATCGTTAAACACAGTTGCCAAGTAGGGGGCAATGACATCTATAATACTTGAAACGGATTTCACTGATAATCCCCAAAGGTCAGCGGTTTTTTTGACATTAATAGATTTAAACGCTTTTATGATGTCGTTGCAGTTGACAACGGTGAATTCGAACGCGCCTTCACAGGCAGCAACAGATTCTGCTAATAATAGCTCGGCTCGGCGGAGGTAGAAGACGACCGAAGAGTGTTAGTTATATCTATTGGTACATTACTGAAGAATTTACTTATACTACTATACTTCCATATCCTCCGAGACGTGGCGATTGTTTATCTTTAAGTCGAACTTTCTTTCAGTCACTGTACACCTACCACATTCCGCATTTATTATGTTCCAGGTAGTTTTAATTACATTCGCAGAGTCTAAAATCTTATTTCTAATGAAATTAGATTTGGCTAAGGAATAGGCTTGCTTAAATATCTTTGAATATTTTTAACATATTCCTGAAATTCAGGGTTGAAATTATATGATTTTTCAGAATACAGTTCATATAGGCTATGACGACTTTTATAAATTCCGGGTGTTGCCCAATCACTGAAAGCAGAACTGCCTCCAATTGATAATGTTTTCGGGGTGAAAATTTTTCCAAACACATCATGTATCAAATTAAATAAATTGGTGTAGGATTCATCTAAACTAGTGTAATCAGGCAGTTCTGGTAATTTCTTTACTAAATTTCTTCTGAAAATTTCCAAGCGCTGTGTGTTGACTGGGATAAAACTGATTATCTTCTTACTTTCCCTACTATTTCTCAAATAAGAAACGGACTGTCCGCGATGATCTGATTTTACAGGGTCCACTATACATTTTTTAATGGGATGTATATTAGTATAAATATTATCAATGCAAGTAGCAGTAGTGGCAGTTATACGAGTAGGTTCTAAAAATATATTATACAAACCAAAAGACTTGAACAAATTTAACAATTTCTCTCTCTGTAAAGGTTCCCGTGCAGATTCTAAAACATCTATATTGAAGTCCCCACAAAATAGGACTGTTTTTTTTTGTACTTTGGCATTTAAACAACGCTTCTTCAAGCTTCTCTTCGAACTGGACATATGGAGCATCCGGGAGGCTGTATACGCTTAGTACAATGAACTGCTCAAACTCTAAAAATCAAAATCAAAATCAAAAATCATTTATTTACTTAGGCATAATTATACAAATGCACTTGTAAACGTCACTTATATAAACCAAAAAGTTACCACCAGTTCACAACGCGACCCACCTGAGAAGAACTGGCAAGAAACTCAGCGGGTTATTCTTTTAACTACTCTATTTACAACTTTATTAATGAATCTAAAAACTATGCATTTTAACAGTTTTTTGAGAATCTAGCAGAGCAGGTCATTTCCAGGCTTCCTTATCCATCAAGTAATCACCAACCGTATAGTAGCCCTTGCTGTATAATTTACCTTTAACAAACTTTTTGAATTTATTTAGGGACATACTCTTAATTTCGTTAGGTAACCTGTTGTAAAAGCGTATACAGTTACCCCTGAAAGAATTACTGATTTTATGCAATCTGCTATGATAAACAGCGAGGTTATTTTTATTTCTAGTGTTGACATTGTGTCTATCACTTAACTTATGGAAACTATGTAAATTTCTTTGTACGTACATAAGATTTTCAAAAATGTATTGAGATGCTACTGTAATTCTTTCTCATGAAACAATTTGTGACTGTTAAAATAAATCAGCATCTGCTCTAGTATTATTTTTTCAAATATCATGCTCAAGGTCGGCAACACCGAAATAGGTCTGAAATTACCCGGATCTGAAGTGCTGCCAGCCTTGAACAGTGGTAATACTTTACTGTGTTTCATCAAATCAGGAAATACACCACTTGAGACGCAATCGTTAAACACAGTTGCCAAGTAGGGGGCAATGACATCTATAATACTTGAAACGGATTTCACTGATAATCCCCAAAGGTCAGCGGTTTTTTTGACATTAATAGATTTAAACGCTTTTATGATGTCGTTGCAGTTGATAACGGTGAATTCGAACGCGCCTTCACAGGCAGCAACGGATTCTGCTAATAATAGCTCGGCGGAGGTAGAAGACGACCGAAGAGTGTTAGTTATATCTATTGGTACATTACTGAAGAATTTTTCGAACTCGGTCGCTACTTCCATATCCTCCGAGACGTGGCGATTGTTTATCTTTAAATCGAACTTTCTTTCATTCACTGTACACCTACCACATTCCGCATTTATTATGTTCCAGGTAGTTTTAATTACATTCGCAGAGTCTAAAATTTTATTTCTAATGAAATTAGATTTGGCTAAGGAACAGGCTTGCTTAAATATCTTTGAATATTTTTTAACATATTCCTGAATTCAGGGTTGAAATTATATGATTTTTCAGAATACAGTTCATATAGGCTATGACGACGTTTGTAAATTCCAGGTGTTGCCCAATCACTGAAAGCAGAACTGCCTCCAATTGATAATGTTTTCGGGGTGAAAATTTTCCCAAACACATCATGTATCAAATTAAATAAATTGGTGTAGGATTCATCTAAACTAGTGTAATCAGGCAATTCTGGTAATTTCTTCACTAAATTTCTTCTGAAAGTTTCCAAGCGCTGTGTGTTGACTGGGACAAAACTGATTATCTTCTTACTTTCCCTACTATTTCTCAAATAAGAAACGGACTGTCCGCGATGATCTGATTTTACAGGGTCCACTATACATTTTTTAATGGGATGTATATTAGTATAAATATTATCAATGCAAGTAGCAGTAGAGGCAGTTATACGAGTAGGTTCTAAAAATATATTATACAAACCAAAAGACTTGAATAAATTTAACAATTTCTCTCTCTGTAAAGGTTCCCGTGCAGATTCTAAAACATCTATATTGAAGTCCCCACAAAATAGGACTGTTTTTTTTTTGTACTTTGGCATTTAAACAACGCTTCTTCAAGCTTCTCTTCGAACTGGACATATGGAGCATCCGGGGGGCTGTATACGCTTAGTACAATGAACTGCTCAAACTCTATACTAGCTATCTCAATAACTCGTTCTGTAGAACGAGTTAAGCCAAAGTCTCTGTAGAGAGGCCTACTATGTCTTTACGTTCTTTACACTTTATTGACTTATTAACAATAATTAATGAGCCTCCACGTTTATATTTTATTCTACAGAACGAGCTAGCAACCTGGTGATTTTTGAAATTGAACATGACCTGATAAGGCTTTAACCAATGTTCTGTTACACAAAAAATATCAATGCCATTCAAGTTCATGTACAATTCCAATTCCAATTCTTTTCCACCAATCAGGCCTTCAACATTTTGGTGCACCAGGTGTAAAGCATTATTTTTAAGATTAATAGGATTAATAGATTCAACGGCCTGAGAGCAATCAGATATAGAATTGGGCTGTGGCTGATGTAGAACTAAATTTGATTCATACATTATGTCAAGCTTAGTGCAAGAACGCTGCTGTTTTGTCCTATATTCTAATTTAAATTACTTGGATAGAAACAGCTATCCAGAGATCTAATATCAATGTCATTTTGCTCAAAAGGAGCAGGTTTGATACCCAGATTTTTGGCTAAAACATCTATAAAATGATGTAGCGAAATTGCTACCCGTCTTTTAAAATAATCCAGAAGCTTATGCTTTCCTTTAGTCATATAAAAATAATAATTCTTCTTAACAATAGTGTTAGTGTCAATTATACTAAACTTTTTATCATGAAGTGTTAATGTGTCCAATGACAAATTTAAATAGTACCTAATCCTATTTTCCGCAACTGGCATATGTTTACAGTAAGGCCGTGTGTAAATAATAATATTATTTAAATCTAAGGAGTTTAATTTATTATAATATTTAACAAGTTTATGTTTGGTTATACCTGTCCTGTTTCCTATGAAAATGACCAGATTGCCTTTCTGTTGAAATTTATAACTGCATACGGACTTCATTATTTGTGTATAGGATGAAGAAGGCATGCAGTGATTTATAAAGGACTGCCCCTGTGTACAAAAATTTAATTTTGACCCCATGTCTCTCCCAATTTCATCACTAAACATTTACCATACTGGTTAGTATGGTCTCTATGATTAATATCTGCGGGGTTCTCTCTGACCGGACTCTAGCAAAAGGATGGACGATGTTCTACTCTAGAAGTTATCTTATATTTCTTTATCTCCTAATATTAGATAATATTACATGGTGGCAGCGGTGAGTGAATATTTACCACTTATCAAGAAACTAACTTGGGGGAGATGCAGCCGGCTTCATTCCCGATTTCATTATTTGTGTATAGGATGAAAAAAGCATGCAGTGATTTATAAAGGACTGCCCCTGTGTACAAAAATTTAATTTTGACCCCATGTCTCTCCCAATTTCATCACTGAACATGATCCATCGACTACTTTCGCTGTTATCTTTTTTTAGACCTATATTGACCTGTTTTTGTGTCCTATGCATCTGGTCACCAGATAGGGTAAGTGGCTGGCTCGGACTCGGCCCTGGCTCGGGTTGGCTGCAGTCACATTTAGTTTTATCCGCTAAAGAGCTAAAACGGTCAGCATAATGAAATGTTGAATTTAAGAGTTTATCCATAGCCAAAGAATATTCTTTTATAATCAGCTGAGATTTATCATACATAGTCTTGACAGACTCCAGGGAATCTTGAAGCTGTTGTAATTTATTATTGAATTCCTGTGTGTCTGCAGCATGCTGTTTTTGACTAATTTCTAACTTTTCAGTGCATAAATTTAGTTCACGTAATATATCCAATCTATTTCTACAATTTTTAATATTTTTGGTGAAGTTTTTATTATTATTAAGCAAATTTTGATTTTTTCTTATTAACTTATTTATTTTTATATAATGTTTAATATATTTCCGAAGAGGTATTGCAAGTGATACTGTGGCAACCGGGGCTTTTAAAGCAGCGGATAGAATGATTCCAATATTCATATCCAATGTGCATGTTGATACACTTGAAAGCGATATAGAGAAATATATACATAGTAGGATAGGTGTATTAGTTCGACTTGAAAGGATTGCTATGCAAAAACAGTCTACGTATAATGCCTTTAAATTTTTCGTACCGGAATCCCTGGAGCATCTGTTTATGGACAACAGTCTGTGGCCAAGAGGTGTTATTTTTAGGCGTTTTTTGCACTTCAAAACAAAGTCTATGAAAGGGCAAGTGCGCTCAGATATCGGCCCAAACAAAACTGGTAATGAATAAAAGCACCTACAAACTTGCTAGTTTCAATTGTAAAAATGTTAAGCGATCGATTGAGAGTATAAGAGACTTATGCTGTGACTTGGACATAATCGCGCTTCAGGAGACTTGGCTTCTGCATGATGATATGGCCTATTTACATTCAATTAGTGCAGACTTTGGATGTACTGGCGTTTCGGCGGTGGATACGACGAAGGAGATACTTCGTGGTCGACTGTACGGCGGTGTAGCCCTGCTGTGGAGAAAGAGCTCGTTTCCGAATGTGTCGATCGTTGAGTGTGGTAGTACGCGTATGTGTGCGGTAAAGATAACGTTAAACCGACGTTCCATACTAGTGATTAGTGTTTATATGCCAGTTGAAATTAGGGCAAACATAGTGGAATTCACGGATTGCTTGAGTCGGGTGAGTGCAATTATTGACAGTACAAATATTGCGTATTGCTATGTGCTAGGAGATTTGAACGCCCATCCGGGTGGACTATTTTATAATGAAATGTCAAATTATTGTAGGGATTTCGAATGGAGCTGTGTGGACACAGAGTTGTTAGGTGTTCATTCCAACACATTTAGTTTTGTGAGTGAGGCCCACGGCACGAGGTCGTGGTTGGACCATTGCCTAGTTACTAAAGCTGCGCGTGACTCGGTCGTGCACGCATATATTAAATATGATACTCTGTGGTCTGACCACTATCCTCTTGTGGTGGAATGTGTTTTAAACGGTACATTTACTGAATGTTTTGAGATTACTAACAATGTAAATCTGGTCATCTGGGGTGAAAGAAATCCTACACAAATACAGCACTACAGAGATGCCTGCCACAAAAAGCTAGGTTACATTGACTTTCCGAACCAACTGAGAAATTGCTGTGATAAATTGTGTAGGAGTCAGGAGCACCACAGTATTATAGACCAACTGTACAGGGATATTGTCAGCGCTCTCAGTGAGTCCGCGTTAGTCGGCCGCGTGGGTGGGACCAGTAGGAGACGGGTTGTGGTTGGTTGGAATAGGCATGTAGCTGACGCTCACAGGGAGGCCAGGCAGAAACTTGTTATGTGGCTGGGCATGGGTAAACCTGGAGGCCCTGTTTTCGATGAAATGTGCGAGAGCAGGCGAATATTTAAGTCGCGTTTAAGATGGTGCCAGAGGAATGAAGAACAGATAAAAATTGACATCTTAGCATCACATCATGCGAGTAATGATTTTCGTTCCTTTTGGAAACATACGAACCGCCTAAGCCCCAAGCCGGGTCTCCCTGTGTCGGTCAATGGAGAGTGTGATCCGACTCGCATAGCAGAACTATTTAGGGAACACTTTAAGGTGAAATCGCTGCTGGGGTCCTCTGTGTTCGTGCGGGATAGGGTGGACGGTAGTGACCTGGGTACAAGATTCACAGCCAGGGAGATTAGCGATGTAATTAGTACGATGTCTAGAGGCAAGTCCCCAGGTCATGATAGTTTGAGCATAGAACACTTAAGATATGCGGGACCTCATCTGCCAAGAGTGTTGGCGATGCTTTTGAACCTGTGTGTGAGTCATGCCTACTTGCCTGGTGAGATGATTAGAACTGTGGTTACACCGATTCTTAAAAATAAATCGGGTGACATTTCTGACCCGGGTAACTATAGGCCTATTTCCCTGGCGACGGTGATTGCAAAAGTGCTTGATAGTCTACTTAATACACAGCTGAATACATACCTACGCGTGCACGATAACCAATTTGGCTTCCGAGCTGGGCTATCTACGGAAAGTGCCATTTTAGCACTTAAGTGGACTGTCAGGTACTATGCGGACAGGAATACTCCTGTATATGCCTCTTTTCTGGACCTCTCCCGTGCGTTCGATCTGGTCTCCTATGATATTCTTTGGAGTAAATTGGAAAGAGCAGGAGTTGCTCCTGAGTTAATTGACACACTCAGATATTGGTATGGGGGCCAGATCAACCAGATACGGTGGGCAGGTATGCTATCGGAAGCGTATGGATTGGAGTGTGGCGTGAGGCAGGGGGGGTTAAGCTCGCCGACGCTCTTCAATTTGTACGTTAATGAACTTGTCGAGGTACTCAGCGGAGAACGAGTCGGCTGTTACATTGATGGGGTCTCTGTAAATAATATCAGCTACGCCGATGATATGGCTTTGTTGAGTGCCTCGCATTGTGGGATCCGGCGTATGATATCTATTTGTGAAAATTATTGTACGTCGCACGGATTAGTATACAACGCTCACAAGAGTCAAATCATGGTCTTTGAGGCTCGCGGTAAATGTCCTACGACTGTTCCACCGGTACTGTTGAATGGTGTGCCATTGAGCAGGGTACACAAAGTTAAATATCTAGGTCACATATTGACCTCTGACCTCAAAGACGATGATGATATTGATAGGGAGCGAAGGGCACTGTCGGTGAGGGCTAACATGATTGTCCGCAGGTTTGCGCGTTGTTCTGCTCAAGTTAAAATAACCCTTTTTAGGGCTTACTGTTCATCGTTTTACACGTGTAGCCTGTGGGCAAGTTATGCTCAAAAATCCTACAGTGCCCTTCGAGTACAATATAATAACGCGTTCCGGGTGTTGATGGGGCTGCCGCGGTATTGCAGCGCATCAGGGATGTTTGCAGAAGCGCGCGTCGACAGCTTCTATACAGTAATGAGAAAAAGATGCGCATCCCTGGTGCGCCGTGTGCGGGGTAGCCCCAACAGCATCATGAGCTGCATTGCGAGCAGACTGGACTGTGCTTATGTCGGCCACTGTTGCAGGCTCAGTACCTCGGTGTTGAGGCTGCAGTTTTAAGTGGCATAAGTACTTACTTAATTTTGAAAAATATTTGTACAATTTTATGAAAAATGTAGTGTTTGTTTATTATTAATGTATTTTTTTTTCCTTTTTCTGTTTACGTCAATTATTATTGAAATGAAATAGAATTAAATTTATAGAAGTGCTTAATTAAATTGAAATAATATAATATAAATTGTATAAACTCAAATCTATATTGTTATAATATGAAGTTTACTAACATAGTTTTAAGTTTCATTTGTTACTAACATCATAATGAGTCGTTATTGCTTAAATAAATAAATTTTATTTATTATTATTATGTTTCTATCTTTACTCGGGTATCTTCTTTTTTTTTCTTATGAAGATACCCGGACATTTGGTAGGCTTACATGGAGACATATTGGTCCAACACGCAGAGGCCCTTTGAGATTTTTAATGTATTGGGAAATGGGACAAGGCGGACGTGAATTGTCTGCAGTGGGGACTGCAGACAATTCACGTCCGCCTTATGTAGAAGAACGGCAATGGACTGCTTACAATGGGAGCTAACCTATTGTAAAATATGCTAACTACAAAATGGGCTATTGCGTTGGGGGTTAAATGGAACTAGTAACTTATGCTATGGATGATGACGGCGTCTGCCATTTCAATATATTATTACTAAAATATTGGCAGACGGCGACTCGCCAACTCACTAGACGGGCCCCCTATACAATCGCCATAGGCCCGTAGGCCTGTGAGGCGACAGAGGGCAACACCGGTGTGAGCGGCTAGGGGTGTCGAGCGGTGCGGCGCCGGTTTCGCCATCACGGGTCAGACCCGGAGCGGGTTTCACCGTAGTTATGCCCTTGAAAATGACACTTCCACCCCCGAGCATAAAGCTCTGGCTTCCTCCCTCTGGCCGGCCAATTAAGGCAAGCCAGAGTTGAGATTTGCTGCACTTCCGGGAGTACGGTCTCCCGTTAGCCCATTAAATGCTAACTGGTCGAGAAGCGCAACAAAACTCTGAGGAATCGGGACCGATGTGTAGCCACGCACATTCAGCTCGCCACAAGCTGCCCTGCGGATGTGTGCTTTTCTATAACCTTGTAAGACATTTTTTGTTGATCTCAAAAAGTGGATGACTCAAAAAGCATTTCTACTATGCCCTCATAGGGTTGCGTTAATCCCATGAAAAGATAACGACTGTCCACGAGGGGTTTATTATTATTATTTTTAAACTTTTTGTTACTACAATGACCTAAACCTATTTTAGTCGATAGTGCAGTGTGATTGGGAGTATCATTTGTCAGGTCTATAATGTCAATCTGTTTCTATTTTGCAGCGGTAACTAACTGTGGGGACCTATCTATGAGTTCATCAAACAAGGTTTGGTTTTGTTGGGTACTGACTTGCAAAGAGACCTCTTCTAGATGAGTTATTTGTTGGTGGGAGTCCCTAACCTCATGTTCCAGATCAGCTATGCGGTTTAAGGCGCGCTCATACTCTGCACTGCACTTATCAAAATTATTAACTATTCTTAACAGTTCATCCCGTTCCCCAGTCACTTCATCTAACCGTACACTTAGCAAGGACAACTGTTCCTTTAGTTTGCCGTTGTGTGTTTCATTGTCCTCACGTTCATTACTGAGCTGCACAACCTGCTCCTTGGCAGATTTCAGTTCTTCTAAAACCAGTTGGAGTTTAGTCTGTTCCTGACGGGCCAGACCTCTTCGAGTCATCATTTTGTAATTTTTTACAAGACAGCTAGTTTATATTAAAAACAAGGAGTAGCCTATGAAACTATGGATGGATAGAAGTAGGATAGCAATATATTAATGCGAGATTGAGTGTGATACCTGTCAGTTTTCAACATAGAATATAATAATATTATATTACAAGTGAACAACACAGACAACAGCACACACCTACTGTACCTATTATGTACTTTCAAAGCGAAGGTGGGATTTGTTTGATCTACCTGTTTAATATCAGCATTGAATATATTATGACATATATACAAGTGAACAACAGATAAACAAACTCACCGGCACGCCTAAGCTATCCACTGAACAACTTCTGACACTTCTTTCGTGAATATTTAATGTTATTTATTTAATTATTCGAAGTAAAATTGTCTGTTACCAGCTGAACTAACTAAATACTTACTAGCTTTATAACTTTCCATGTGTTAAACGTCAATATTAATATTTTTTGCAGGTTTATGTGTACAAGTAGACTAAGGTTATGTTACCGGCAGTAATTTTATTTTAAGTACTAACACAACTCTAAAATCGTTAGATAAAGTTGATTTAAACACTTTGGCACTTATATTAATTCCACACCGAGGAAATAGGCAATAAATTTTGAATATTTACGTCAAAATCACTTCACTAAAACGGTTGGATGACTCATTAGTTTGTTTTTCAAAAATTTATAACCAAAACTTTGGAATTTTGTATTTTTACACTTCTATAACACTAGTATTTTAATTTCAATAAGTTTTAACATTTAACTTAGTTTTTATATATTCCATCTATACTAGCTATCTCAATAACTCGTTCTACAGAGAGGCCTACTATGTCTTTACGTTCTTTACACTTTATTGACTTATTAACAATAATTAATGAGCCTCCACGTTTATATTTTATTCTACAGAACGAGCTAGCAACCTGGTGATTTTTGAAATTGAACATGACCTGATAAGGCTTTAACCAATGTTCTGTTACACAAAAAATATCAATGCCATTCAAGTTCATGTACAATTCCAATTCCAATTCTTTTCCACCAATCAGGCCTTCAACATTTTGGTGCACCAGGTGTAAAGCATTATTTTTAAGATTAATAGGATTAATAGATTCAACGGCCTGAGAGCAATCAGATATAGAATTGGGCTGTGGCTGATGTAGAACTAAATTTGATTCATACATTATGTCAAGCTTAGTGCAAGAACGCTGCTGTTTTGTCCTATATTCTAATTTAAATTACTTGGATATAAACAGCTATCCAGAGATCTAATATCAATGTCATTTTGCTCAAAAGGAGCAGGTTTGATACCCAGATTTTTGGCTAAAACATCTATAAAATGATGTAGCGAAATTGCTACCCGTCTTTTAAAATAATCCAGAAGCTTATGCTTTCCTTTAGTCATATAAAAATAATAATTCTTCTTAACAATAGTGTTAGTGTCAATTATACTAAACTTTTTATCATGAAGTGTTAATGTGTCCAATGACAAATTTAAATAGTACCTAATCCTATTTTCCGCAACTGGCATATGTTTACAGTAAGGCCGTGTGTAAATAATAATATTATTTAAATCTAAGGAGTTTAATTTATTATAATATTTAACAAGTTTATGTTTGGTTATACCTGTCCTGTTTCCTATGAAAATGACCAGATTGCCTTTCTGTTGAAATTTATAACTGCATACGGACTTCATTATTTGTGTATAGGATGAAGAAGGCATGCAGTGATTTATAAAGGACTGCCCCTGTGTACAAAAATTTAATTTTGACCCCATGTCTCTCCCAATTTCATCACTGAACATATACCATACTGGTTAGTATGGTCTCTATGATTAATATCTGCGGGGTTCTCTCTGACCGGACTCTAGCAAAAGGATGGACGATGTTCTACTCTAGAAGTTATCTTATATTTCTTTATCTCCTAATATTAGATAATATTACATGGTGGCAGCGGTGAGTGAATATTTACCACTTATCAAGAAACTAACTTGGGGGAGATGCAGCCGGCTTCATTCCCGATTTCCCGGTGAATCCGCCTCGGGAATTTAATTCTCGAGAAATAAGCTCATGGCCGAGGTGGCTAAAAAGATTTCAGCATTATTTAACAGTAACGGGAAAATAAAAATAAAAAAATAAAATTTATTCCCTTTGAAATTTTTAAAAAATTATTTAGGTTTGTCAAAATTTTTGTGACTCTACCGGGGGTTCGGAAATGCTACAGACTGAGAAGAACACCCCAAGAAACTCAGTCCGGTCCCTCTTATTCATCTTAGTATCTAATACAGTTTTTTTTTTAAATGTAGAAAGGAGCAATTCGTGTCACTGCCAGGCAGTCTTTTAGAAAGTCTTTAATGCTATAATAAGCTTTCTGGCACAATTTAAGTTTTACTAGTTTTTTAAATTTATTAACTGACAAACCTGTTATGGCTGTCGGCAATGTATTGTACATTCGAATACAATTGCCCGCAAAAGAATTGCTTATTTTATTAAGCCTAAATCTAGGTACAGCCAATTTATTCTTATTTCTTAAGTTTAGGTTATGGATATCACTATTTTTAATAAATTTACTGTTATTTTTATGAGTATATAATAAGTTTTCATATATGTACTGTGAATACACAGTAAGGATGTTGATATCCTTAAACTTTTCTCTTAATGACTCCCGAAACCCCATACCATAGATAGCCCGGACAGCCCTTTTTTGCAACACAAAGATACATTCGATGTCGGCAGCGTTACCCTATAATAGTATGCCATAGGTCATGACACTGTGGAAATAGCTAAAGTAGACAAGACGCGCTGTTCTAATGTCTGTCAGTTGTCGGATCTTTTTAACGGCATAGGCTGCAGAGCTCAGTCTGCCCGAGACTTTCTCGATATGAGGCCCCCACTGCAAGTTGGAGTCTAACTTTATGCCCAGAAAGACAGTTTCATCGACCAATTCTACTTGATCATCCCTAATCCTAATACTGGTGTTAACGAGCCTAACATTTGGCAAGGTGAATCTAATACATTTTGTTTTAGTTTCGTTTAACAATAAATTATTATCGTTAAACCAGTGGACTACCCTAGAGAGGGCATTGTTTACTTCGTCAAGATCGCGTTGTCCACGTTCAACTTTAAATATTAAAGATGTGTCATCAGCAAACAAAACTACCTCGTGATCGTCTCTTATAAGGTGAGGGAGATCATTTATGTACACTAAAAATAGAAAAGGTCCCAGAATTGAACACTGAGGCACCCCCATTGTTACAGCAGAACCATTTGACTGTTTACCATTTATAACTACTCTCTGTACTCTATCTCTAAGGTAAGAACTAATTAAATCCAAGGCCGTCCCCCGGATTCCATAATGATCAAGTTTTTTAATTAAAGTCTGATGCTGGACGCAATCGAAGGCCTTAGATAAGTCGCAGAATACACCATAAGCATCATACGACTCCTCCCAGGCCTCATATATACACTCTAACAATTTGATTCCAGCATCCGTGGTAGACCGACCGCGCGTGAAACCGAATTGTTTAGTATGGAATAGTTTATTTGTATTAATATGATTTTGCATTTGATTAAGCATTACCTTTTCAAAGATTTTACTAAACGTAGGTAGTACAGAAATAGGACGAAAATTGGACGGATCTGAGGTGCTACCCGATTTAAACAGAGGAGTTATTTTACTAAACTTCATTAAGTCAGGAAACACACCACTATCAACACAATTATTAAATATTATTGATAATTCAGGGGCAACCATTTCAATTAACGAATTAACTAAATGTACAGAAATTCCCCAGAGGTCAGCAGTTTTCTTAATATTTAAAAATTTAAAAGTTTTTATGACAGTGTGTATACTAATTTTACTGAATTTGAATATTTCATTACAGCAAGGAACATTTGCTTTTAACAAGGATTCTGCTATTGGGGTAGAAGAACCTAGGGCTCTGGTCAAATCTACTGGAATTCGAGAAAAAAATTGTTCAAATTCGTTAGCGACTTCGGCATCTGTTGTAATTATGTTACCATTTACTTTAAGTTTAAAATTATTATCATTCGATTTTGCTTGGCCTCTTTCTGCGTTAATTATTTTCCAAGTAGATTTAACTTTGTCTACACTATTGAGAATTTTATTACTTATATACTTTCTTTTGGCTGCTAAGCAGTCCTTCTTAAACTTTTTTGAATAAGTTTTAACATAATTTAGAAATTCATCTGTTCTATTAAGCTGTCTTTCTGAGTATAGTTCATACAGTTTTTGTCTACTTTTATGTATATCCTCAGTGGCCCATTCACTGAAGGCTGGCCTATCACCGATTGTGACTTCCTTAGACTTGAATACGGAGTTGAACTCATTGTAAAAGGAATCAAAAAATAACTTATACATTACATTTGGATCTAAGCCAGTGTCTAAAAATGGAAGTTTATTGCAAAGTCCAACTCGCATACGTTCCAAGCGGTCACTAGTTACTGGTCTACATAATATTTTACGTCTTTTAACTTTTTCTCTTGTGATCTTGAAAGATGCTATTTGCCCAGTATGATCTGATTTTATCTTATTTATAATACTCTTACTTTCTGGCAACATATCACTGTATATATTGTCCAGACAAGTAGCTGTTGTATCACAATATCTAGTAGGCTCTAAAAATAAATTAGTGAGATTGTGTGATTTAAATAAATTTAAGATATCATTGGTCTGACGCGTATTTATAAGTATATTAACATTAAAATCACCGCACACTATTAAGTGTTTATTAGTTTTTCCAAGTTTAAATAGCACTTTATCCATTACTTCCTCAAACTCACAAAAGGGTGAGACTCCAGGTTTATATACGCATACTACTATGAATTGCTCCAATTCTACGCACGATATTTCAACTGTACACTCTACAGAGAGGGACACAACATCTTTCCGTTCCTTATATTTTAATTTCTTATTTAATAAAATCAACGAACCCCCCCGTGTTGTGTTGACCCTGCAGAACGCACTACCAACCCGGTGACTACTGAAACTGAACATGAGCTCATACTCCTTACGCATATGTTCTGTAAGACAAACAATTTCAATATTTTCTGAGCTCATGAACAGCTCCAATTCAAACTCTTTGACCTGTGTTAATGTTGCAATATTATAATGCACCAGGCTGATGTAATTTACATTTTTTAATTTAGTTTTGTTCGGAGGACAGTTTCCGATAAAATTACGGTTTGCAATTAAATTTAACTCTATTAATTTACAATTTTGGCTAGAGGGTAATTCCTCTGTTGTCCCAGCAGTTAATTTAAATTACTTGGAACAGATTCCAAAGTCCTAAATCTACTCTGCTCAAATAAAGCAGTTTTGTCAGCCAAGTTTTTGGCTACAGAATAAAAATAATTAAATAGCAAACTTGCTATTTGTCTTTTATAATATTTGGGTAGACAGTACCTACCCTTGTGATTATTATAGACGCTTGCTATGTGACAAATTTGTGTTAAATACTTGCTATGTGACAAATTTGTGTTAAATACAGAATTAAAGTCAATTATATTAAATTTATTATTATACTGACTTATTAAATTTAAACGTAAATTCATCTTATATCTAAATGAATTTTCCGAATCTGGCACACCTTTTATAAATGGAAGTGTGAACATTACAACTTGTATGACATTTAAGTTTAAGATGTAATTCATGTATAGGGACAAATCATCATTGCTAATTTTCCCCCTGTTTGCACAGAAAATTATTATTTTACTGTTAGCTTCAAATTTATATTCTAATATCTTTTGCATAATACCACTTAATGAAGCACCCGGATAGCAATTATTAATAACCGAGTAATAACTTGAATTTGAGTTTTGTTTTAAAAATGAACTTAGATTGGTACCAATATCATCACTAAATACAATTAATTTAGTACAACTATTACTATTATTTACACTCTCACACAATATATCCACTGATGTACTGGGCGAGCATGTGGTAATGGGAGCTAGGGGCTCAGCGGTAACCGGTTCGCCCTGGGCCTCCACCGGCTCAATTGCTTTAGGGCAGTTAATATTGCATAAGTGGTCATTTAGGAAACAATTAAGGCGCTCAGTGTTATCATTTGATGTTTTGAGTACCTTGTCTATTGTTAAAGAACATTTAGTAAAGTCCTTAAGGGACCATTCATATTTTTTTGTCATATATTGTAGCTCAAATTGCAAACTTTGTATTTTTGACTCTAATTTTTGAGTGTCAGTGCAATATTTTAAATGGCTTTTTTCTAGTTCTAACATTGACAATTTAGCTTGTTCTCTAAATTGTAAACAAGAACCTATATTTTTACACTTCTTGATTAACATTTTATGGAATTTTAATTGCTTTTTTGATTTTTGTATGAACTTTTTAATTTTTAGATATTTTTTAGTTTATTTCTGCTGCAAAACAAAACCGACTTGTCCTTTTGATATGGACTGTCACCTGTAAGATCTATAGTAGTCAAGTCCAGGTTTTGAGAATTTGCAGAAAGAATAAACTGCGGGATACCACCTAGTTCCGTCGCGGAACAACTGCCGCGGAACTACTGGGAATGAAGGTCATTAACTCACTAAAAAGATTATCGGTTTGTTGGGCAGTAACTTTCTCAACAGCTTCTTCCAGGTGTGAGATCTGTCACTGGGCATCCCTTAGCTCCTGTTCCAGAAAGGTAGTCCTCCTCAAGGTTTTCTCATACTCGTCACTGCACTCTTGGAACCTATCTACAATTGACTGAAGGTGGTCCCGCTCCGCAACAATGTCATCATAACTAACATGAAGTCTTGATAATTCGCATTTTAATTTTTTAGTGTCATTCAGAGCGTTTATCAATAGATTTTCATTTTCCTCTCTTTCCTTTTCCAACTGTACACAGAGCTCCGTTTTAGATTTAAGCTCCAGCAACACCAACTGAAGTTTGGGCTCTTCCTGCTGGCGGCCGAGAGCTCTGCGACTACGGGTATTCATATTATTAATAAGTAAGTGCAATTAAAGGCGAATTATATGATGGAGCTCCTTGTACAGTTTATGGTAAGAAGAAACAAGGTTATGTACCGGCAATAAATTACACTTAATATTTTTATGTACTTACGCAAATACACCAACCGTCGTCAACGTCGAGTAAACGCTTATACAAGTATAATAATTCTACTCACGAGAAACAGTCGATTTATTATGTATTTACGTGAAAAACAAAACATTTAACATTCGAAAAAAACGGGTACCTGACTCGTCACTTCCCACACCAAAATATACGGACAGAACACTTTTATTATATTAATCTGACTATTTTAGGACACTATTAATGCGATGATATTGGTTTTAATTGGTTTAAAATTGTTTAAATACTAAATACCCTTCAACTCCTTCCTATCTTAAGGAACGATTCAAGTTCCTTTGCGATACGCATGTGAAATGTCTGAGGTCATCAAAAAACTTAAGATTGAAGATGCCGTCTCACTCGTCAACTTTTTATGACAAATCTTTTACAGTCACTGCGATTCGACTATGGAATCGACTACCCGTAAAAATAAGGCGAGCGCAGACAATTACGAAATTTAAAGATATGGTTAAGGAACACTATCTATCAAAGTAGATTAGCTATATGTATGTGTGTATATAAATTTATATATATATTTATTTATAGATATATATTTGTTTATAGATATATATTTGTATAGAGTATGTTTGTGTAAATAATACATAGATATATAATATGTCTGATAATTTTATTATGTCGTATTTATATGTTAAGTATAGCAAGTAAATGACAATTATGATGTACGAAACTCAATTAAACACTGTAATTAGAAGTACGCCAAACAACAACCACTCATTACCTGCAACCAACTTTTTCCATCCAAAGGTTGCCTGGTAGAGATCGCTTTTAGCGATAAGGCCGCCCATTGTACTGCTTTTTAACAAATGTTCCTATTTTAAGTTTTTTATATGGCGTGCAATAAAGTGTAAATAAATAAATAAATAAATAAATAACTAATTAATTTTAAAAATATTTTCAGAGAGCTCGAGAGGGATGTTCAAAGTCGGATGAGGAAAAGTGCGATTTATTGCTATATTGCATGGGTGAAGAGAGCTTAGAAATTGTCATTCAAATAGGCAATGTCGATAAATACAAAGATTTAGTGTGTAAACTTATCCTAAAAAGAATTTAATCTACGAACGAGCACGATTTAACAGACGCCAACTGTTTCTTGGTGAATCGGTCAATGACTTCATGAAAAACATCTACAAACTTATTGCAAAACTGCATCTTTAAAAAAATAAAGAAGAAAGAAATATTAAGAGATAAATTAGTAGTAGGAATAAATGACAATCATCGCGAAATTATACAGGTCTTACCTTATAGATCATATAAAATAAACACTAATCGAGGAGAATACAGGCGTAATAGAGCTCACATAATCCCTGCTCCTTATGTGATAAAGGAAAAGGATGGGCGAGGGTCTGATAATTCATTGGATGATTTTGATAGTTTGTATGATACTAGCCAGGCTAAAAATGAAGATGATTCTTGTATTCGTAATAGTAAAAATAGGAAAATAAATGTAATAGAGAAGGCAGTTGGTAGGTACTGAAACAGATGAACAGGAATCAATTGATAATTCTCCCTCTATAAGACATTGGCACAAACCAGTTCGGTTGAATGATTATGTAAATTAATTAAGAATTTTTGCTAAAAATAATTAATAGATAAATTGTGTTATCCTTTTATTGTTAATTGTATTTGTACGACTTGTACTTATTAAATAATTAAAGATATCCAAGCATCTTGAGGAAAGGGATCTAATGTCATAATGTTTCCCAACTCTATAATATTCAGGAATAAACACTGGTTACCGGTTAGTATGGCGTCTGCGCTCAATATCTGCGGGGTTCTCTCTGACAGGAACTCTAGCAAAAAGATGGACGGCTACACTAAAATCTACTCTGAAAGCTATGTAAGTTGTGTTTCTTTATCTCCCAACAATAATAATATTACACTATAGAGCTATCATATTGGCCAATATCGACAAACTCTACGCTCCCGCTCAATATTCCTCATTATCTTTGAAATCGGCAGTGACTACATATCCCAGATATTTAAATTTATCAACTCTTTGCGATGGGACTGAGTTTGGTAGTACTTTCTGTACATTCTGAGTGCGCCCACAGCCGGTCTTCGCTTATACAGACCATCAATCGTTTATCAACTTTCTTAGACCACATACTGACGCATTAAGAAGTACCATATCATCTGCGTTTCTCAATTTGGTAATACATACGTCATCAATGAGGCACACCTTTAAATTAAAACCCATTGATATAGGTACCTGACACTCTCTTATCAGTAATAATGGTTCGAACTTAATACCTACGTTACATGTAAACTCATGGGACACAGGTAGTGTCATAAACATCAAGAAAAAAAAATCAATATAGTGCGTCATTGTTCTTAACAATGTCTGACGTAGATAACATTGTTTTATCAAGAGTTATGAGAGGGGAAGAAATCATAGGACTACCTGCAACCTGCATTCGATTCAAGGGTGCACTGAACAGTCGAGTGACGAGCTTTGGCGAGTGTAGACGTGTTTTATGTTACTCTTTCTGTGCTAGCGAAGTGCATAAGTGATTAAACACGTATCTGAAGTAGCTGTGTCCGTTCTACTCCGCTGGCAAGCCTTTGAAATTTGTACTCTAAAATGTTTTTGCAGCCGTCATTTCTTTACTTATTCATTATTCTGTAAGCATATCTACTATTTAACTTAGCTATCTATGTGATGAAATGTAAATGTATGAAAGCTTAAAAATATTCGACAGTGGGGATTTTTGAAATGAATTATGTGCGTCTGCGTCTACCTACTTCTTCAGGGATAACAATGATGAATATTTAGTTATATGTAATTATGTCGAGTTAAATGTTTGAAAACCAGATCATGTGCAAAAATGTACTCTATTTGTTGGCCTAGTGGAACGATCTTTGAAATAGGCCTTTCTTTGCCTTTACTTTACTAGTCATAATAATCGCAAATACCTACACTTGCGTTACTGAGCTAGAGGTTATCTTGTTAAAATTCATAGATACTACACTCTGTTAAAATTAGGATGATAATTTTGAAAACTCTTTGTAGGGAACCCCATAGTGTCAATCCTTAATGAAAATTGATAGTTACAAAAAACGGTTTTTATTATTTTAAGTAGTTAGGTAAACATAATTGCATTAATATTGTTTGTATTATACTTAGCTGATTATATCCTACAATTAAGTTTTAATTATAATATAAATAGCTAAGTATAACTAAGTATAAGTAGTTATTAACTTTGCTTGCATTTAAATGAATTTACTAATTTTGATTTATTCGATTTATTTGACTATGGTCAATTGGGCGGTATTGTGGGAAGACGCTTCACTACGATAAGTGGGCGGTACTCGTCTATGTACTACAATAAGTTTTTGAGGTATGCCTGGTATTACCTGACATAAACAAATACGATACTTCATAGGCGTGAGCTGTCAAAATTATCATCCTAATTGTAACAGAGTGTAGGCATAATTAACGCTTCTCATGTTCGCTTACGATGCTTATGATTAGTAACACGTTTAAAATGCAGTAATTATGCTATCTATTACTAACAATAAAAGAAGCCTTGAGATCGGTCTCACTAGACAACCCCTCTCTAACACGTCTTCTGAAAACCGCGTGACCTATTGTTTTGAAATTTTGTATACTCTTTCAAAATGTCCAGCTATCATGTCTGCAAAATTTCAGTATTGTAAGTCACGTGGTTTTGAAGTTATGAGTTTAATGCAACAGTCACACAGACTACAGACAAAATCTGGACATTAGCCACTCTTATTTATTGTATAGAAAGAGGCTAAAACGAAAACTAATCGAGATATTAAAAACCGGCCAAGTGCGAGTTGGACTCGCCCATGAAGGGTTCCGTAGTAGCAAGTAACATAATATAAAAGTTATTGTGGTTCGTTGTAACTTTGATTGATGTTTTAACACATTCGAAGTGATGGTGATTATTGTAGGCGAAAATTGCGGTTTATGACTTATTAAAAAAAAACTACCAACTAGATCTCGTTCAAACCAAATTTCATTGGTAGTTTTTGTAGCAATGTACATCATATATTTTTTTAGATGTATCATTCCCTTAGTTCAAAAGTTAGAGGGGGTGGGCGGACACATTTTTCCACTTTGGAAGTGTCTTTGGGCAAACTATTCACTTAAGAAAGAAATGATGTTAAGAACCTCAATAGCATTTTGAAGACCTATCTATAGATACCCCATACGTATGGGTTTGAAGATTTTTTTTTTAGTTTCAGTTCGGAGTATGGGGGACCCCCAAAATTTACTGCTTTTTTCTTGTTTTATATAAAAATCTTAATGCGGTTCACAGAATACATCTACTTACCAAGTTTCAGCAGCATATGCCTTATAGTTGCATAGAAAAGTGACTGTGACATACGAACGGACAGACAGACAGACAGACAGACATGACGAATCTGTAAGGTTTCCGTTTTTGCCATTCGGCTACGGTACCCTAAAATTGAATGATTGATTCTTGCAGATGCCGTTTCGGTGATTCTGAATATACTAAAAACTCAACTACATCAGAAATGTCGATTGAATAGTTTATCAGAGGGAGGGCAGACTGTTAGTTAGATAATGCCTCGCTCAGAGTGTATATTAGAGGTAGGCGCACGCCTTTTAATTCAAACCCAGTGAAATACCTGACTCTCTCTTATCAGTAATAATGGTTTGTACTTAGTACCTTTGTCAAAGGTAAGCCCATGGAACACAGGTAGTGTAATAAACTGTATGTAAAAAAAAAGGTTCAATTACGTCATTGTTCAAAACAATGTCTGTTTTCCCTGTTTTCATTGTTTTAACGAAAGAGTGAGACGAGGGGAAGACATTGTAGGACTACCTGCAACCTGTATTCAATTCAAGGGTGCAAAGCATAGCACAGTCGAGTGACGTTCTTTGGCGAGTGTAGACGTATTTTATGTAGCTGTTTATGTTCTAGTGAAGTTCTTTAATGATTAAAACCGATTTTGACGTAGCTGGGTCCGTTCTACTTTGCTGGTAAGCCTTTGAAATTTGCACTCCAAATGATTTTTACAAACTTTATTTCTTTACATATTCGTTATTCTGTAAAAATCTTTTTTAACCTGAATATGTAAATATATTAAGTACTTAAAGCTTATTGCGCCCATGGTAGGTATTTCAAAAGCTTATATTATTGGATAAGTATTCAAGGAGGGATTGATATAGTTTATCTCTGTACCAATATTTTTTCTGAATCGATTAATTGAATCGGGCGTGAATGACTGAAAGATATAAATTCTTGAGATTCTAGTTAAAAAACTCCTCAATATCAACACACATACACAAAATATCCAATCAGCCTTTGCCTCAGTACCGTTTAGAAAATAGTATATTATTGCCGCAGGTGACATACTCCACGGTGCCCCCAGAACCGAGCGACTCCGAAGTCCACGTGGACTGTTCAACTGTTGCTACAACTGTTGCTAAAGAAATCGACCTCAACTCGTTCGAAGCCATGGAGGCTGAGGCTATCAATGAGCTGGCCGGTCATGATGCTGGCGTTGAAGGCATTATTATGGTATGCTATAAGACTGTTTATTTTTTGTCAGATAGAGTGAGATATTGTTACTGTATCTCCTGGGAACTTATTTGAGGGATAAAAAGATTGTCTCTGTGTAATTTCAGACGGTAATCTATTGTTGTACCAAATTTGAGAACGAATAGAGCGAGAAAGGGTAATAAACACTCATACATGCTAAGTTTTGCGTGTAGGTATAATATTGGTAGGGATTATCTTATCTCACTAATAATATTATTTAAATGCGTTTGTGAGTGTGGATGTATGGATGTTTGTTACTCTTTCACGCTCTAACAGCTGAACAGATCTGGCAGAAGTTTAGTACAGCCATAGCCTGGAATGCACATTTGATCCCGGAAAGAAGTTTCCTTGGGAAGTGGAAACGGCAATAGAACTTTACGCGGGCGAGGCTGCATGCATGAACTAGTTACACAAAAGTACGAAATGAATAGGTACGCCAAATGCCATCATAAACAGTATATTTTCATGATTTCTCATTTTCATTTTTTAACTCATTGTTGGTAGAAAACAACACTCATTTAATTAGAAATGAGCCCAAAGACTCAACAACTGCCATGTCACATAAACATACTATATAATTTATTTTTAATTTTTTTACAGATACCAAGCAAAGTCCTTGTAAGTGCAGCATTATTAGCTAGAAACGGCACGGAAGTTGACACAGGTGATTCCAATTTAATACCAAAATTCGGTAACATTCAGCCCAAATCGAAACGTAGCAAAACAAAAATAGACCATAAATCACAAACAGAAGGAAAGTCATCATTAAATAAGATAAAGAAACGTAAATTGAAGAAAAAACACAAAAAGAGGAAACGCAGCCGCAGCCGTTCCGAAGAAGAGGTTAAAGAGGCAGCCAAATTGGCGCATATTTTGGAAAATTTATCTCTTTCGACATCAACGACAAGAAGTGATGTTTACCTACGATATTAATTAAAATGTTCTAGAAAATGTTAAACCCATAACATAGCAAAGCTATTTTTATTTATTTATCTATGCACACATATAAATAATTATTCACGTAATTGACTTTTTGATTATAATTTTATCAGTTCACTATGTGCCTATGGTAAAATTATTATGACATTGATTCGGTCGGAGGTCGGCTACGTGAGTGTAGAGGTGCATCATCTCTGGTGTTACAAATGTTCATAGAGTACGACCGTTTTCGGTTAAGTTGATGTTCCCTTAATATTAAGTTATCTATTGGATGTATGTAAAATGTAGCATATTTAATGTTTAAATACAATATTGTTCTACAATTTTTTGTTTAATTCGTAATTAATAATCTGAATTGTACTTCTCCTAACCGGCGAGCGGGTTTGAAAAGACCTATAAAAGTAGAAGAGGGGAAAATGTATGCAGAAGTCGGCCCACTCTCACTGTCTGTCAGACTTCTGATAGTGGTCCCCAAGTTGGCGGCCCTGTAATGGCGGCCCTGAATTCCGTCCGAGACTCGCTCATGAGCAGACGCGTGTACAATTTAACCAAACAAAGTTGTGTACAGTCCTACTGCCTGCTGGAACTTGTTTCCTACAATTTTTTTATACCATTAAGGTGGTAGACAAGCTTTCGGGCTACGGCGATAGATGTGGTCACCGTAGCCACATGTACACCTTACATTAACGCTACACACCTAACGCTAACTCTGCATTCTAAAACCCCATTTAAGAACATGTTTCGTCAAAGTGTGCGTTCTCGCATATACATGCATACAGCGCTATGTGCGTTTGTTATTAGAATATAGCTTACTTATTTACATTTTGCCGATTCTGTAACATACATCCGACAGACGTTTCTCTGCCGAATGAGCCGCCGACAGAACGTTTCGATTATGAGTATTTCACCGACAGAACCTTTAACTACTAATGTTTCGCCAACAAAACGATTAATTCATGAGTAAATCGACGACAGAATAAAAAACCTAACCTAACCTAACCTATCCAAGTCGGGGTGTTAACCATTCACTTATTATGGTTAAAACCTCGCGACGCCGACGGTGAGATCATCCTTAAAGATCAAGTAATTACTTGATCGAATTCTTATTTGGTGAACGATTCTGTCGTCGAATTACTCGTGAATTAATCGTCCTGTCGGCAAAACGTTCGTAGTTGAAAGGTTCTGTCGGTGAACAGCTCATAATCTCACTCACTCATAGGCTCACCCGGCAGAGAAACGTCTGTCGGAGGTATGTTTCAGAGACTCTTTTGATTACTATGGTCATAGTGACCCGATAAAATTATAATGACATTCATTTAATATATGAATGCTTAAAAGTAAAAATCTACATTGAAATGATGATAATCATCATATAATGGGGAATATGTATTACTGTATGATGTGTAAAAATATAACTCTTCAAACTTTGTGAGATTACTGCCTACTGGGCATCTGAAATTAAACACAAACATTTTAAAAAGATACTATTATAAGGGAACTGCCAAGGGTAAACAGGAAAACAAGGGTTATCTACTGAATTTTGAAGGATCTTTGGTACGGATTTACGGTTCATGTGTTCTCATCAATTTTTTTTTAATTTTCTTTGTAAACTGATACGATGTGACGAAGTATGAAAGTTAATTTTGTTACGCCTTTTAGATATTGATGCTAACTTATAGTGGTAGATTTAATGCTTGTCTGCCATCTTAATTGAATCTCTCTATTGTTTTCTTAATTTCATCGTAGGTTCAATAAGGAATTAGGAATTAAGACAGAATTAAGGAATTGTATGACTTTGTGTCACGTAATTTCATAATGAACTTAACGATCTATGAGACAGTGAGCGGTCAGGCGTTCAAACGGTCAGTTTTGCGTTATTTGTGTTGTAGTACGTTACATAGATATGAACGCCTGACCACAATCTGTCTGATAGATCCCTTAGCATTAGGTGATTCGTTTAATTTATGTACATATTTAATGTTTAAGTAAATACAATATTGTTGTAAATAAATAGTTTAATTTGAAATTTAATAGTCTGAATTGTAATTGTCCTAAACGGCGAGCGTGTTTGAATAAACATATAAAAATTAAAGAGCCGAAAATGTATGCCGAAGTTTTAGCAAGCAGAAGACGTTGGCCTGATGAAAAAAGAATCTTTCTTTCTTTCTGTGAAAAGTCATCTAGAGACTGCGGCCCAATCTCACAGTATGTAAGACATTCTGACATTGGTCCTCAAATTGGCGACCCTGCGATGTGCCTCTTCAAGCTCAGGTCATTCCAAGTTTTCATAGTTCGACAGTGAAACGATCAACCACCTTGAGCACCAACCGAGCCAGACCCAGGTGAGATGCTATTGAAAAATGTTTATTAAAGATGTTAGTTATATCTTTAGGATCGTTCACATCATCGACGCTAGCAGGAAGTTCAGATTTTATCTCTTATTTATTAGTGCTATTACAGAAACTGCAGAGGTTTCTCCCGGAGTGAGCTACAGTATATACAAATACAGCATTGGCTCTATATTTGCTCCTGAGGTTTGACACCATTTTAACTTAGCTGTAAACACTCCACTGACACACGTTTCCCCGTAGATCGGTCCCGTCTTGGGATTACCTCATAACATCTATTCACAAAATTTTAAGATCTTGCTATCCTGTGAGACTCGCTGACATGTTTGTTCATGCTCCTGTGTACCCTCCGGACCTGCCATCGCATCGCAGCCTCCCGGAGAGCGGACGCAGTGTCTGAATATCTACATGTTGTCCAACATGATGTCGTAATCACGGACCTCACAGTATCGATTCGCTCATTTTACACATTCCCGAGGAAAGACAGTTCGTCTAAGCCTAGAATGACAATGAAAGCTTTGATTATATAAATAAAATCAAAGAATCAAAGGTAGTTATATCTGTCAGTTTGTGCGATATTCTTCTCATTACATTAATATTTATTAGCATTGCAAATTTATTACCATAATACAAAGACTTATACTGCGTTATTTTTGATGGAAACAGCCTGATGGAAAGCCGTGGCGCAATTAGCGATTGGGGGCCACTCTCACAGTCCGTAGGTCTTCTGACAGTGGTCCTCAAGTTGGCAATGCTGTGATGTGCCTCTTCACGCTCCTCTTGAAAAATATTATTGGTTATTATGGTATTCAGATAGGCAGGTTTCTTGTCTCAAATACATGCAAAAACAGGGAAAGCGTATCATACCTATTAGTTAGACATTCGGGTAAAGTCATAAAACAAAATGATGCCGCACGCCTTTTAATTCAAACCCATTGATATAGGTACCTGACACTCTCTTTTCAGTAACTCTAGACGATGCTCGCGGCTTCGCTCACGTGGAGTTTGGTACCCGTTCCCGCTTCCCGTGGGAACATTTTCCTGGGAGGAAAAGTAGCCGTTGTATTATTACACACTCATAAGCTATATCTGTACCAAATTTCAGTCTACTCCGTTCAGCCGTTAGAGCGTGATTGAATATCAAACATCCAAACATCTTCACTAACTATCACATTTATAATATTAGTAGAATAATGGTTCGAACTTAGTACCTACGTTACAGGTAAATTCATGGGACACAGGGAGTGTAAGTAACTTCAAGGAAAAATGTTCAATAAAGTGCTTCATTGTTCTAAACAATGTCTGATAAAGATAACATTGTTCTATCAAAAGAGATAAGAGAGGGGAAGATATTATAGGACTACCTGCACTGCAACCTGCGTTCGATTCAAGGGTGCACAGAACAGTCGAGTGACGAGCTTTGGCGAGTGTAGACGTGTTTTGTGTGACTGTTTATGTTCAAGCATAGTGCTTAAGTGATTAAACACGTTTTTGAAGTAGCTGTGTCCGTTGTACTACGCTGGTAAGGCTTTGAAATTTGCTCGCTAACATATTTTACAGACGTAATTTCTTTACTTATTCATTATTCTGTAAGCATACTATTTAATTCATCTATGTGATGAAATGTAAATGTATGAAAGCTTATTATTCCCATGGTAAATATTCAAAAAGATTAAATTCTTATTGGAATTATACAGAAGGGGCATACGGTGACAGTGTTAGACAGGCGTAGCGCAGACAGATTTTGTTATACAAAATGTACAAATAGTACGAAGCGGCCCGGCCTCGTGCTTATACGCTGCGTTTGTCTCACACTATCACCATACGCCGCTTCTGTATAATTCCTGACCAGGAATGTAAATAATAAAAAAAATTAAGCCCAGGTACTTATGAATTGTGCTTTTAAATAACATTTCTGTACCCCAAGTAGAGTCCCGATATCTCGGAGTGTCCCTTTGCGGTGTCACTGTGAAATATCCTAGTGTATCTACACACTCAGAAACACAATCTCTACCTTGAGAGCTTTTGCCTTAGTACCGTTTAGAATATCCTATATTATTGTCGCAGGTGAGATACTTCACGGTGCCTCCAGAACCGAGCGACTCCAAAGTCCACGTGGCCGTCCAGATCGTGTCAACTGACGCTAAGGAATTCGACCTCAACTCGTTTAAAGCCATGGAGACTGAGGCTATCAATGAGCTGGCTTGTCATGATACTGGCTTTGAAGGCATTAAGGTACGGTTTAAGACTGTTTATTTTTTGTCAGGTAGTGTGGGATTTGGTTCCTGTATCTCCTGGGAACTTATTCGAGGATTTTTTCCTACACTTGCACACAATTACCGAGCTGGATTCCAAATTTCATATTTCTAGGTCATCTGGAAGTAGGTTAAGTTTAGGTAGTATATATGTCAGTCAGTCAGTCCTAAATATTTACCACTTTTTGAACTCCATATCTTTGTAACCGTTTGGGCTAGCTTCGTGAAATTTTGGGCTTCTAGATGTCCTAATAGAGATATAATTAAACACACGTAGTTTTATGTCTTTACGTTAAAGTGGCTTTGAGTGGGGCTGGCTAGTCAGTTCCTTTGCATGAACTTGGCTTGACACGCTCCCGCGTGTATAGATTTTCGGCTAAACAAAAAAAAAAAATTCTAACTACCTATATTATAGTTAATTTTTTTTTGTCTGTTTGTCTGTTTGCTTTGCTTTGTCCGGAAGGATCTCGAAAAGTGCGCAAAAGATTTGGTTCAAATTTTGCACAAATATTAACTAAAGTCTTCAAATAGGCTATATATTATCACACTACATATCCTAGGGGCTAAGCAGAGAGCAATGAAATATGTTAGCCGGTGGATTAATTTAACTAAAACGTAGCAGGATTATTGGTGAGAGATAAGTTTTACACACAAGTTACATATTATTACGTTAAATATTTTAGTTGCTCCGCAGAGAACAATAAAAATCGGAGAGTATTATTAACAACTGAATAATTTTAATTTTTTTTACGTAAATAGCAATAAGATGTGGTACAATATATTATATATGAAAAACATATTATTACGCTACTTAGCATAGATAAATACTCACGGACTTTGGAGACAACGCTATCTGATCCAAAAGTAAGCTAGGAATAACCTGCTTGTGTTATGGGTATCAGACCACGGATATTATTACCTACTTATATACTTTTAAATACATACATATTATATATAGAAACACCCAGACTCTTGAGACATCTATGGGTCGCACAAATATTTGTCTCCGGTGGGAATCAAACCCACAACCTCCAGCGCCGCAGGCGGTATCACTACCGACTGCGCCACAGAGGCAGTCAAATAGAGGCTTGGCAGAAAAGAATTCAAATTCAAACCAAATTGGCATTATAACATAATTTTCATGCATACGAAGTCGCGGGCAGCAGCTAATTAAAAATAAGCCCGTTCAGTTCACCGGATTGGAAACCAGCCCAAAAACTCAACAACTGCCACGTCACATAGACATGCCATATAAATTATTTTTTCTTTGTTACAGATATCAAGCACAGGTCCCGTAAATGCAGCATTATTGGCAACAAACGGCATGGAAGTTGACACAGAGGATTCCAATTTACTACCAAAATCCGTTAACACTCAGCCCGAATCGAAACTTATCAAAACGATAAAGAAACGGCAATTTAAAAAAAATACAAGAAGAGGAAACGCATTCGCAGCCGTTCCGAAAAAGAGATTAAAGAGGCAGCTAAATTATCATATATTTTAGAAAATTTGACACTTGCGACGCCAACAGAAAGAAAGAAATTTCTCTAACACGTCAAGTCATATCTACGCTCCGAGCGTGTTTTGCATGTGTGTTGCTTACGAACGGGGCACGCACGAAGATCCCTTAGAATTAAGTGATTCGTTTAATTTATGTACATATTTAATGTTTAAGTCATAATCATAATCATAAACATTTATTCAATTTAGGCCCCAAAGAGGCTCTTATGAACGTCACACCGATTTGCAGACATCAGCAGAGAAGAATCGGCAATCAACTCCGCCGGTTAAAATAATAATAAGATTAAGCATTACATTAGGTACATAATAAAAAAAAAAAAAAAAAATTACATTTTCTTCAGCTAGTGAGTTGAGATGCAGGTGCAGGAATTTCTTTCCAGACATCTTTGTCTTGAATGTAATCATTAATGCCATAATATGCTTTACTCGTTAACGTGCTCTTTATGTATGTCTTAAATCTCCCTTCACTGAGCTTAGTCACTGCCTCAGGAAGTTTATTATAAAATTCGACACAACGACACATAAACGATTTCCTGGTTCGCGCCAACCTTGACTTAATAACTGCAAGCTTATGACGGTTTCGCGTATTAAAACCATAGCGATCTCCGCGCACAATGAACTCAGATAAGTGACGACGGGCATACATTATGTTCTCAAATATGTAAAGTAATGGAACGGTAAGAATCTGGCTAGATTTAAAACGGTCTCTTAATGAAACACGCGACCCCAAGTTATAAATTGCGCGAAAAGCTCTCTTTTGCAGGATGAAAATTGATTCAATGTCAACTGCGCAACCCCACAATAGTATACCATAATAATATGATAGTATACTATGGAAATATGCAAAGTAAACAATTTTCGCAGTTTCCTCGTCAGTCAACTGTCTAATCCTTCGAACTGCAAAGGCAGCAGAGCTTAACCTTCCAGAGAGTGCCGATATGTGAGGACCCCAATGCAATTTGGAATCGATTACTAGTCCTAGAAATTTTGTATTTGTGGCAAGTTTTAGTTGGGTACCATCTAATTTAATAGAGGATTCGACCGGGCGAACGTTTGGTAACGAGAATTTTATACATTTTGTTTTTGACGCGTTTAAGAGTAGGTTATTTGCCGAAAACCAGTCCGTAATAACATCTAGTGTGTTATTGACATTTATTAACTCTTTATCTTTTCTATCGACTTTGAATACCAACGATGTGTCATCAGCAAATAACACAATGTCGCACAGACACTCTATCATGTACGGGAGGTCATTTATATACGCGAGGAACAAAAACGGGCCTAAAATCGAACCCTGCGGCACACCCATTTCTACATTAGACCCGCTGGATACAACGTCATTCACCTTTACTTTTTGATGTCGACCTCTCAAATATGTCCGCATAATATCGAGAGCAGAACCACGGATGCCGTAACAATTTAATTTTGAAATTAACGTTAAATGATCTACACAGTCGAAGGCTTTGGAAAGATCACAAAATACTCCAATAGCATCTCTTGAATCTTCCCATGCCCTATAAATATGAGAGAGTAATTTAGATCCAGCATCCGCCATTGACCTACCCCTTCTGAAACCAAATTGGTCTTTATGTAATATCCCATGTTCATTAAAATGTGTTAACAATTGGTCTAAAATTATTCTTTCAAAATTTTTACTAAGAGCTGGAAGGACTGAAATTGGTCTATAGTTATTAGGATCTTCTTTACTACCCGATTTAAAAATAGGGGTTACTTTACTACGTTTCATTTGGTCAGGGAATGTACCTGTTTTTAAGCACAAATTAAAGAGTATTGTGAGGTGAGGGGCAATTGTTCTTATTAATTACTTGAAGAACCTCCTCTTCACTGTCCTCTCTCTCCTTGAGTAGTTTATTTATTTAAAAACTTTATGCACAAAATTTGTACAAAGGTGGACTTAATGCCACAGGCATTTTCTGCCAGTCAACCTTAGGGTGATGCAGAGATAAATAAGTGGAGGAAGGTGCTCTTAGTCGATGTTGACACATTTTGATGGTACAATAACCCATAAATAGATATTATAAACTATATTCGAATACATATACATACATACATACTTATACGGTACGTAATCATAATATATACATAAATATATACACATAAATATCATACACAATAATATACAGGGTGAATTTTTGAAAAGGGCTTGGATGGCCAAATCCGAAACTATAAGGAATAGCTAAAAATGATCAAAGGAGTCACGAGCCCGATTTTGATAAAACTTAAAACCTCATCATTAGATTTTTGAAAAACCAAAAATCCTAGCTGGGAATCGTACGCATTGATTTCGAAAAAAAAACACACCCTTTATTATTACACCATACGATAGTGTCGCTGATAAGGATCAAATTCTGCAAAAGAATGATATACGGCAAATATAAGGAAAGTTTGGAATTTTAATAAAATTCATATTTTATGAACCTAAATTTTGAATCATAATTTGTTTCGTTCGAAATCCCAGAATAGATCGTTACTATTCCGTGTTTTAAATCATGCTCAGAATGATTCTTTGGAGAATATTCTAAACGGAATTAATAATATCGAATGAAGTACGATCCTTGAGGTCTCGAAACCAGCTATGTATTGAAATCAATGGTCTACATTTTGAACAATTAATCAGTTTCCTTAAGAAAAATAAATGTATTATGTTAAAGATGAGCACTTCCCTTTAGTTTGCCGTATGTCATTACTTCCCAGAATAAGATCCTTAATAGCAACACTATCGTATGGTGTAATAATATAGGATGCGGTTTTTTTAAAAAATCAGTGGGTTCAATTCCCAGCTAGGATAATTGGTTTTTCAAAAATCTAATGATGAGGTTTTAAGTTTCATCAAAATCGGGCTCGTGACTCCTTTGAGCATTTTTCGCTATTCCTTATAGTTTCGGATTTGGCCATCCAATCCCTTTTGAAAAATTCACCCTGTATATACACATTCAAATAGCACTATAGAATGTCGTTGAGTAGATAGTTTTCCTAATCTTTATAAAACTCATGTACTTTTTGTTTAAACGTAAATCGATTGGTGCATGTCCTGACCTCTGGCGGAAGCGCATTCCAGAGGAGAGTTGATTGCACTAAGAAGGAAGAATGATTCTTAGTTGAAGTGTGAGTAGGACAGAGAAAAAGGCGATTCTTTGAAGAGCGCAAAATTTTATCATGATTAGAGTAGAGTAATTTGAACTGAGATGTCAAGTAAGAAGGAGCATTAGAGTAGTTCAATATTGAAAATAGCATAGTTACTGAACGCATATTGCGACGCTGTCGTATAGGCAACCAACCCAACTCGGAACGATAAACCGAGACATGATCATACTTTCGAAGATTGTAAACGAATCGAATGCAATTGTTGAGAAGCCGATCGAGTTTATTGAGCAGATCTGCATTCAGGTCGAGATAGCACACATCACCATAGTCTATGATGGGAAATAAAAGAGTCTGAACAAGCATTGCCTTGGTCTATGGTGAAAGAAAGTTCTTAAGTCGATAAAATGCTCGCAAAGTTCTCGTAATTTTCTGGCAAACGTTGGTTACTTGAGCTCTCCAGTCAAATGTTTTGTCGAGGTGCAGACCTAAGTTCTTAACGCTACGGGAAACCGGAATAGTAATTGTATTAAATACTATTGAAGGCAAAGCAACACCATCTGGTCTGCCCATAATTATATTGCTCCCAATTATGATGCCCTGACATTTGCCCGGATTAACGGTAAGCCCAAAGCGGTCACACCAATGACCCACAGCGTTCAGATCGGTGTTTATTTTTGTGATGGCTTCCTGAACATTTTCCGCCCTTGCCTGGCTGTACAACTGCAGGTCATATGCATACAGATGATACGCACACTGAAGTTCTTTAGTTAAGAGGTTAATGAAAATGGAGAACAGAAGAGGAGAGAGTATAGCGCCTTGAGGAACACCAGCGTCTAGATTGCGCCAAGTCGATGAATTCTCATCAACGCGAACCGACTGCTGACGACCCCGAACATAAGATGAGAACCATTCCAATTCGTCAGATGAAATCTTCAGGTGGGCAAGGATAGCTAAAAGGATATCATGATTGACACAATTAAATGCGTTAGAAAAATCTACTAAAACTAGCACTGTCACTTCACCCTTCTCCATTCCCGCCTTAATGTCTCCCGTTACCTTTAAGAGAGTTGTTGTTGTACTGTGGCCTGTCCTAAAGCCAGATTGTAGTGGGCTAAGAATTTTGTTGAGACGCAAGTACTTGGTTAACTGACTGTGCACACAAGATTCCAGCACCTTCGACAGAAACGGGAGGATGGAGATTGGGCGAAAGTGACTAGGCAAAGAAGGACGGGAAATTTTTGGTAGAGGAAGAACATAGGCTCTACGCCATGTAGTAGGAAATTGGTGACTTTCAAGGGAAAAGTTAATGATATAGGAAATAGCAGGAAGGAGTTGGTCTAGAATAGTTGTGATCATACGACGACTAATGTCGTCGCAACCTACAGCTTTGGAAGTCATGGACATTATAACCTTTTTGACCTCAACTGACGTAACTGGAGAAAATTTAAAAAGCTCACGAGTGGGACTGGCAAGGCCGGCCACAAAGCTAACCGTTTGACGCTTGGTTAGGTCATCAATTTGAAAAGGGGTGGAGAAATGACGATTAATGATATCTAACTCAAGCGTCTTTGGCAACTCCCAATGACCTCAGAAACTTCCAGACATCAGCAGGTGATGAGGAAGATATGTTAGCATGGATATGTCGGCGTTTAGCGTTGCGTATCATCTGGTTACATCGATTCCTAGCTGTTTTGAAAGTATCCCAGTCCACTTCTCTACGGTCTTTCTTAAAAATTCGAAACGCATTGTCCCTACGTGTCATAGCCTTGAGAACCTCAGCCGTTATCCAAGGAGCTGGGGGACGTTTTAACTTCACCTTCCTAACTGGGGCGTGAATATCATAAAGGTTACGAACTATTTGATTGAAAACATGAACCTTCTCATCAACAGTATTCGCCTCAAGTAGTGGATCCCAGTCAATTGCCGATGCATCTTCACTTAATTTAGTAACGTCCATTCGACCAAAGCAACGCCTGTGCAGTATTTTGGGTTTAAATTTAGGAGGCTTAAGGATATATGAAAGGAAAATTAAATCATGATGAGAAAAAGCTGGAGCAAGATGCTGACCATGAGAGGAAACTAGAGAAAGCGAAGAAGTTAAAATCAAATCTAGCCAAGTGTCAGGTACATCTTTATTATGATGTGTTGCCTGGAGTGGCAGCACATGAAGACTGGCAGATTCAACTATATGCATTAACTTAATAGCTCGCGTTGAGCTGCTCTCTAAAAGATTTGTATTAAAATCACCCATGATGATGTGATGCTCATAATCAGACGCCAAGGATTCTAAGACCGATTCAATATCAGTGAAATAATTGACAGTAGGGGGGCAGTAAACCACACCAAGTAGAAGTTTGGTCCCTTTAACCCATACTTCAAGAAAAATATATTCTGCTGTAGCAGAATACTGAGAGGGAGATGAAGCGATTATTTTGTGGGGAAAATCGCTACGAAGATATATTGCGACCCCGCCCCTTTCTTTACCTGTTCTGTCATTCCGAATCAGAATGAAGCCTGGAAGTGGATATGTAGTTGAGAGATGATCAGGCTTTAAAAAAGTTTCCGAGATCAGGACAGCATGTATATTCGAATCTGCAAACGTTTCAAAGAGATCACTGTAATGATATGGCACACTTTCAGCATTTATGTGACATATATGAGCGTTCTACCTCGTTCCAGCTCAAATTTACTGCGAAGTACTTCACCAAGTGTATTAGTTACTGAGGAAAAACTATCATTCTCAGAAAATAAATCAGAGTCACTGACAGAATAATAAGAAGAATTATCTTCTGACAAGTTACTCATTAATATTATAATAAAATAGATAATAATATTATTAATACTATAAATATATAAATACTTATAATACTTTTATTAGGTATTTAGTAGTAGTAAAATTTAGTAGTTCCTCATTGAGGTTCTGGCATGTCTTCAACTCAAGCAGCGCAGCTTCGAGTTTGCGTTCCAGGTCCCTGGAGGTCATTCTACGTGTTGTCATTGTAATTGATTTGTTTATTACATAAGTGTTATGCCCTCTTACGGCAATCAGCGGAACCAACAAGACCTCTGAGTAACTATACCGTGAAGTTTCTGCTCGTCGTTGCTAGATGGCGCTTAAATGTTTTTCGTAATTTCAAGTTTAAATTTAACATTTATATTGCTTGAAAATGCTTCGTAAAAATGTTGGTCTTTTAAAACTAATGATTTCTTGGTCTCTTTTCATTGAATCACACGAATAAGTTGCCAATCTATATATATAAAAATCAATGCCACTTTTCGTTGTAATTTTATAACTCAAGAACGGGCTCACCTATCCAAACCAAATGTTTAGGCTTTGTTTGGACTATTTAGTAGATGGTTTATGTGAAGTTTGCACAAAATAGGTGGAGCAGTTCTTCATTTATCACGCAAACGAAGTTGCGCGGGTCAGCTAGTATGTTGATAAAATGTTACTTAATTGCACTGTATTATTTTTATTAGATCTTGCACAGTATCAAGTAAATACAATATTCTTGTAAATAAATAGTTTAATTTGTAATTTATTTGTTTGAATTGTAATTATTGCCCTAACCGGTGAGCGTGTTCAAAAACACATATAAAAATTAAAGAGACGAAAATGTAAGTATGTCGATGTCGTAGCCAGCAGAAGACGTTGGTTTGACGAAAAAAATCTTTCTTTTTTCTGTGAAAAGCCATGTAGAGACTGTGGCCCACTCTCACAGTATGTAAGACTTTTGACAGTGGCCCTCAAATTGACGGCCCTGTGATGTGCCTCTTCAAGCTCAGGTCATTCCAAATGGTTTGACAGTGAAACGATCAACCACCTTGAGAACCAACTGAGCCAGACCCAGGTAAGATGCTATTGAAAAATGTTTATTAAAGATGTTAATTACATCTATAGGATCGTTCACACCATCGACGCTTGCACGAAGTTCAGATTTCACATCTTATTTCATTAGTGCTCTTACAGAAACTGCAGAGGTTTCTCCCGGAGTGAGCTACAGTAAATAAAAATACAAAGCAAATACAGCATTGGCTCTGTATTCGCTAATGAGGTTTTGACACCATTTTAACTTAGCTTTAAACACTCCACTGACACACGTTTCCCTGTAGATCGGTCCCATCTTAGGATTACCTCATAACATCTATTCACAAAATTTTAAGATCTTGCTGTCCTGTAAGACTCGCTGACATGTTTGTTCATGCTCCTGTGTACCCTCCGGACCTGTCATCGCATCGCAGCCTGCCGGAGAGCGGACGCAGTGTCTGAATATCTACATGTTGTCCAACATGATGTCGTGATCACGGACCTCACAGTATCGACCCGCACATTTAACACATTCCCGAGGAAAGTCAATTCGTCTATGCCTAGAATGACAATGAAAGCTTTGATCATATAAATATAACCAAAGAATCAATATCTGTCAGTTTGTGCAATTTTCTTCTTATTCCATTCCACATATTTATCAGTATTGCAAATTTATTACTATTATGCAAAGCACGTTTACTGCGGTATTTTTTATTTTATATTAAGCTCGCCAAATTCAACAGGCTGATGGAAAGCCGTGGCGCAATTAGCGATTGGGGGCCACTCTCACAGTCCGTGGGACTTCTAACAGTGGTCCTCAAGTTGGCAATGCTGTGATGCGAAAAATATTATTGGTTACTTATTATGGATAGGCAGGTTTCTTGGCTCAAATAACTTGCTAAAAGTCATTAGGAATGAAGTCATAAAACAAAATGATGCCGCACGCCTTTTATTTCAAACCCATTGATATAGGTACCTGACACTCTCTTATCAGTAACTCTAGATGATGCTTGCAGCTTCGCCCGCGTGAAATATGGTACCCGTTCCCGATTCCCGTGGGAACATTTTCCGAGACTAAGAAGTAGCCGTCGTGTTATTCCACACTCAAAAGCTATCTCTGTACCAAATTTCAGCCTAATCCGTTCAGCCGTTAGAGCGTGATTGAGTAACAAACATCCAAACATCTTCACAAACTATCACATTTATAATAGTAGTAGGATAATGGTTCAACTTAGTACCTACCTAACTGGTAAACTTATGGGACACAGGTAGTGTAATAAACTTCAAGGATAAAAATGTTTATTAAAGTGCGTCATTGTTCTAAACAATGTCTGAGAAGAATAACATTGTTCTATCAAAAGAGATAAGAGAGGGTAAGATATTATAGGACTACCTGCACTGCAACCTAAGTTCGATTCAAGGGTGCACAGAACAGTCGAGTGACGAGCTTTGGCGAGTGTAGACGTGTTTTGTGTGACTGTTTATGTTCAAGCGTAGTGCTTAAGTGATTAAACACGTATTTGAAGTAGCTGTGTCCGTTGTACTACGCTGGTAAGTCTTTGAAATTTGCGCTCTAAAATATTTTTTTACTTATTCATTAGTCTGTAAGCATACTATTTAATTCATCTATGTGATGAAATGTAAATGTATGAAAGCTTATGATTTCCATGGTTAATATTCAAAAAGATTATATTCTTATTGGAATTATACAGAAGGGGCATACGGTGACAGTGTTAGACAGGCGTAGCGCAGACAGATTTTGTTATACAAAATGTACAAATAGTACGAAGCGGCCCGGCCTCGTGCTTATACGCTGCGTTTGTCTCACACTATCACCATACGCCGCTTCTGTATAATTCCTATTAATAAAATTTATTTTATTATATAATTCCTGACCAGGAATGTATATAATAAAATAAATCAAGCCCAGGTACTTATGAATTGTGCTTTTAAATAACATTTCTGTACCCCAAGTAGAGCCCCGATATCTCAGAGTGTCCCTTTGCGGTGACACTGTGAAATATCCTAGTGTATCTACACACTCAGAAACACAATCTCTACCTTTCGAGCTTTCGCCTTAGTACCGTTTAGAATATCCTATAATATTGTCGTAGGTGAGATACTTCACGGTGCCTCCAGAACCGAGCGACTCCGAAGTCCACGTGGCCGCCCAGATCGTGTCAACTGACGCTAAGGAATTCGACCTCAACTCGTTCGAAGCCATGGAGACTGAGGCTATCAATGAGCTGGCCTGTCATGATACTGGCTTTGAAGGCATTAAGGTACGGTTTAAGACTGTTTATTTTTTGTCAGGTAGTGTGGGATTTGGTTCATGTATCCTAGGGGCTAAGCAGAGAGCAATGAAATATGTAAGCCGGTGGATTAATTTAACTAAAACGTAGCAGGATTATTGGTGAGAGATAAGTTTTACGCACAGGTTACATATTATTACGCTAAATATTTTAGTTGCTCCGCAGAGAACAATAAAAATCGGAGTGTATAATTTAGCAAAATACATAAACAACTGAATAATTTTTATATTTTTTTTACGTAAATAGCAATAAGAAGTGGTACAATATATTATATATGAAAAACCATATTATTACGCTACTTAGCATAGATAAATATTCACGGACATTGGAGACAACGCTAACTGATCCAAAACTAAGCTAGGAATAACCTGCTTGTGTTATGGGTATCAGACCACGGATATAAATACCTACTTATTTACTTTTAAATACATACATAAATTATACTAAGAAACACCTAAATAACACACAAATATTTCTCTCCGGTGGGAATCGAACCCACGACCTCCAGCGCCGCAGGCGGTATCACTACCGACTGCGCCACAAAGGCAGTCAAATAGAGGCTTGGCAGAAAAGAATTCAAATTCAAACCAAATTGGCATTATAACATAATATTCATGCGTACGAAGTCGCGGGCAGCAGCTAATTAAAAATAAGCCCGTTCAGTTCACCGGATTGGAAACCAGCCCAAAGACTCAACAACTGCCACGTCACATAGACATACCATATAAATTATTTTTTTTTTGTTACAGATATCAAGCACAGGTCCCGTAAATGCAGCATTATTGGCAACAAACGGCATGGAAGTTGACACAGAGGATTCCAATTTACTACCAAAATCCGTTAACACTCAGCCCGAATCGAAACTTATCAAAACGATAAAGAAACGGCAATTTAAAAAAAAACACAAGAAGAGGAAACGCAGTCGCAGCCGTTCTGAAAAAGAGATTAAAGAGGCAGCTAAATTATCATATATTTTAGAAAATTTGACACTTGCGACGCCAACAGAAAGTAAGAAATTTCTCTAACACGTCAAGTCATATCTACGCTCCGACCGCGTTTTGCATGTGTGATGCTTACGAACGGGGCACGCACGAAGATCCCTTAGAATTAAGTGATTCGTTTAATTTATGTACATATTTAATGTTTAAGTAAAAACAATATTCTTGTAAATAAATAGTTTAATTTGTAATTTAATTGTTTGATTTGTAATTATTGCCCTAACCGGTGAGCGTGTTCAAAAACACATATAAAAATTAAAGAGACGAAAATGTAAGTATGTCGATGTCATAGCCAGCAGAAGACGTTGGTTGGTAATCTTTCTTTTTTCTGTAAAAAGCCATCTAGAGACTGTGGCCCACTCTCACAGTATGTAAGACTTTTGACAGTGGCCCTCAAATTGGCGGCCCTGTGATGTGCCTCTTCAAGCTCAGGTCATTCCAAATGGTTTGACAGTGAAACGATCAACCACCTTGAGAACCAACTGAGCCAGACCCAGGGAAGATGCTATTGAAAAATGTTTAATAAAGATGTTAATTAGATCTATAGGATCGTTCACACCATCGACGCTTGCACGAAGTTCAGATTTCACATCTTATTTATTAGTGCTCTTACAGAAACTGCAGAGGTTTCTCCCGGAGTGAGCTACAGTAAATAAAAATACAAAGCAAATACAGCATTGGCTCTGTATTCGCTAATGAGATTTTGACACCATTTTAACTTAGCTTTAAACACTCCACTGACACACGTTTCCCTGTAGATCGGTCCCGTCTTAGGATTACCTCATAACATCTATTCACAAAATTTTAAGATCTTGCTGTCCTGTAAGACTCGCTGACATGTTTGTTCATGCTCCTGTGTACCCTCCGGACCTGTCATCACATCGCAGCCTCCCGGAGAGCGGACGCAGTGTCTGAATATCTATATGTTGTCCAACATGATGTCGTGATCACAGACCTCACAGTATCGATCCGCACATTTAACACATTCCCGAGGAAAGTCAATTCGTCTAAGCCTAGAATGACAATGAAAGCTTTGATCATATAAATATAACCAAAGAATCAATATCTGTCAGTTTGTGCGATTTTCTTCTAATTCCATTCCACATATTTATCAGTATTGCAAATTTATTACTATTATGCAAAGCACCTTTACTGCGGTATTTTTTATTTTATATTAAGCTCGCCAAATTCAACAGGCTGATGGAAAGCCGTGGCGCAATTAGCGATTGGGGGCCACTCTCACAGTCCGTAGGACTTCTGACAGTGGTCCTCAAGTTGGCAATGCTGTGATGCGAAAAATATTATTGGTTATTATGGATAGGCAGGTTTCTTGTCTCAAATAACTTGCAAAAACAGGGTAAGCGTGACATACCTATTAGAGAAATTATTAAGAATGAAGTCATAAAACAAAATGATGCCTCACGTCTTTTATTTCAAACCCATTGATATAGGTACCTGACACTCTCTTATCAGTAACTCTAGATGATGCTCGCAGCTTCGCCCGCGGGAATTATGGTACCCGTTCCCGCTTCCCGTGGGAACATTTTCCGAGGCTAAGAAGTAGCCGTCGTGTTATTCCACACTCAAAAGCTATCTCTGTACCAAATTTCAGCTTAATCCGTTCAGCCGTTAGAGCGTGGTTGAGTAACAAACATCCAAACATCTTCACAAACTATCACATTTATAATATTAGTAGGATAATGGTTCAACTTAGTACCTACCTAACTGGTAGACTTATGGGACACAGGTAGTGTAGTAAACTTCAAGGAAAAAAATGTTCAATAAAGTGCGTCATTGTTCTAAACAATGTCTGATAAAGATAACATTGTTCTATCAAAAGAGATAAGAGAGGGTAAGATATTATAGGACTACCTGCACTGCAACCTGCGTTCGATTCAAGGGTGCACAGAACAGTCGAGTGACGAGCTTTGGCGAGTGTAGACGTGTTTTGTGTGACTGTTTATGTTCAAGCGTAGTGCTTAAGTGATTAAACACGTATTTGAAGTAGCTGTATCCGTTGTACTACGCCTGGTAAGTCTTTGAAATTTGCGCTCTAAAATATTTTTGCAACCGTAATTTCTTTACTTATTCATTAGTCTGTAAGCATACTATTTAATTGCGAGGACCGCAGCGATGACTGTTGGCAACACCAACAAAAGGTTCATTCTATTCATTCACTCTGTCTCTGTCATACATCTCTCTCTCACTCTCTCGAATTTGGTACGCCTGCAATGGCTGACGTGTTACAACTTCTTGTGTTCGCAATAAATTAGTAAAGTGAAATCATCGTTTTAATTGTGGTCACCAAGCCTCGCCCAGGTTCCAGCATCGAAAATAGTATAAAATACAGTCCACGTTCTCCACATTTTTGGTCCATTCGAGCCGCATATTGGTGACGAGGCAACGAGTGTGGCGGCAACGACGCTTCGCGGCATTCGAGGTTTTACTTTTTACTACATTTGTTACGAAAGATAAGCAAGCGGCTTTCTGCGGCATCCACGAGGTTCGAGAAGCATAAAAATATTTTTTCAACCTGCAACGAAGAGGAAATTTCCATTTGCAGTAATAATATATAAAGAAGATACGAAATTGATACAAGACGGTGTAACCGGATACAGTTGGTTCAAGATTTGAAGAGTTCGCCAATCAGCGGTCGTCGCGGCGTGGTCAGCTCGGTCGGTCCGCCAATCAGCGGCCTGCGTTGTGTTCAAACGTCACGTCATTCGGTCGCCGTTCACTTCAATTGTTGCGTAAGCGATTCGTGGCGTCGTTCGCCATCTTGCGCAGTGAAATTTACAAACGATTAGTTTTCAAGTTTAAACTTCAAGATTAAGGTTTACATAGTGACTTTAGTGTTTACTAGTAGTGCCATTAGTTTCTATAAAGTATATTGTATAGGGCTGCACTATGTCCGAGATAAAAAAGCTTATCTCTGGAAGAGGATACATTAAAGGCAGTATAACCAGACTGTCCCTTCAGAATATTACAAACGATAATTACGAAAGTTTAGTCGTCAAGAGGGACCGTTTATGTAAATCATTTGCTGAGTATGACGAATATAATAAGATGATTTTGGCATTAGATCCTAGTGATGCAGAGAATTACAGTGAAATTGAAGAAAAGTATTATAACTTAATTTCTGTGTTGAATGTCGAAATCGACAAAAAACAACACCATACTCAAGTTGTACAGGAAAAGGTTTCCAATAATATTAATAAGATACGTTTACCTGCGATACAAATTGCATGTTTTACTGGTAAGTACAGTGACTATACACCATTTATAAACCTATTCAAATCGGTAATAAATAAAGATGTAAACTTAGATAATGTCGCTAAACTTTACTATTTAAGGTCATTTCTAAAAAATGAACCACTTGATTTAATAAAAAACCTTCCACTCGCTAGTGAAAGTTATCCAGAAGCCCTAAGATTATTAGATGAGAGGTATAACAATAAGTATATTATCGTCAATGAGCATATTTATTCTTTATTGGATATAAAGAGTTTGTCAAGGTCTTCCCCACAAAATTTAAGAGATTTTGTATCCCAGATAAAGCAAATACTTAGTGCATTAAAAAATTTAGGTTCCAAAGTTGAATATTGGGATGAGATTGTGTTATGTGTCTTATTGCGTAAACTAGATACCTCCACTTCGAGGGCCTACCAGTTGGAGCGAGATGATGGGACAGATCCTTCAGTCCAGCAGTTTTTGGAGTTCCTCGAGAAAAGGGCTTTGGCTCTAGAGAATTCTGAACCTGTGGCCCCGCCCAAGAAGGCAGTTGTCAACATAACATCTACCTCATCAGGTGCTGTTGCCGCCTGAGAATGCGAATATAACGCAACCTCAATTTATAAACACAAGGTTTGGACATGTTGTAGCGGGAGGGTTGCCTGCACAGCAGGCCTCTAACACTAAGGTAACCTCTTTGCTTTGCTTAACATGCGATTCTGATATTAACGCAACTGTATCACGCTTTTGGAAGGTGGAACAAGTCCCAGAAACATTTAATGAAACTTTAACTGAACATGAGCTCGCTGAGAGTATTTTTCAAGATTCAGTTCAAATTGTAAATAAAACATTTTATGTTGATATGCCTTTAAAGGTGCCAATAGAGGATGTAAATAATACACTTGGTAACTCATTTGATTCTGCCTATCATAGGTTTCTTAACTTAGAGAAAAAGTTACAGAAGAATTCAAGTTTACAAACTGAATATAACAAAACTATTAATGAGTTTGTAACATTGGGTCATGCGGAATATGTTGAGCTTAGTTCTTATGATTTAAATAAGGATGCTGTGTATTTTTTACCGCATCATGCTGTCATTAATGAAAGCAGTAAAACCACTAAGGTTAGGGCAGTATTCGATGCCTCCATGCAAACAAAAAAGAAAGTCTCACTTAATGATTTAATGTTGAATGGGCCTCCAGTACAAAAGGAGCTTTTTGATATTGTACTCTTATTTCGCTTTGGAGATTATGCCTTTTCAACCGATATTCAAAAAATGTACAGATGTGTGATGCTTAACCCTCAATTTAAATCGCTACAAAATATTCTTTTTCGCGATAACACAGAAGAAGAAATCAAATGCCTACGCTTAAAAACTGTTACTTATGGTTTGAAAAGTTCAGCTTACCTAGCTACACGTTGCCTAAAGGAGCTTGCAATAAGGTTTGGAAAGGATTATCCATTAGGAGCTATTATATTACTCAATAACTGTTATGTTGACGATGTGCTTTATGCAGACTCTAATCTAAATACTATGTTAGATGCAAGAAAACAGTTACAAGAATTGCTTAGCTTGGGGAATTTTAATACTCACAAATGGGCTTCAAACTCACCCTCAATACTTGATGATATTCCAATTTCTCAAAGGCAGTTTGATGAGCTTGACTTACAAAAACAGGAATGTAGCATGAAAGCTTTGGGATTAACAGTTGACATGAAACAAGATTGCTTTAAAATTGGATGTCCTGCTTTACCTACTACTGATAGACCTACAAAAAGGGATATTTTAAGCTACATAGCACGTTTCTATGATCCCATGGGTTTTATTAGTCCAATAGTTATTAAGGCTAAGGCAATAATGCAAAGACTTTGGTCAGAAAATATAGGCTGGAATGACACTGCACCTGAACGCATTAGAGTGGATTGGCTTCATTTTATTGAAAGTTTAGCTAAAATGCATGTCATTGAATTAACTAGAAATGTTTCAATTCCTGAGTCAGCTGTCTCAGTGCAGTTAATGGGGTTCGCTGATGCTTCCAGCACCATTGGCTATGGATGTTGTGTATATCTACGGGTAGTCAATGGGTCAGGCGAGGTAACGGTATCGTTACTCTGTTCCAAGTCGCGAGTCAATCCTGTCAGTAAAAAATTATCTGTACCGAGATTAGAATTAAATGCTGCTCATTTACTTTGTATATTGATTGACAGAGTCTATAATATTCTAAAGGTAAAGGTGAAAATTGACAGTGTAATATTATATTCCGATTCAAAGGTAGTGTTAGCTTGGTTAAAAATAGAAATAACAAGATTGTTACCTTACGTTGCCAATAGAGTAAAAGTAATTAAAGAAAAATCATCAGCTTGGAGTTGGCTTTATGTAAGGTCACAGGAAAACCCTGCTGATTTAATTAGTAGAGGAGTAGATCCCTGTGAACTATCCACTTGCACTCTTTGGTGGCACGGGCCTTCATTTTTGCAGTCTCCTACTTATTCCTGTGAGGGAATTGGTGAGGATGTGGCATTGCCTGTTGACTTACCTGAGCTGAAGGTTGGTCCTAATTCAGCGGTTTCTTTGATTGTTCAAAGTGATCAGAACTGTTTCAAATTTTTAACTAGATTTTCTAATCTTAACAAGGTTATTAGAATAATGGCATACGTATTAAGATTCATACACAATGTCAGACCAAGCAACAATAAGATATTAGATTATTTTCTTTATAGTTCCGAGTTACAACAAGCATTAATGCTAATAATTAAAAATGAACAATATATTTGTTTTAAGGATGAAATAAAGGCTTTAATAGATAGTAAGAATGTTAAGGGTCCCTTAAAACCATTACATCCCTTCTTGGATAGTCAGGGTCTAGTTAGAGTTGGGGGTCGCCTTCAAAATACAGATTTTTCATTTGCCCAAAAACATCCAATTATATTACCAAAAGGTTCATTTATAACTGAACTTATCATAAGTCATGAGCATTTAAGACTGTTACATGCCGCACCTAAGTTGATGCTGGCTCATTTAACCCAAAAATATTGGATTATGAATGGTGTAAGAGAAGTAAAAAAGATAACACACAAATGTATTACGTGTTTCAGATTAAAGGCCAGCACTGCAAAGCAGCTAATGGGTTCCTTGCCTCAGCAGCGCATAACTGCCGCCCGACCGTTTGAAAGGGTCGGAATAGACTTTGCTGGCCCCGTAGATATCAAAAATTCTCGATTAAGGCGCGCCATAATTTCTAAAGGTTACGTTTGTATTTTAGTTTGTTTTGTTACTAAAGCCGTTCACCTCGAACTTTCTTCCGATTTGTCAACTGACTCGTTTTTAGCCTGTTTTAAACGATTTATCTCTCGTCGTGGGTTACCCAGTGAAGTCTTTTGCGACAACGGCGGGTGCTTTAGAGGGGCAAGCAACCAGTTGGCTGAATTGTATAAGCTGCACGCTTCTGCCAGTCATCAAACACTGGTACAAGAGTATGCTTCGCAACAAAGTATAAAATTTCATTTTACTCCAAGTTATTCACCAGTGTTTGCTGGGCTTGCAGAGGCAGCTGTGAAAAGCATGAAATTTCATTTGAAACGGATTGTATTAAAATCGTTATTAACCTATGAACAATTAAACACTGTCCTGGCTCAAATTGAGGCTGTATTGAACTCTAGGCCTTTGTTACCTATGTCTGCCGATAGTGCCGATTTTAGTTACCTCACTCCTGGTCATTTTTTGATAGGAACCTCTATGGTTGCCTATCCTGAAAACAATGTTGTTGATGAACCTATAAATAGCCTTAAGTATTGGCAATTGTGTAATAAATTGACTCAACAATTTTGGAATGTATGGCACAAATATTATTTAAATACTTTGCAAAATAGGCCTAAGTGGCGAGATGATTTACCCAATGTAACTGAGGGCATGTTAGTAATTTTAAAGGATCCAAATGCGCCACCTTTATTTTGGCCAATGGCAAGAGTTGTAAAGGTTTTTCCTGGAAAAGATGGCAAAGTTAGAGCGTTAAATTTACAAATCCCGAATGGAAAAACCTATACTCGATCCTTATCAAGTATCTGTATTCTGCCTTTTAATGATAATAGTACCGAGTAAGTTAATTTAGTCGTTAAGGTTGTTTAACTGAGTGTAAATTAATGTATCTGTTTACTATTGTGAGGCTGAAAAACTTTGCATAAAATCTTTTATGTGTACCTACTCTAATTAAGATGTATGCACCTAATTGTTTTTAAGAAGCTTCAATTCAACTTATCCTTGTATTAACTAAACTTTAGGTTTGTTTCGTTTCTTGTTTGGTTAAACATTTTCATATTAATAATGTAAGTTTTCTATCATTACAAATGAGGTTAGCTTAAATTAGTGTTAACTTTAGTGTACAAAAGTATGTATAATATGTGTAAGGTAGGGTGTTAGAAAATAGGAAACAGTACAATTATTTATGTTGTAAACAAAAGTTTAAATGGTTGTTAGCCTCATAAGTGGGCACCATGTTGGCAACACCAACAAAAGGTTCATTCTATTCATTCACTCTGTCTCTGTCATACATCTCTCTCTCACTCTCTCGAATTTGGTACGCCTGCAATGGCTGACGTGTTACAACTTCTTGTGTTCGCAATAAATTAGTAAAGTGAAATCATCGTTTTAATTGTGGTCACCAAGCCTCGCCCAGGTTCCAGCATCGAAAATAGTATAAAATACAGTCCACGTTCTCCACAATGACACGGCGCTCCACACTCTGGTGGAGTGCACGGCGTGGGCACAACAGCGCCAGGTCCTCGTAGTGGGTCTGGGCGTGGACACTCTCTCGCTCGAGGCCATGATGCGAGCCATGCTCTCCAGCGGGAGTAAGTGGGACTGCGCCGCCTCTTTCTGCGAGCAGGTCATGCTCGCGAAGGAGGCGGCGGGCCGGGTGCGGGAGAGAACTCTCCCACCCGAGTGCCGCAGTCGGCGCCCTGGGCGCCGCCGACCTGTCTTCGCCGAGGACTATCGGCCTCCATGACCGGGGGGTCTGAGGACGGTGAGAGGGCCGCTCACCGTCCTTACAGAAGCAGGCCCATGACGGCAGCGTGACGTGAGCAACTCACGCACACCCCCCCACCCCTTAGAAGCGGGGTCACACCCGAAACCCCCCATAGACGCGGGATTGCACCCAAACCACCCCCTGGGCGAGGCCGAATTGGCGGCCGTAGGTCTGTTGGGAGTCACGGGACATCCTTCCTGAGGGCTTACCCGGGGCTCTCAACCATAGGCTGTTAGGCGTGGCGTGAGGTTTTTTAGTCGGTAAGAGTCCGGCATAACATCCTATGAGGATTTTCCCTCACGTTAAACAAAAAAAAAAAAAAAAAAAGCGTACTATTTAATTCATCTATGTGATGAAATGTAAATGTATGAAAGCTTATAATTTCCATGGTTAATATTCAAAAAGATTATATTCTTATTGGAATTATACAGAAGGGGCATACGGTGACAGTGTTAGACAGGCGTAGCGCAGACAGATTTTGTTATACAAAATGTACAAATAGTACGAAGCGGCCCGGCCTCGTGCTTATACGCTGCGTTTGTCTCACACTATCACCATACGCCGCTTCTGTATTATTCCTGACCAGGGATGTAAATAATAAAAAAAATCAAGCCCAGGTACTTATGAATTGTGCTTTTAAATAACATTTCTGTACCCCAAGTAGAGCCCCGATATCTCAGAGTGTCCCTTTGCGGTGACACTGTGAAATATCCTAGTGTATCTACACACTCAGAAACACAATCTCTACCTTTCGAGCTTTCGCCTTAGTACCGTTTAGAATATCCTATAATATTGTCGTAGGTGAGATACTTCACGGTGCCTCCAGAACTGAGCGACTCCGAAGTCCACGTGGCCGCCCAGATCGTGTCAACTGACGCTAAGGAATTCGACCTCAACTCGTTTGAAGCCATGGAGACTGAGGCTATCAATGAGCTGGCCTGTCATGATACTGGCTTTGAAGGCATTAAGGTACGGTTTAAGACTGTTTATTTTTTGTCAGGTAGTGTGGGATTTGGTTCCTGTATCTCCTGGGAACTTATTCGAGGTATTTTTTCTACACTTGCATACAATTACCGAGCTGGATTCCAAATTTCATATTTCTAGGTCATCTGGAAGTAGGTTAAGTTTAGGTAGTATATATGTCAGTCAGTCAGTCCTAAAATTTACGACTTTTTGAACTCCATATCTTTGTAATCGTTTGGGCTAGCTTCATGAAATTTTTGGCTTCTAGATGTCCTAATAGAGATATAATTAAACACACGTAGTTTTATGTCTTTACGTTAAAGTGGCTTTGAGTGGGGCTGGCTAGTCAGTTCCTTTGCATGAACTTGGCTTGACACGCTCCCGCGTGTATAGATTTTCGGCTAAACAGAAAAACATAAAATTCTAACTACCTATATTATAGTTTTTTTTTGTCTGTTTGTCTGTTTGCTTTGCTTTGTCCGGAAGGATCTCGAAAAGTACGCAAAAGATTTGGTTAAAATTTTGCACAAATATTAACTAAAGTCTTCAAATAGGCTATATATTATCACACTACATATCCTAGGGGCTAAGCAGAGAGCAATTAAATATGTTAGCCGGTGGATTAATTTAACTAAAACGTAGCAGGATTATTGGTGAGAGATAAGTTTTACACACAAGTTAGGTAGGTGTAGATTTGTTGAAGAGTATTTATGAGGCCTGGGAAGATAAACATGATGCGCTTGGCGTGTTTTGCGATTTGTCTAAGGCTTTTGATTGCGTCCAACATGAGACATTGATCAGGAAACTACAGCACTACGGGATAAGGAACAAGGCTCTCGATCTTCTGACTTTATATTTGAACAATAGAACTCAGAGGGTCGATGTCGGTGGCACACGTTCCGGGGGATCGGTGGTTACTATGGGCCGCAGGGTTCGATGCTCGGACCATTTTTATTTTTAATTTATATTAATGACCTACCCTATTACGAAGGGGACACTAACGGGATTGTTTTGTTTGCAGATGACACTTCCTTAATTTTCAAAATTAAAAGACAACTAGATGACTATGACGATGTTAACAATGCAATCCTAAAAGTAGTACATTGGTTTAACACTAATAATCTTAGCCTGAATGAAAACAAAACTAAATGTATTGAATTTACCTTGCCCAATGTAACACAGGCAGAAACCAATGTGCAACTTAATGGCCAAGAGTTGGAACTTGTGAAATCTACTGCGTTCTTAGGGTTGACGATCGATTCTGGATTGCAGTGGGGCCCATATATTGAAAAACTGGCTGGCAGATTAAGTTCAGCAGCATTTGCTGTCCAAAAGATTAGGCATTTGACTGATGTAGAAACAGCGCGAATAGTGTACTTCAGTTACTTCCACAGTGTAATGTCGTACGGTATGCTACTATGGGGCAATGCCGCAGATATAAATACAATTTTTGTTTTACAAAAACGGGCCATAAGAGCCATATATAGATTAGGTCCAAAGGTGAGAGACCTTTGCGAGAAAAATTTAAGGAATTAAATATTCTGACAGTGGCATCACAATATATTTTTGAAAATCTTATGTATGTTCAGAAAAAATTATCTAGTTTTACTAAGTTAAGCGATAGACACAATGTGAACACCAGACATAAAAACAACCTTGCCGTTTATCATTGTAGACTGAACAAAGTCAGTAATTCTTTCCTGGGTAACTGTATACGTTTTTACAACAGGCTTCCAAGCGAAATTAAAAGCATGCCTCTAATTAAGTTTAAAAAGTGTATAAAAAGTAAATTGTGCTGCAGGGGCTACTATACAATTGACGATTATTTGATTGATAAGGAAGCCTGGAAGTGATCTGCTTGCTCTACTGATGGAGTCTACTTATTGTAAATATGTAGTGCACAAAAAGAATAGCCCGCCGAGTTTCTTGCCAGTTCTTCTCAAGCGGGCCGCGTTCCGAACTGGTGGTACTATTTGCATTGTATTCATTGACGTGTCGCAAGTGCCTATGTATTAGGATTATGCGAAATAAATGTTTTTTTGAGTTTTGAGTTTGAGTTTGAGTTACATATTATTACGCTAAATATTTTAGTTGCTCCGCAGAGAACAATAAAAATCGGAGAGTATAATTAACAACTGAATAATTTTATTTTTTTTACGTAAATAGCAATAAGATGTGGTACAACATATTATATATGAAAAACATATTATTACGCTACTTAGCATAGATAAATACTCATGGTCATTGGAGACAACGTTATCTGATCCAAAAGTAAGCTAGGAATTACCTACTTATATACTTTTAAATACTTACATATTATACATAGAAACACCCAGACTCTTGAGACAAACATCTATGGGTCGCACAAATATTTGTCTCCGGTGGGAATCGAACCCACAACCTCCAGCGCCGCAGGCGGTATCACTACCGACTGCGCCACAGAGGCAGTCAAATAGAGGCTTGGCAGAAAAGAATTCAAATTCAAACTAAATTGGCATTATAACATAATTTTCATGCATACGAAGTCGCGGGCAGCAGCTAATTACAAATAAGCCCGTTCAGTTCACCGGATTGGAAACCAGCCCAAAGACTCAACAACTGCCACGTCACATAATCCTTGTTAAAAGCAAATGTTCCTTGCTGTAATGAAATATTCAAATTCAGTAAAATTAGTATACACACTGTCATAAAAACTTTTAAATTTTTAAATATTAAGAAAACTGCTGACCTCTGGGGAATTTCTGTACATTTAGTTAATTCGTTAATTGAAATGGTTGCCCCTGAATTATCAATAATATTTAATAATTGTGTTGATAGTGGTGTGTTTCCTGACTTAATGAAGTTTAGTAAAATAACTCCTCTGTTTAAATCGGGTAGCACCTCAGATCCGTCCAATTTTCATCCTATTTCTGTACTACACACGTTTAGTAAAATCTTTGAAAAGGTAATGCTTAATCAAATGCAAAATCATTTTAATACAAAAAAACTATTCCACACTAAACAATTCGGTTTCACGCGCGGTCGGTCTACCACGGATGCTGGAATCAAATTGTTAGAGTGTATATATGAGGCCTGGGAGGAGTCGTATGATGCTTATGGTGTATTCTGCGACTTATCTAAGGCCTTCGATTGCGTCCAGCATCAGACTTTAATTAAAAAACTTGATCATTATGGAATCCGGGGGACGACCTTGGATTTAATTAGTTCTTACCTTAGAGATAGAGTACAGAGAGTAGTTATAAATGGTAAACAGTCAAATGGTTCTGCTGTAACAATGGGGGTGCCTCAGGGTTCAATTCTGGGACCTTTTCTATTTTTAGTGTACATAAATGATCTCCCTCACCTTATAAGAGACGATCACGAGGTAGTTTTGTTTGCTGATGACACATCTTTAATATTTAAAGTTGAACGTGGACAACGCGATCTTGACGAAGTAAACAATGCCCTCTCTAGGGTAGTCCACTGGTTTAACGCTAATAATTTATTGTTAAACGAAACTAAAACAAAATGTATTAGATTCACCTTGCCAAATGTTAGGCTCGTTAACACCAGTATTAGGATTAGGGATGATCAAGTAGAATTGGTCGATGAAACTGTCTTTCTGGGCATAAAGTTAGACTCCAACTTGCAGTGGGGGCCACATATCGAGAAAGTCTCGGGCAGACTGAGCTCTGCAGCCGTTAAAAAGATCCGACAACTGACAGACATTAGAACAGCGCGTCTTGTCTACTTTAGCTATTTCCACAGTGTCATGACCTATGGCATACTATTATGGGGTAACGCTGCCGACATCGAATGTATCTTTGTGTTGCAAAAAAGGGCTGTCCGGGCTATCTATGGTATGGGGTTTCGGGAGTCATTAAGAGAAAAGTTTAAGGATATCAACATCCTTACTGTGTATTCACAGTACATATATGAAAACTTATTATATACTCATAAAAATAACAGTAAATTTATTAAAAATAGTGATATCCATAACCTAAACTTAAGAAATAAGAATAAATTGGCAGTACCTAGATTTAGGCTTAATGAAATAAGCAATTCTTTTGCGGGCAATTGTATTCGAATGTACAATACATTGCCGACAGCCATAACAGGTTTGTCAGTTAATAAATTTAAAAAACTAGTAAAACTTAAATTGTGCCAGAAAGCTTATTATAGCATTAAAGACTTTCTAGAAGACAAGACTGCCTGGCAGTGACACGAATTGCTCCTTTCTACATTAAAAAAAAAAAACTGTATTAGATACTAAGATGAATAAGAGGGACCGGACTGAGTTTCTTGGGGTGTTCTTCTCAGTCTGTAGCATTTCCGAACCCCCGGTAGAGTCACAAAAATTTTGACAAACCTAAATATTTTTTTAAAAATTTCAAAGGGAATAAATTTCATTTTATTTTATTTATTTATTCATAGACATACCATATAAATTATTTTTTCTTTGTTACAGATATCAGGCACAGGTCCCGTAAATGCAGCATTATTGGCCTCAAACGGCATGGAAGTTGACACAGAGGATTCCAATTTACTACCGAAATCCGTTAACACTCAGCCCGAATCGAAACTTATCAAAACGATAAAGAAACGGCAATTAAAAAAAAACACAAGAAGAGAAAACGCAGTCGCAGCCGTTCTGAAAAAGAGATTAAAGAGGCAGCTAAATTATCATATATTTTAGAAAATTTGACACTTGCGACGCCAACAGAAAGAAAGAAATTTCTCTAACACGTCAAGTCATATCTACGCTCCGAGCGCGTTTTGCATGTGTGTTGCTTACGAACGGGGCACGCACGAAGATCCCTTAGAATTAAGTGATTCGTTTAATTTATGTACATATTTAATGTTTAAGTAAATACAATATTCTTGTAAATAAATAGTTTAATTTGTAATTTAATTGTTTGAATTGTAATTATTGCCCTAACCGGTGAGCGTGTTCAAAAACACATATAAAAATTAAAGAGACGAAAATGTAAGTATGTCGATGTCGTAGCCAGCAGAAGACGTTGGTTGGTAATCTTTCTTTTTTCTGTAAAAAGCCATCTAGAGACTGTGGCCCACTCTCACAGTATGTAAGACTTTTGACAGTGGCCCTCAAGTTGGCGGCCCTGTGATGTGCCTCTTCGAGCTCAGGTCATTCCAAATGGTTTGACAGTGAATCGATCAACCACCTTGAGAACCAACTGAGCCAGACCCAGGGAAGATGCTATTAAATTGATTATGATTAATAATTGATTGATATAGGTACCTGACACTCTCTTTTCAGTAACTCTAGACGATGCTCGCGGCTTCGCTCGCGTGGAGTTTGGTACCCGTTCCCGCTTCCCGTGGGAACATTTTCCTGGGAGGAAAAGTAGCCGTTGTATTATTCAACACTCATAAGCTATCTCTGTTCCAAATTTCAGTCTACTCCGTTCAGCCGTTAGAGCGTGATTGAATATCAAACATCCAAACATCTTCACTAACTATCACATTTATAATATTAGTAGAATAATGGTTCGAACTTAGTACCTACGTTACAGGTAAATTCATGGGACACAGGGAGTGTAAGTAACTTCAAGGAAAAATGTTCAATAAAGTGCTTCATTGTTCTAAACAATGTCTGATAAAGATAACATTGTTCTATCAAAAGAGATCAGAGAGGGGAAGATATTATAGGACTACCTGCACTGCAACCTGCATTCGATTCAAGGGTGCACAGAACAGTCGAGTGACGAGCTTTGGCGAGTGTAGACGTGTTTTGTGTGACTGTTTATGTTCAAGCGTAGTGCTTAAGTGATTAAACACGTATTTGAAGTAGCTGTGTCCGTTCTTACTACGCTGGTAAGGCTTTGAAATTTGCACTCTTAAATATTTTTGCAGCCGTCATTTCTTTACTTATTCATTATTCTGTAAGCATATCTACTATTTAAATTATCTATGTGATGAAATGTAAATGTATGAAAGCTTAAAAATATTCGACAGTGGGGATTTATGAAATGAATTATGTGCGTCTGCGTCTGCCTACTTCTTCAGGGATAACAATGATTAATATTTAGTTATATGTATGTATGTCGAGTAAAATGTTTGAAAACCAGATCATGTGCAAATATGTATTCTATTGGTCTAGTGGAACGATCTTTGAAATAGACCTTTCTTTGCCTTAACTTTACTAGTCATAATAATCGCAAATACCTACACTTGCGTTACTGACTAGAGGTTATCTTTTTAAAATTTATAGATACTACACTCTGTTAAAATTAGGATGATAATTTTGAAAACTTTTTGTAGGGAACCCCATAGTGTCATAATCGTTAATGAAAATCGATAGTTACAAAAAACGGTTTTTATTATTTTAAGTAGTTAGGTTAATATAATTGCATTAATACTGTTTCTATTATACTTAGCTAATAACAATTAAGTTTTAATTGTAATATAATTAGCTAACTAACTAAGTATAAGTAGTTATTAAGTTTGCTTGAATTTAAATGAATATACTTAATTTTGATTTATTCGATTTATTTGTCGATGGTCAATTGGGCGGTATTGTGGGAATACCCTTCACTACGATAAAGGTGGGAACAAATTATCGGACGCGTCCGTAAGCCGCGGCTGATACAAGCAAGCCTGCTAGTATCTGAATAGTACAAATAAACGAAACTGTGCAAACTATCGGTCATAAGTAGCGGACGTGACCTTGTGCTGGCTTCGAGCGCACGGACGTCCGAATAGAATCTGGCCGGCTGGATATTTTTATTGCTGCGGACGCCTTATGAACAATCGTACACATTATTAAGCAGCGTCCGTCAGCCGCGGCTTACGGACGCGTCCGATAATTTGTTCCTCCAGTGGGCGGTACTCGTCTATGTACTACAATAATTTTTTGAGGTATACCTGGTATACCTGACATAAACAAATACGATACTTCATAGGCGTGAGCTGTCAAAATTATCATCCTAATTGTAATAGAGTGTAGGCATTATTAACGCATGTTCGCTTACGATGCTTATGATAAGTAACACGTTTAAAATGCAGTAATTATGCTATCTATGACTAGCAATAAAAGAAGCCTTAAGATCGGTCAAACCAGACAACCCCTCTCTAACACGTCTTCTGAAAACCACGTGACCTATTGTTTTGAAATTTTGTACTTAAACTCTTGTACCTAAGTCACGTGGTTTTGAAGTTATGAGTTTAATGCAACAGACACACAGACTACAGACAAAATCTGGACATTAGCCACTCTTATTTATTTTATAGAGAGAGGCTAAAACGAAAACTAATCGAGATATTAAAAACCGGCCAAGTGCGAGTTGGACTCGCCCATGAAGGGTTCCGTAGTAGCAAGTAACATAATATAAAAGTTATTGTAGTTCGTTGTAACTTTGATTGATGTTTTAACACATTCGCAGTGATGGTGATTATTGTAGCTGAAAATGGCGGTTTATGACTTATAAAAAAAACTACTAGCTCTATCTAGTTCAAACTAATTTTCGTTGGTAGTTTTTATGGCAATGTGCATCACATATTCTTTTTAGATTTATCATTCTCTTAGTTTAGAAGTTAGAGGGGGAGGGACACACATTTTTCCACTTTGGAAGTGTCTCTTGCGCAAACTATTCAGTTTAGAAAAAAATGATGTTAGAAACCTCAATGGCATTTTTAAAGACCTATCTATAGATATCCCATAAGTATGGTTTTGATGGAAAAATAATTTTTGAGTTTCAGTTCTGAGTATGGGGATCCCCAAAATTTACTGCTTTTTTTCTAGTTTTATATAAGAATCTTAATGCGGTTCACAGAATACATCTAGTTACCAAGTTTCAATATCATAGGCCTTATAGTTTCGGAGAAAAGTGGCTGTGACACACGAACGGACAGACAGACAGACAGACATGACGAATCTATAAGGGTTCCGTTTTTGCCATTTGGCTACGAAACCCTAAGACCTATCTATAGATACCCCTTACGTATTATGGGTTTGAAGTTTTTTTTTTTAGTTTTAGTTCGGAGTATGGGAATCCCCAAAATTTACTGCTTTTTTCTTGTTTTATATAGAAATCTTAATGCGGTTTACAGAATACATCTACTTACTGAGTATGAACAGCATATGCCATGTAGTTTCATAGCTGTGACATACGGACGGACAGACAGACAGACAGACATGACGAATCTATAAGGGTTCCGTTTTTGCCTTTCGGCTACGGTACCCTAAAAATTGAATGATTGATTCTTGCAGATGCCGTTTCGGTGATTCTGAATATACTAAAAACTCAACTACATCAGAAATGTCGATTGAATAGTTTATCAGAAGGACGGCAGACTGTTAGTTAGATAATGCCTCACGCTTAGAGTGTATATTAGAAGGTAGCCGCACGCCTTTTAATTCAAACCCAGTGAAATACCTGACTCTCTCTTATCAGTAATAATGGTTTGTACTTAGTACCTTTGTCACAGGTAAGCCCATGGAACACAGGTAGTGTAATAAACTGTATGTAAAAAAAAAGGTTCAATTGCGTCATTGTTCAAAACAATGTCTGTTTTCCCTGTTTTCATTGTTTTAACGAAAGAGTGAGACGAGGGGAAGACATTGTAGGACTACCTGCAACCTGTATTCAATTCAAGGGTGCAAAGCATAGCACAGTCGAGTGACGTTCTTTGGCGAGTGTAGACGTATTTTATGTAGCTGTTTATGTTCTAGTGAAGTTCTTTAATGATTAAAAACGATTTTTACGTAGCTGGGTCCGTTCTACTTTGCTGGTACGCCTTTTAAATTTGCACTCCAAATGATTTTTACGAACTTTATTTCTTTACATATTCGTTATTCTGTAAAAATCTTTTTTTAACCTGATTATGTAAATATATTAAGTACTTAAAGCTTATTGCGCCCGTGGTATTTATTTAAAATGCTTATATTATTGGATAAGTATTCAAGGAGGGATTGATTTAGTCTATCTCTGTACCAAAATTTCTCTAAATCGATTAATTGAATCGGGCGTGAATGAAAGATATAAATTCTTGAGATTCTAGTTAAAAAACTAAAGAGTTCTAGTACTGTATCAGGTCTGTATAATTCACGGCTTACGGTTTTCGGAAAATTAAAAGCTAAACGGCTTTTCCTAACAGCCAGGTAATAGAGGATCCAATCCAAAAGTCTTGGTAGGGTTTGGAAACTGCTGGGAATATAAATTGTCCACCGAGTCTTTTCCCAACCCACAGTTGATGTCGGCTTTTTCAGCTTGGATTAAAAGTAAAATTAATGTGTTTTGTTTTATAAACATCACTGTTCCCCGAGCAGAGCCCCAATATCAACACACTTTCACAAAATATCCAATCAGCCTTCGCCTCAGTACCGTTTAGAAAATAGTATATGATTGTCGCAGGTGACGTACTCCACGGTGCCTCCAGAACCGAGCGACTCCGAAGTCCACGTGGACTGTTCAACTGTTGCTAAAGACTGTGTCAACTGTTGCTCGACCTCAACTCGTTCGAAGCCATGGAGACTGAGGCTATCAATGAGCTGGCCGGTCATGATGCTGGCGTTGAAGGCATCATTAAGGTATGCTTTAAGACTGTTTATTTTTTGTCAGATAGAGTGGGATTTTATTCCTGTATCTCCTGGGAACTTATTTAAGGGATAAAGGATTGTCTCTGTGTAATTTCAGGCGGTAATCTATTGTTGTACCAAATTTCAGAACGAATAGAGCGAGAAAGGGTAATAAACACTCATACATGCTAAGTTTTGCGTGTTAAATCTTGGTAGGGATTATCTTATCTCACTTATATTATTTAAATGCGTTTGTGAGTGTGGATGTATGGATGTTTGTTACTCTTTCACGCTCTAACGGCTTTTCATAGCCTGGAATGGACATTTCATCCCGGAAATAAGTTCCCATGGGAAATGGAATCGCCAATAAAACTTTATGCGGGCGAAGCTGCCTGCATGAACTAGTTATGTAAAAGTTCGAAATGAATACGGCAAAAATGCCATCATGAAACAGTATATTTTCATGATTTCTCATTGTCATTTTTTAACTCATTGTTGGTAGAAAACAAAACTCATTTCATTAAAAATGAGCCCAAAGACTCAACAACTGCCATGTCACATAAACATACCATATAATTTTCATTATATTTTTCTATTTTTTACAGATATCAAGCACAGCAAAAAATGGCATGGAAGTTGACACAGAAGATTCCAATTTACTACCAAAACTCGGTGAAATTCAGCCCAAATCGAAACGTAGCAAAACAAAAATAGACCATAAATCACAAATAGAAGGAAAGTCATCATTAAATAAGATAAAGAAACGGAAATTGAAGAAAAAACACAAAAAGAAGAAACGCAGCCGCAGCCGTTCTGAAGAAGAGGTTAAAGAGGCAGCCAAATTGTCGCAAATTTTGGAAAATTTATCGCTTTCGACATCAAAGAGAAGAAGTGATGTTTACGATATTAATAAAAATGTTCTCTAAAATGTTAGAACCAAAACATAGCAAAGCTATTTTTATTTATTTATCTAGGCAAACATATAAGTAATTATTCACGTAATTGACTTTTTGATTATAATTTTAGAAGTTCACTATGACCCTATTGGTAAAATTATAATGACATTGATTCGGTCGGAGGTCGGCTACGTGAGTGTGGGTGCATCATCTCTGGTGTTACAAATGTTCATAGAGTACGACCGTTTTCGGTTAAGTTGATGTTATGCTTATCTGCAACTAATTACTCTGTTGCTTCCTGATTTCTCAACGAAATGGAAAAATGCAAAAAGGAATTAGAAATTTAGGAAGACTTAAGAAATTATATGACTTAGAGCTATTCCCTAGTGTACTTGGATAAGGGACATATCAGACTGAGCGGTAAGTATTGTTTTTTTTTTGTCTTGCATTACGTTACATAAATATCTGTCTCACAAAGGAGGCGTGCATGCCTGACCGCTCTCTTTGTTATATATCCTTTAATATTAAGTTATCTATTGGATGTATGTAAAATGTAGGAAAAACAATATTGTTTTACAAAATTTTGTTTAATTCGTAATTGATAATCTGAATTGTACTTCTCCTAACCGGCGAGCGGGTTTGAAAAGACCTATAAAAGTAGAAGAGGGGAAAATGTATGCAGAAGTCGGCCCACTCTCACTGTCTGTTAGACTTCTGATAGTGGTTCCCAAGTTGGCGGCCCTGTAATGTCGGCCCTGAATTCCGACATATATAATAATGAGCAGACGCGTGTACAATTTAACCAAACAAAGTTGTGTACAGTCCTACTGCCTGCTGGAACTTGTTTCCTACAATTTTTTTATACCATTAAGGTGGTAGACAAACTTTCGGGCTACGGCGATAGATGTGGTCACCGTAGCCACATGAACACCTTACATTAACGCTACACACCTAACGCTAACCCTGCATTCTAAAACCCCATTAAAGAACATGTTTCGCCAAAGTGTGCGTTCTCGCATATACATGCACACAGCGCTATGTGCGTTTGTTATTAGAATATAGCATACTTATTTACTTTTTGCTGATTCTGTAACATACATCCGACAGACGTTTCTCTGCCGAATGAGCTGCCGACAGAACGTTTTGATTATGAGTTGTTCACCGACAGAACCTTTCAACTACTAATGTTTCGCCAACAGAACGATTAATTCATGAGTTAATCACAATCGTTCATCAAAAAGAATTCATCGACAAAACAAAAAAAAAACACCGAACCGACGAATGCTAAGGTGGAACTCCGCTCCGCTTCACTCCCGCCTTAGCCTTCTAACCTAACCTATCCAAGTCGGGGTATTAACTATTCACTTATTTTGGTTAACACCTCGCGACGGTGAGATCATCCTTAAAGATTAAGTACTTACTTGTGATAACCATTGCCTTAATAATGTCTGTCGACGAATTCTTATTTGGTGAACGATTCTGTCGTCGATTCACTCATGAATTAATCGTCCTGTTGGCGAAACGTTCGTAGTTGAAAGGTTCTGTCGGTGAACCACTCATAATCGAAACGTTTTGTCGGCGGCTCACCCGGAAGAGAAACGTCTGTCGGAGATATGTTTCAGAGCCCTTTTTGATTACTATGGTCATAGTGACCCGATAAAATTATAATGAAATTTATTTAATTAATGAATGGCGGTCAATGCTTAAAAGTAAAAATCTATATTGCAATATTTTATTTCATTGTAAATCTATACATATTATAATAAAACTGTTGAGGGTCGAGAGTCTGTACATGGAAGATATTTTGAAAATTTTAATTGTAGGGCATTCTCTAATTGATACTGAATCCGAATATGTAATTTAAATTTTTCATGTCTGTCTGTCTGTCTATTGTACTGTGTATTGTATTGTGTATTGTGTCTGTATCCCGAATAAGTATCACGCCGAAACTACTGAAGCGATTTAAATGAAACTTTGTACAATCTGAGCTTATGGTCCGAGGAAGGTTCTAGGATACTTTTGATCCCGATATTTTGTGCGGTTCCTTTGGGAGAGGGGATGAAAGACAAAATGGTTTTTTAGTTGTAACTTCTCAATGCGAAGTCCGATTTCAAAAATGTTTTCAGTGTCATAAAAGGAATGTTTTGAGGATTGTTTCACACAAATTTCAATGTTGAGGGGTTTGTAGTTCAGGAATTAGAGACATCTCAACTATCGCAAAACCTAGAATTCAACGGTTCCTTTGAATTTGAGGCTAAATCTAAACTGGCGTGTTGGCTTAATCATAAAAGAGCTTAATGATTAAGCCTATTGTAAAATAATTCAGTCCACGCCATCTTTAAGCTATGATTAAGCAAACAGGGCAGTTTCAAAAGATCCCATGAGTTTGTTGAAATAATACCTGCTTTTATACACCTTATGTGGCGTAAACGAAGTTGCGCGGGTCAGCTAGTTTCTTAATATACACGGTGTTTCTTTTAGGGTGTCAAGCCGCCACTAGCTGGTAGCAGGGTTCCATACCTATCGATTTAACCCCCATTTATGTTCCACGATTTTTTGTAGTTTTTGAGATATAATGTTCTGCATAATTCCCTATTTTTTTATTATCGATTAAAATTTTTACATCTTGTATCAAAGTTAAGAAGGAGATTATTTTGTCTATAATACTGCAATCAATAGGCATTATAATAATAAAAAAATATCCAAGAAAAGTCGAACCAAAAAGAAGTTGTCATTATTTAAAGCCACGTGGAAAAATAACGAAAAAAAAATTATATCTCGAAAACTACAAAAAATCGTAGAACATACATGGGGGTTAAATCAATAGGTATGGAACCCTGCTACCAGCTAGTGGCGGCTTGACACCCTAAAGGAAACACCCAGTATATCATCATATAATGGGGAATATGTATTACTGTATGATGTGTAAAAATATAACTCTTCAAACTTTGTGAGATTACTGCCTACTGGGCATCTGAAATTAAACACAAACATTTGAACAAGATACTAATTATCTACTGAATTTTGTAGGATCTTTGGTACGGATTTACGGTTAATGTGTTCTCACCATATATTTTTTAATTTTCTTCGTGAACTGATACAATGTGACGAAGTATGAAAGTTAATTTTGTAACGCCATATAGATATTGATGCTAACTTATAGTGGTAGATTTTATGCCTGTCTGCCATCTTTATTGTATCTCTCTATTGTTTTCTTAATTTCATCGTAGGTTCAATATGGAATTAGGAATTTAGGCAGAATGAAGGAATTGTATGACTTTGTTTCATGTAATTTCATAATGAACCTAAAGATCTATGAGACAGTGAGCGGTCAGGCGTTCAAACGGTCAGTTTTGCGTTATTTGTGTTGTAGTACGTTACATAGATATGAACGCCTGACCACTATCTGTCTGATAGATTCCTTAGCATTAGGTGATTCGTTTAATTTATGTACATTTTTAATGTTTAAGTAAATACAATATTGTTGTAAATAAATAGTTTAATTTGGAATTTAATAGTCTGAATTGTAATTGCCCTAACCGGTGAGTGTGTTTGAAAAAACATATAAAAATTAAAGAGACGAAAATGTATGCCGAAGTTTTAGCAAGCAGAAGACGTTGGCCTGATGAAAAAAGAATATTTCTTTCTTTCTGTGAAAAGTCATCTAGAGACTGCGGCCCACTCTCACAGTATGTAAGACATTCTGACAGTGGTCCTCAAATTGGTGACCCTGCGATGTGCCTCTTCTAGCTCAGGTCATTCCTCGTTTTCATAGTTCGACAGTGAAACGATCAACCACCTTGAGCACCAACCCAGCCAGAGCCAGGGGAGATGCTATTGAAAAATGTTTATTATGTTAGTTACATCGATCGTTCACATCATCGGCGCTAGCAGGAAGTTCAGATTTTACCTCTTATTTATTAGTGCTCTTACAGAAACTGCAGAGGTTTCTCCCGGAGTGAGCTACAGTATATACAAAAACAAAGCAACTACAGCATTGGCTCTATATTTGCTCCTGAGCTTTGACACCATTTTAACTTAGCTTTAAACACTCCACTAACACACTTCCCTGAAGATCAGTCCCGTCTTAAGGATTACCTCATAAACCAATTCACAAAATTTTAAGATCTTGCTGTCCTGTAAGACTCGCTGACATGTTTGTTCATGCTCCTGTGTACCCTCCGGACCTGTCATCGCATCGCAGCCTCCCGGAGAGCGGACGCAGTGTCTGAATATCTACATGTTGTCCAACATGATGTCGTGATCACGAACCTCACAGTATCGATCCGCACATTTAACACATTCCCGAGGAATGTCAATTCGTCTAAGCCTAGAATGACAATGAAAGCTTTGATCATATAAATATAATCAAAGAATCAAAGGTACTTATAACTGTCAGTTTGTGCGATTTTCTTCTTATTCCATTCCACATATTTATTAGCATTGCTTTATTAATATTATGCAAAGCACCTTTACTGCGGTATTTTTTATTTTATATTAAGCTCGCCAAATTCAACAGGCTGATGGAAAGCCGTGGTGCAATTAGCGATTGGGGGCCACTCTCACAGTCCGTAGGACTTCTGACATTGGTCCTCAAGTTGGCAATGCTGTGATGCGAAAAATATTATTGGTTATTATGGATAGGCAGGTTTCTTGTCTCAAATAACTTGCAAAAACAAGGTAAGCGTGACATACCTATTAGTTAGACATTAAGAATGAAGTCATGAAACAAAATGATGCCGCACGTCTTTTATTTCAAACCCATTGATATAGGTACCTGACACTCTCTTATCAGTAACTTTAGATGATGCTCGCAGCTTCGCCCGCGTGAAATATGGTACCCGTTCCCGTTTCCCGTGGGAACATTTTCCCGTCGTGTTATTCCACACTCAAAAGCTATCTCTGTACCAAATTTCAGCCTAATCCGTTCAGCCGTTAGAGCGTGATTGAGTAACAAACATCCAAACATCTTCACAAACTATCACATTTATAATATTAGTAGGATAATGGTTCAACTTAGTACCTACCTAACTGGTCATTAAGAGAAAAGTTTAAGGATATCAACATACTTACTGTGTATTCACAGTACATATATGAAAACTTATTATATACTCATAAAAATAACAGTAAATTTATTAAAAATAGTGATATCCATAATCTAAACTTAAGAAATAAGAATAAATTGGCTGTACCTAGATTTAGGCTTAATAAAATAAGCAATTCTTTTGCGGGCAATTGTATTCGAATGTACAATACATTGCCGACAGCCATAACAGGTTTGTCAGTTAATAAATTTAAAAAACTAATAAAACTTAAATTGTGCCAGAAAGCTTATTATAGCATTAAAGACTTTCTAGAAGACAAGGCTGCCTGGCAGTGACACGAATTGCTCCTTTCTACATAAAAAAAAAACTGTATTAGATACTAAGATACTAGAAGAGAAGGGACCAGACTGAGTTTCTTGGGGTGTTCTTCTCAGTCTGTAGTATTTCCGAACCCCCGGTAGAGTCACAAAAATTTTGACAAACCTAAATATTTTTTTTAAAAATTTCAAAGGGAATAAATTTTATTTTATTTATTTATTTTATTTTATTTTATTTTATGGTAGACTTATGGGACACAGGTAGTGTAATAAACTTCAAGGAAAAAAATGTTCAATAAAGTGCGTCATTGTTCTAAACAATGTCTGATAAAGATAACATTGTTCTATCAAAAGAGATAAGAGAGGGTAAGATATATAGGACTACCTGCACTGCAACCTGCGTTCGATTCAAGGGTGCACAGAACAGTCGAGTGACGAGCTTTGGCGAGTGTAGACGTGTTTTGTGTTACTGTTTATGTTCAAGCGTAGTGCTTAAGTGATTAAACACGTATTTGAAGTAGCTGTGTCCGTTGTACTACGCTGGTAAGTCTTTGAAATTTGCGCTCTAAAATATTTTTGCAACCGTAATTTCTTTACTTATTCATTAGTCTGTAAGCTTACTATTTAATTCATCTATGTGATGAAATGTAAATGTATGAAAGCTTATTATTTCCATGGTTAATATTCAAAAAGATTATATTCTTATTGGAATTATACAGAAGGGGCATACTGTGACAGTGTTAGACAGGCGTAGCGCAGACAGATTTTGTTATACAAAATGTACAAATAGTACGAAGCGGCCCGGCCTCGTGCTTATACGCTGCGTTTGTGTCACACTATCACCATACGCCGCTTCTGTATAATTCCTGACCAGGAATGTAAATAATAAAATAAATCAAGCCCAGGTACTTATGAATTGTGCTTTTAAATAACATTTCTGTACCCCAAGTAGAGCCCCGATATCTCAGAGTGTCCCTTTGCGGTGACACTGTGAAATATCCTAGTGTATCTACACACTCAGAAACACAATCTCTACCTTTCGAGCTTTCGCCTTAGTGCCGTTTAGAATATCCTATAATATTGTCGTAGGTGAGATACTTCACGGTGCCTCCAGAACCGAGCGACTCCGAAGTCCACGTGGCCGTCCAGATCGTGTCAACTGACGCTAAGGAATTCGACCTCAACTCGTTCGAAGCCATGGAGACTGAGGCTATCAATGAGCTGGCCTGTCATGATACTGGCTTTAAAGGCATTAAGGTACGGTTTAAGACTGTTTATTTTTTGTCAGGTAGTGTGGGATTTGGTTTCTGTATCTCCTGGGAACTTATTCGAGTCAGTCCTAAAATTTACGACTTCTTGACCTTCATATCTTTGTAAACGTTTGAGCTAGCTTCATAAAATTTGGGCTTCTAGATGTCCTTATAGAGATACAAACACACGTAGTTTTGTCTTTACGTTAAAGTGGGTTTGAGTGGCGCCGGCTAGTCAGTTCCTTTGCATGAACTTGGCTTGACACGCTCCCGCGTGTCTAGATTTTCGGCTAAACAGACAAAAAAAATTGTAACTACCTATATTATAGTTAATTTTTTTTGTGTGTTTGCTTTACTTTGTCCGGAAGGATCTCGAAAAGCAGTTCAAGTTTTGCACAAATAATGACTAAAGGAGGGGTCTTCAAATAGGCTATATCTTATCACGCTACATATCCTAGGGGCTAAGCAGAGAGCTATGAAATATGTAAGCCGGTGGATTCAGTATTCAGTAGCAGGATTGTTGGTGAGAGATAAGTTTTACACACAGGTTATATATTATTACGCTAAATATTTTAGTTGCTCCGCAGAGAATAATAAAAATCAGAGAGTATAATTAACAACTGAATAATTTTAATTTTTTTTACGTAAATAGCAATAAGATGTGGTACAATATATTATATATGAAAAACATATTATTACGCTACTTAGCATAGATAAATACTCATGGACATTGGAGACAACGCTATCTGATCCAAAAGTAAGCTAGGAATTACCTACTTATATACTTTTAAATACATACATATTGTACATTGAAACACCCAGACTCTTGAGACAAACATCTATGGGTCGCACAAATATTTGTCTCCGGTGGGAATCAAACCCACAACCTCCAGCGCCGCAGGCGGTATCACTACCGACTGCGCCACAGAGGCAGTCAAATAGAGGCTTGGCAGAAAAGATTTCAAATTCAAACCAAAATTGGCATTATAACATAATTTTCATGCATACGAAGTCGCGGGCAGCAGCTAATTAAAAATAAGCCCGTTCAGTTCACCGGATTGGAAACCAGCCCAAAGACTCAACAACTGCCACGTCACATAGACATACCATATAAATTATTTTTTCTTTGTTACAGATATCAAGCACAGGTCCCGTAAATGCAGCATTATTGGCAACAAAAGGCATGGAAGTTGACACGGAGGATTCCAATTTACTACCAAAATCCGTTAACACTCAGCCCGAATCGAAACTTATCAAAACGATAAAGAAACGGCAATTTAAAAAAAAACACAAGAAGAGGAAACGCAGTCGCAGCCGTTCTGAAAAAGAGATTAAAGAGGCAGCTAAATTATCATATATTTTAGAAAATTTGACACTTGCGACGCCAACAGAAAGAAAGAAATTTCTCTAACATGTCAAGTCATATCTACGCTCCGAGAGCGTTTTGCATGTGTGTTGCTTACGAACGGGGCACGCACGAAGATCCCTTAGAATTAAGTGATTCGTTTAATTTATGTACATATTTAATGTTTAAGTAAATACAATATTCTTGTAAATAAATAGTTTAATTTGTAATTTAATTGTTTGAATTGTAATTATGGCCCTAACCGGTGAGCGTGTTCAAAAACACATATAAAAATTAAAGAGACGAAAATGTAAGTATAGACGTTGGTTTGACGAAAAAAAATCTTTCTTTTTTCTGTAAAAAGCCATCTAGAGACTGTGGCCCACTCTCACAGTATGTAAGACTTTTGACAGTGGCCCTCAAATTGGCGGCCCTGTGATGTGCCTCTTCAAGCTCAGGTCATTCCAAATGGTTTGACAGTGAAACGATCAACCACCTTGAGAACCAACTGAGCCAGACCCAGGGAAGATGCTATTGAAAAATGTTTATTAAATTTTCCTTATAATAAAATATTAATGTTTATTAAAGATGTTAATTACATCTATAGGATCGTTCACACCATCGACGCTTGCACGAAGTTCAGATTTCACATCTTATTTATTAGTGCTCTTACAGAAACTGCAGAGGTTTCTCCCGGAGTGAGCTACAGTAAATAAAAATACAAAGCATATACAGCATTGGCTCTGTATTCGCTAATGAGGTTTTGACACCATTTTAACTTAGCTTTAAACACTCCACTGACACACGTTTCCCTGTAGATCGGTCCCGTCTTAGGATTACCTCATAACATCTATTCACAAAATTTTAAGATCTTGCTGTCCTGTAAGACTCGCTGACATGTTTGTTCATGCTCCTGTGTACCCTCCGGACCTGTCATCGCATCGCAGCCTCCCGGAGAGCGGACGCAGTGTCTGAATATCTACATGTTGTCCAACATGATGTCGTGATCACGGACCTCACAGTATCGATCCGCACATTTAACACATTCCCGAAGAAAGTCAATTCGTCTAAGCCTAGAATGACAATGAAAGCTTTGATCATATAAATATAACCAAAGAATCAATATCTGTCAGTTTGTGCGATTTTCTTCTAATTCCATTCCACATATTTATCAGCATTGCAAATTTATTACTATTATGCAAAGCACCTTTACTGAGGTATTTTTTATTTTATATTAAGCTCGCCAAATTCAACAGGCTGATGGAAAGCCGTGGTGCAATTAGCGATTGGGGGCCACTCTCACAGTCCGTAGGACTTCTGACATTGGTCCTCCAGTTGGCGATGCTGTGATGCTAAAAATATTATTGGTTATTATGGATAGGCAGGTTTCTTGTCTCAAATAACTTGCAAAAACAGGGTAAGCATGACATACCTATTAGTTAGACATTAAGAATGAAGTCATAAAACGAAATGATGCCGCACGCCTTTTATTTCAAACCCATTGATATAGGTACCTGACACTCTCTTATCAGTAACTCTAGATGATGCTCGCAGCTTCGCCCGCGTGAAATATGGTACCCGTTCCCGCTTCCCGTGGAAACATTTTCCGAGGCTAAGAAGTAGCCTTCGTGTTATTCCACACTCAAAAGCTATCTCTGTACCAAATTTCAGCCTAATCCGTTCAGCCGTTAGAGCGTGATTGAGTAACAAACATCCAAACATCTTAACAAACCATCACATTTAGAATATTAGTAGGATAATGGTTCAACTTAGTACCTACGTTACAGGTAAACTCATGGGATACAGCTAGTGTAATAAACTTCAAGGAAAAAAATGTTCAATAAAGTGCGTCATTGTTCTAAAGAATGTCTGATAAAGATAACATTGTTCTATCAAAAGAGATAAGAGAGGGGAAGATATTATAGGACTACCTGCACTGCAACCTGCGTTCGATTCAAGGGTGCACAGAACAGTCGAGTGACGAGCTTTGGCGAGTGTAGACGTGTTTTGTGTGACTGTTTATGTTCAAGCGTAGTGCTTAAGTGAGCTGTATCCGTTGTACTACGCTGGTAAGCCTTTTAAATTTTCTCTCTAAAATATTTTTGCAGCCGTAATTTCTTTACTTATTCATTATTCTGTAAGCATACTATTTAATTCATCTATGTGATGAAATGTAAATGTTTGAAAGCTTATTATTCCCATGGTAAATATTCAAAAAGATTATATTCTTATTGGAATTAGACAGGCGTAGCGCAGACAGATTTTGTTATACAAAATGTACAAATAGTACGAGCGGGCCGGCCTTGTGCTTATACACTGCGTTTGTCTTACACTATCACCATACGCCGCTTCTGTATATATTACTTCTTACCAGGACTTATGAATTGTGCTTTTAAATAACATTTCTGTACCCCAAGTAGAGCCCCGATATCTCAGAGTGTCCCTTTGCGGTGACACTGTGAAATATCCTAGTGTATCTACACACTCAGAAACACAATCTCTACCTTTCGAGCTTTCGCCTTAGTACCGTTTAGAATATCCTATAATATTGTCGTAGGTGAGATACTTCACGGTGCCTCCAGAACCGAGCGACTCCGAAGTCCACGCGGCCGTCCAGATCGTGTCAACTGACGCTAAGAAATTCGACCTCAACTCGTTCGAAGCCATGGAGACTGAGGCTATCAATGAGCTGGACCGTCACGATACTGGCTTTAAAGGCATTAAGGTACGGTTTAAGACTGTTTATTTTTTGTCAGGTAGTGTGGGATTTGGTTCCTGTATCTCCTGGGAACTTATTCGAGTCAGTCCTAAAATTTACGACTTCTTGACCTTCATATCTTTGTAACCGTTTGAGCTAGCTTCATGAAATTTGGGCTTCTAGATGTCCTTATAGAGATATAATTTTAAACACACGTAGTTTTATATCTTTACGTAAAGCCTCGACTAATTGGGCTCTTTAGCGCATGCCTCGAGGAAGGCCAGTTTCCCAAGGTCTGGAAGACAGGGAAACTGGTCTTGATTCGAAAGGCGGGGCGGCCGGCAAATTCCCCATCAGGGTACCGGCCGATCGTGTTGCTCGACGAGGTGTGCAAGCTCTTTGAGCGCATTATTGCACAACGCCTCGTCGGGCACCTCACACGCGTGGGGCCTGATCTGGCGGATAGCCAGTTTGGCTTCCGTCAGGGACGCTCCGCCGTGGACGTGATCATGCGCATTAGAGGCCTGACGGAGGAAGCAGTCTCACAGGGTGAGGTGGTGGTGGCGGTGATTCAACACCTTGCCCTGGAGCTGCGTCAGGGAGGCGCTTATCTATCATGGAGTGCCTCCCTACCTCCGTCGAATTGTCGGGGCTTATCTCTCCGAGAGAGCCATAACTTACCCGAGCTGGCTAGGGCCGGGTCGGCGAGATGTGTCGTGCTGTGTTCCACAGGGATCGGTTTTAGGGCCCCTCCTGTGGAACATCGGTTACGACTGGGTGCTGCGTGGTCCGTTGCTCAGAGGGGTCGGCGTAACGTGTTACGCCGACGACACCCTCGTTACGGCGCGGGGAGCAACGCACCATGCCGCAGCACTTAAGGCCACGGCAGGGGTTGCTCAGGTCGTGGGTCGGATTCGGCGGCTGGGTCTCGAGGTCGCCCTTCACAAATCCGAGGCTCTGTGCTTCCACGGACCTCGGATGGGGCCACCTGCGGGATCCAGCCTACAGGTAGGGGGCGTCAGCATCGGCATCGAGCCCTCGATGAAGTATCTGGGGCTCGTACTCGATGGCCGGTGGAACTTCGGACATCACTTCCGAAGTTTGGTCCCAAAACTGAGGGGAGCATCGGCCGCACTCGCGCGGTTGATGCCCAACATCAGGGGATCCAACGCTCCCTACAGGAGGCTGTACCTGGGGATCGTGCGAAGCATGGCCCTGTACGGGGCTCCCGTATGGGCGGAGACCCTGACGGCCAGCAATGAGGCTAGACTGCTAAGCCCGCAGAGAGTGATGGCCGTCAGGGTGATAAGAGGATACCGCACGATCTCCCGTGAGGCGGCATGTCTCCTAGCCGGGACCCCTCCATGGGACCTGGAAGCGAGAGCCCTTGCGTCACTGTTCAAATGGCGCAAGGAGGCGCTGGAGCGGGGCCAAAGGCCTGCGTCTCGAGAAATCGAGGCCCAGCGGACCCTGCTCCACCAGGAAACCGAGGAGACATGGAAGGTGCGACTTTAGCAACCAAAGGGGGTATTCGCCACAATAGCGGCCGTCAGACCGGTCATAGAAGAGTGGCTGGAGAGAAGACACGGTGCTCTCTCCTACCGGTTGACACAGATGCTTGCCGGGCACGGTAGCTTCGGTAGGTATCTGTGGCGAAAACACCGGGAAACCACGGCCGAGTGTCAGCACTGCGAGGACCGCAGCGACGACACGGCGCTCCACACGCTGGTGGAGTGCACGGCGTGGGCACAACAGCGCCAGGTCCTCGTAGTGGGTCTGGGCGTGGACACTCTCTCGGTCGAGGCCATGGTGCGAGCTATGCTCTCCAGCAGGAGTAAGTGGGACTGCGCCGCCTCTTTCTGCGAGCAGGTCATGCTCGCGAAGGAGGCGGCGGGCCGGGTGCGGGAGAGAACTCTCCCTCCCGAGTTCCGCAGTCGGCGCCCTGGGTGCCGCCGACGTGTCTTCGCCGAGGACTATCGGCCTCCATGACCGGGGGTCTGAGGACGGTGAGAGGGCCGCTCACCGTCCTTACAGAAGCAGACCCGTGTCGGCAGCGTGACGTGAGCAACTCACGCACGCACCCCCCCCCTTAGAAGCGGGGTCACACCCGAAACCCCCCATAGACGCGGGATTGCACCCGAACCACCCCCTGGGCGAGGCCGCATTGGCGGCGGTAGGTCTGTTGGGAGTCACGGGACATCCTTCCTGAGGGCCTACCCGGGGCTCTCAACCACAGGCTGTTAGGCGTGGCGTGAGGTTTTTTAGTCGGTAAGAGTCCGGCATAACATCCTATGAGGATTTTCCCTCACGTTAAACAAAAAAAAAAAATCTTTACGTTAAAGTGGGTTTGCGTGGCGCCGGCTAGTCAGTTCCTTTGCATGAACTTGGCTTGACACGCTCCCGCGTGTCTAGATTTTCGGCTAAACAGACAAAAAAATAGTAACCACCTATATTATAGTTAATTTTTTTATCTGTTTGTCTGTTTGCTTTGCTTTGTTTGTCTGTTTGCTTTGCTTTGTCCGGAAGGATCTCGAAAAGCAGTTCAAATTTTGCACAAATATTAACTAAAGGTGGGGTCTTCAAATAGGCTATATATTATCACGCTACATATCCTAGGGGCTAAGCAGAGAGCAATGAAATATGTAAGCCGGTGGATTAACTAAACTAAAACGTAGCAGGATTATTGGTGAGAGATAAGTTTTACACACAGGTTACATATTATTACGCTAAATATTTTAGTTGCTCCGCAGAGAACAATAAAAATAGGAGAGTATAATTTAGCAAAATACATAAACAACTGAATAATTTTAATATTTTTTTTACGTAAATAGCAATAAGAATTGGTACAATATATTATATATGAAAAACATATTATTACGCTACTTAGCAAGCATAGATAAATATTCTCGGACATTGGAGACAACGCTTACTGATCCAAAAGTAAGCTAGGAATAACCTGCTTGTGTTATGGGTATCAGACCACGGATATAAATACCTACTTATGTACTTTTAAATACATACATAAATTATACTAAGAAACACCCAGACTCTTGAGTCAAACATTTATGGGTCACACAAATATTTGTCTCCGGTGGGAATCGAACCCACGACCTCCAGCGCCGCAGGCGGTATCACTACCGACTGCGCCACAGAGGCAGTCAAATAGAGGCTTGGCAGAAAAGAATTCAAATTCAAACCAAATTGGCATTATAACATAATTTTCATGCGTACGAAGTTGCGGGCAGCAGCTAATTAAAAATAAGCCCGTTCAGTTCACCGGATTGGAAACCGGCCCAAAGACTCAACAACTGCCACGTCACATAGACATACCATATAAATTATTTTTTCTTTGTTACAGATATCAAGCACAGGTCCCGTAAATGCAGCATTATCGGCAACAAACGGCATGGAAGTTGACACAGAGGATTCCAATTTACTACGAAAATCCGTTAACACTCAGCCCGAATCGAAACTTAGCAAAACGATAAAGAAACGGGAATTTAAAAAAAAACACAAGAAGAGGAAACGCAGTCGCAGCCGTTCTGAAAAAGAGATTAAAGAGACAGCTAAATTATCATATATTTTAGAAAATTTGACACTTGCGACGCCAACGGCACAGTATAAAGAGTACTAACCAGTATTGTAACTCCCTACAAACGGACGAAGCGCAAACTATACCTACGAGTCTCGTTTTCGGGGGGCCTTTCAGCACGCAAGCAGGCGCCGCAGTCGCGATTGTGCCGAGTAGACGAATGGACGGTGTGTCGTTTTTTAGATAGTAACCGCGCGAGGTTTATTTATTAAAAATATTAAATATGACAACTAGAGTCTATTCTGCTTGTTTTGGTTGCATGAATTCGTCAATAACGCACCCAGAGATAACGTTTTTTAGATTACCTGGAAACTCCGAAAGGTAAGACTATAAATTGATTTTACTTAAGTACTAATTGGTACTATACTACTAGTTGACTAAAGTTAAACAAAGTGATTGACACGAGTGAACTAGGTAGTTACATGAAGTAGGTATGTTTGTGTTTAAAACTAGACTTGTGCTTGCTCAGTCAGTGAACGGTGCGATCCAATATAGTACAATATCAAAAAAAAACTAGTTCAGAACTCTAGTACGTGTAGGTAGTACATTTAGTTCCGTTGTCAGTTCGTAGTTATTTAATTGAGAGCAATGATTTAGGTATGTTTCAAGAGTATTCATTTCTTTGTGGATGGAAGATGTTACAGTACACGCTAAGTGTACTGTAACATCGGTCATCCACAAAGAAACAAACCGTATGACTTTGATTGACAGCATTTTTGTTACCTTTGATTTTTATTACACGCATAGCTTAGATCATCTAACCACAGGATGCGCCTTACTTAAGCATTGTTTTCTGCCAAGCTACAAGACCATTTGGTCTTTTGGCTTTATAAAAGCACTGTACATCAGTACATCATTTTATATGATTAAACTAGTACATTTCATTGTAGTTGACTGTACAATAAAAATTAACACACAACAGCCATTACGCGTTTGTCGATTAATACATTTTTACATGTAATGAAATTTTATATGTCTTTGTGTTTCCCCCTTCACCCGCTATGAAAACTAGCAGAATATTTTTGTATGCGGTGGTTCGCAAAGGCTAGTCCCGTGATATATGGTCTAAGACGCACAGAGACAAACATGAACTTCCAAAATTTAACACAACTTGACAATGTACGAAAAGTACTAGTGTACTAGAGACTGACTAGTACTTTCAAATCGAAAAATAGTTTTAATTTTATAAATCAAAAATTTAACGCAATGATTATAAAGACTAGAATTCCGTGATTCTATCACTGACGAAACATGTGATGAGCCGATTATTATTGTCTACGCCGCTTACTCGTTTTCAAATTTCTATACCCGTCTCACTCAATCGTTAGTAGATAACGGGCGCTGCGCGCCGCCCCGCGCCACCAGCCGTTGCGGGGATATTATATTATTACTCACAAAGTATTTTTTAGTATAAATAAAAAAAGTACATATTTACTCGAATTGAAAGCCGGTTGTCAGTAAAACTTTCCTAATATTATCCTTAATACAAATTGAAGGCCTTGTGGGCGGATTGAAAAAAATCAACTGCATTACGCTCACTTTCTATACGGGTACGTAAAACTATAAGGTAAAATGTGGGCGCATACTATGCCTCTGCCTACACCTTCAGGGATAAATGCGTGACTATATGAATGTATCTATGTACATATTTACAATTGCAATACTAAATAGAAAATCAAAGTAGGCACATATTATTAAAATGCTGTAGGTTGGCAGCCCTTTCGCATGCTTATGTACCGCGCGGCTATAGGCATTTATTTCTAAAATCCGGCCGAGTCAAACTACAGTATACAGTGCCAACGGAAAGAAAGAAATTTCTCTAACATGTCAATAGCACACAACATACGCTCCGAGCGCGTTTAGCATGTGTGTTGCTTACGAACGGGGCACGCACGAACATCCCTTAGAATTAAGTGATTCGTTTAATATATGATTGTACATATTTAATGTTTAATTAAATACAATATTCTTGTAAATAAATAGTTTAATTTGTAATTTAATAGTTTGAATAGTAATTTATTGCCCTAACCGGCAAGCGTGTTCAAAAACACATATGAAAATTATGTCGTATTTGTATGTATTATTATTATATTATTATATTATTTATTATTATTTGTATGTATTATTTGTATTTGTATTTGTATGTATATACTATGTCGTATTTGAAGTAGCTGTGTCCGTTATACTACGCTGGTAAGTCTTTGAAATTTGCGCTCAAAAATATTTTTGCAACCGTAATTTCTTTACTTATTCATTAGTCTGTAAGCATACTTTTTATAGTCCAGTAAAACTAAGTGTTTTAAGGTTCAAAAGTTCCTATAATTCTAAAGTTGGTTTTTTTTTTACAGTGTGTGAGGTAGGTATATATAATGCTACTGTAGCGTTTTCTAACAGATCTGAGGTCGGGGCTAGGTATAGTTTAGGTATTTGTACGTCAATTCTGTAACTGATAAGATATTGAATTAGAGATAAAAATCTTTGCGCTATGGTGTTAAGCTAATAATTGCCGATATATATTTACATTTTCTAACAATTCCACCCACGGGTTTACCCGTAAATTACAAGAAATGATTTTTAGGGCCTAGCTCAGTGACAAAAATATTACAGTCTATAAAACAAACGTATTGTAACGTGGAATTCATAAATAAATGCACGAAACTAAATTCTAACAAATTACTCCACATACTTTTTTGTTTTCATTAATCTTATCTTTTATAATCGATTACTGCTTAAATAAAATATTAGAGATATTAGAGTTTGTCGCTACTGTTCCTTAAATATCTAACAAGAATAATACAAAAAATTCTAACACATTAGTCAAGAAATATGTAATATAATAACAAAAACTTTAAATTGGCGCGAACATAATTCAAAACGGCGCGAGAGACATCGACGCGGCGGCGCGCAGCCGTGGTACGCATGCGCAGTCGACGGTCTCTCGTCGGTTATTATTATTCGATCGATCGATTCCGATTCCACTTGAGACTGCACAATGAAATGATAATGTTAGTATATTGTTTACTAATTCCTTTACGATCTCAGTTCTTCAAATTGGCACGTATAGTAGCGATATCGACGCTGGAAAGGCTAATTGCATTAACGACCATTACATGAATTGTTCAGGAGAGGCATCTAAAGTTTCATATTTTGCAAAAAAATCATAACTAATTAACCACTTGAGTAATCCCATTGTAAATCAGAATGGTTATTATAAAATAACGTTTACTATGAAATGTATATAAATAAGAAAATGTATGTATCCTCCTTCCTAATATATTGGAGATAATACAATGCACAACATAATTTTGGTAAGGTAAAAATGACTTAAGTTACTGTAACATCCTCATTGCGGTTCGCTAAAGACGTTTGAATGATCAAATAGCTGTATAAAACGAACTAGATAAATGTTTTATATTCTGTTCAGCATAGTTTCACATCAAAGTAAAATGTTTTATCGGGCTGAATCAAGTCAAACGATGACAGCCAGATTATCTTATCCGGCATTAAACGTTAAGTCACTCCTAGACTTTTAGTATTATCTCCCAATATGAATGACTTATGGAAGTGATCGGTAAAATAATCTTCAAATTACATTATATTTGTATACTGATTTTTCTTAAAAATCAAAAGCGTAACTTTATGGATTATCATAAAAATAAAACTACACGATTCTGAAATGAATCCCTGTTATTAAAATGGAAAGCTTTATTTTGTGCGTGTAACACCACACAATTGGTTTCCCCAGACTTCCCCTAAAGATGAGTATGAGTATTCCAGTAGTTTTCACGGCGTCTGGTCAAATTCTCGTTTATTAACAGGATCGTACTATCTGACCCATCCAGATACTGGAAATTTTCTTGGTTTTTTCTTGTCGTACCCATAATCTTAGATCTGCTAATTGAAATTATTTTATACTCAGCCATAAGTTGAGACTGGTCTCCAGCAGGAGCATATCGGTCGTGAGGGGTAATCCATCACTCTTAACCAGTACTGTCAAGTACTATTCAGGCTACAATGTCCTGTAATTATCTCGTTAACTAGCCTCATATTTCCTCTTGTTAGCTTTGACAATCTCATTCCCGTTGAAAATCTCAATCTAAGATTAAACTTCTCGTTGTCATTATGCTCCTGCTGATAACGCCCTTGGTGATTTTATGAGCGATGGGAAGTTCAGTCTTAGGTTCAACCAAGCATTCATCTGGTCCCTCTGGGGCTAGATTATCTACTGTTTCGTCACCCGAAATTCCCTAGGTTCCAGGTACCCAATCTATGTACGTATACTTCGGTCTTTTCCTCCAACATGTCAAGTGACTTTCTATATTCCTTCAAGATTGCTGATGTTATTATTTTCTTACTTAAATTTCAATGCCACTTCACTGTCGCTGTATTTGGTTGCCTTTCCCGAGTTTGTTTGGTAGTAAATTATTTGCGCGCTCTCAGTGATTGCGGTGATTTCACACATTGACACCATTTCTTTTATTATTTGGACCACTTCCAGAGCGTTGTTGTTCAGTCTCACTGGTTCAGCACTGCTTTGCATTATATTAATTTAGGTTCGTCTCTTTGCTTTACACATTGTGCCAGAGCCTTCTTCAGAGAGAACAAAGAGTTCCCCAAAGTCGGAATATACCTATGTGTATATTATTATGAGCATCCACTTAATTTCATTATTATTCATCTTATTACCAGACATCACATAAGTAGCGATAGGTATCCTCCCTTACTCACGTGTATCGTGCAAGTTACGGCTGCCATCTCTGACTCCATCAGCCGGTGTCTCAGCATTTTCTGTTTCACCCATATTTATGTCTTTGTCACTTTTTTCGCAGTTTAGGGTAGTTTCTATTAATACCGGAGAATTGAAGATTCCTTGACGTCAAAGAAGTACCCTCACGCGAACTGCTTTGGTATTATGCCTAACAGCCTACGGTTGGGAGCCCCGGGTAAGCCCTCGAAAGGATACCCCAGGACTCCCAACAAATCTACGGCTACCACTGCGGCCTCATTTAGGGGGCGGGGGGTTTGAGTGCTATCCCGCATCTTTGGCGGCGTGCATGAATCCCTCACATCACGCTGTCGTCTAGGGCCTGCTTCTGTAAGGACGGTGAGCAAGCAAAGAGGCAGCGCAGTCCCACTTACTCCCGCTGGAGATCATGGCTCGTACCATCGTCTCCAGCAAGAGAGTGTCCACGTCCAGACCTGCCACGAGGACCTGGCGCTATTGCGCCCACACCGTGCATTCCACCAATGTGTAAAGCACTGTGTCCTCGCTGCGCTCCTTGCAGTGCTGGCACTCGGCCGTGGTTTTCCGGTGTATTCGACACAGATACTTACCGAAGCTCCCGTGGCCGGTAAGTATCTGTGACAACCGGCAGGAGAGAGCACCATGGCTCTTCTCCAGCAACTTGTCCATGACCGGTCTGACCGCCGCGATTGCGGCGAATCCCCCTTCGGTTGCTCAAGTCGCACCTTCCAGGTCTCCATGGTTTCCTGGTGGAGCTGGGACCGCTGAGCCTCGATTTGCAATACTAATAAATATACTTTTATAATTTAATCAATTTTTGTAACGTGTGAAGTGAAGTGACGCAAATTTGGAATTTAATAAGTAGGTTTTCGCATTTGTGCAAATATCGGCTGCAGATATTCGCCTTCGCAAATGTCCAGAAATTAGCATTCGTTATAATCGTGGAAGATGACACCCGTTGTCACTAGTCAATTATGACTAGTGACAATAGGTGTAGTCTCCCAGTTTTATACCGTATAGGTGGCTGAAGTACCCACAGAACGTTTGGCTCTTAGCTAACAGCCGCGGTCTAACTGCAAACGACGACCTTGACGTATAGTCTAACCGCCAGTGTTTTATATTTGTCTTTCTTTTTTGGTGGTTTTATCACACTAATAAAATGAATTTTGCATTAAGCAGAGTAGCTTATGTGCTCTAAACACATCAAAATAAATTCAGGTAAAATTGTGTTATCGACCAATTTATTAGTAAGGGCCATCGACAAAATTGGTTTAACGTCCTAATTTTTACAATTAGAAGGAAGGTAAAAGGCTATATACGACAATAAACTAAAATTTATTGACCAGTAAATTGACTTATTTTGAAATTCTATAATAATTACCAACCACTAAAATGTTTTATGCCGTGAAAATTTCTAAAAATGGAATGGCTAAATGTTTTAAAATAATGATTTTTTAAATCATGTGCAGGCTAAATGACTTATCAGTATTTACCCGCGCAGACTGCGGGGATAATATTTTATAGAAAACTCTTTTTATTTTTTAATTCACTGACTAATGTGTTAGAATTTTTTGTAATATTCTTGTTAGATATTTAAGGAACAGTAGCAACAAACTCTAATATCTCTAATATTTTATTTAAGCAGTAATCGATTATAAAAGATAAGATTAATGAAAACAAAAAAGTATGTGGAGTAATTTGTTAGAATTTCGTTTCGTGCATTTATTTAGGAATTCCACGTTACAATACGTTTGTTTTATAGACTGTAATATTTTTGTCACTGAGCTAGGCCCTAAAAATCATTTCTTGTAATTTACGGGTAAACCCGTGGGTGGAATTGTTAGAAAATGTAAATATATATCGGCAATTATTAGCTTAACACCATAGCGCAAAGATTTTTATCTCTAATTCAATATCCTTTCAGTTATAGAATTGACGTACAAATACCTAAACTATACCTAGCCCCGACCTCAGATCTGTTAGAAAACGCTACAGTAGCATTATATATACCTACCTCACACACTGTAAAAAAAACCAACTTTAGAATTATAGGAACTTTATAACTTTCTCGTACCGGACTATTAATTGCGAGGACCGCAGCGATGACACGGCGCTCAACACTCTGGTGGAGTGCACGGCGTGGGCACAACAGCGCCAGGTCCTCGTAGTGGGTCTGGGCGTGGACACTCTCTCGCTCGAGGCCATGGTGCGAGCCATGCTCTCCAGCGGGAGTAAGTGGGACTGCGCCGCCTCTTTCTGCGAGCAGGTCATGCTCGCGAAGGAAGCGGCGGGCCGGGTGCGGGAGAGAACTCTCCCACCCGAGTTCCGCAGTCGGCGCCCTGGGCGCCGCCAACCTGTCTTCGCCGAGGACTATCGGCCTCCATGACCGGGGGTCTGAGGACGGTGAGAGGGCCGCTCACCGTCCTTACAGAAGCAGGCCCATGACGGCAGCGTGACGTGAGCAACTCACGCCCCCCCCCCCCCCCCCTTAGAAGCGGGGTCACACTCGAAACCCCCCATAGACGCGGGATTGCACCCGAACCACCCCCTGGGCGAGGCCGAATTGGCGGCCGTAGGTCTGTTGGGAGTCACGGGACATCCTTCCTGAGGGCTTACCCGGGGCTCTCAACCATAGGCTGTTAGGCGTGGCGTGAGGTTTTTTAGTCGGTAAGAGTCCGGCATAACATCCTATGAGGATTTTCCCTCACGTTAAACAAAAAAAAAAAAAAAGCATACTATTTAATTCATCTATGTGATGAAATGTAAATGTATAAAAGCTTATTATTTCCATGGTTAATATTCAAAAAGATTATTTTCTTATTGGAATTATACAGAAGGGGCATACGGTGACAGTGTTAGACAGGCGTAGCGCAGACAGATTTTGTTATACAAAATGTACAAATAGTACGAAGCGGCCCGGCCTCGTGCTTATACGCTGCGTTTGTCTCACACTATCACCATACGCCGCTTCTGTATAATTCCTGACCAGGGATGTAAATATTAAAATAAATCAAGGTACTTATGAATTGTGCTTTTAAATAACATTTCTGTACCCCAAGTAGAGCCCCGATATCTCAGAGTGTCCCTTTGCGGTGACACTGTGAAATATCCTAGTGTATCTACACACTCAGAAACACAATCTCCTCCTCCTCTTTCGAGCTTTCGCCTTAGTACCGTTTAGAATATCCTATAATATTGTCATAGGTGAGATACTTCACGGTGCCTCCAGAACCGAGCGACTCCGAAGTCCACGTGGCCGCCCAGATCGTGTCAACTAACGCTAAGGAATTCGACCTCAACTCGTTTGAAGCCATGGAGACTGAGGCTATCAATGAGCTGGCCTGTCATGATACTTAAGGCTTAAGGCTTTGAAGGCATTAAGGTACGGTTTAAGACTGTTTATTTTTTGTCAGGTAGTGTGGGATTTGATTCCTGTATCTCCTGGGAACTTATTCGAGGTATTTTTCCTACACTTGCACACAATTACCGAGCTGGATTCCAAATTTCATATTTCTAGGTCATCTGGAAGTAGGTTAAGTTTTGGTAGTATATATGTCAGTCAGTCAGTCCTAAAATTTACGACTTTTTGAACTCCATATCTTTGTAATCGTTTGGGCTAGCTTCATGAAATTTTGGGCTTCTAGATGTCCTAATAGAGATATAATTAAACACACGTAGTTTTATGTCTTTACGTTAAAGTGGCTTTGAGTGGGGCTGGCTAGTCAGTTCCTTTGCATGAACTTGGCTTGACACGCTCCCGCGTGTATAGATTTTCGGCTAAACAGAAAAACATAAAATTCTAACTACCTATATTATAGTTTTTTTTTGTCTGTTTGTCTGTTTGCTTTGCTTTGTCCGGAAAGATCTCGAAAAGTACGCAAAAGATTTGGTTCAAATTTTGCACAAATATTAACTAAAGTCTTCAAATAGGCTATATATTATCACACTACATATCCTAGGGGCTAAGCAGAGAGCAATGAAATGTGTTAGCCGGTGGATTAATTTAACTAAAACGTAGCAGGATTATTGGTGAGAGATAAGTTTTACACACAAGTTACATATTATTACGCTAAATATTTTAGTTGCTCCGCAGAGAACAATAAAAATCGGAGAGTATAATTAACAACTGAATAATTTTAATTTTTTTACGTAAATAGCAATAAGATGTGGTACAACATATTATATATGAAAAACATATTATTACGCTACTTAGCATAGATAAATACTCATGGTCATTGGAGACAACGCTATCTGATCCAAAAGTAAGCTAGGAATTACCTACTTATATACTTTTAAATACATACATATTATACATAGAAACACCCAGACTCTTGAGACAAACATCTATGGGTCGCACAAATATTTGTCTCCGGTGGGAATCGAACCCACAACCTCCAGCGCCGCAGGCGGTATCACTACCGACTGCGCCACAGAGGCAGTCAAATAGAGGCTTGGCAGAAAAGAATTCAAATTCAAACTAAATTGGCATTATAACATAATTTTCATGCATACGAAGTCGCGGGCAGCAGCTAATTACAAATAAGCCCGTTCAGTTCACCGGATTGGAAACCAGCCCAAAGACTCAACAACTGCCACGTCACATAGACATACCATATAAATTATTTTTTCTTTGTTACAGATATCAAGCACAGGTCCCGTAAATGCAGCATTATTGGCAACAAACGGCATGGAAGTTGACACAGAGGATTCCAATTTACTACCGAAATCCGTTAACACTCAGCCCGAATCGAAACTTATCAAAACGATAAAGAAACGGCAATTAAAAAAAAAACACAAGAAGAGGAAACGCAGTCGCAGCCGTTCTGAAAAAGAGATTAAAGAGGCAGCTAAATTATCATATATTTTAGAAAATTTGACTTGCGACGCCAACAGAAAGAAAGAAATTTCTCTAACACGTCAAGTCATATCTACGCTCCGAGCGCGTTTTGCATGTGTGTTGCTTACGAACGGGGCACGCACGAAGATCCCTTAGAATTAAGTGATTCGTTTAATTTATGTACATATTTAATGTTTAAGTAAATACAATATTCTTGTAAATAAATAGTTTAATTTGTAATTTAATTGTTTGAATTGTAATTATGGCCCTAACCGGTGAGCGTGTTCAAAAACACATATAAAAATTAAAGAGACGAAAATGTAAGTATAGACGTTGGTTTGACGAAAAAAAATCTTTCTTTTTTCTGTAAAAAGCCATCTAGAGACTGTGGCCCACTCTCACAGTATGTAAGACTTTTGACAGTGGCCCTCAAATTGGCGGCCCTGTGATGTGCCTCTTCAAGCTCAGGTCATTCCAAATGGTTTGACAGTGAAACGATCAACCACCTTGAGAACCAACTGAGCCAGACCCAGGGAAGATGCTATTGAAAAATGTTTATTAAATTTTCCTTATAATAAAATATTAATGTTTATTAAAGATGTTAATTACATCTATAGGATCGTTCACACCATCGACGCTTGCACGAAGTTCAGATTTCACATCTTATTTATTAGTGCTCTTACAGAAACTGCAGAGGTTTCTCCCGGAGTGAGCTACAGTAAATAAAAATACAAAGCATATACAGCATTGGCTCTGTATTCGCTAATGAGGTTTTGACACCATTTTAACTTAGCTTTAAACACTCCACTGACACACGTTTCCCTGTAGATCGGTCCGGTCTTAGGATTACCTCATAACATCTATTCACAAAATTTTAAGATCTTGCTGTCCTGTAAGACTCGCTGACATGTTTGTTCATGCTCCTGTGTACCCTCCGGACCTGTCATCGCATCGCAGCCTCCCGGAGAGCGGACGCAGTGTCTGAATATCTACATGTTGTCCAACATGATGTCGTGATCACGGACCTCACAGTATCGATCCGCACATTTAACACATTCCCGAGGAAAGTCAATTCGTCTAAGCCTAGAATGACAATGAAAGCTTTGATCATATAAATATAACCAAAGAATCAATATCTGTCAGTTTGTGCGATTTTCTTCTAATTCCATTCCACATATTTATCAGCATTGCAAATTTATTACTATTATGCAAAGCACCTTTACTGAGGTATTTTTTATTTTATATTAAGCTCGCCAAATTCAACAGGCTGATGGAAAGCCGTGGCGCAATTAACGATTGGGGGCCACTCTCACAGTCCGTAGGACTTCTGACAGTGGTCCTCAAGTTGGCGATGCTGTGATGTGAAACATATTATTGGTTATTATGGATAGGCAGGTTTCTTGTCTCAAATAACTTGCAAAAACAGGGCAAGCGTGACATACTTATTAGTTAGACATTCGGGTAAAGTCATAAAACAAAATGATGCCGCACGCCTTTTATTTCAAACCCATTGATATAGGTACCTGACACTTTCTTATCAGTAACTCTAGATGATGCTCGCAGCTTCGCCCGCGTGAAATGTGGTACCCGTTCCCGCTTCCCGTGGGAACATTTTACGAGGATGAAAAGTAGCCGTCATGATATTCCACACTCAAAAGCTATCTCTGTACCAAATTTCAGCCTAATCCGTTCAGCCGTTAGAGCGTGATTGAGTAACAAACATCCAAACATCTTCACAAACTATCACATTTATAATATTTGTAGGATAATGGTTCAACTTAGTTCCTACGTTACAGGTAAACTCATGGGGCACAGGTAGTGTAATAAACTTCAAGGAAAAAAATGTTCAATAAAGTGCGTCATTGTTCTAAACAATGTCTGATAAAGATAACATTGTTCTATCAAAAGAGTTAAGAGAGGGGAAGATATTATAGGACTACCTGCACTGCAACCTGCATTCGATTCAAGGGTGCACAGAACAGTCGAGTGACGAGCTTTAGCGAGTGTAGACGTGTTTTGTGTGACTGTTTATGTTCAAGCGTAGTGCTTAAGTGATTAAACACGTATTTGAAGTAGCTGTGTCCGTTGTACTACGCTGGTAAGTCTTTGAAATTTGCGCTCTAAATATTTTTGCAGCCGTAATTTCTTTACTTATTCATTAGTCTGTAAGCATACTATTTAATTCATCTATGTGATGAAATGTAAATGTATGAAAGCTTATTATTTCCATGGTAAATATTCAAAAAGATTATATTCTTATTGGAATTATACAGAAGGGGCATACGGTGACAGTGTTAGACAGGCGTAGCGCAGACAGATTTTGTTATACAAAATGTACACATAGTACGAAGCGGCCCGGCCTTGTGCTTATACAATGCGTTTGTCTCACACTATCACTATACGCCGCGTCTGTATAATTCCTGACCAGGAATGTAAATAATAAAATAAATCAAGCCCAGGTACTTATGAATTGTGCTTTTAAATACCATTTCTGTACCCCAAGTAGAGCCCCGATATCTCAGAGTGTCCCTTTTCGGTGACACTGTGAAATATCCTAGTGTATCTACACACTCAGAAACACAATCTCTACCTTTCGAGCTTTCGCCTTAGTACCGTTTAGAATATCCTATACCTAATACTGTCGTAGGTGAGATACTTCACGGTGCCTCCAGAACCGAGCGACTCCGAAGTCCACGTGGCCGCCCAGATCGTGTCAACTGACGTTAAGGAATTCGACCTCACCTCGTTCGAAGCCATGGAGACTGAGGCTATCAATGAGCTGGCCTGTCATGATACTGGCTTTGAAGGCATTAAGGTACGGTTTAAGACTGTTTATTTTTTGTCAGGTAGTGTGGGATTTGGTTCCTGTATCTCCTGGGAATTTATTCGAGTCAGTCCTAAAATTTACGACTTCTTGACCTTCATATCCTTGTAACCGTTTGAGCTAGCTTCATGAAATTTGGGCTTCTAGATGTCCTTATAGAGATATAATTTTAAGCACACGTAGTTTTACGTTAAAGTGGGTTTGAGTGGCGCTGGCTAGTCAGTTCCTTTGCATGAACTTGGCTTGACACGCTCCCGCGTGTCTAGATTTTCGGCTAAACAGACAAAAAAAATCTAACTACCAATATTATAGTTATTTTTTTTTGTCTGTTTGTGTTTGCTTTGCTTTGTCCGGAAGGATCTCGAAAAGTACGCAAAAGATTTGGTTCAAATTTTGTACAAATATTAAATAAAGGTGGGGTCTTCAAATAGGCTATATAATATCACGCCACATATCCTAGGGGCTAAGCAGAGAGCAATGAAATATGTAAGCCAGTGGATTAATTTAACTAAAACGTTGCAGGATTATTGGTGAGAGATAAGTTTTACACACAGGTTACATATTATTACGCTAAATATTTTAGTTGCTCCGCAGAGAACAATAAAAATCGGAGAGTATAATTTAGCAAAATACATAAACAATTGAATAATTTATTTTTTTTTTTACATAAATGGCAATAAGAAGTGGTACAATATATTATATATGAAAAACATATTATTACGCTACTTAGCATAGATAAATATTCACGGACATTGGAGACAACCCTAACTGATCTAAAAGTAAGCTAGGAATAACCTGCTTGTGTTATGGGTATCAGACCACGGATATAAATACCTACTTATATACTTTTAAATACATACATAAATTATACCAAGAAACACCCAGACTGTTGAGACAAACATTTATGGGTCACACAAATATTTGTCTCCGGTTAGAATCGAACCCACAACCTCCAGCGCCGCAGGCGGTATCACTAACGACTGCGCCACAGAGGCAGTCAAATAGAGGATTGGCAGAAAAGAATTCAAAATCAAAACAATTGGCATTATAACATAATTTCCTTCGTACAAAGTCGGGGGCAGCAGCTAATTCAAAATAAGCCCGTTCTGTTCACCGGATTGCAAACCGGCCCATAGACTCAACCACTGCCACGTCACATAGACATACCATATAAATTATTTTTTCTTTGTTACAGATATCAAGCACAGGTCCCGTAAATGCAGCATTATTGGCAACAAACGGCATGGAAGTTGATACAGAGGATTCCAATTTACTACGAAAATCCGTTAACACTCAGCCCGAATCGAAACTTAGCAAAACGATAAAGAAACGGCAATTTAAAAAAAAACACAAGAAGAGGAAACGCAGTCGCAGCCGTTCTGAAAAAGAGATTAAAGAGGCAGCTAAATTATCATATATTTTAGAAAATTTGACACTTGCGACGCCAACGGAAAGAAAGAAATTTCTCTAACATGTCAAGAGCACATAACATACGCTCCGAGCGCGTTTTGCATGTGTGTTGCTTACGAACGGGGCACGCACGAAGATCCCTTAGAATTAAGTGATTCGTTTAATTTATGATTGTACATATTTAATGTTTAAGTAAATACAATATTCTTGTAAATAAATAGTTTAATTTGTAATTTAATAGTTTGAATTGTAATTTATTGCCCTAACCAGCGAGCGTGTTCAAAAACACATATAAAAATTAAAGAGACGAAAATGTAAGTATGCCGATGTCGTAGCCAGCAGAAGACGTTGGTTTGACAAAAAAAAACTCTCGTTTTTCTGTAAAAAGCCATCTAGAGACTGTGTCCCACTCTCGCAGTATGTAAGATTTTTGACAGTGGTTCTCAAATTGGCGGCCCTGTGATGTGCCTCTTCAAGCTCAGGTCATTCCAAATGTTTTGATAGTGTAACGATCAACCACCTCGGGAACCAACTGAGCCAGACCCAGGGAAGATACATCTATAGGATCGTTCACACCATCGACGCTAGCACAAAGTTCAGGTTTCACATCTTATTTATAAGTGCACTTACGGAAACTGCAGAGGTTTCTCCTGGAGTGAGCTACAGTAAATACTAATACAAAGCAAATACAGCATTGGCTCTGTATTCGCTCCTGAGGTTTTGACACCATTTTCACTTAGCTTTAAACACTCCATTGACACACGTTTCCCTGTAGATCGGTCCCGTCTTCGGATTACCTCATAACATCTATTCACAAAATTTTAAGATCTTGCTGTCCTGTAAGACTCGCTGACATGTTTGTTCATGCTCCTGTGTACCCTCCGGACCTGTCATCGCATCGCAGCCTCCCGGAGAGCGGACGCAGTGTCTTAATATCTACATGTTGTCCAGCATGATGTCGTGATCACGGACCTCACAGTATCGATCCACACATTTAACACATTCCCGAGGAATGTCAATTCGTCTAGGCCTAGAATGATAATGGAAACTTTGATCATATAAATATAATCAAAGAATCAAAGGTACTTATATCTGTCAGTTTGTGCGATTTTCTTCCTATTCCATTCCACATATTTATTAGCATTGCAAATTTATTACTATTATGCAAAGCACCTTTACTGCGGTATTTTTTATTTTATATTAAGCTCGCCAAATTCAACAGGCTGATGGAAAGCCGTGGTGCAATTAGCGATTGAGGGCCACTCTCACAGTCCGTAGGACAGTGGTCCTCAAGTTGGCGATGCTGTGATGTGAAAAATATTATTGGTTATTATGGATAGGCAGGTTTCTTGTCTCAAATAACTTGCAAAAACAGGGTAAGCGTGACATACTTATTAGTTAGACATTCGGAAAAAGTCATAAAACAAAATGATGCCGCACGCCTTTTATTTCAAACCCATTGATATAGGTACCTGACACTCTCTTATCAGTAACTCTAGATGATGCTCGCAGCTTCGCCCGCGTGAAATATGGTACCCGTTCCCGCTTCCCGTGGGAACTTTTTCCGAGGATGAAAAGTAGCCGTCGTGTTATTCCACACTCAAAAGCTATCTCTGTACCAAATTTTAGCCTAATCCGTTCAGCCGTTAGAGCGTGATTGAGTAACAAACATCCAAACATCTTCACAAACTATCACATTTATAATATTAGTAGGATAATGGTTCAACTTAGTACCTACGTTACAGGTAAACTCATGGGACACAGGTAGTGTAATAAACTTCAAGGAAAAAAATGTGTTCAATAAAGTGCGTCATTGTTCTAAACAATGTCTGATAAAGATAACATTGTTCTATCAAAACAGATAAGAGAGGGGAAGATATTAATGGACTACCTGCACTGCAACCTGCGTTCGATTCAAGGGTGCACAGAACAGTCGAGTGACGAGCTTTAGACGTGTGTAGACGAGTTTTGTGTGACTGTTTATGTTCAAGCGTAGTGCTTATGTATTTAAACACGTATTTGAAGTAGCTGTGTCCGTTGTACTACGCTGGTAAGCCTTTGAAATTTGCTCTCTAAAATATTTTTGCAGCCGTAATTTCTTTACTTATTCATTATTCTGTAAGCATACTATTTAATTCATCTATGTGATGAATGTAAATGTATGAAAGCTTATTATTCCGATGGTAAATATTCAAAAAGATTATATTGTTATTGGAATTATACAGAAGGGGCATACGGTGACAGTGTTAGACAGGCGTAGCGCAGACAGATTTTGTTATACAAAATGTTCAAATAGTACGAAGCGGCCCGGCCTCGTGCTTATACAATGCGTTTGTCTCACACTATCACCATACGCCGCTTCTGTATAATTTCTGACCAGGCATGTAAATAATGAAAAAAAATCAAGCCCAGGTACTTATGAATTGTGCTTTTAAATAACATTTCTGTACCCCAAGTAGAGTCCCGATATCTTTGAGTGTCCCTTTGCGGTGTCACTGTGAAATATCCTAGTGTATCTACACACTCAGAAACACAATCTCTACCTCTAGAGCTTTCACCTTAGTACCGTTTAGAATATCCTATAATATTGTCGTAGGTGAGATACTTCACGGTGCCTCCAGAACCGAGCGACTCCGAAGTCCACGTGGCAGTCCAGATCGTGTCAACTGACGCTAAGGAATTCGACCTCAACTCGTTCAAAGCCATGGAGACTGAGGCTATCAATGAGCTGGCCTGTCATGATACTGGCTTTGAAGGCATTAAGGTACGGTTTAAGACTGTTTATTTTTTGTCAGGTAGTGTGGGATTTGGTTCCTGTATCTCCTGGGAATTTATTCGAGTCAGTCCTAAAATTTACGACTTCCTGACCTTCATATCCTTGTAACCGTTTGAGCTAGCTTCATGAAATTTGGGCTTCTAGATGTCCTTATAGAGATATAATTTTAAGCACACGTAGTTTTACGTTAAAGTGGGTTTGAGTGGCGCTGGCTAGTCAGTTCCTTTGCATGAACTTGGCTTGACACGCTCCCGCGTGTCTAGATTTTCGGCTAAACAGACAAAAAAAATCTAACTATCTATATTATAGTTATTTTTTTTTGTCTGTTTGTGTTTGCTCTGCTTTGTCCGGAAGGATCTCGAAAAGTACGCAAAAGATTTGGTTCAAATTTTGTACAAATATTAAATAAAGGTGGGGTCTTCAAATAGGCTATATAATATCACGCCAGATATCCTAGGGGCTAAGCAGAGAGCAATGAAATATGTAAGCCAGTGGATTAATTCAACTAAAACGTTGCAGGATTATTGGTGAGAGATAAGTTTTACACACAGGTTACATATTATTACGCTAAATATTTTAGTTGCTTCGCAGAGAACAATAAAAATCGGTGAGTATAATTTAGCAAAATACATAAACAACTGAATAATTAAAATTTTTTTTTTACATAAATAGCAATAAGAAGTGGTACAATATATTATATATGAAAAACATATTATTACGCTACTTAGCATAGATAAATATTCACGGACATTGGAGACAACCCTAACTGATCTAAAAGTAAGCTAGGAATAACCTGCTTGTGTTATGGGTATCAGACCACAGATATAAATACCTACTTATATACTTTTAAATACAACCCATAAATTATACCAAGAAACACCCAGACTGTTGAGACAAACATTTATGGGTCACACAAATATTTGTCTCCGGTTAGAATCGAACCCACAACCTCCAGCGCCGCAGGCGGTATCACTAACGACTGCGCCACAGAGGCAGTCAAATAGAGGCTTGGCAGAAAAGAATTCAAATTCAAAACAAATTGGCATTATTACATAATTTCCTTCGTACAAAGTCGGGGGCAGCAGCTAATTCAAAATAAGCCCGTTCAGTTCACCGGATTGGAAACCGGCCCATAGACTCAACCACTGCCACGTCACATAGACATACCATATAAATTATTTTTTCTTTGTTACAGATATCAAGCACAGGTCCCGTAAATGCAGCATTATTGGCAACAAACGGCATGGAAGTTGATACAGAGGATTCCAATTTACTACGAAAATCCGTTAACACTCAGCCCGAATCGAAACTTAGCAAAACGATAAAGAAACGGCAATTTAAAAAAAAACACAAGAAGAGGAAACGCAGTCGCAGCCGTTCTGAAAAAGAGATTAAAGAGGCAGCTAAATTATCATATATTTTAGAAAATTTGACACTTGCGACGCCAACGGAAAGAAAGAAATTTCTCTAACATGTCAAGAGCACATAACATACGCTCCGAGCGCGTTTTGCATGTGTGTTGCTTACGAACGGGGCACGCACGAAGATCCCTTAGAATTAAGTGATTCGTTTAATTTATGATTGTACATATTTAATGTTTAAGTAAATACAATATTCTTGTAAATAAATAGTTTAATTTGTAATTTAATAGTTTGAATTGTAATTTATTGCCCTAACCAGCGAGCGTGTTCAAAAACACATATAAAAATTAAAGAGACGAAAATGTAAGTATGCCGATGTCGTAGCCAGCAGAAGACGTTGGTTTGACAAAAAAAAACTCTCGTTTTTCTGTAAAAAGCCATCTAGAGACTGTGTCCCACTCTCACAGTATGTAAGATTTTTGACAGTGGTCCTCAAATTGGCGGCCCTGTGATGTGCCTCTTCAAGCTCAGGTCATTCCAAATGTTTTGATAGTGTAACGATCAACCACCTCGGGAACCAACTGAGCCAGACCCAGGGAAGATACATCTATAGGATCGTTCACACCATCGACGCTAGCACGAAGTTCAGATTTCACATCTTATTTATTAGTGCTCTTACGGAAACTGCAGAGGTTTCTCCTGGAGTGAGCTACAGTAAATACTAATACAAAGCAAATACAGATTGGCTCTGTATTCGCTCCTGAGGTTTTGACACCATTTTCACTTAGCTTTAAACACTCCATTGACACACGTTTCCCTGTAGATCGGTCCCGTCTTAGGATTACCTCATATCATCTATTCACAAAATTTTAAGATCTTGCTGTCCTGTAAGACTCGCTGACATGTTTGTTCATGCTCCCGTGTACCCTCCGGACCTGTCATCGCATCGGTAAATACTAATACAAAGCAAATACAGCATTGGCTCTGTATTCGCTCCTGAGGTTTTGACACCATTTTCACTTAGCTTTAAACACTCCATTGACACACGTTTCCCTGTAGATCGGTCCCGTCTTAGGATTACCTCATATCATCTATTCACAAAATTTTAAGATCTTGCTGTCCTGTAAGACTCGCTGACATGTTTGTTCATGCTCCCGTGTACCCTCCGGACCCGTCATCGCATCGCAGCCTCCCGGAGAGCGGACGCAGTGTCTTAATATCTACATGTTGTCCAGCATGATGTCGTGATCACGGACCTCACAGTATCGATCCGCACATTTAACACATTCCCGAGGAATGTCAATTCGTCTAGGCCTAGAATGATAATGGAAACTTTGATCATATAAATATAATCAAAGAATCAAAGGTACTTATATCTGTCAGTTTGTGCGATTTTTTTCCTATTCCATTCCACATATTTATTAGCATTGCAAATTTATTACTATTATGCAAAGCACCTTTACTGCGGTATTTTTTACTTTATATTAAGCTCGCCAAATTCAACAGGCTGATGGAAAGCCGTGGTGCAATTAGCGATTGGGGGCCACTCTCACAGTCCGTAGGACAGTGGTCCTCAAGTTGGCGATGCTGTGATGTGAAAAATATTATTGGTTATTATGGATAGGCACGTTTCTTGTCTCAAATAACTTGCAAAAACAGGGTAAGCGTGACATACTTATTAGTTAGACATTCGGAAAAAGTCATAAAACAAAATGATACCGCACGTCTTTTATTTCAAACCCATTGATATAGGTACCTGACACTCTCTTATCAGTAACTCTAGATGATGCTCGCAGCTTCGCCCGCGTGAAATATGGTACCCGTTCCCGCTTCCCGTGGGAACATTTTCCGAGGATGAAAAGTAGCCGTCGTGTTATTACACACTCAAAAGCTATCTCTGTACCAAATTTCAGCCTAATCCGTTCAGCCGTTAGAGCGTGATTGAGTAACAAACATCCAAACATCTTCACAAACTATCACATTTATAATATTAGTAGGATAATGGTTCAACTTAGTACCTAAGTTACAGGTAAACTCATGGGACACAGGTAGTGTAATAAACTTCAAGGAAAAAAATGTGTTCAATAAAGTGCGTCATTGTTCTAAACAATGTCTGATAAAGATAACATTGTTCTATCAAAACAGATAAGAGAGGGGAAGATATTAATGGACTACCTGCACTGCAATCTGCGTTCGATTCAAGGGTGCACAGAACAGTCGAGTGACGAGCTTTAGACGTGTGTAGACGAGTTTTGTGTGACTGTTTATGTTCAATCGTAGTGCTTAAGTATTTAAACACGTATTTGAAGTAGCTGTGTCCGTTGTACTACGCTGGTAAGCCTTTGAAATTTGCTCTCTAAAATATTTTTGCAGCCGTATATTCTTTACTCATTCATTATTCTGTAAGCATACTATTTAATTCATCTATGTGTTGATTGTAAATGTATGAAAGCTTATTATTCCCATGGTAAATATTCAAAAAGATTATATTCTTATTGGAATTATACATACGGTGACAGTGTTAGACAGGCGTAGCGCAGACAGATTTTGTTATACAAAATGTACAAATAGTACGAAGCGGCCCGGCCTCGTGCTTATACGCTGCGTTTGTCTCACACTATCACCATACGCCGCTTCTGTATAATTCCTGACCAGGCATGTAAATAATGAAAAAAATCAAGCCCAGGTACTTATGAATTGTGCTTTTAAATAACATTTCTGTACCCTAAGTAGAGTCCCGATATCTCGGAGTGTCCCTTTGCGGTGTCACTGTGAAATATCCTAGTGTATCTACACACTCAGAAACACAATCTCTACCTCTAGAGCTTTCGCCTTAGTACCGTTTAGAATATCCTATAATATTGTCGTAGGTGAGATACTTCACGGTGCCTCCAGAACCGAGCGACTCCGAAGTCCACGTGGCCGTCCAGATCGTGTCAACTGACGCTAAGGAATTCGACCTCAACTCGTTCGAAGCCATGGAGACTGAGGCTATCAATGAGCTGGCCTGTCATGTTATTGGCTTTGAAGGCATTAAGGTACGGTTTAAGACTGTTTATTTTTTGTCAGGTAGTGTGGGATTTGGTTCATGTATCTCCTGGAAACTTATTCGAGTCAGTCCTAAAAATTTACGACTTCTTGACCTTCATATCTTTGTAACCGTTTGAGCTAGCTTCATGAAATTTGGGCTTCTAGATGTCCTTATAGAGATATAATTTTAAACACACGTAGTTTTACGTCTTTACGTTAAAGTGGGTTTGGGTGGCGCTGGCTAGTCAGTTCCTTTGCATGAAGTTGGCTTGACACGCTATTGCGTGTCTAGATTTTCGGCTAAACAGACAAAAAATTTCTAACTACCTATATTATAGTTAATTTTTTTTGTCTGTTTGTCTGTTTGCTTTGCTTTGTCCGGAAGGATCTCGAAAAGTACGCAAAAGATTTGATTCAAATTTTGCACAAATATTAACTAAAGGTGGGGTCTTCAAATAGGCTATATATTATTACGCTACATATCCTAGGGGCTAAGCAGAGAGCAATGAAATATGTAAGCCGGTGGATTAATTTAACTAAAACGTAGCAGGATTATTGGTGAGAGATAAGTTTTACGCACAGGTTACATATTATTACGCTAAATATTTTAGTTGCTCCGCAGAGAACAATAAAAATCGGAGTGTATAATTTAGCAAAATACATAAACAACTGAATAATTTTTATATTTTTTTTACGTAAATAGCAATAAGAAGTGGTACAATATATTATATATAAAAAACCATATTATTACGCTACTTAGCATAGATAAATATTCACGGACATTGGAGACAACGCTAACTGATCCAAAACTAAGCTAGGAATAACCTGCTTGTGTTATGGGTATCAGACCACGGATATAAATACCTACTTATTTACATAAATTATACTAAGAAACACCTAAATAACACACAAATATTTCTCTCTGGTGGGAATCGAACCCACGACCTCCAGCGCCGCAGGCGGTATCACTACCGACTGCGCCACAGAGGCAGTCAAATAGAGGCTTGGCAGAAAAGAATTCAAATTCAAAACAAATTGGCATTATTACATAATTTCCTTCGTACAAAGTCGGGGGCAGCAGCTAATTCAAAATAAGCCCGTTCAATTCACCGGATTGGAAACCGGCCCATAGACTCAACCACTGCCACGTCACATAGACATACCATATAAATTATTTTTTCTTTGTTACAGATATCAAGCACAGGTCCCGTAAATGCAGCATTATTGGCAACAAACGGCATGGAAGTTGATACAGAGGATTCCAATTTACTACGAAAATCCGTTAACACTCAGCCCGAATCGAAACTTAGCAAAACGATAAAGAAACGGCAATTTAAAAAAAAACACAAGAAGAGGAAACGCAGTCGCAGCCGTTCTGAAAAAGAGATTAAAGAGGCAGCTAAATTATCATATATTTTAGAAAATTTGACACTTGCGACGCCAACGGAAAGAAAGAAATTTCTCTAACACGTCAAGTCATATCTACGCTCCGAGCGCGTTTTGCATGTGTGATGCTTACGAACGGGGCACGCACGAAGATCCCTTAGAATTAAGTGATTCGTTTAATTTATGTACATATTTAATGTTTAAGTAAAAACAATATTCTTGTAAATAAATAGTTTAATTTGTAATTTAATTGTTTGAATTGTAATTATTGCCCTAACCGGTGAGCGTGTTCAAAAACACATATAAAAATTAAAGAGACGAAAATGTAAGTATGTCGATGTCGTAGCCAGCAGAAGACGTTGGTTGGTAATCTTTCTTTTTTCTGTAAAAAGCCATCTGGAGACTGTGGCCTACTCTCACAGTATGTAAGACTTTTGACAGTGGCCCTCAAATTGGGGGCCCTGTGATGTGCCTCTTCAAGCTCAGGTCATTCCAAATGGTTTGACAGTGAAACGATCAACCACCTTGAGAACCAACTGAGCCAGACCCAGGGAAGATGCTATTGAAAAATGTTTATTAAAGATGTTAATTACATCTATAGGATCGTTCACACCATCAACGCTTGCACGAAGTTCAGATTTCACATCTTATTTATTGGTGCTCTTACAGAAACTGCAGAGGTTTCTCCCGGAGTGAGCTACAGTAAATGAAAATACAAAGCAAATACAGCATTGGCTCTGTATTCACTAATGAGATTTTGACACCATTTTAACTTAGCTTTAAACACTCCACTGACACACGTTTCCCTGTAGATCGGTCCCGTCTTAGGATTACCTCATAACATCTATTCACAAAATTTTAAGATCTTGCTGTCCTGTAAGACTCGCTGACATGTTTGTTCATGCTCCTGTGTACCCTCCGGACCTGTCATCGCATCGCAGCCTCCCGGAGAGCGGACGCAGTGTCTGAATATCTACATGTTGTCCAACATGATGTCGTGATCACGGACCTCACAGTATCGATCCGCACATTTAACACATTCCCGAGGAAAGTCAATTCGTCTAAGCCTAGAATGACAATGAAAGCTTTGATCATATAAATATAACCAAAGAATCAATATCTGTCAGTTTGTGCGATTTTCTTCTAATTCCATTCCACATATTTATCAGCATTGCAAATTTATTACTATTATGCAAAGCACCTTTACTGCGGTATTTTTTATTTTATATTAAGCTCGCCAAATTCAACAGGCTGATGGAAAGCCGTGGCGCAATTAGCGATTGGGGGCCACTCTCACAGTCCGTAGGACTTCTGACAGTGGTCCTCAAGTTGGCAATGCTGTGATGCGAAAAATATTATTGGTTATTATGGATAGGCAGGTTTCTTGTCTCAAATAACTTGCAAAAACAGGGTAAGCGTGACATACCTATTAGTTAGACATTAAGAATGAAGTCATAAAACAAAATGTTGCCGCACGTCTTTTATTTCAAACCCATTGATATAGGTACCTGACACTCTCTTATCAGTAACTCTAGATGATGCTCGCAGCTTCGCCCGCGTGAAATATGGTACCCGTTCCCGCTTCCCGTGGGAACATTTTCCGAGGCTAAGAAGTAGCCGTCGTGTTATTCCACACTCAAAAGCTATCTCTGTACCAAATTTCAGCTTAATCCGTTCAGCCGTTAGAGCGTGGTTGAGTAACAAACATCCAAACATCTTCACAAACTATCACTTTTATAATATTAGTAGGATAATGGTTCAACTTAGTACCTACCTACCTAACTGGTAGACTTATGAGACACAGGTAGTGTAATAAACTTCAAGGAAAAAAATGTTCAATGAAGTGCGTCATTGTTCTAAACAATGTCTGATAAAGATAACATTGTTCTATCAAAAGAGATAAGAGAGGGAAAGATATGTAGGACTACCTGCACTGCAACCTGCGTTCGATTCAAGGGTGCACAGAACAGTCGAGTGACGAGCTTTGGCGAGTGTAGACGTGTTTTATGTGACTGTTTATGTTCAAGCGTAGTGCTTAAGTGATTAAACACGTATTTGAAGTAGCTGTGTCCGTTATACTACGCTGGTAAGTCTTTGAAATTTGCGCTCAAAAATATTTTTGCAACCGTAATTTCTTTACTTATTCATTAGTCTGTAAGCATACTTTTTATAGTCCAGTAAAACTAAGTGTTTTAAGGTTCAAAAGTTCCTATAATTCTAAAGTTGGTTTTTTTTTTACAGTGTGTGAGGTAGGTATATATAATGCTACTGTAGCGTTTTCTAACAGATCTGAGGTCGGGGCTAGGTATAGTTTAGGTATTTGTACGTCAATTCTGTAACTGATAAGATATTGAATTAGAGATAAAAATCTTTGCGCTATGGTGTTAAGCTAATAATTGCCGATATATATTTACATTTTCTAACAATTCCACCCACGGGTTTACCCGTAAATTACAAGAAATGATTTTTAGGGCCTAGCTCAGTGACAAAAATATTACAGTCTATAAAACAAACGTATTGTAACGTGGAATTCATAAATAAATGCACGAAACTAAATTCTAACAAATTACTCCACATACTTTTTTGTTTTCATTAATCTTATCTTTTATAATCGATTACTGCTTAAATAAAATATTAGAGATATTAGAGTTTGTCGCTACTGTTCCTTAAATATCTAACAAGAATAATACAAAAAATTCTAACACATTAGTCAAGAAATATGTAATATAATAACAAAAACTTTAAATTGGCGCGAACATAATTCAAAACGGCGCGAGAGACATCGACGCGGCGGCGCGCAGCCGTGGTACGCATGCGCAGTCGACGGTCTCTCGTCGGTTATTATTATTCGATCGATCGATTCCGATTCCACTTGAGACTGCACAATGAAATGATAATGTTAGTATATTGTTTACTAATTCCTTTACGATCTCAGTTCTTCAAATTGGCACGTATAGTAGCGATATCGACGCTGGAAAGGCTAATTGCATTAACGACCATTACATGAATTGTTCAGGAGAGGCATCTAAAGTTTCATATTTTGCAAAAAAATCATAACTAATTAACCACTTGAGTAATCCCATTGTAAATCAGAATGGTTATTATAAAATAACGTTTACTATGAAATGTATATAAATAAGAAAATGTATGTATCCTCCTTCCTAATATATTGGAGATAATACAATGCACAACATAATTTTGGTAAGGTAAAAATGACTTAAGTTACTGTAACATCCTCATTGCGGTTCGCTAAAGACGTTTGAATGATCAAATAGCTGTATAAAACGAACTAGATAAATGTTTTATATTCTGTTCAGCATAGTTTCACATCAAAGTAAAATGTTTTATCGGGCTGAATCAAGTCAAACGATGACAGCCAGATTATCTTATCCGGCATTAAACGTTAAGTCACTCCTAGACTTTTAGTATTATCTCCCAATATGAATGACTTATGGAAGTGATCGGTAAAATAATCTTCAAATTACATTATATTTGTATACTGATTTTTTTAAAAAATCAAAAGCGTAACTTTATGGATTATCATAAAAATAAAACTACACGATTCTGAAATGAATCCCTGTTATTAAAATGGAAAGCTTTATTTTGTGCGTGTAACACCACACAATCGGTTTCCCCAGACTTCCCCTAAAGATGAGTATGAGTATTCCAGTAGTTTTCACGGCGTCTGGTCAAATTCTCGTTTATTAACAGGATCGTACTATCTGACCCATCCAGATACTGGAAATTTTCTTGGTTTTTTCTTGTCGTACCCATAATCTTAGATCTGCTAATTGAAATTATTTTATACTCAGCCATAAGTTGAGACTGGTCTCCAGCAGGAGCATATCGGTCGTGAGGGGTAATCCATCACTCTTAACCAGTACTGTCAAGTACTATTCAGGCTACAATGTCCTGTAATTATCTCGTTAACTAGCCTCATATTTCCTCTTGTTAGCTTTGACTATCTCATTCCCGTTGAAAATCTCAATCTAAGATTAAACTTCTCGTTGTCATTATGCTCCTGCTGATAACGCCCTTGGTGATTTTATGAGCGATGGGAAGTTCAGTCTTAGGTTCAACCAAGCATTCATCTGGTCCCTCTGGGGCTAGATTATCTACTGTTTCGTCACCCGAAATTCCCTAGGTTCCAGGTACCCAATCTATGTACGTATACTTCGGTCTTTTCCTCCAACATGTCAAGTGACTTTCTATATTCCTTCAAGATTGCTGATGTTATTATTTTCTTACTTAAATTTCAATGCCACTTCACTGTCGCTGTATTTGGTTGCCTTTCCCGAGTTTGTTTGGTAGTAAATTATTTGCGCGCTCTCAGTGATTGCGGTGATTTCACACATTGACACCATTTCTTTTATTATTTGGACCACTTCCAGAGCGTTGTTGTTCAGTCTCACTGGTTCAGCACTGCTTTGCATTATATTAATTTAGGTTCGTCTCTTTGCTTTACACATTGTGCCAGAGCCTTCTTCAGAGAGAACAAAGAGTTCCCCAAAGTCGGAATATACCTATGTGTATATTATTATGAGCATCCTCTTAATTTCATTATTATTCATCTTATTACCAGACATCACATAAGTAGCGATAGGTATCCTCCCTTACTCACGTGTATCGTGCAAGTTACGGCTGCCATCTCTGACTCCATCAGCCGGTGTCTCAGCATTTTCTGTTTCACCCATATTTATGTCTTTGTCACTTTTTTCGCAGTTTAGGGTAGTTTCTATTAATACCGGAGAATTGAAGATTCCTTGACGTCAAAGAAGTACCCTCACGCGAACTGCTTTGGTATTATGCCTAACAGCCTACGGTTGGGAGCCCCGGGTAAGCCCTCGAAAGGATACCCCAGGACTCCCAACAAATCTACGGCTACCACTGCGGCCTCATTTAGGGGGCGGGGGGTTTGAGTGCTATCCCGCATCTTTGGCGGCGTGCATGAATCCCTCACATCACGCTGTCGTCTAGGGCCTGCTTCTGTAAGGACGGTGAGCAAGCAAAGAGGCAGCGCAGTCCCACTTACTCCCGCTGGAGATCATGGCTCGTACCATCGTCTCCAGCAAGAGAGTGTCCACGTCCAGACCTGCCACGAGGACCTGGCGCTATTGCGCCCACACCGTGCATTCCACCAATGTGTAAAGCGCTGTGTCCTCGCTGCGCTCCTTGCAGTGCTGGCACTCGGCCGTGGTTTTCCGGTGTATTCGACACAGATACTTACCGAAGCTCCCGTGGCCGGTAAGTATCTGTGACAACCGGCAGGAGAGAGCACCATGGCTCTTCTCCAGCAACTTGTCCATGACCAGTCTGACCGCCGCGATTGCGGCGAATCCCCCTTCGGTTGCTCAAGTCGCACCTTCCAGGTCTCCATGGTTTCCTGGTGGAGCTGGGACCGCTGAGCCTCGATTTGCAATACTAATAAATATACTTTTATAATTTAATCAATTTTTGTAACGTGTGAAGTGAAGTGACGCAAATTTGGAATTTAATAAGTAGGTTTTCGCATTTGTGCAAATATCGGCTGCAGATATTCGCCTTCGCAAATGTCCAGAAATTAGCATTCGTTATAATCGTGGAAGATGACACCCGTTGTCACTAGTCAATTATGACTAGTGACAATAGGTGTAGTCTCCCAGTTTTATACCGTATAGGTGGCTGAAGTACCCACAGAACGTTTGGCTCTTAGCTAACAGCCGCGGTCTAACTGCAAACGACGACCTTGACGTATAGTCTAACCGCCAGTGTTTTATATTTGTCTTTCTTTTTTGGTGGTTTTATCACACTAATAAAATGAATTTTGCATTAAGCAGAGTAGCTTATGTGCTCTAAACACATCAAAATAAATTCAGGTAAAATTGTGTTATCGACCAATTTATTAGTAAGGGCCATCGACAAAATTGGTTTAACGTCCTAATTTTTACAATTAGAAGGAAGGTAAAAGGCTTTATACGACAATAAACTAAAATTTATTGACCAGTAAATTGACTTATTTTGAAATTCTATAATAATTACCAACCACTAAAATGTTTTATGCCGTGAAAATTTCTAAAAATGGAATGGCTAAATGTTTTAAAATAATGATTTTTTAAATCATGTGCAGGCTAAATGACTTATCAGTATTTACCCGCGCAGACTGCGGGGATAATATTTTATAGAAAACTCTTTTTATTTTTTAATTCACTGACTAATGTGTTAGAATTTTTTGTAATATTCTTGTTAGATATTTAAGGAACAGTAGCAACAAACTCTAATATCTCTAATATTTTATTTAAGCAGTAATCGATTATAAAAGATAAGATTAATGAAAACAAAAAAGTATGTGGAGTAATTTGTTAGAATTTCGTTTCGTGCATTTATTTAGGAATTCCACGTTACAATACGTTTGTTTTATAGACTGTAATATTTTTGTCACTGAGCTAGGCCCTAAAAATCATTTCATGTAATTTACGGGTAAACCCGTGGGTGGAATTGTTAGAAAATGTAAATATATATCGGCAATTATTAGCTTAACACCATAGCGCAAAGATTTTTATCTCTAATTCAATATCCTTTCAGTTATAGAATTGACGTACAAATACCTAAACTATACCTAGCCCCGACCTCAGATCTGTTAGAAAACGCTACAGTAGCATTATATATACCTATCTCACACACTGTAAAAAAAAAACCAACTTTAGAATTATAGGAACTTTATAACTTTCTCGTACCGGACTATTAATTGCGAGGACCGCAGCGATGACACGGCGCTCAACACTCTGGTGGAGTGCACGGCGTGGGCACAACAGCGCCAGGTCCTCGTAGTGGGTCTGGGCGTGGACACTCTCTCGCTCGAGGCCATGGTGCGAGCCATGCTCTCCAGCGGGAGTAAGTGGGACTGCGCCGCCTCTTTCTGCGAGCAGGTCATGCTCGCGAAGGAAGCGGCGGGCCGGGTGCGGGAGAGAACTCTCCCACCCGAGTTCCGCAGTCGGCGCCCTGGGCGCCGCCAACCTGTCTTCGCCGAGGACTATCGGCCTCCATGACAGGGGGTCTGAGGACGGTGAGAGGGCCGCTCACCGTCCTTACAGAAGCAGGCCCATGACGGCAGCGTGACGTGAGCAACTCACGCACACCCCCCCCCTTAGAAGCGGGGTCACACCCGAAACCCCCCATAGACGCGGGATTGCACCCGAACCACCCCCTGGGCGAGGCCGAATTGGCGGCCGTAGGTCTGTTGGGAGTCACGGGACATCCTTCCTGAGGGCTTACCCGGGGCTCTCAACCATAGGCTGTTAGGCGTGGCGTGAGGTTTTTTAGTCGGTAAGAGTCGGGCATAACATCCTATGAGGATTTTCCCTCACGTTAAACAAAAAAAAAAAAAAGCATACTATTTAATTCATCTATGTGATGAAATGTAAATGTATAAAAGCTTATTATTTAAATGGTTAATATTCAAAAAGATTATATTCTTATTGGAATTATACAGAAGGGGCATACGGTGACAGTGTTAGACAGGCGTAGCGCAGACAGATTTTACATATGGTCACGCCTTTATCCCCGAAGGGGTAGGCAGAGGCATATTATATGCCCACATTTCACCTTTGTATAATTTGTCCCACGTAATAGGTGGTGAGCCGTATTGCCGTGTTTAAATGGACAGGCGCAGGTTGTGACTGCCTGCTGTTGACATAAAGCCTTCAACTTAGCTTAACGACTGCCATTTTACTGGCAACCGGGACCAACGGCTTAACGTGCCTTCCGAAGCACGGAAACGCTCAAATAAATGTCACAAAGTGATCACATGGATGGTCACCCATCCATGGACCGGCCATAGTGAAAGTTGCTTACTGCAGTGATCGTTTACAGAACACTGAGTCCGCGGGGCCACGAGCGCTTCAACACACAGACAGATTTTGTTATACAAAATGTACAAATAGTACGAAGCGGCCCGGCCTCGTGCTTATACACTGCGTTTGTCTCACACTATCACCATACGCCGCTTCTGTATAATTCCTGACCAGGGATGTAAATATTAAAATAAATCAAGCCCAGGTACTTATGAATTGTGCTTTTAAATAACATTTCTGTACAACAAGTAGAGCCCCGATATCTCAGAGTGTCCCTTTGCGGCATAGAGTTATATATATTATCGTCTTATCTATATCGATGCTTTGCGGTGACACTGTGAAATATCCTAGTGTATCTACACACTCAGAAACACAATCTCCTCCTCCTCTTTCGAGCTTTCGCCTTAGTACCGTTTAGAATATCCTATAATATTGTCATAGGTGAGATACTTCACGGTGCCTCCAGAACCGAGCGACTCCGAAGTCCACGTGGCCGCCCAGATCGTGTCAACTAACGCTAAGGAATTCGACCTCAACTCGTTTGAAGCCATGGAGACTGAGGCTATCAATGAGCTGGCCTGTCATGATACTTAAGGCTTAAGGCTTTGAAGGCGTTAAGGTACGGTTTAAGACTGTTTATTTTTTGTCAGGTAGTGTGGGATTTGGTTCCTGTATCTCCTGGGAACTTATTCGAGGTATTTTTCCTACACTTGCACACAATTACCGAGCTGGATTCCAAATTTCATATTTCTAGGTCATCTGGAAGTAGGTTAAGTTTTGGTAGTATATATGTCAGTCAGTCAGTCCTAAAATTTACGACTTTTTGAACTCCATATCTTTGTAATCGTTTGGGCTAGCTTCATGAAATTTTGGGCTTCTAGATGTCCTAATAGAGATATAATTAAACACACGTAGTTTTATGTCTTTACGTTAAAGTGGCTTTGAGTGGGGCTGGCTAGTCAGTTCCTTTGCATGAACTTGGCTTGACACGCTCCCGCGTGTATAGATTTTCGGCTAAACAGAAAAACATAAAATTCTAACTACCTATATTATAGTTTTTTTTTTGTCTGTTTGTCTGTTTGCTTTGCTTTGTCCGGAAGGATCTCGAAAAGTACGCAAAAGATTTGGTTCAAATTTTGCACAAATATTAACTAAAGTCTTCAAATAGGCTATATATTATCACACTACATATCCTAGGGGCTAAGCAGAGAGCAATGAAATGTGTTAGCCGGTGGATTAATTTAACTAAAACGTAGCAGGATTATTGGTGAGAGATAAGTTTTACACACAAGTTACATATTATTACGCTAAATATTTTAGTTGCTCCGCAGAGAACAATAAAAATCGGAGAGTATAATTAACAACTGAATAATTTTAATTTTTTTACGTAAATAGCAATAAGAACATATTATATATGAAAAACATATTATTACGCTACTTAGCATAGATAAATACTCATGGTCATTGGAGACAACGCTATCTGATCCAAAAGTAAGCTAGGAATTACCTACTTATATACTTTTAAATACATACATATTATACATAGAAACACCCAGACTCTTGAGACAAACATCCATGGGTCGCACAAATATTTGTCTCCGGTGGGAATCGAACCCACAACCTCCAGCGCCGCAGGCGGTATCACTACCGACTGCGCCACAGAGGCAGTCAAATAGAGGCTTGGCAGAAAAGAATTCAAATTCAAACTAAATTGGCATTATAACATAATTTTCATGCATACGAAGTCGCGGGCAGCAGCTAATTACAAATAAGCCCGTTCAGTTCACCGGATTGGAAACCAGCCCAAAGACTCAACAACTGCCACGTCACATAGACATACCATATAAATTATTTTTTCTTTGTTACAGATATCAAGCACAGGTCCCGTAAATGCAGCATTATTGGCAACAAACGGCATGGAAGTTGACACAGAGGATTCCAATTTACTACCGAAATCCGTTAACACTCAGCCCGAATCGAAACTTATCAAAACGATAAAGAAACGGCAATTAAAAAAAAAACACAAGAAGAGGAAACGCAGTCGCAGCCGTTCTGAAAAAGAGATTAAAGAGGCAGCTAAATTATCATATATTTTAGAAAATTTGACACTTGCGACGCCAACAGAAAGAAAGAAATTTCTCTAACACGTCAAGTCATATCTACGCTCCGAGCGCGTTTTGCATGTGTGTTGCTTACGAACGGGGCACGCACAAAGATCCCTTAGAATTAAGTGATTCGTTTAATTTATGTACATATTTAATGTTTAAGTAAATACAATATTCTTGTAAATAAATAGTTTAATTTGTAATTTAATTGTTTGAATTGTAATTATGGCCCTAACCGGTGAGCGTGTTCCAAAACACATATAAAAATTAAAGAGACGAAAATGTAAGTACTGCCCGTTCGCTCTAACTTTGCCGCTCGGCTCCATACTAAAGTCGAATTTTTAATTAGACGAAGTAAATTGACAGCAACTAATGTCACTTCTTCATACAATGTTGCTTATTTTCTATGACGAAGTGACATTAGCTACTGTCAATTTACTTCGTGTAATTAAAAATTCGGGTATACGCCTCTACGCCAACGGCAAAGTTAGAGCGAACGGGTAGTATAGACGTTGGTTTGACGAAAAAAAATCTTTCTTTTTTCTGTAAAAAGCCATCTAGAGACTGTGCCCCACTCTCACAGTATGTAAGACTTTTGACAGTGGCCCTCAAATTGGCGGCCCTGTGATGTGCCTCTTCAAGCTCAGGTCATTCCAAATGGTTTGACAGTGAAACGATCAACCACCTTGAGAACCAACTGAGCCAGACCCAGGGAAGATGCTATTGAAAAATGTTTATTAAATTTTCCTTATAATAAAATATTAATGTTTATTAAAGATGTTAATTACATCTATAGGATCGTTCACACCATCGACGCTTGCACGAAGTTCAGATTTCACATCTTATTTATTAGTGCTCTTACAGAAACTGCAGAGGTTTCTCCCGGAGTGAGCTACAGTAAATAAAAATACAAAGCATATACAGCATTGGCTTTGTATTCGCTAATGAGGTTTTGACACCATTTTAACTTAGCTTTGAACACTCCACTGACACACGTTTCCCTGTAGATCGGTCCCGTCTTAGGATTACCTCATAACATCTATTCACAAAATTTTAAGATCTTGCTGTCCTGTAAGACTCGCTGACATGTTTGTTCATGCTCCTGTGTACCCTCCGGACCTGTCATCGCATCGCAGCCTCCCGGAGAACGGACGCAGTGTCTGAATATCTACATGTTGTCCAACATGATGTCGTGATCACGGACCTCACAGTATCGATCCGCACATTTAACACATTCCCGAGGAAAGTCAATTCGTCTAAGCCTAGAATGACAATGAAAGCTTTGATCATATAAATATAACCAAAGAATCAATATCTGTCAGTTTGTGCGATTTTCTTCTAATTCCATTCCACATATTTATCAGCATTGCAAATTTATTACTATTATGCAAAGCACCTTTACTGAGGTATTTCTTATTTTATATTTTTTGACTGCCTCTGTGGCGCAGTCGGTAGTGATACCGCCTGCGGCGCTGGAGGTCGTGGGTTCGATTCCCACCGGAGCCAAATTTTTGTGCGACCCATAAATGTTTGTCTCAAGAGTCTGGGTGTTTCTATGTATAATATGTATGTATTTAAAAGTATATAAGTATTAATATCCGTGGTCTGATACCCATAACACAAGCAGGTTATTCCTAGCTTACTTTGGGATCAGATAACGTTGTGTGAGATGTCCGTGAATATTTATTATATTTATTATTTATTTATTATATTAAGCTCGCCAAATTCAACAGGCTGATGGAAAGCCGTGGCGCAATTAACGATTGGGGGCCACTCTCACAGTCCGTAGGACTTCTGACAGTGGTCCTCAAGTTGGCGATGCTGTGATGTGAAACATATTATTGGTTATTATGGATAGGCAGGTTTCTTGTCTCAAATAACTTGCAAAAACAGGGCAAGCGTGACATACTTATTAGTTAGACATTCGGGTAAAGTCATAAAACAAAATGATGCCGCACGCCTTTTATTTCAAACCCATTGATATAGGTACCTGACACTTTCTTATCAGTAACTCTAGACGATGCTCGCAGCTTCGCCCGCGTGAAATGTGGTACCCGTTCCCGCTTCCCGTGGGAACATTTTACGAGGATGAAAAGTAGCCGTCATGATATTCCACACTCAAAAGCTATCTCTGTACCAAATTTCAGCCTAATCCGTTCAGCCGTTAGAGCGTGATTGAGTAACAAACATCCAAACATCTTCACAAACTATCACATTTATAATATTTGTAGGATAATGGTTCAACTTAGTTCCTACGTTACAGGTAAACTCATGGGGCACAGGTAGTGTAATAAACTTCGTCAACTGACGCTAAGGAATTCGACCTCAACTCGTTCGAAGCCATGGAGACTGAGGCTATCAATGAGCTGGCCTGTCATGATACTGGCTTTAAAGGCATTAAGGTACGGTTTAAGACTGTTTATGTTTTGTCAGGTAGTGTGGGATTTGGTTTCTGTATCTCCTGGGAACTTATTCGAGTCAGTCCTAAAATTTACGACTTCTTGAGCTTCATATCTTTGTAAACGTTTGAGCTAGCTTCATAAAATTTGGGCTTCTAGATGTCCTTATAGAGATACAAACACACGTAGTTTTGTCTTTACGTTAAAGTGGGTTTGAGTGGCGCCGGCTAGTCAGTTCCGTTGCATGAACTTGGCTTGACACGCTCCCGCGTGTCTAGATTTTCGGCTAAACAGACAAAAAAAAATTGTAACTACCTATATTATAGTTAATTTTTTTTGTCTGTTTGTCTGTTTGCTTTACTTTGTCCGGAAGGATCTCGAAAAGCAGTTCAAATTTTGCACAAATAATGACTAAAGGAGGGGTCTTCAAATAGGCTATATCTTATCACGCTACATATCCTAGGGGCTAAGCAGAGAGCAATGAAATATGTAAGCCGGTGGATTCAGTATTCAGTAGCAGGATTATTGGTGAGAGATAAGTTTTACACACAGGTTACATATTATTACGCTAAATATTTTAGTTGCTCCGCAGAGAACAATAAAAATCAGAGAGTATAATTAACAACTGAATAATTTTAATTTTTTTTACGTAAATAGCAATAAGATGTGGTACAATATATTATATATGAAAAACATATTATTACGCTACTTAGCATAGATAAATACTCATGGACATTGGAGACAACGCTATCTGATCCAAAAGTAAGCTAGGAATTACCTACTTATATACTTTTAAATACATACATATTGTACATTGAAACACCCAGACTCTTGAGACAAACATCTATGGGTCGCACAAATATTTGTCTCCGGTGGGAATCAAACCCACAACCTCCAGCGCCGCAGGCGGTATCACTACCGACTGCGCCACAGAGGCAGTCAAATAGAGGCTTGGCAGAAAAGAATTCAAATTCAAACCAAATCGGCATTATAACATAATTTTCATGCATACGAAGTCGCGGGCAGCAGCTAATTAAAAATAAGCCCGTTCAGTTCACCGGATTGGAAACCAGCCCAAAGACTCAACAACTGCCACGTCACATAGACATACCATATAAATTATTTTTTTACAGATATCAAGCACAGGTCCCGTAAATGCAGCATTATTGGCAACAAAAGGCATTAAAGTTGACACGGAGGATTCCAATTTACTACCAAAATCCGATAACACTCAGCCCGAATCGAAACTTATCAAAACGATAAAGAAACGGCAATTTAAAAAAAACACAAGAAGAGGAAACGCAGTCGCAGCCGTTCTGAAAAAGAGATTAAAGAGGCAGCTAAATTATCATATATTTTAGAAAATTTGACACTTGCGACGCCAACAGAAAGAAAGAAATTTCTCTAACATGTCAAGTCATATCTACGCTCCGAGCGCGTTTTGCATGTGTGTTGCATACGAACGGGGCACGCACGAAGATCCCTTAGAAATAAGTGATTCGTTTAATTTATGTACATATTTAATGATTAAGTAAATACAATATTCTTGTAAATAAATAGTTTAATTTGTAATTTAATTGTTTGAATTGTAATTATGGCCCTAACCGGTGAGCGTGTTCAAAAACACATATAAAAATTAAAGAGACGAAAATGTAAGTATAGACGTTGGTTTGACGAAAAAAAATCTTTCTTTTTTCTGTAAAAAGCCATCTAGAGACTGTGGCCCACTCTCACAGTATGTAAGACTTTTGACAGTGGCCCTCAAATTGGCGGCCCTGTGATGTGCCTCTTCAAGCTCAGGTCATTCCAAATGGTTTGACAGCGAAACGATCAACCACCTTGAGAACCAACTGAGCCAGACCCAGGGAAGATGCTATTGAAAAATGTTTATTAAATTTTCCTTATAATAAAATATTAATGTTTATTAAAGATGTTAATTACATCTATAGGATCGTTCACACCATCGACGCTTGCACGAAGTTCAGATTTCACATCTTATTTATTAGTGCTCTTACAGAAACTGCAGAGGTTTCTCCCGGAGTGAGCTACAGTAAATAAAAATACAAAGCATATACAGCATTGGCTCTGTATTCGCTAATGAGGTTTTGACACCATTTTAACTTAGCTTTAAACACTCCACTGACACACGTTTCCCTGTAGATCGGTCCCGTCTTAGGATTACCTCATAACGTCTATTCACAAAATTTTAAGATCTTGCTGTCCTGTAAGACTCGCTGACATGTTTGTTCATGCTCCTGTGTACCCTCCGGACCTGTCATCGCATCGCAGCCTCCCGGAGAGCGGACGCAGTGTCTGAATATCTACATGTTGTCCAACATGATGTCGTGATCACGGACCTCACAGTATCGATCCGCACATTTAACACATTCCCGAGGAAAGTCAATTCGTCTAAGCCTAGAATGACAATGAAAGCTTTGATCATATAAATATAACCAAAGAATCAATATCTGTCAGTTTGTGCGATTTTCTTCTAATTCCATTCCACATATTTATCAGTATTGCAAATTTATTACTATTATGCAAAGCACCTTTACTGCGGTATTTTTTATTTTATATTAAGCTCGCCAAATTCAACAGGCTGATGGAAAGCCGTGGCGCAATTAGTGATTGGGGGCCACTCTCACAGTCCGTAGGACTTCTGACAGTGGTCCTCAAGTTGGCGATTATTGTATTAGATTGTATAAGAAAATATTATTGGTTATTATGGATAGGCAGGTTTCTTGTCTCAAATAACTTGCAAAAACAGGGTAAGCGTGACATACCTATGAGTTAGACATTAAGAAGGAAGTCATAAAACAAAATGATGCCGCACGTCTTTTATTTCAAACCCATTGATATAGGTACCTGACACTCTCTTATCAGTAACTCTAGATGATGCTCGCAGCTTCGCCCGCGTGAAATATGGTACCCGTTTCCGCTTCCCGTGAGAACATTTTCCGAGGCTAAGAAGTAGCCGTCGTGTTATTCCACACTAAAAGCTATCTCTGTACCAAATTTCAGCCTAATCCGTTCAGCCGTTAGAGCGTGATTGAGTAACAAACATCCAAACATCTTCACAAACTATCACATTTATAATATTAGTAGGATAATGGTTCAACTTAGTACCTACCTAACTGGTAGACTTATGGGAAACAGGTAGTGTAATAAACTTCAAGGAAAAAAATGTTCAATAAAGTGCGTCATTGTTCTAAACAATGTCTGATAAAGATAACATTGTTCTATCAAAAGAGATAAGAGAGGGTAAGATATTATAGGACTACCTGCACTGCAACCTGCGTTCGAGTCAAGGGTGCACAGAACAGTCGAGTGACGAGCTTTGGAGAGTGTAGACGTGTTTTGTGTGACTGTTTATGTTCAAGCGTAGTGCTTAAGTGATTAAACACGTATTTTAAGTAGCTGTGTCCGTTGTACTACGCTGGTAAGGCTTTGAAATTTGCGCTCTAAAATATTTTTGCAGCCGTAATTTCTTTACTTATTCATTAGTCTGTAAGCATACTATTTAATTCATCTATGTGATGAAATGTAAATGTATGAAAGCTTATTATTTCCATGGTTAATATTCAAAAAGATTATATTCTTATTGGAATTATACAGAAGGGGCATACGGTGACAGTGTTAGACAGGCGTAGCGCAAACAGATTTTGTTATACAAAATGTTCAAATAGTACGAAGCGGCCCGGCCTCGTGCTTATACGCTGCGTTTGTCTCACACTATCACCATACGCCGCTTCTGTATAATTCCTGACCAGGAATGTAAATAATAAAATAAATCAAGCCCAGGTACTTATGAATTGTGCTTTTAAATAACATTTCTGTACCCCAAGTAAAGCCCCGATATCTCAGAGTGTCCCTTTGCGGTGACACTGTGAAATATCCTAGTGTATCTACACACTCAGAAACACAATCTCTACCTTTCGAGCTTTCGCCTTAGTACCGTTTAGAATATCCTATACCTAATATTGACGTAGGTGAGATACTTCACGGTGCCTCCAGAACCGAGCGACTCCGAAGTCCACGTGGCCGCCCAGATCGTGTCAACTGACGTTAAGGAATTCGACCTCACCTCGTTCGAAGCCATGGAGACTGAGGCTATCAATGAGCTGGCCTGTCATGATACTGGCTTTGAAGGCATTAAGGTACGGTTTAAGACTGTTTATTTTTTGTCAGGTAGTGTGGGATTTGGTTCCCATATCTCCTGGGAACTTATTCGAGTCAGTCCTAAAATTTACGACTTCTTGACCTTCATATCTTTGTAACCGTTTGAGCTAGCTTCATAAAATTTGGGCTTCTAGATGTCCTTATAGAGATATAATTTTAAACACACGGAGTTTTACGTCTTTACGTTAAAATGGGTTTGAGTGGTGCTGGCTAGTCAGTTCCTTTGCATGAACTTGGCTTGACACGCTACCGCGTGTCTAGATTTTCGGCTAAACAGACAAAAAAATTCTAACTACCTATATTATAGTTAATTTTTATTTGTCTGTTTGCTTTGCTTTGTCCGGAAGGATCTCGAAAAGTACGCAAAAAATTTGGTTCAAATTTTGTACAAATATTAACTAAAGGTGGGGTCTTATAGGCTATATATTATCACGCCACATATCCTAGGGGCTAAGCAGAGAGCAATGAAATATGTAAGCCGGTGGATTAATTTAACTAAAACGTAGCAGGATTATTGGTGAGAGATAAGTTTTACACATACGTTACATATTATTACGCTAAATATTTTAGTAGCTCCGCACGGAGCGTATAATTTAGCAAAATACATAAACAACTGAATAATTTTAATATATTTTTTACGTAAATGGCAATAAGAAGTGGGACAATATATTATATATGAAAAACATATTATTACGCTACTTAGCATAGATAAATATTCACGGATATTGGAGACAACCCTAACTGATCCAAAAGTAAGCTAGGAATAACCTGCTTGTGTTATGGGTATCAGACCACGGATATAAATACCTACTTATATACTTTTTAATACGTACATAAATTATACTAAGAAACACCCAGACTCTTGAGACAAACATTTAATAAATAAAATAAAATAAAATAAAATAGCTTTTTATTTCTTGCTTTTCATAATAAAATTAGTATACATACATAACAATGTACATGCAAAATTATTTACACTTCAAGTATTTAGAAAAAGTGAAAATGATATTGTAACTGTTGATGAATTTAGATGTTCATTGTTATTATTTCCATTCTCAATTTGATTGATAATAATTATCAAATTATAATTCAAATTCGTAAAATAATAATTAAATAATTATGCGTGCAAACTTTATTCACATGTTCTTTTTTTCTAAGTTTGATTTATTTATTGTAATAATATATTACAATAAAATACTAATTAAACCTTGATTTTTCTTATAATTCCATTCTCATTTTCTTACATAAATAAGGAAAAATATAATTCAAGTTCATAATATTTTCACTATAAATTCTTAAAAATATTCATTCATGGTATTCATAATATATGTATAAAAATAATAAAAACATTGTTGATTGTTTATTTAGATGTTCAGTATTGTTATTTCCATTCTCATTTTGATTGATAATAATAATTAAAATATAATTGAAATTCATAAAATAATAATTATAAAATGTGCATGCAATTACACAATTATTCACATTTTTTCTTTGTATGATATGTACCTATATTATAACAATTAAAATATTTATTAAACCCTGATTTTTTATATAATTCCATTCTCTATTAAATTAAAAAAATATATGTAAATCAAATTCATAATATGTTTAATAATAAATTACTAATAACATTCATCTAGGGAATTCATAATACATAAAAATTATTAATATATAGTTCAAAATCTCTAGGTTTGGAATTAATGTATCTACCTAATATGTTTACAAAACAAAAATTATTGTAAGGGTTTGTATCATTTTTCTAAGCAAGAACCCTTTCAAGGAAAGGTATAGGCCTCCCCCAGAGATGATTTACTAGGTATGTACTCTCTAATCTGTGTCATTGTACTCGCATACTCGCGAGCTTTCCTCTGTCCTAGTGACCGTGATTCATCTAGCTGATTATCGAGAGTATTCTGGAGACTCGTACGTACACAATTTATTTTATTTTTCTCTGGAGGGTTTTGGTCGTGATCTTCCACGGTGACCAGCCGGCTTGGAAGATGTATTTTTTTCTTTATTTGTTTATTATGTGTTCACATGGAAAACAATGTGAGAGGGGAGAGGTAGTTGCTGCTTGCTCTCAGGGATTTTCTTCCTAGTTATAAAACTAAGTATTCCTGGCGTGAGTACTCCCTCTGATAGACTTGACGATCTCTGTAGCCCTGTTTGAGATTTTGTCTTTTTGTTCGCCTGTGTTCTTTGTTTTGTTCGTGAGACATCGTTATTGTCGGGTGATTTTGGTAGAGATCTTTTCTTATTACTTGGTGCACCTGTGTTTTTGTGGCGTATTATCAATTTATCATACCTGATGGTGGCATGATTTCCTTTCTCAATTTCTACTTTTACTTGTTCTTGTAATTTCTTTCTTTTTTCTAAAATACGCTGTGTGGAAAGTCTTCTTTTATGTAATAAGTACTATTACTTAAAATCTTTCTCTGCTTAAAAATGTTTATTTTATTACTCAGTGTAGTAAATGTAACAGTAATCGGCCGAGGCTTCTCTCCTTTCTTCCCTATTCTCCTAATTTCTTGTAGGTCTCTACTCTCCAGCATAATACAGAAATATTGGTTCAAGAAATTAATTACATTTTTTTCTAAATTTTCATAAGATTTTTCCATTTCCGCCAAGCCAAATATTACCATGTTCCTCAGGCAAGCCTGTTTTTCTAGAAAGTATATTCTTTTCTCTTGGTTTTTCACCATTTCTTTAAGGTTATCGTATTTTGATTCGATTACTTTGAACTTTTCTTCTAGTGTGAAATTTATGTTTTCTGTGACTTGTTTGGTAACTATTTCGGCTGATTAGATAATAGTCGATTTTTGTTCATTAAGTTCTTTTTGTATTTTACATTTAGACATTAGACATTACATTAGACAAACATTTATGGGTCACACAAAGATTTGTCTCCGGTGGGAATCGAACCCACGACCTCCAGCGCCGCAGGCGGTATCACTACCGACTGCGCCACAGAGGCAGTCAAATAGAGGCTTGGCAGAAAAGAATTCAAATTCAAACCAAATCGGCATCATAACATAATTTTCATGCATACGAAGTCGCGGGCAGCAGCTAATTAAAAATAAGACCGTTCAGTTCACCGGATTGGTAACCGGCCCAAAGACTCAACCAACAAATGCCACGTCACATAGACATACCATATAAATTATTTTTTCTTTGTTACAGATATCAAGTATAGGTCCCGTAAATGCAGCATTATTGGCAACAAACGGCATGGAAGTTGACACAGAGGATTCCAATTTACTACCAAAATCCGTTAACACTCAGCCCGAATCGAAACTTAGCAAAACGATAAAGAAACGGACATTTAAAAAAAAACACAAGAAGAGGAAACGCAGTCGCAGCCGTTCTGAAAAAGAGATTAAAGAGGCAGCTAAATTATCATATATTTTAGAAAATTTGACACTTGCGACGCCAACGGAAAGAAAGAAATTTCTCTAACATGTCAAGAGCACATAACATACGCTCCGAGCGCGTTTGGAATGTGTGTTGCTTACGAACGGGGCACGCACGAACATCCCTTAGAATTAGGTGATTCGTTTAATTTATGATTGTACATATTTAATGTTTAAGTTAATACAATATTCTTGTAAATAAATAGTTTAATTTGTAAATTAATAGTTTGAATTGTAATTTATTGCCCTAACCGGCGAGCGTGTTCAAAAACACATATAAAATTAAAGAGATGAAAATGTAAGTATGCCGATGTCATAGCCAGCAGAAGACGTTGGTTTGACGAAAAAAAAATCTTTCTTTTTTCTGTAAAAAGCTATCTAGAGACTGTAGCCCACTCTCACAGTATGTAAGACTTTTGACAGTGGTCCTCAAATTGGCGGCCCTGTGATGTGCCTCTTCAAGCTCAGGTCATTCCAAATGGTTTGACAGTGAAACGATCAACCACCTCGAGAACCAACTAAGCCAGACACAGGGAAGATGTTATTGAAAAATGTTTATTAAAGATGTTAATTACATCTATAGGATCGTTCACACCATCGACGCTAGCACGAAGTTCAGATTTCACTTCTTATTTATTAGTGCTCTTACGGAAACTGCAGAGGTTTCTCCCGTAGTGAGCTACAGCTAAGGCTCTGTAATTGCTACTGAGGGTTTTGACAGCATAGATTTAAACACTCTCCTACTGACACATATTTAACTGTACATTGGTCGTATCTTATGTTTACAACACAATATACATTTACAAAATTTAGATCTGGCTATCCTGTGAGCCTTGCTGACGTGTTTGTTTCATCCCATTATGGGCTTACCGCGATCACGATCCCGTGTACACTCCCGATCTGCTATCGTATCGCAGCCTCCCGGAGGGCGAACACAATGTCAGAATCGGAACATCTACATCTTGTCCAACATATGCCTGAGATGAGACCACAGACCTTACAGTATCGATCCGCACATTTAACACCATAAAGAGGAAAGTAAATTCGTCTAAGTCAAGAATGACAATCAAAGGTATATCCGTTTGTTCGATATTCCTCTCATTCCATTCGACTTATTTATTCGCATTACAAATTTATTAGCATAGCAAAGCACTCTTACTATCGTATTTAGTATTTAGATAGACCGATCTCTTGTCCCAAATAACTTGCCAAGAAACAGTAAGCGTGCCATACCTGTCTGTTAGTTAGACATAAAAGTATAATCATAAAACAAAAACAAAAAAATATATTTACGGTCGAATTGAGAAACCTACTTTTTTTGAAATCGGTAAAAAATAATGCCGATTCCCTTTTTATTTAAACCCAGTGATAAACTTGACACTCTCTTATCAGGAATAACGGTTCGTACTTAGTACCGATATCACAGGTAAGCCCCATTGAACACAGGTAGTGTTATAATCTTCAAGGAAAGTAAATAAACAAAGGTTCAAAAAAGTGCGTCATTTTTCAAAACAATGTCTGATAACATTGTTTTAACAAAAGTATTAGGCGAGCGAGGGGAAGACATTGTAGGAATACCTGCAACCTGCATCCTGTTCAAGGGTGCACAGCATTGCACAGTCTAGTAACGTTCTTTGGCGAGTGTAGACGTGTTTTAGGTAGCTGTTAATATTGTAGTGAAGTGCTTTAATGATTTAAAAGTAAGCCTTTAAAATTTGCACGCTCAATGATTTTTACAAACTTTATTTCTATACGTATTCGTTATTATGCAAAAAATATTTATTTAAACTGTATTTGTACAATGTAAATATATTAAGTAAAGCTTATTGCGCCCGTGGTCGGTATTTAAAAAGCTTATATTATTGGATAAGTATTCAGAGAGGGATTGATTTAGTCTACTTATCTCTGTACCAAAATTTCTCTGAATCGAATGATTGAATCGGGCGTGAATGCCTGAAAGACAGAAATTCTTCAGCTTCTAATTAAAAACCAAAATGTTCCCGCAGGTCTATATAATTCGTAATAGCGAGGCAAAAGAGGATCCCAAAGTAAAATCTAGAATATACTGTACCCCGAGCAGAGCCCCAATATCAACACACACTCACAAAATGTTCAATCGCTACTTTCCGAACCTTTGCCTTAGTACTGTTTAAAATATCTTATATTATTGTCACAGGTGAGTCTCCAGAACCGAGCGACTTCGAAGTCCACGTGGACGCCCAGATCGCGTCAACTGTCGCTAAAGAGTTCGACCTCAACTCGTTCGAAGCTATGGAGACTGAGGCTCTCAATGAGCTGGCCTGTCATGATACTGGCTTTGAAGGCATTAAGCTACGGTATAAAACTGTTTATTATTTGTCAAATAGTGTGGGATCTTGTTTCTGTACCTCCTGGGAACTTATTCGAGGATTAAAAGATTGTCTCTGTGTAACTATATCTGTGTATCTATTTCTGTACCAAATTTCAGAACGAATAGAGCGAGAAAGAGTATCTAACAAACATTCATACATGCTTAGTTTTGTGGGTATAATATTGGTAGGGATTATCTTATGTTACTAATCTTTACTTCTATACTTCTATACTAATATTATAAAGAAGTAAAGTTTGTGTGTTTGTATATTTGTTAAATTGTAAGGGGTAATCTCGGGATGTACTGAACCGATTTTATAATTCTTTCACCAAGAGAAAGTTACGTTATTGTGGAGTGTCATAGGCTATACAGCATAACGCTACAACGAATAGGAGCGGAGTAGTAGGTAATAGTAAATGTTTCAAAAATGGGGGAAAAGTTATTCCTTTTGAGAGCTTCGTTGCATGTGCTACGTAAATATTTATAGTTATGTAAAAAATATGTACTACATAATTGTTTCTCTTAAAAAAGTTCTAAAAAAATGGCGCGATAGCATGTGTCTATCTTTGGGTTGGTGCACAATAATCATTTTAATGGCAATCAATTTTTTTCTACAATAATGCCACGGGATACCTCTTTCATAAACAAAATTATTCTTAAAAATAATGCGTAGTGAATACACGCGACGAGAAACCTTTCTCTCTCTCTCTCTCTCTCACGTAGTATTGAATATTAACGACGAGACGCTACGGGAGTAAACGCAACGACGAGGTACTACTCTACTCTACGAACAGGTAATACTCTCTCTTATGTGGCGCAAACGAAGTTGCGCGGGTCAGCTAGTATATTATAAATGCGAAATATCCGAGTGTGGGTGTATGGATGTATGTTACTCTTTCACGCTCTTCGGCTGAACGTATTTGATAGTTCAGGGGTATACAGCCTGGAATGGACATTTTATCACGCAAAAAAGCTACCATGGAATTGGGACCGGCAGTAAAACTTTACACGAGCAAAGCTGCGGGAAGGAACTAGTTACGTAATAGGACGAAATGAATACGGCAGATGCCATCATTCAACATTATATTTTTATGATTTCTTATTTTGATTTTTGAACTGAAAAGAAAACTCATTTCATTAAAAATGAGTCCTTTCAGTTCACCGGATTGGAAACCGGCCCAAAGACTCAACAACTGCCATGTCATATAGACATACCATATAAGTAATTAATTTATTTTTCTTTTGTTACCGATACCAAGCACAGGCCCCGTAAGTGCAGCATTATTAACCAAACACATGGAAGTCGACACAGAGGATTCCAATTTACGACCAAAATACGTTAACATTCAGCCCGAATCTAAATGTAGCAAAGGACTAGAAGGAAACTCAACACTAAACAAAATAAAGAAACGGAAACTGAAAAAACACAATAGGAGGAAACGCAGCCGCAGCCGTTGTGAAGAAGAGGTTAAAGAAGCAGCCAAATTGGCTAATATTTTGGAAAATCTTACTCTTGCGACATCAACGGGAAGAAGTGATGTTTACCATTTCAATAGAAAATTCTCTAACATGTTAAAACCTTAACATAGTAAAGATAACAAGAGTAACTTAGTACCTAGGTAAGTTATCTTCGAGCAAACGCTCCAAGCGCGTTTTTCAGGTGTGCTTTCGAACTGGGCACGCACACTTTGACCAAACATAGTAGTGTACAGTTCTACTGCCTGCTGTCTTTTTTTATACCATTAAAGTGGCAGACAAGTTTTGGCCCACGCGATAGATGTGGCCACAGTAGCCTATAAAAGTTTGAATCACCGCAAGCGCTACACACGCGCTACCGACCCTGCAAGAACCTTCTTTTCTTAGTCCCTTTTGAAGGACAAGTGTGGTCAAGGTGTGCGTTCCCACCGATACATACACACAGCGCTGTGTGCGTTTGTTATTAGAAGATAGCTTACTTATTGACTTTTTTGATCATAATTTATGTATAGGTATAGTAAATAGTAACCCGATAAAATTATAATAAAATTGACTTAATATTTTATGAAGGACAATGCGTTGAAGCAAAAATCTGCATTGAAATAAATTAGGTACAATTGTCTTAATATGACCATTATCATTTTATATAATACATATCCAAAGAGGAAATATATTCCTCTTTATATGTATTTTATTTTATTACCTTATATTTTTTTTTTATATTTTCGTTATGGTTTACTTTATGATATGTAAAAATATAGCTCTCCAAACTTTCCGAGATTACGTGGCACCCGTAATAAAACACAAATATTTTAAGATGTTAATTTTCTACTGAATATTTTTAGAATCATTGAATATCATAATAAACTTAAAGATCTATGAGACAGTGAGCGGTCAGGCGTTCAAGCGGTCAGTTTGGCGTTATTTGTGTTGTCAGTTATGTGTTACATATATATGTACGCCTGACCGCTACCTGTCTGATAGATCCCTTAGCATTAAGTGAATCGTTTGATTTGTGTACATATTTAATGTTTAAATAAATACAATATTCTTGTAAATAAATAGTTTAATTTGTAATTTAATAGTCTTAAATGGAGAAAGTGCGTGTTTGAACACACATATGAAAATTAAAGAGGCGAAAATGTATGCCGAAGTCGTAGCAAGCAGAAGACGTTGGCCTAAAGGAAAGAAAAATCTTTCTTTCTGTGAAAACTCATCCAGAGACTGCGGCCCAATCTCACAGTAGGTAATAGACCCAGGGGAGATGCAATTGAAAAATGTTTAATAAAAATGTTAGTTACATTTATAGGATCGTAAATACCATCGACGCTAGCTCGAAGTTCAGATTTCACCTCATTAGTGCTCTTACAGAAACTGCAGAGGTTTCTCCCGCAGTGAGCTACAGCTAAGGCTCTTTAATTGCTACTGAGGGTTTTGACACCATTTGAACTTAGATTTAAACACTCTCCTATTGACACACATTTAACAGTACATCGACCGTATCTTAGGTTTACCACACAACATTCAATTACAAAATTAAGATCTGGCTATCCTGTGAGCCTTACTGACGTGTTTGTTTCACCATATTATGTGCTTACCGCGATCACGAAACTCCCAATCTGCCATCGTATCGCAGCCTCCCGGAGGGCGAACGCAATGTCAGAATCAGAACATTTACATCTCGTCCAATATATGCCTGAGATGAGACCACAGACCTTACAGTATCGATCCGCACTTTTAACACCTTACAGAGGAAAGTCAATTCGTCTAAGCCAAGAATGACAATCAAAGGTATATCTGTCAGTTTGTTCGATATTCCTCTCATTCCATTCGACTTATTTATTCGCATTACAAATTTATTAGCATAGCAAAGCACTCTTACTCTCGTATTTAGTATTTAGATAGACCTATCTCTTGTCCCAAATAACTTGCCAAGAAACGGTAAGCGTGCCATACCTGTCTGTTAGTTAGACATAAAAGTATAATCGTAAAACAAAAATAAAAATAGATATATACGGTCGAATTGAAAAACCTAATTTTTTTGAAAGCGGTAAACAATAATGCCGATTCCCTTTTCATTCAAACCCAGTGATATTCTTGACACTCTCTTATCAGTAATAACGGTTCGTACTTAGTACCGATATCACAGGTAAGCCCATTGAACACAGGTAGTGTCATAAACTTCAAGAAAAATAAATAAACAAAGGTTCAAAAAAGTGCGTCATTGTTCAAAACAATGTCTGATAACATTGTTTTAACAAAAGTGTTAGGCGAGGGGAAGACATTGTAGGAATACCGCAACCTGCATTCTATTCAAGGGTGCACAGCATTGCACAGTCGAGTGACGTTCTTTGGCGAGTGTAGACGTGTTTTATGTAGCTGTTAATATTCAAGTGAAGTGTTTTAATGATTAAAAACATATTTTACGTAACCGTGTCCGTTCTATTTTGCTGGTAAGCCTTTAAAATTTGCACGCCAAATGATTTTTACAAACTTTATTTCTAAACATATTCGTTGTTTTGCAAAATATTTTTTTTTAAACTGTAATGTGTGTAATGTAATGAAACTGAAGGAAAAATGTGGGATGTACAAGCAGGATTTATGAAAGGAAGAGGATGCACGGATCAGGTCTTTTCACTAAGATGCCTAGCTGAAAAGTTTTTGGCAAAACGTCAAAAAGTCTATTGCATCTTCGTGGACTTGGAAAAGGCCTATGACAGAGTGGTGAGGAATGAACTGTAATCAACACTGTCCATGTATGGAGTGAACAGCAACTTGATACGAGCCTTGAAATCTCTTTACGAGGGCTCCAGTGCTTGTGTCAGGATCAATGGAGCTTGCACAGACTTTTTTGCCATCGAAAAAGGTGTGAGACAAGGCTGTGTAGCGTCACCATGGCTGTTCAACCTATACATGGACAGTTGCTTAAAAGAACTACAAGAGTGCGCGTATGGATTAAAAATGAATGAGCTAACCGTCAAATGCCTCCTTTATGCTGATGATCAGGTAATACTGGCATCATCGGCGGAGGAGTTGCAGTTGATGGTTAATATAATGAACGATGCGCTTAAAAGTAGAGGAATGAATGTTAATGTAAGCAAGACAAAAGTAATGGTTTTTGAAAGAGAGAAATGTATGACTGATTGCTCGATATCGATCGAAGGAAAGAGCGTGGAACAGGTGAAAGAGTTTGTATATTTGGGTTCAAAATTTGCAAGAGATGGAAAGTGTGACAATGATATTGAAAGAAGAGTTTTGGCAGGAAACCAAGTGAATGGAGCCATTCACACCTTTATGAGCAGTCAGAACGTGTCTAAAAAGGCAAGGATGGCTGTACATAGAGGAGTGCTTGTCCCTACACTTATGCATGGTAGTGAAAGTTGGGTGTGGCAGGAGAAGCATGAAAGTAAAATTTAATGCAGTGGAAATGAGAAGTTTGCGAAGTATAGCTGGAGTGACATTGAGGGATAAAGTAAAGAATAGTGTGTTAAGGGAACATTGCGGTATGACAGAAGATGTAGTGACTAAGATAGAGAAAGGGATGCTCAGATGGTTTGGACATGTGGAGAGAATGGATGGAAATAGGCAGACGAAACCGATTTATGAAGCGAGAGTGAATGAGCAAACTGGTAGGGGTCGACCTCGGCATACTCATGTCGATCAAATCAATAATCTTCTGAGAAAAGGCCAGGTCAAGAGTACCCTTAACCAAAGAACATGTATGAAAACACTTATGAAAGTTGAAGAAGCAAAAGTTGTTTGCCTGAATCGTAGCAAGTGGAAAGTCATAGTCTCTGCCTACCCCGTTGGGAAACAGGCGTGATGTTATGTATGTATGTATGTATATATGTACAATGTAAATATATTAAGTAAAGCATATTGCGCCTGTGGTCGGTATTTAAAAAGCTTATATTATTGGATAAGTATTCAGAGAGGGATTGATTTAGTCTTTTATGTAGTTGTTAATATTCAAGTGAAGTGTTTTAATGATTAAAAACATATTTTACGTAACCGTGTCCGTTCTATTTTGCTGGTAAGCCTTTCAAATTTGCACGCCAAATGATTTTTACAAACTTTATTTCTAAACATATTCGTTATTTTGCAAAATATTATTTTTAAACTGTATATATGTACAATGTAAATATATTAGTAAAGCATATTGCGCCCGTGGTCGGTATTTAAAAAACTTATATTATTGGATAAGTATTCAGAGAGGATTTGTTTTGGTCTATCTCTGGACCAAAATTTCTCGGAATCGATTCATTGAATCGGGCGTGAATGCCTGAAAGACAGATATTATTCAGATTCTAGTTAAAAAACTGAAAAGTTCCCTTACTGTATCAGGTCTATATAATTTATGGCTTACGGTGTTGGAAAAATTCAAAGCTTAACGGCTGTTTCTAACAGCGAAGTAAAAGAGGACCTTAAAGTAAAAGTCTAGGTACTGTACCCCGAGCAGAGCCCAGATATCAACACACACTCACAAAATGTTCAATTTGCCCTAGTACTGTTTAAAATATCGTACATTATTGTCACAGGTGAGATACTTCACGGTGCCTCCAGAACCGAGCGACTTCGAAGTCCACGTGGACGCCCAGATCGTGTCAACTGTCACTAAAGAGTTCGACCTCAACTCGTTCGAAGCTATGGAGACTGAGGCTCTCAATGAGCTCGCCTGTCATGATACTGACTTTGAAGGCATTAAGGTACGGTATAAAACTGTTTATTAATTGTCAAATAGTGTGGGATTTTGTTCCTGTACCTCCTGGGAACTTATTCGAGGATTAAAAGATTGTCTCTGAGAAATTTCAGACGGTTATCTATTTCTGTACCAAATTTCAGAATGAATACAGCGAGAAAGAGTATCTAACAAACATTCATACATGCTACGTTTTGCGTGTATAATATTGGTAGGGATTATCTTATGCTACTAATATATTATAAATGCGAAATATCTGAGTGTGGGTGTATGGATGTATGTTACTCTTTCACGCTCCTCGGCTGAACGTATCTGATAGTTCAGCGGTATTCAGCCTTGAATGGACATTTTATCACGCAAAAAAGCTACCATGGGAAGTGGGACCGGCAATAAAACTTTACGCGGGCAAAGCTGCAGGAAGGAACTAGTTACGTAAAAGGACGAAAAAATACGGCAGATGCCGTCATTCAACATTATATTTTCATGATTTCTCATTTTGATTTTTGAACTAAAAAGAAAACTCATTTTATTAAAAATGAGCCCTTTCAGTTCACCGGATTGGAAACCGACCCAAAGACTCAACAACTGCCATGTCATATAGACATACCATATAAGTAAATAATTTCTTTTTCTTTTGTTACAGATACCAAGCACAGGCCCCGTAAGTGCAGCATTATTAACCAAACACATGGAAGTCGACACAGAGGATTCCAATTTACGACCAAAATACGTTAACATTCAGCCCGAATCTAAACGTAGCAAAGGACTAGAAGGAAACTCAACACTAAACAAAATAAAGAAACGGAAACTGAAAAAACACAAAAGGAGGAAACGCAGCCGCAGCCGTTGTGAAGAAGAGGTTAAAGAAGCAGCCAAATTGGCTAATATTTTGGAAAATCTTACTCTTGCGACATCAACGGGAAGAAGTGATGTTTACCATTTCAATAGAAAATTCTCTAACATGTTAAAACCTTAACATAGTAAAGATAACAAGAGTAACTAGTACCTAGGTAAGTTATCTTCGAGCAAACGCTCCCAGCGCGTTTTGCAGGTGTGCTTTCGTACTGGGCACGCACACTTTGACCAAACATAGTAGTGTACAGTTCTACTGCCTGCTGCTTTTTTTATACCATTAAAGTGGCATACAAGTTTTGGCCCACGCGATAGATGTGGCCACAGTAGCCTATAAAAGTTTGAATCACCGCAGGCGCGGTATTTCCAACTTTAAATGCGCTACCGACTCTGCAAGAACCTTCTTTTCTTAGTCCCTTTTGAAGGACAAGTGTGGTCAAGGTGTGCGTTCCCACCGATACATACACACAGCGCTGTGTGCGTTTGTTATTAGAAGATAGCTTACTTATAGACTTTTTGATCATAATTTATGTATAGGTATAGTAAATAGTAACCCGATAAAATTATAATACAATTGACTTAATATTTTATGAAGGACAATGCGTTGAAGCAAAAATCTGCATTGAAATAAATTAGGTACAATTGTCTTAATATGACCATTATCATTTTACATCATACATATCCAAAGAGGAAATATATTCCTCTTTATATATATTTTATTTTATTACCTTATTTTTTTTTTATATTTTCGTTATGGTTTACTTTATGATATGTAAAAATATAGCTCTCCAAACTTTCCGAGATTACGTGGCACCCGTAATCAAACACAAATATTTTAAGATGTTAATTTTCTACTGAATATTTTTAGAATCATTGAATATCATAATAAACTTAAAGATCTATGAGACAGTGAGCGGTCAGGCGTTCAAGCGGTCAGTTTGGCGTTATTTGTGTTGTCAGTTATGTGTTACATATATATATGTACGCCTGACCGCTACCTGTCTGATAGATCCCTTAGCATTAAGTGAATAGTTTGATTTGTGTACATATTTAATGTTTAAATAAATACAATATTCTTGTAAATAAATAGTTTAATTTGTAATTTAATAGTTGTAAATGGAGAAAGTGCGTGTTTGAACACACATATGAAAATTAAAGAGGCGAAAATGTATGCCGAAGTCGTAGCAAGCAGAAGACGTTGGCCTAAAGGAAAGAAAAATCTTTCTCACTGTGAAAACTCATCTAGAGACTGCGGCCCAATCTCACAGTAGGTATGTAAGACTTCTAAAAGTGGTTCTCAAATTAGCGGCCCTGTGATGTGCCTCTTCAAGCTCAGGTCATTCCAAGTTCTTATAGTTCGACAGCGAAACGATCAACCCCCTAGAGCACCAACCGAGCCAGACCCAGGGGAGATGCGATTGAAAAATTTTTAATAAAGATGTTAGTTACATCTATAGGATCGTAAACACCATCGACGCTAGCTCGAAGTTCAGATTTCACCTCATTTGTGCTCTTACAGAAACTGCAGAGGTTTCTCCCGCAGTGAGCTACAGCTAAGGCTCTTTAATTGCTACTGAGGGTTTTGACACCATTTGAACTTAGATTTAAACACTCTCCTATTGACACACATTTAACAGTACATCGGCCGTATCTTAGGTTTACCACACAACATCCAATTACAAAATTAAGATCTGGCTATCCTGTGAGCCTTACTGACGTGTGTGTTTCACCATATTATGTGCTTACCGCGATCACGAAACTCCCAATCTGCCATCGTATCGCAGCCTCCCGGAGGGCGAACGCAATGTCAGAATCAGAACATTTACATCTCGTCCAATATATGCCTGAGATGAGACCACAGACCTTACAGTATCGATCCGCACTTTTAACACCTTACAGAGGAAAGTCAATTCGTCTAAGCCAAGAATGACAATCAAAGGTATATCTGTCAGTTTGTTCGATATTCTTCTCATTCCATTCGACTTATTTATTCGCATTACAAATTTATTAGCATAGCAAAGCACTCTTACTGTCGTATTTAGTATTTAGATAGACCTATCTCTTGTCCCAAATAACTTGCCAAGAAACGTTAAGCGTGCCATACCTGTCCGTTAGTTAGACATAAAAGTATAATCGTAAAACAAAAACAAAAATAGATATATACGGTCGAATTGAAAAACCTAATTTTTTTGAAAGCGGTAAACAATAATGCCGATTCCCTTTTCATTCAAACCCAGTGATATTCTTGACACTCTCTTATCAGTAATAACGGTTCGTACTTAGCACCGATATCACAGGTAAGCCCATTGACACAGGTAGTGTCATAAACTTCAAGAAAAATAAATAAACAAAGGTTCAAAAAAGTGCGTCATTGTTCAAAACAATGTCTGATAACATTGTTATAACAAAAGTGTTAGGCGAGGGGAAGACATTGTAGGAATACCGCAACCTGCATTCTGTTCAAGGGTGCACCAGCATTGCACAGTCGAGTGACGTTCTTTGGCGAGTGTAGACGTGTTTTATGTAGCTGTTAATATTCAAGTGAAGTGTTTAATGATTAAAAACATATTTTACGTAACCGTGTCCGTTCTATTTTGCTGGTAAGCCTTTAAAATTTGCACGCCAAATGATTTTTACAAACTTTATTTCTAAACATATTTGTTATTTTGCAAAATATTTTTTTTAAACTGTATATATGTACAATGTAAATATATTAAGTAAGGCATATTGCACCCGTGGTTGGTATTTAAAAAACTTATAGTATTGGATAAGTATTCAGAGAGGAATTGATTTAGTCTATCTCTGGACCAAAATTTCTCTGAATCGATTCATTGAATCGGGCGTGAATGCCTGAAAGACAGATATTATTCAGATTCTAGTTAAAAAACTGAAAAGTTCCCTTACTGTATCAGGTCTATATAATTTACGGCTTACGGTGTTGGAAAAATTCAAAGCTTAACGGCTGTTTCTAACAGCGAAGTAAAAGAGGACCTTAAAGTAAAAGTCTAGGTACTGTACCACGAGCAGAGACCAGATATCAACACACACTCACAAAATGTTCAATTTGCCCTAGTGCTGTTTAAAATATCGGACATTATTGTCACAGGTGAGATACTTCACGGTGCCTCCAGAACCGAGCGACTTCGAAGTCCACGTGGACGCCCAAATCGTGTCAACTGTCGCTAACGAGTTCGACCTCAACTCATTTGAAGCTATGGAGACTGAGGCTCTCAATGAGCTCGCCTGTCATGATACTGGCTTTGAAGGCATTAAGGTACGGTATAAAACTGTTCATTAATTGTCAAATAGTGTGGGATTTTGTTCCTGTACCTCCTGGGAACTTATTCGAGGATTAAAAGATTGTCTCAGAGAAATTTCAGACGGTTATCTATTTCTGTACCAAATTTCAGAACGAATACAGCGAGAAAGAGTATCTAACAAACATTCATACATGCTACGTTTTGCGTGTATATTATTGGTAGGGATTATCTTATGCTACTAATATATTATAAATGCGAAATATCTGAGTGTGGGTGTATGGATGTATGTTACTCTTTCACGCTCCTCGGCTGAACGTATCTGATAGTTCAGCGGTATTCAGCCTGGAATGGACATTTTATCACGCAAAAAAGCTACCATGGGAAGTGGGACCGGCAACAAAACTTTACGCGGGCAAAGCTGCAGGAAGGAACTAGTTACGTAAAAGGACGAAAAAATACGGCAGATGCATTCAACATTATATTTTCATTATTTCTCATTTTGATTTTTGAACTGAAAAGAAAACTCATTTCATTAAAAATAAGCCCTTTCAGTTCACCGGATTGGAAACCGGCCCAAAGACTCAACAACTGCCATGTCATATAGACATACCATATAAGTAATTAATTTCTTTTTCTTTTGTTACAGATACCAAGCACAGGCCCCGTTAGTGCAGCATTATTAACCAAACACATGGAAGTCGACACAGAGGATTCCAATTTACGACCAAAATACGTTAACATTCAGCCCGAATCTAAACGTAGCAAAGGACTAGAAGGAAACTCAACACTAAACAAAATAAAGAAACGGAAACTGAAAAAACACAAAAGGAGGAAACGCAGCCGCAGCCGTTGTGAACAAGAGGTAAAAGAAGCAGCCAAATTGGCTAATATTTTGGAAAATCTTACTCTTGCGACATCAACGGGAAGAAGTGATGTTTACCATTTCAATAGAAAATTCTCTAACATGTTAAAACCTTAACATAGTAAAGATAACAAGAGTAACTAGCACCTAGGTAAGTTATCTTCGAGCAAACGCTCCAAGCGCGTTTTGCAGGTGTGCTTTCGAACTGGGCACGCACACTTTGACCGAACATAGTAGTGTACAGTGTTCTACTGCCTGCTGTCTTTTTTTATACCATTAAAGTGGCAGACAAGTTTTGGCCGACGCGATAGATCAGTAGCCTATAAAAGTTTGAATCACCGCAGGCACTACACACACGCTACCGACCCTGCAAGAACCTTCTTTTCTTAGTCCCTTTTGAAGGACAAGTGTGGTCAAGGTGTGCGTTCCCACCGATACATACACACAGCGCTGTGTGCGTTTGTTATTAGAAGATAGCTTACTTATTGACTTTTTGATCATAATTTATGTATAGGTATAGTAAATAGTAACCCGATAAAATTATAATAAAATTGACTTAATATTTTATGAAGGACAATGCGTTGAAGCAAAAATCTGCATTGAAATAAATTATAATTGTCTTAATATGACCATTATTACTTTATATCATACATATCGTACTTGAAACATGTTCCTCTTTATATACATATATTTTATTTTATTACCTAATATTTATTTTGTTATTTTGTTATTATGGTTTACTTTATGATATGTAAAAATATAGCTCTACAAACTTTCCGAGATTACGCGGCACATGTTATCAAACACTAATATTTTAAGATGTTAATTTTCTACTGAATATTTTTAGAATCTTTGAATATCATAATAAACTTAAAGATCTATGAGACAGTGAGCGGTCAGGCGTTCAAGCGGCCAGTTTGGCGTTATTTGTGTTGTCAGTTATGTGTGACATATATGAACGTCTGACCGCTACCTGTCTGATAGATCCCTTAGCATTAAGTGAATCGTTTGATTTGTGTACATATTTAATGTTTAAATAAATACAATATTCTTGTAAATAAATAGTTTAATTTGTAATTTAATAGTCCTAAACGGAGAAAGTGCGTGTTTGAGCACATGTATGAAAATTAAGGAGGCGAAAATGTATGCCGAAGTCGTAGCAAGCAGAAGACGTTTGCCTAAAGGAAAAAAAAATTCTTTCTGTGAAAACTCATCTAGAGACTGCGGCCCAATCTCACAGTAGGTATGTAAGACTTCTAAAAGTGGTTCTCAAATTAGCGGCCCTGTGATGTGCCTCTTCAAGCTCAGGTCATTCCAAGTTCTTATAGTTCGACAGTGAAACGATCAACCACCTAGAGCACCAACCGAGCCAGACCCAGGGGAGATGCCATTGAAAAATGTTTAATAAAGATGTTAGTTACATCTATAGGATCGTAAACACCATCGACGCTAGCTCGAAGTTCAGATTTCACCTCATTAGTGCTCTTACAGAAACTGCAGAGGTTTCTCCCGCAGTGAGCTACAGCTAAGGCTCTTTAATTGCTACTGAGGGTTTTGACACCATTTGAACTTAGATTTAAACACTCTCCTATTGACACACATTTAACAGTACATCGGCCGTATCTTAGGTTTACCACACAACATCCAATTACAAAATTAAGATCTGGCTATCCTGTGAGCCTTACTGACGTGTTTGTTCCACAATATTATGTGCTTACCGCGATCACTAAAATTCCCAAACTGCCATCGTATCGCAGCCTCCCAGAGGGCGAACGCAATGTCAGAATCAGAACATCTACATCTCATCCAATATATGCCTGAGATGAGACCACAGACCTTACAGTATCGATCCTCACATTTAACACCTTACAGAGGAAAGTCAATTCGTCTAAGCCAAGAATGACAATCAAAGGTATATCTGTCAGTTTGTTCGATATTCCTCTCATTCCATTCGACTTATTTATTCGCATTACAAATTTACTAGCATAGCAAAGCACTCTTACTGTCGTATTTAGTATTTAGATAGAGCTATCTCTTGTCTCAAATAACTTGCAAAGAAACGTTAAGCTTGCCATACCTGTCTGTTAGTTAGACATAAAAGTATAATCGTAAAACAAAAACAAAAATATATATAAATACGGTCGAATTGAAAAACCTCCTTTTTTTGAAAGCGGTAAACAATAATGACGATTTCCTTTTCATTCAAACCCAGTGATATACTTGACACTCTCTTATAAGTAATAACGATTCGTACTTAGTACCGATATCACAGGTAAGCCCATTGAACACAGGTAGTGTTACAAACTTCAAGGAAAATAAATAAACAAAGGTTCAAAAAAGTGCGTCATTGTTCAAAACAATGTCTGATAACATTGTTTTAACAAAAGTGTTAGGCGAGGGGAAGACATTGTAGGAATACCTGCAACCTGCAGTCTATTTAAGGGTGCACAGCATTCGACAGTCGAGTGACGTTCTTTGGCGAGTGTAGACGTGTTTTATGTAGCTGCTAATATTCTAGTGAAGTGTTTTAAAGATTAAGAACATATTTTACGTAACCGTGTCCGTTCTATTTTTTGGTAAGCCTTTCAAATTTGCACGCCAAATGATTTTTACAAACTTTATTTCTATACCTACATATTCGTTATTTTGCAAAAAAAAATTTTAAACTGTATATGTACAATGTAAATATATTAAGTAAAGCATATTGCGCCCGTGGTCGATATTTAAAAAGCTTATATTATTGGATAAGTATTCAGAGAGGGATTGATTTAGTCTATCTCTGGACCAAAATTTCTCTGAATCGGGCGTTAATGCCTGAAAGACAGATATTATTCAGATTCTAGTTAAAAAACTAAAAAGTTGCCTTACTGTATCAGGTCTATATAATTTACGGCTTACGGTGTTGGAAAATTTCAAAGCTTAACGGCTGTTTCTAACAGCGAAGTAAAAGAGGACCTTAAAGTAAAAGTCTAGGTACTGTACCCCGAGCAGAGCCCAGATATCAACACACACTCACAAAATGTTCAATTTGCCCTAGTACAGTTTAAAATATCGTACATTATTGTCACAGGTGAGATACTTCACGGTGCCTCCAGAACCGAGCGACTTCGAAGTCCACGTGGACGCCCAGATCGTGTCAACTGTCGCTAAAGAGTTCGACCTCAACTCGTTCGAAGCTATGGAGACTGAGGCTCTCAATGAGCTCGCCTGTCATGATACTGGCTTTGAAGGCATTAAGGTACGGTATAAAACTGTTTATTAATTGTCAAATAGTGTGGGATTTTGTTCCTGTACCTCCTAGGAACTTATTCGAGGATTAAAAGATTGTCTCTGTGAAATTTCAGACGGTTATCTATTTCTGTACCAAATTTCAGAACGAATACAGCTAGAAAGAGTATCTAACAAACATTCATACATGCTACGTTTTGCGTGTATAATTTTGTTAGGGATTATCTTATGCTTTTAATATATTATAAATGCGAAATATCAGAGTATGGGTGTATGGATGTATGTTACTCTTTCACGCTCTTCGGCTGAACGTATCTGATAGTTCAGGGGTATACACTAAGCCTGGAATAGACATTTTGTCACGCAAAAAAGCTACCATGGGAAGTGGGACTTGCAATAAAACTTTACGCAGGCAAAGCTGCAGAAAGGAGCTAGTTACGTAAAAGGACGAAATAAATACGGCAGATGCCATCATTCAACATTATATTTTCATGATTTCTCATTTTTATTTTTAAACTAAAAAGAAAACTCATTTAATTAAAAATGGGTCCTTTCAGTTCACCGGATTGGAAACCGGCCCAAAGACTCAACAACTGCCATGTCATATAGACATACCATATAAGTAATTAATTTCTTTTTCTTTTGTAACAGATACCAAGCACAGGCCCCGTAAGTGCAGCATTATTAACCAAACACATGGAAGTCGACACAGAGGATTCCAATTTACGACCAAAATACGTTAACATTCATCCCGAATCTAAACGTAGCAAAGGACTAGAAGGAAACTCAACACTAAACATAATAAAGAAACGGAAACTGAAAAAACACAAAAGGAGGAAACGCAGCCGCAGCCGTTGTGAACAAGAGGTAAAAGAAGCAGCCAAATTGGCTAATATTTTGGAAAATCTTACTCTTGCGACATCAACGGGAAGAAGTGATGTTTACCATTTCAATAGAAAATTCTCTAACATGTTAAAACCTTAACATAGTAAAGATAACAAGAGTAACTAGCACCTAGGTAAGTTATCTTCGAGCAAACGCTCCAAGCGCGTTTTGCAGGTGTGCTTTCGAACTGGGCACGCACACTTTGATCAAACATAGTAGTGTACAGTTCTACTGCCTGCTGTCTTTTTTTATACCATTAAAGTGGCAGACAAGTTTTGGCCTACGCGATAGATGTGGCCACAGTAGCCTATGAAAGTTTGAAACACCGCAGGCGCTACACACGCGCTACCGACCCTGCAAGAACCTTCTTAGTCCATTTTGAAGGACAAGTGCGGTCAAGGTGTGCGTTCCCACCTATACATACACACAGCGCTGTGTGCGTTTGTTATTAGAAGATAGCTTACTTATTGACTTTTTGATCATAATTTATGTATAGGTATAGTAAATAGTAACCCGATAAAATTATAATAAAATTGACTTAATATTTTATGAAGGACAATGCGTTGAAGCAAAAATCTGCTTTGAAATAAATTAGGTACAATTGTCTTAATATGACCATTATCATTTTATATCATACATATCCAAAGAGGAAATATATTCCTCCTTATATATATTTTATTTTATTACCTTATATATTTTTATTATATTTTCGTTATGGTTTACTTTATGATATGTAAAAATATAGCTCTCCAAACTTTCCGAGATTACGCGGCACCCGTAATCAAACACAAATATTTTAAGATGTTAATTTTCTACTAAATATTTTTAGAATCTTTGAATATCATAATAAACTTAAAGATCTATGAGACAGTGAGCGTTCAGGCGTTCAAGCGGTCAGTTTGGCGTTATTTGTGTTGTCAGCTATGTGTTACATATATATGTACGCCTGACCGCTACCTGTCTGATAGATCCCTTAGCATTAAGTGAATCGTTTGATTTGTGTACATATTTAATGTTTAAATAAATACAATATTTAGTTTAATTTGTAATTTAATAGTCCTAAATGGAGAAGGTGCGTGTTTGAACACATGTATGAAAATTAAAGAGGCGAAAATGTTTGCAGAAGTCGTAGCAAGCAGAAGACGTTGTCCTAAAGGAAAAAAAAATCTTTCTTTCTGTGAAAACTCATGTAGAGACTGCGGCCCAATCTCACAGTAGGTATGTAAGACTTCTAAAAGTGGTTCTCAAATTAGCGGCGCTGTGATTTGCTTCTTCAAGCTCAGGTCATTCCAAGTTCTTATAGTTCGACAGCGAAACGATCAACCACCTAGAGCACCAACCGAGCCAGACCCAGGGGAGATGCCATTGAAAAATGTTTAATAAAGATGTTAGTTACATCTATAGGATCGTAAACACCATCGACGCTAGCTCGAAGTTCAGATTTCACCTCATTAGTGCTCTTACAGAAACTGCAGAGGTTTCTTCTGCAGTGAGCTACAGCTAAGGCTCTTTAATTGCTACTGAGGGTTTTGACACCATTTGAACTTAGATTTAAACACTCTCCTATTGAAACACCTTTAACAGCACATCGGCCGTATCTTAGGTTTACCACACAACATCCATTTACAAAACTAAGATCTGGCTATCCTGTAAGCCTTACTGACGTGTTTGTTTCACCATATTATGTGCTTACCGCGATCACGAAACTACCAATCTGCCATCGTATCGCAGCCTCCCGGAGGGCGAACGCAATGTCAGAATCAGAACATCTACATCTTGTCAAATATATGCCTGAGATGAGACCACAGACCTTACAGTATCGATCCGCACATTTAACACCTTACAGAGGAAAGTCAATTCGTCTAAGCCAAGAATGACAACCAAAGGTATATTTGTCAGTTTGTTCGATATTCCTCTCATTCCATTCGACTTATTTATTCGCATTACAAATTTATTAGCATAGCAAAGCACTCTTACTGTCGTATTTAGTATTTAGATAGACCTATATAAAAACAAAAATAGATATATACGGTCGAATTGAAAAACCTAATTTTTTTGAAAGCGGTAAACAATAATGCCGATTCCCTTTTCATTCAAACCCAGTGATATACTTGACACTCTCTTATCAGTTATTACGGTTCATGCTTAGTACCGATATCACAGGTAAGCCCATTGAACACAGGTACTGTATAAACTTCAAGAAAAATAAATAAACAAAGGTTCAGAAGTGCGTCATTGTTCAAAACAATGTCTGATAACATTGTTTTAACAAAAGTGTTAGGCGAGGGGAAGACATTGTAGGGATACCTGCAACCTGCATTCTATTCAAGTGTGCACAGCATTGCAAATGCACAGTCGAGTGACGTTCTTTGGCGAGTGTAGACGTGTTTTATGTAGCTGTTAATATTCAAGTGAAGTGTTTTAATGATTAAAAACATATTTTACGTAACCGTGTCCGTTCTATTTTGCTGGTAAGCCTTTAAAATTTGCACGCCAAATGATTTTTACAAACTTTATTTCTATACATATTCGTTATTTTCCAAAAATTTTTTCTTAAACTGTATATGTACAATGTAAATATATTTAAGAAAAGCTTATTGCGCCCGTGGTCGGTATTTAAAAAGCTTATATTATTGGATAAGTATTCAGAGAGGGATCGATTTAGTCTATCTCTATACCAAAATTTCTCTGAATCGATTCATTAAACCGGGCGTGAATGACTGAAAGACAGAAATTCTTCAGATTCCAGTTAAAAAACTACAAAGTTCCCGTACTGTATCAGGTCTATATAATTCACGGCTTACGGTGTTGGAAAAATTCAAGGCCTAACGGCTGTTTCTAACAGCAAAGTAACATTCATACATGCTACGTTTTGCGTGTATAATATTGGTAGGGATTATCTTATGCTACTAATATATTATAAATGCGAAATATCTGAGTGTGGGTGTATGGATGTATGTTACTCTTTCACGCTCCTCGGCTGAACGTATCTGATAGTTCAGCGGTATTCAGCCTTGAATGGACATTTTATCACGCAAAAAAGCTACCATGGGAAGTGGGACCGGCAATAAAACTTTACGCGAGCAAAGCTGCAGGAAGGAACTAGTTACGTAAAAGGACGAAAAAATACGGCAGATGCCGTCATTCAACATTATATTTTCATGATTTCTCATTTTGATTTTTGAACTGAAAAGAAAACTCATTTCATTAAAAATGAGCCCTTTCAGTTCACCGGATTGGAAACCGGCCCAAAGACTCAACAACTGCCATGTCATATAGACATACCATATAAGTAATTAATTTCTTTTTCTTTTGTTACAGATACCAAGCACAGGCCCCGTAAGTGCAGCATTATTAACCAAACACATGGAAGTCGACACAGAGGATTCCAATTTACGACCAAAATACGTTAACATTCAGCCCGAATCTGGACGTAGCAAAGGACTAGAAGGAAACTCAACACTAAACAAAATAAAGAAACGGAAACTGAAAAAACACAAAAGCAGGAAACGCAGCCGCAGCCGTTGTGAAGAAGAGGTTAAAGAAGCAGCCAAATTGGCTAATATTTTGGAAAATCTTACTCTTGCGACATCAACGGGAAGAAGTGATGTTTACCATTTCAATAGAAAATTCTCTAACATGTTAAAACCTTAACATAGTAAAGATAACAAGAGTAACTTAGTACCTAGGTAAGTTATCTTCGAGCAAACGCTCCAAGCGCGTTTTGCAGGTGTGCTTTCGAACTGGGCACGCTCACTTTGACCAAACATAGTAGTGTACAGTGTTCTACTGCCTGCTGTCTTTCTTTATACCATTAAAGTGGCAGACAAGTTTTGGCCCACGCGATAGATGTGGCCACAGTAGCCTATAAAAGTTTGAATCACCGCAGGCGCTACACACGCGCTACCGACCCTGCAAGAGCCTTCTTTTTTTAGTCCCTTTTGAAGGACAAGTGTCGTCAAGGTGTGCGTTCCCACCGATACATACACACAGCGCTGTGTGCGTTTGTTATTAGAAGATAGCTTACTTATTGACTTTTTGATCATAATTTATGTATAGGTATAGTAAATAGTAACCCGATAAAATTATAATAAAATTGACTTAATATTTTATGAAGGACAATGCGTTGAAGCAAAAATCTGCATTGAAATAAATTAGGTACAATTGTCTTAATATGACCATTATCATTTTATATCATACATATCCAAAGAGGAAATATATTCCTCTTTATATATATTTTATTTTATTACCTTATATTTTTTTTTATATATTCGTTATGGTTTACTTTATGATATGTAAAAATATAGCTCTCCAAACTTTCCGAGATTACGTGGCACCCGTAATTAAACACAAATATTTTAAGATGTTAATTTTCTACTGAATATTTTTAGAATCATTGAATATCATAATAAACTTAAAGATCTATGAGACAGTGAGCGGGCGTTCAAGCGGTCAGTTTGGCGTTATTTGTGTTGTCAGTTATGTGTTACATAAATATGTACGCCTGACCGCTACCTGTCTGATAGATCCCTTAGCATTAAGTGAATCGTTTGATTTGTGTACATATTTAATGTTTAAATAAATACAATATTCTTGTAAATAAATAGTTTAATTTGTAATTTAATAGTCTTAAATGGAGAAACTGCGTGTTTGAACACACATATGAAAATTAAAGAGGCGAAAATGTATGCCGAAGTCGTAGCAAGCAGAAGACGTTTGCCTAAAGGAAAAAAAAATTCTTTCTGTGAAAACTCATCTAGAGACTGCGGCCCAATCTCACAGTAGGTATGTAAGACTTCTAAAAGTGGTTCTCAAATTAGCGGCCCTGTGATGTGCCTCTTCAAGCTCAGGTCATTCCAAGTTCTTATAGTTCGACAGCGAAACGATCAACCTCCTAGAGCACCAACCGAGCCAGACCCAGGGGAAATGCGATTGAAAAATGTTTAATAAAGATGTTAGTTACATCTATAGGATCGTAAACACCATCGACGCTAGCTCGAAGTTCAGATTTCACCTCATTAGTGCTCTTACAGAAACTGCAGAGGTTTCTCCCGCAGTGAGCTACAGCTAAGGCTCTTTAATTGCTACTGAGGGTTTTGACACCATTTGAACTTAGATTTAAACACTCTCCTATTGACACACATTTAACAGTACATCGGCCGTATCTTAGGTTTACCACACAACATCCAATTACAAAATTAAGATCTGGCTATCCTGTGAGCCTTACTGACGTGTTTGTTCCACAATATTATGTGCTTACCGCGATCACGAAACTCCCAATCTGCCATCGTATCGCAGCCTCCCGGAGGGCGAACGCAATGTCAGAATCAGAACATCTACATCTCGTCCAATATATGCCTGAGATGAGACCACAGACCTTACAGTATCGATCCTCACATTTAACACCTTACAGAGGAAAGTCAATTCGTCTAAGCCAAGAATGACAATCAAAGGTATATCTGTCAGTTTGTTCGATATTCCTCTCATTCCATTCGACTTATTTATTCGCATTACAAATTTATTAGCATAGCAAAGCACTCTTACTGTCGTATTTCGTATTTAGATAGACCTATCTCTTGTCCCAAATAACTTGCCAAGAAACGGTAAGCGTGCCATACCTGTCTGTTAGTTAGACATAAAAGTATAATCGTGAAACAAAAACAAAAATAGATATATACGGTCGAATTGAAAAACCTAATTTTTTTGAAAGCGGTAAACAATAATGCCGATTCCCTTTTCATTCAAACCCAGTGATATTCTTGACACTCTCTTATCAGTAATAACGGTTCGTACTTAGTACCGATATCACACGTAAGCCCCTTGAACACAGGTAGTGTCATAAACTTCAAGAAAAATAAATAAACAAAGGTTCAAAAAAGTGCGTCATTGTTCAAAACAATGTCTGATAACATTGTTTTAACAAAAGTGTTAGGCGAGGGGAAGACATTGTAGGAATACCGCAACCTGCATTCTATTCAAGGGTGCACAGCATTGCAAATGCACAGTCGAGTGACGTTCTTTGGCGAGTGTAGACGTGTTTTATGTAGCTGTTAATATTCAAGTGAAGTGTTTTAATAATTGAAAACATATTTTACGTAACCGTGGCCGTTCTATTTTGCTGGTAAGCCTTTAAAATTTGCACGCCAAATGATTTTTACAAACTTTATTTCTATACATATTCGTTATTTTGCAAAAAAAAAAATTAAACTGTTTATATGTACAATGTAAATATATTAAGTAAAGCATATTGCGCCCGTGGTCGGTATTTAAAAAACTTATATTATTGGATAAGTATTCAGAGAGGAATTGATTTAGTCTATCTCTGGACCAAAATTTCTCTGAATCGATTCATGTAATCGGGCGTGAATGCCTGAAAGACAGATATTATTCAGATTCTAGTTTAAAAACTGAAAAGTTCCCTTACTGTATCAGGTCTATATAATTTACGGCTTACGGTGTTGGAAAAATTCAAAGCTTAACGGCTGTTTCTAACAGCGAAGTAAAAGAGGACCCTAAAGTAAAAGTCTAGGTACTGTACCCCGAGCAGAGCCCAGATATCAACGCACACTCACAAAATGTTCAATTTGCCTTAGTACTGTTTAAAATATCGTACATTATTGTCACAGGTGAGATTCTTCACGGTGCCTCCAGACCGAGCGACTTCGAAGTCCACGTGGACGCCCAGATCGTGTCAACTGTCGCTAAAGAGTTCGACCTCAACTCGTTCGAAGCTATGGAGACTGAGGCTCTCAATGAGCTCGCCTGTCATGATACTGTCTTTGAAGGCATTAAGGTACGGTATAAAACTGTTTATTAATTGTCAAATAGTGTGGGATTTTGTTCCTGTACCTCCTGGGAACTTATTCGAGGATTAAGGGATTGTCTCTGAGAAATTTCAGACGGTATCTATTTCTGTACCAAATTTCAGAACGAATACAGCGAGAAAGAGTATTTAACAAACATTCATACATGCTACGTTTTGCGTGTATAATATTGGTAGGGATTATCTTATGCTACTAATATATTATAAATGCGAAATATCTGAGTGTGGGTGTATGGATGTATGTTACTCTTTCACGCTCCTCGGCTGAACGTATCTGATAGTTCAGCGGTATTCAGCCTTGAATGGACATTTTATCACGCAAAAAAGCTACCATGGGAAGTGGGACCGGCAATAAAACTTTACGCGAGCAAAGCTGCAGGAAGGAACTAGTTACGTAAAAGGACGAAAAAATACGGCAGATGCCGTCATTCAACATTATATTTTCATGATTTCTCATTTTGATTTTTGAACTGAAAAGAAAACTCATTTCATTAAAAATGAGCCCTTTCAGTTCACCGGATTGGAAACCGGCCCAAAGACTCAACAACTGCCATGTCATATAGACATACCATATAAGTAATTAATTTCTTTTTCTTTTGTAATTACAGATACCAAGCACAGGCCCCGTAAGTGCAGCATTATTAACCAAACACATGGAAGTCGACACAGAGGATTCCAATTTACGACCAAAATACGTTAACATTCAGCCCGAATCTAAACGTAGCAAAGGACTAGAAGGAAACTCAACACTAAACAAAATAAAGAAACGGAAACTGAAAAAACACAAAAGGAGGAAACGCAGCCGCAGCCGTTGTGAACAAGAGGTTAAAGAAGCAGCCAAATTGGCTAATATTTTGGAAAATCTTACTCTTGTGACATCAACGGGAAGAAGTGATGTTAACCATTTCAATAGAAAATTCTCTAACATGTTAAAACCTTAACATAGTAAAGATAACAAGAGTAACTAGTACCTAGGTAAGTTATCTTCGAGCAAACGCTCCCAGCGCGTTTTGCAGGTGTGCTTTCGAACTGGGCACGCACACTTTGATCAAACATAGTAGTGTACAGTTCTACTGCCTGCTGTCTTTTTTTATACCATTAAAGTGGCAGACAAGTTTTGGCCTACGCGATAGATGTGGCCACAGTAGCCTATGAAAGTTTGAAACACCGCAGGCGCTACACACGCGCTACCGACCCTGCAAGAACCTTCTTAGTCCATTTTGAAGGACAAGTGTGGTCAAGGTGTGCGTTCCCACCTATACATACACACAGCGCTGTGTGCGTTTGTTATTAGAAGATAGCTTACTTATTGACTTTTTGATCATTATTTATGTATAGGTATAGTAGTAGTAGTACCCGATAAAGTTATAATAAAATTGACTTAATATTTCATGAAGGACAATGCGTTGAAGCAAAAATCTGCATTGAAATAAATTAGGTACAATTGTCTTAATATGACCATTATCATTTTATATCATACATATCCAAAGAGGAAATATATTCCTCCTTATATATATTTTATTTTATTACCTTATACATTTTTATTATATTTTCGTTATGGTTTACTTTATGATATGTAAAAATATAGCTCTCCAAACTTTCCGAGATTACGCGGCACCCGTAATCAAACACAAATATTTTAAGATGTTAATTTTCTACTAAATATTTTTAGAATCTTTGAATATCATAATAAACTTAAAGATCTATGAGACAGTGAGCGTTCAGGCGTTCAAGCGGTCAGTTTGGCGTTATTTGTGTTGTCAGCTATGTGTTACATATATATGTACGCCTGACCGCTACCTGTCTGATAGATCCCTTAGCATTAAGTGAATCGTTTGATTTGTGTACATATTTATTGTTTAAACTAGCTGAGCCCGCAACTTCGTTTACGTCACATAAGGTGTATGAAAGGAAAGGTATTTCTTCATCAGAGTCATCAAGCAGCGTCTGAAACTGCCCTGTTTGCTTAATCATAAAAGAGCTTAATGATTAAGACTATTTTTAAACAATTCAGTCCGCGCCGAAGGCGTGGACTGAATTGTTTTTATGATTAAGACAACACGCCAGTTTAGGTTCACTCACATTCAAAGAAACCCCTACAATTAAAATTTACAAAATATCTGATTCTTAAAAGTGTTATAACTCTTTTATTTCTAAACCGATTTACATAAAACAAACGCTAAATGTTAACTGGAGCAAACCTCAACACAATAAAAAAAACCGCATTGCAATCGGTTGAGCGGTTACTGAGATTAGCGTGCACAACCGTACAGACAAACAGATATACAGACATACAGACATACAGACAAACAGACAAAAATTCTAAAAATCATTGTTTTGGGTTCTATTGCGTTCATAAAGCCCCCCTATAATATTTTTTCTTATTTATCTTCCATGTACAGACAGCGACCTGTTACGATTTTATTATATGTATTGATAAATACAATATTTAGTTTAATTTGTAATTTAATAGTCCTAAATGGAGAAAGTGCGTGTTTGAACACATGTATGAAAATTAAAGAGGCGAAAATGTTTGCAGAAGTCGTAGCAAGCAGAAGACGTTGTCCTAAAGGAAAAAAAAATCTTTCTTTCTGTGAAAACTCATGTAGAGACTGCGGCCCAATCTCACAGTAGGTATGTAAGACTTCTAAAAGTGGTTCTCAAATTAGCGGCGCTGTGATTTGCCTCTTCAAGCTCAGGTCATTCCAAGTTCTTATAGTTCGACAGCGAAACGATCAACCACCTAGAGCACCAACCGAGCCAGACCCAGGGGAGATGCCATTGAAAAATGTTTAATAAAGATGTTAGTTACATCTATAGGATCGTAAACACCATCGACGCTAGCTTGAAGTTCAGATTTCACCTCATTAGTGCTCTTACAGAAACTGCAGAGGTTTCTTCTGCAGTGAGCTACAGCTAAGGCTCTTTAATTGCTACTGAGGGTTTTGACACCATTTGAACTTAGATTTAAACACTCTCCTATTGAAACACCTTTAACAGCACATCGGCCGTATCTTAGGTTTACCACACCACATCCATTTACAAAACTAAGATCTGGCTATCCTGTAAGCCTTACTGACGTGTTTGTTTCACCATATTATGTGCTTACCGCGATCACGAAACTACCAATCTGCCATCGTATCGCAGCCTCCCGGAGGACGAACGCAATGTCAGAATCAGAACATCTACATCTTGTCAAATATATGCCTGAGATGAGACCACAGACCTTACAGTATCGATCCGCACATTTAACACCTTACAGAGGAAAGTCAATTCGTCTAAGCCAAGAATGACAACCAAAGGTATATTTGTCAGTTTGTTCGATATTCCTCTCATTCCATTCGACTTATTTATTCGCATTACAAATTTATTAGCATAGCAAAGCACTCTTACTGTCGTATTTAGTATTTAGATAGACCTATCTCTTGTCCCAAATAACTTGCAAAGAAACGTTAAGCGTGCCATACCTGTCTGTTAGTTAGACATAAAAGTATAATCGTAAAACAAAAACAAAAATATATGTCTACGGTCGAATTGAAAAACCTCCTTTTTTTGAAAGCGGTCAACAATAATGCCGGATACCTTTTCATTTAAACCCAGTGATATACTTGACACTCTCTTATCAGTTAATACGGTTCATGCTTAGTACCGATATCACAGGTAAGCCCATTGAACACAGGTACTGTATAAACTTCAAGGAAAATAAATAAACAAAGGTTCAGAAGTGCGTCATTGTTCAAAACAATGTCTGATAACATTGTTTTAACAAAAGTGTTAGGCGAGGGGAAGACATTGTAGGGATACCTGCAACCTGCATTCTATTCAAGGGTGCACAGCATTGCAAATGCACAGTCGAGTGACGTTCTTTGGCGAGTGTAGACGTGTTTTATGTAGCGTTAATATTCAATTGAAGTGTTTTAATGATTAAAAACATATTTTACATAACCGTGTCCGTTCTATTTTGCTGGTAAGCCTTTAAAATTTGCACGCCAAATGATTGTTACAAACTTTATTTCTATACATATTCGTTATTTTCCAAAAAAATTTTCTTAAACTGTATATGTACAATGTAAATATATTTAAGTAAAGCTTATTGCGCCCGTGGTCGGTATTTAAAAAGCTTATATTATTGGATAAGTATTCAGAGAGGGATTGATTTAGTCTATCTCTATACCAAAATTTCTCTGAATCGATTCATTAAACCGGGCGTGAATGACTGAAAGACAGAAATTCTTCAGATTCCAGTTAAAAAACTACAAAGTTCCCGTACTGTATCAGGTCTATATAATTCACGGCTTACGGTGTTGGAAAAATTCAAGGCTTAACGGCTGTTTCTAACAGCGAAGTAACATTCATACATGCTACGTTTTGCGTGTATAATATTGGAAGAGATTATCTTATGCTACTAATATATTATAAATGCGAAATATCTGAGTGTGGGTGTATGGATGTATGTTACTCTTTCACGCTCCTCGGCTGAACGTATCTGATAGTTCAGCGTTATTCAGCCTTGAATGGACATTTTATCACGCAAAAAAGCTACCATGGGAAGTGGGACCGGCAATAAAACTTTACGCGAGCAAAGCTGCAGGAAGGAACTAGTTACGTAAAAGGACGAAAAAATACGGCACATGCCGTCATTCAACATTATATTGTCATGATTTCTCATTTTGATTTTTGAACTGAAAAGAAAACTCAATTCATTAAAAATGAGCCCTTTCAATTCACCGGATTGGAAACCGGCCCAAAGACTCAACAACTGCCATGTCATATAGACATACCATATAAGTAATTAATTTCTTTTTCTTTTGTTACAGATACCAAGCACAGGCCCCGTAAGTGCAGCATTATTAACCAAACACATGTCATGGAAGTCGACACAGAGGATTCCAATTTACGACCAAAATACGTTAACATTCAGCCCGAATCTAAACGTAGCAAAGGACTAGAAGGAAACTCAAGACTAAACAAAATAAAGAAACGGAAACTGAAAAAACACAAAAGCAGGAAACGCAGCCGCAGCCGTTGTGAAGAAGAGGTTAAAGAAGCAGCCAAATTGGCTAATATTTTGGAAAATCTTACTCTTGCGACATCAACGGGAAGAAGTGATGTTTACCATTTCAATAGAAAATTCTCTAACATGTTAAAACCTTAACATAGTAAAGATAACAAGAGTAACTTAGTACCTAGGTAAGTTATCTTCGAGCAAACGCTCCAAGCGCGTTTTGCAGGTGTGCTTTCGAACTGGGCACGCACACTTTGACCAAACATAGTAGTGTACAGTTCTACTTCCTGCTGTCTTTTTTTATACCATTAAAGTGGCAGACAAGTTTTGGCCCACGCGATAGATGTGGCCACAGTAGCCTATAAAAGTTTGAATCACCGCAGGCGCTACACACGCGCTACCGACCCTGCAAGAGCCTTCTTTTCTTAGTCCCTTTTGAAGGACAAGTGTGGTCAAGGTGTGCGTTCCCACCGATACATACACACAGCGCTGTGTGCGTTTGTTATTAGAAGATAGCTTACTTATTGACTTTTTGATCATAATTTATGTATAGGTATAGTAAATAGTAACCCGATAAAATTATAATAAAATTGACTTAATATTTTATGAAGGGCAATGCGTTGAAGCAAAAATCTGCATTGAAATAAATTAGGTACAATTGTCTTAATATGACCATTATCATTTTATATCATACATATCCAAAGAGGAAATATATTCCTCTTTATATATATTTTATTTTGTTACCTTATATTTTTTTTTATATTTTCGTTATGGTTTACTTTATGATATGTAAAAATATAGCTCTCCAAACTTTCCGAGATTACGTGGCACCCGTAATCAAACACAAATATTTTAAGAAGTTAATTTTCTGAGGTGTTGGGTAGGACAACCTCCACGCGGTACACCCTGGTAACGTAGACGACGACGTGCGCTTTGTGCAAGGCGTACGTCGTTGCCCATGGCCGATAGTCCACCACGGAGGGGGCCGTAAAGGCCGCTTCGGGTTGCTCCGCCTACGCTCTGTTAAGCAAAGCGTACTGAGCGGAGAAACCACAGGGCGTGTAGGCCCTCTGCTCGCGCAGGAGCCTACAGGCATTCGTGCCAGCGTCGGAGTTGGGGAGGACCAGCCACCCTCCTCGCGTTCCGTAACTCCTAGGGTCATCGCAACCATCCAACTGGTGGCACCAGTTGGTACGCGGCGGGCCTAGGGGCCGGAGGGCTTGCCTTAATTGGTCGGCACGCGACAAGGATAGTCTGTAAAACCCGAGAGCAAAGTCGTAAGGCCTGTAGGGCACCTGGAGCACCCTACAGTATATATCCCGCTTCCCGGAATGAGCGTCACCCGGGGAGTGATTCCTTTCGTCTCCACTCGTGGGATCAGTTATGGAATTAAATGAAACCCAAAATTCGATCGATCTTTCTAACAACTCTGGCACACTCACAACGGATCTTGAGTCTACGATGACTAACCGTGAGGTTACATTAAACCTCGTCGAGACTGACGCGGAGTCAGTCTACAGCTTGGATGCTGAAACCGAGTGTCTCGGTATCCAGGCAAGAAGGAAGAGGCCGCGATCTGCTGGATCGGCCAATAGCCTGTTCCGAAAGCCGGGAGCAGTTTCGTCCAGCGAGGAGGAACTACCCGCCAAAATACCGGCTACCGCTGCGGGAAGGGGTCGAATATCCGACCAGTACATCCAGAATGGGGGGGCACAAAAATCACCCGTTCATATTCAACCTAGTGGGAAGGACAAAGATATCCCAGAGGCTCGGGAGCTCCTCACTGCCCTGACCCGGATAACTGACGCCATGAAGGGTGCCAAGAATATCGCGGGTAAAAAGAAGGTGGTAACGGAGTGCGTCACCGGCGCTACGAAGGCGCTTAAGGAGCTACTCTCCAGAAGCGTCTCTGAGGAGGAGGCAAAGCTCCGGGACCGAGTAGCGAGTCTGGAGGCTGAGCTCGCTGACTCCCGGGAGCAAATTCGGGTCCTCCGAGAGGAGGTTAATAGGGTGGTGGTGGGACAAAGTGCGCAGATCCCCCAGAGGGCCCAAACGGCTCCTGGGTTGCAGGTCGCGCACTCTGGGGCTCCTGCGCCGCCTTCCAAGCCAGTCACTAAAGCAACGCCGAGTGTAGCCCAGGTGATGGCGGCGATGGAGTGGCGCCTCGCCGTACTAGAGGAACGAGCGTACCGCCCACCATTAGCACAGGCGTCCTACGCGACTGCATCTGGGGGAACTCCAGGCCCCAGAGGAAAGACCTCCGCTGCATCACTTCCAAGGAGAGCCGAGGTGAAGGCGAAAAGTAGTGCCGCCCCCCTCACTACTGCTACCGCTACCGCTCGAGCTTCACCTGACAATCCTTTCGGAGAAGACTGGCAGGTGGCGGGAGCCAAGAAAAAGGCGAAGGCCGCCAGGAAAGCGGCAAAGAAGGCGGCCAAAGACGCCGAGGTGAATGCGCCGAAAAAGCTCCGCGCCCCACGTTCCACAGCAGTCGTATTAACGGTGACGACGGAAGGAGCGGCGAAGGGCGTGGCGTACGCCGAGGTACTAAAACAAGTTAAAGCCTCGGTGGACCTCAAGGCCCTCGAAATTACGGGTGGGCTCCGGTGCAAGACAACTCGCACTGGAGCTCGACTCCTCGAGATCTCCGGCGCCTCCAGCGCCCCCAAGGCTGACGCCCTAGCGGCTAAGCTGCGAGAGGCGCTGAATTCAGCTGACGTTCACGTCACCAGGCCCAATAAATGCGCTAGCCTGCGCATATCGGGTCTGGATGATGCGGCTACGACGGAGGAAGTAGTCTCCGCTGTTGTCGAGGCGAGTGGCTGCCCCCGCGATTATGTAAAAGCTGGGGTAATCCGCTTTGGTCCCACTGGTCGCGGGTCAACTGTCGCAAGCTGCCCCATCGCGGTGGCACAAAAAATTGCAGAGAGACGGAGTCTCCTCATTGGGGGCTTCCTAAAGGCGCAGGTGCATCTCCTGCAGCCCCGCGAAACTAGGTGCTACAGGTGCCTGGTTGTAGGGCATGTGGGAGTGCAGTGCACAGCGGAAATAACCGTGGGGAACCGGTGCTTCCGCTGCAGTCAGCCCGGTCACAAGGCCAGTTCTTGTGATGCCCCGCCGCACTGCTTTAAATGCGTAGCAGAAGCGAAACCGGCGGACCACCGGGCAGACAGCAAGGCCTGCGCCGCTTCGAAACCGAGGCCCCGTCCGTCTGCACGGTGTAGTGAGGGGGGTGCCGTACAGGAGCGGGCACATTCACGGCGGGATGCGGGAATGGACGTTCATTAATGGACCTACATATCCGCATCCTGCAAGTGAATTTGAACCACTGCAGCGCTGCTCAGGATCTTCTGTACCAGAACATCGCGCAGTGGTCCATCAACGTTGCCGTCGTCTCCGAACCGTACTGGGTCCTACCTGGAAGCCCGGTGGACCTGGACGGTAAGGCGACTATCTTTGGGGGGTCTACTGCGGACACATCGCGCCTTGCAGTAATTGCAAGGGGCCGAGGCTGCGTCGCAGCGGATTACGATGGAGTAGCTGTCGTGACTGTTTACTTCTCGCCGAGCCTTGACCAGCATCAGTTCGAGCTTTGGCTCCCTGAGCTGGACGTCGTTCTTGCCGCATGCTCCCCTCGTCCTGTCTTGGTCTTGGGAGATTTCAACACCTGGTCCCAGGCTTGGGGCTCCCGGGAAACCACTGGTAGGGGGAGAAGTTTGGAGGACTGGGTCACTACACGTGGCCTAGAAATCCTAAACCGGGGGAACATCGCAACCTGGGTGCGGAGCGAGCACAGTTTGGTCGTAGACGTATCGTTTGCGACCCCTGAGCTCGCGCGCCGGGTCCAGGGCTGGCGTGTGGTAGAGGAGGAAGAGTCGTCATCCGACCATAGGTATATCCGGTTTGATGTTTCCCCTCCACCTAACCTACCGCTGGCTATTGCGAATCCCCCGGAACCGCGTTGGGCGCTCAAACACCTGAATCGGGAGGCTCTCCTGGAGGCAGCTATCGTACAGGCCTGGGTTCCGGCAGCAGAGAGACCTGTCGATGTTGAGGAAGAGGCCGAGTGGTTCAGGAGAGCCATGTCGCAAATCTGTGATGCGGCGATGCCTAGAGCCAGACCCGGACCGGCAAGGAGCCAGGTGTATTGGTGGTCGCCGGAGACTGCACAGCTGCGTGCAGCATCCGTGACCGCGCGTCGCCAGTACACCAGATTCCGCCGGAGGCGTCGCCGCCCAGATAATACGACCCGAGAGACGGAGCTGTACGAATCTTACAAGGGGGCCAAGAGGACTCTCCAGAAGGCAATAAAACTGTCTAAACAGCTCGGCCGTGAAGAGCTTTTGGAGACTCTGGAGCGAAACCCATGGGGGCGCCCGTACCTCATAGTCAGAGGCAAACTTCGCCCTAAGGCGCCCCCACTGACCCAGAGCCTTCAGCTGGAGCAGCTGGAGAGGGTCTTGGGCTCCCTGTTTCCATTAAGGGTGGAGGAACATATTCCTCCGTGTATGGCTCCGTCTCAGGCGCCTGGCGCGGATTGCGGGGAGAACGACGTGCCCGAAGTCACTGAGGGTGAGCTAGGGGCAGCTGTGCAGCGGCTTAAATCCCGCAAGAGCACTGCACCCGGACCCGATGGCATTCCAGGCCGAGCGTGGGTCCTGGCTCTCGAAGAACTTGGGCCCCGACTAAGAGGGCTCTTTAGCGCATGCCTCGAAAAAGGCCAGTTTCCTATGATATGGAAAACGGGGAAACTGGTCTTGATCCGAAAGGCGGGGCGGCCGGCAGACTCACCATCCGGGTACCGGCCGATCGTGTTGCTCGACGAGGTATGCAAGCTCTTTGAGCGTGTCATTGCAGAGCGCCTCGTCGGGCACCTCACACGCGTGGGGCCAGATCTGGCGGATAACCAGTTTGGTTTCCGTCGGGGATGCTCCACCGTGGACGCGATCATGCGTGTCAAGACCCTGACGGAGGAAGCGATATCACGGGGCGAGGTGGTGATGGCGGTGTCTCTCGACATCGCCAACGCCTTCAACACCTTACCCTGGAGTTGCGTTATGGAGGCGCTCAATTATCATGGAGTGCCTCCTTACCTCCGTCGCATTGTCGGGGCTTATTTGTCTGAGAGAGCCATAGCTTACCCGAGTTGGCTAGGGCCAGGGCGGCGAGAAGTATCGTGCGGTGTTCCACAGGGATCGGTTCTAGGACCGCTCCTGTGGAACAACGGCTACGATTGGGTGCTGCGCGGTCCGTTGCTCAGAGGAGTCGGCGTAACGTGCTACGCCGACGACACCCTCGTTACGGCGCGAGGAGCAACGCACCGGGATGCAGCCCTAAAAGCCACGGCAGGTGTTGCTCAAGTCGTGGGTCGAATACGGCGGCTGGGCCTAGAGGTGGCCCTGCACAAATTCGAGGCTCTGTGCTTTCACGCACCTCGGAAGGGGCCGCCAACGGGAACTAGCATACAAGTAGGGGGCGTTAGCATCGGCATCGAGCCCTCGATGAAGTACCTAGGGCTGGTACTCGATAGCCGATGGAACTTCGGAGACCATTTCCGAAGCTTGGTTCCAAAACTGAGGGGGGCAACAGCTGCGCTTTCGCGATTGTTGCCCAACATAAGGGGACCCAACGCTCCCTGCAGAAGACTGTATCTCGGGATCGTGCGGAGTATGGCTCTGTATGGGGCTCCCATATGGGCGGAATCTCTGACGGTTCGTAACGTTGCAAGACTGCATAGCCCGCTGAAGGCAATGGCCGTCAGGGTGATAAGAGGATACCGTACGATCTCCGTCGAGGCGGCATGTCTCCTAGCCGGGACCCCTCCATGGGACTTGGAAGCGAGGGCCCTTGCGTCGCTGTACCAGTGGCACAAGGAGGCGCTGGAGCGGGATCAGAGACCTGTGCCCCGAGAAATCGAGGCCCAGAGATCCTTACTCCGCCAAGAGCTCATGGAGACATGGAAGGTGCGACTTGAGCAACCAAAGTGGGGACACACTACAATTGAGGCGGTGAAGCCGGTCATGGAGGAGTGGTTGGAGAGGCGCCATGGCAGCCTAACCTACCGAGTGTCACAGATGCTTACCGGGCACGGGTGCTTTGGAAAGTACCTGTGGCGCATACACCGGGAGGTAACACCTGAGTGCCAGCATTGCGGTGACTGCAGCGTGGATACGGTGCAGCACACACTGGCGGAGTGCTCAGCTTGGGCACTGCAGCGCCGGGACCTCGTTGCTGGCCTGGACGTGGGCATTCTCACGCTGGAGACCATGGTGAGGGCCATGGTCTCCAGCGGTGGAAAGTGGGACGCTGCTGCGTCTTTCTGCGAGCAAGTTATGCTCGAGAAAGAGGCAGCGGGGAGGGAGCGGGAGAGAAATCTCCCTCCCGAGTTTCGCAGTAGGCGATGGGGTCGTCGCCGGTTGCTGTTTGCCCAAGACTATCGGCCTCCATGACTAAGGGCCTGAGAACGGCGAGTCGGCTGCTCGTCTTTCTTACAGAAGCAGGCCAAGACAGTGGCATGTCTCTTCGCCCCTCATAGTAGTGGGATAGCACCCAACTATCCCCCCTTCCCCAAGTAGCGGGGTAACACCCGAACAAACACCCCAGACGCGGGATTGTACCCGAACCATTTAGGCGAGGCCGCGGTGGTAGCCAAAGTCTACCGGGAGCCCTGGGACATCCTTCCGAGGGCTTACCCGGGACTTCCGGCCATAGACTATTGTAAGGCATTGTGTGGTTTTAGTCGGTAGGAGTCCGGCATAGCATCCATGTAGGATTTCCACACATAAAAAAAAAAAAAAAAATGTTAATTTTCTACTGAATATTTTTAGAATCATTGAATATCATAATAAACTTAAAGATCTATGAGACAGTGAGCGGTCAGGCGTTCAAGCGGTCAGTTTGGCGTTATTTGTGTTGTCAGTTATGTGTTACATATATATGTACGCCTGACCGCTACCTGTCTGATAGATCCCTTAGCATTAAGTGAATCGTTTGATTTGTGTACATATTTAATGTTTAAATAAATACAATATTCTTGTAAATAAATAATTTAATTTGTAATTTAATAGTCTTAAATGGAGAAAGTGCGTGTTTGAACACACATATGAAAATTAAAGAGGCGAAAATGTATGCCGAAGTCGTAGCAAGCAGAAGACGTTAGCCTAAAGGAAAGAAAAATCTTTCTTTCTGTGTAAACTCATCTAGAGACTGCGGCCCAATCTCACAGTAGGTATGTAAGACTTCTAAAAGCGGTTCTCAAATTAGCGGCCCTGTGATGTGCCTCTTCAAGCTCAGGTCATTCCAAGTTCTTATAGTTCGACAGCGAAACGATCAACCCCCTAGAGCACCAACCGAGCCAGACCCAGGGGAAATGCGATTGAAAAATGTTTAATAAAGATGTTAGTTACATCTATAGGATCGTAAACACCATCGACGCTAGCTGGAAGTTCAGATTTCACCTCATTAGTGCTCTTACAGAAACTGCAGAGGTTTCTCCCGCAGTGAGCTACAGCTAAGGCTCTTTCATTGCTACTGAGGGTTTTGACACCATTTGAACTTAGATTTAAACACTCTCCTATTGACACACATTTAACAGTACATCGGCCGTATCTTAGGTTTACCACACAACATCCAATTACAAAATTAAGATCTGGCTATCCTGTGAGCCTTACTGACGTGTTTGTTCCACAATATTATGTGCTTACCGCGATCACGAAACTCCCAATCTGCCATCGTATCGCAGCCTCCCGGAGGGCGAACGCAATGTCAGAATCAGAACATCTACATCTCGTCCAATATATGCCTGAGATGAGACCACAGACCACAGTATCGATCCTCACATTTAACACCTTACAGAGGAAAGTCAATTCGTCTAAGCCAAGAATGACAATCAAAGGTATATCTGTCAGTTTGTTCGATATTCCTCTCATTCCATTCGACTTATTTATTCGCATTACAAATTTACTAGCATAGCAAAGCACTCTTACTGTCGTATTTAGTATTTAGATAGACCTATCTCTTGTCCCAAATAACTTGCCAAGAAACGGTAAGCGTGCCATACCTGTCCGTTAGTTAGACATAAAAGTATAATCGTAAAACAAAAACAAAAATAGATATTAGGTGCTTACACATCAAATTGGCGTTTTTCGTACTGGCCACTTTAATTACGATTTTCTCCTCTTTGGTAAGGAATTCCAAATTCAAATTTTCCCAGCTATTTACTCATGTATTTATCCTTCGATGACCGTCATTCATTTGTTTTTTTCTTCTGTTTTTTTCTGTTTGCGTCACTCATTTTACAAAATGGAAAACTTAAAATATCGCATTATTTACGAGTACGAGTTCCGCCGTGGCACTAGTGCTGCGGAAACGACTAGAAGGGTGAATGATGTGTATGGCGGTCATGTTGCAAAAGAAAACACAGTTCGTTTTTGGTTCCAACGTTTTCGTTCAGGAAATGTCGACCTGCAGAACAAGCCCCGTGGACGGCCTGAGACTCAAGTTGATAATGAAGTATTGAAGGCTATTGTGGAAGCGGATCCATCGCAAACCACGTCCGAGTTAGCTGCAGGCTGCGGTGTTAGTGATAAAACTGTTTTAATTCACTTGAAGCAAATTGGGAAGATTAAAAAGCTTGAAAGGTGGGTACCTCACGAATTGACTGAAGCAAACCGGCAAAAGCGCGTCGACTGCTGCGTTACATTACTGAACCGGCACAATAATGAAGGTATTTTAAACCGAATCATTACCTGTGACGAAAAATGGATTCTTTACGATAATCGAAAGCGCTCAGAAAGTTACTTGTAAGCGTTTGGTGGACTAGTGCCGGTATTGTTCATTACAGTTTTCTCAAATCTGGCCAGACTATTACGGCTGATGTCTATTGTCAGCAATTGCAAACCATGATGGAAAAGCTAGCGGCTAAACAACCTAGGCTGGTCAATCGCTCCACGCCACTGCTGCTTCACGACAACGCTAGACCACACACTGCACAACAGACGGCTACCAAATTAGAAGAGCTTCAATTGGAATATGTCTAAAACATCCTCCGTACTCTCCGGATCTTGCTCCAACAGATTACCATTTTTTTCGAAATTTGGACAACTTCTTGCAAGGGAAAAAATTCAACTCTGATGGGGCAGTCCAAATCGCCTTCACAGATTTTATTGATTCCCGTCCGACTGGTTTTTTTAGTAAAGGGATCAATGAACTACCTATGAGATGGCAAAAATGCATAGAAAACAATGGTTCATACTTTGATTAATTAAATATATTATATTTAAAAATATTCGACTTTTTGTTCCTCCTATACAAAACGCCAATTTCATATGTAAGCACCTAATATATACGGTCGAATCGAAAAACCTATTTTTTTTGAAAGCGGTAAACAATAATGCCGATTCCCTTTTCATTCAAACCCAGTGATATTCTTGACACTCTCTTATCAGTAATAACGGTTCGTACTTAGTACCGATATCACAGGTAAGCCCATTGAACACAGGTAGTGTCATAAACTTCAAGAAAAATAAATAAACAAAGGTTCAAAAAAGTGCGTCATTGTTCAAAACAATGTCTGATAACATTGTTTTAACAAAAGTGTTAGGCGAGGGGAAGACATTGTAGGAATACCGCAACCTGCATTCTATTCAAGGGTGCACAGCATTGCACAGTCGAGTGACGTTCTTTGGCGAGTGTAGACGTGTTTTATGTAGCTGTTAATATTCAAGTGAAGTGTTTTAATAATTAAAAACATATTTTACGTAACCGTGGCCGTTCTATTTTGCTGGTAAGCCTTTAAAATTTGCACGCCAAATGATTTTACAAACTTTATTTCTATACATATTCGTTATTTTGCAAAAAAAAAAATTTAAACTGTATATATGTACAATGTAAATATATTAAGTAAAGCATATTGCGCCCGTGGTCGGTATTTAAAAAACTTATATTATTGGATAAGTATTCAGAGAGGAATTGATTTAGTCTATCTCTGGACCAAAATTTCTCTGAATCGATTCATTGAATCGGGCGTGAATGCCATAAAGACAGATATTATTCAGATTCTAGTTAAAAAACTGAAAGTTCCCTTACTGTATCAGGTCTATATAATTTACGGCTTACGGTGTTGGAAAAATTCAAAGCTTAACGGCTGTTTCTAACAGCGAAGTAAAAGAGGACCTTAAAGTAAAAGTCTAGGTACTGTACCCCGAGCAGAGCCCAGATATCAACACACACTCACAAAATGTTCAATTTGCCTTAGTACTGTTTAAAATATCGTACATTATTGTCACAGGTGAGATACTTCACGGTGCCTCCAGAACCGAGCGACTTCGAAGTCCACGTGGACGCCCAGATCGTGTCAACTGTCGCTAAAGAGTTCGACCTCAACTCGTTCGAAGCTATGGAGACTGAGGCTCTCAATGAGCTCGCCTGTCATGATACTGTCTTTGAAGGCATTAAGGTACGGTATAAAACTGTTTATTAATTGTCAAATAGTGTGGGATTTTGTTCCTGTACCTCCTGGGAACTTATTCGAGGATTAAAGGATTGTCTCTGAGAAATTTCAGACGGTATCTATTTCTGTACCAAATTTCAGAACGAATACAGCGAGAAAGAGTATCTAACAAACATTCATACATGCTACGTTTTGCGTGTATAATATTGGTAGGGATTATCTTATGCTACTAATGTATTATAAATGCGAAATATCTGAGTGTGGGTGTATGGATGTATGTTACTCTTTCACGCTCCTCGGCTGAACGTATCTGATAGTTCAGCGTTATTCAGCCTTGAATGGACATTTTATCACGCAAAAAAGCTACCATGGGAAGTGGGACCGGCAATAAAACTTTACGCGAGCAAAGCTGCAGGAAGGAACTAGTTACGTAAAAGGACGAAAAAATACGGCAGATGCCGTCATACAACATTATATTTTCATGATTTCTCATTTTGATTTTTGAACTGAAAAGAAAACTCATTTCATTAAAAATGAGCCCTTTCAGTTCACCGGATTGGAAACCGGCCCAAAGACTCAACAACTGCCATGTCATATAGACATACCATATAAGTAATTAATTTCTTTTTCTTTTGTTATTACAGATACCAAGCACAGGCCCCGTAAGTGCAGCATTATTAACCAAACACATGGAAGTCGACACAGAGGATTCCAATTTACGACCAAAATACGTTAACATTCAGCCCGAATCTAAACGTAGCAAAGGACTAGAAGGAAACTCAACACTAAACAAAATAAAGAAACGGAAACTGAAAAAACACAAAAGGAGGAAACGCAGCCGCAGCCGTTGTGAACAAGAGGTTAAAGAAGCAGCCAAATTGGCTAATATTTTGGAAAATCTTACTCTTGTGACATCAACGGGAAGAAGTGATGTTTACCATTTCAATAGAAAATTCTCTAACATGTTAAAACCTTAACATAGTAAAGATAACAAGAGTAACTAGTACCTAGGTAAGTTATCTTCGAGCAAACGCTCCAAGCGCGTTTTGCATGTGTGCTTTCGTACTGGGCACGCACACTTTGACCAAACATAGTAGTGTACAGTTCTACTGCCTGCTGCTTTTTTTATACCATTAAAGTGGCATACAAGTTTTGGCCCACGCGATAGATGTGTCCACAGTAGCCTATAAAAGTTTGAATCACCGCAGGCGCTACACACGCGCTACCGACCCTGCAAGAACCTTCTTAGTCCATTTTGAAGGACAAGTGTGGTCAAGGTGTGAGTTCCCACCGATACATACACACAGCGCTGTGTGCGTTTGTTATTAGAAGATAGCTTACTTATTGACTTTTTGATCATAATTTATGTATAGGTATAGTAAATAGTAACCCGATAAAATTATAATACAATTGACTTAATATTTTATGAAGGACAATGCGTTGAAGCAAAAATCTGCATTGAAATAAATTATAATTGTCTTAATATGACCATTATCACTTTATATCATACATATCGTACTGGAAACATATTCCTCTTTATATACATATATTTTATTTTATTACCTAATATTTATTTTGTTATTTTTTCATTATGGTTTACTTTATGATATGTAAAAATATAGCTCTCCAAACTTTCCGAGATTACGCGGCACATGTTATCAAACACAAATATTTTAAGATGTTAATTTTCTACTGAATATTATTTTTTAGAACCTTTGAATATCATAATAAACTTAAAGATCTATGAGACAGTGAGCGGTCAGGCGTTCAAGCGGTCAGTTTGGCGTTATTTGTGTTGTCAGTTATGTGTTACATATATATGAACGCCTGACCGCTACCTGTCTGATAGATCCCTTAGCATTAAGTGAATCGTTTGATTTGTGTACATATTTAATGTTTAAATAAATACAATACTCTTGTAAATAAATAGTTTAATTTGTAATTTAATAGTCCTAAATGGAGAAAGTGCGTGTTTGAACACACATATGAAAATGTATGCCGTCGTAGTCGTAGCAAGCAGAAGACGTTGGCCTAAAGGAAAAAAAAATCTTTCTTTCTGTGAAAACTCATCTAGAGACTGCGGCCCAATCTCACAGTAGGTATGTAAGACTTCTAAAAGTGGTTCTCAAATTAGCGGCCCTGTGATGTGCCTCTTCAAGCTCAGGTCATTCCAAGTTCTTATAGTTCGACAGTGAAACGATAAACCACCTAGAGCACCAACCGAGCCAGACCCAGGGGAGATGCCATTGAAAAATGTTTAATAAAGATGTTAGTTACATCTATAGGATCGTAAACACCGTCGACGCTAGCACTAAGTTCAGATTTCACCTCATTAGTGCTCTTACAGAAACTGCAGAGGTTTCTCCCGCAGTGAGCTACAGCTAAGGCTCTTTAATTGCTACTGAGGGTTTTGACACCATTTGAACTTAGATTTAAACACTCTCCTATTGACACACATTTAACAGTACATCGGCCTTATCTTAGGTTTACCACACAACATAAATAATAATAAATAATAAAAATCTTTATTGGAACAAAAACAGGAGTACAATACAAAATGTGCGATAATGACCGCATTAGTTTAGAACTGTGTCGCAGCCATTAACGCCTTCTCAAGGCAGAGCTGGGGTGTCAGAGTTCCACCAACAAATAGGCAAGTCCATGATACAAACTTAAAGATACAATTGAAAACAAAAGGAAAAATTAAAATTAAAATTAAATGTGGATGTGTGTGTGTGTGTGTGTGTGTGAGTGTATGTGTGTGTGTGTGTGTGTGTGTGTGTGTGTGTGTGTGTGTGTGTGTGTGTGTGCGTGTGTGTGTGTGTGTGTGTGTGCGACATACTCTGTCGGATCTCCGCCTTTGGGTAAGTGGCTATTTCTACTTTTTACGTTTCTCATCGTCACCTTCATGGTAAATTTTAAATACTGATTATTTCAACTATTTTTGTGAACAAACACAAAGCGTTTGGTAAGATAAGTAACATATAAATGGTGTTTTTTTTCGAGGTATAGAACTTTGAAATGGAATAAAACGAAGGTGATTGTTTTTATTGATATGGAAATGACTTTATTCGAAAGGAAATCTTCTGGCATTATAATTTAAATATGATTTCTGGCATATAACCGCCAGGGCTGGCTCGGACGTAGTCTAATCTAGAGGTCCAATTTTCGATGACTTTACCAACATTTGTGGCCGTATAGCGACAATATCGCTCCGAATGTTATCCTCCAAGTGGTCAATCGTTTCGGGCTTATCGGCGTAGACGAGCGACTTCACATATCTCCACAGAAAATAGTCAAGTGGCGTAAAATCGCACGACTCTGGAGGCCAATCCACGTGTCCAAAACGTGAAACTATGCGGTTACCAAACGTTTCCTTCAATAAATCAATTGTGGCACGAGCTATGTGACATGTTGCGCCGTCTTGTTGAAACCACTACTCCTGCACAACATGGTTGTTCAATTGATGAACGAAAAAGTCAGTAATCTTCGCTCTATAGCAGTCACGATTGACTGTAACATTCTGGTCAGCATCGTTTCTAAAGAAGTACGGACCAATTATTCCACCAGCCTATAAAGCACACCACACAGTCAGTTTTACTGGATGTAACGGTGTCTCAACATACACTTGAGGATCATCATCACCCCAAATATGGCAGTTTTGTTTATTGATGTATCCATTCAACCAAAAGTGAGCTGCACCGCTAAAGAAAATTATATATCTTATGAAAATCACGATACGCATTTCGGAAAGAACCATGATTTTCAAAATAAATTTGCACAATTTGGAAGCATTGTTCAGGCTTCAGTCTATTTATGTTAAAATGCCAAACCATACTAAACATAAATCCCTTTACAGCTGACAAAAATACCGCCGGTTAAAACAGCTAGGCCAACTTAAAGTTCTATACCTCTAAAAAAAACACCCGTTATAATTCAATAAGTTAAATTGTGATTCAGATTTGGAAGAATAATGTTTTGAATTATTAGATCCCACGTAGGTGACGCGACGATCCACGAAGGTGACGCAGTAGCTTTACAGACATTATTAATCATTATTTAAATGCTAATTATAAGTTAATATGTTCATTCGGCAGTTATATGGTAACAGCTAGCAAACTAAAAACAATTACCAGGTCCTATGCACATGCTTTTGACGTAAAAGTTATTCTGGAACCATATAACACAGTACATCTCTTTGGCACAAAGTAGCAATTTATCAGTTATCTAGATCCTATAGCATAAGCTTATATTGTCTTAATTTGGGCTAGCTAGATAGATAATGTTGTGTGAGATTGTCCGTATCTGACTACTTATAATGAAAGCACTCTGCGGCTGGACGATCGGCTCACCGAACTAGAGGTAGAACTGGGTCGCATAAACTAGCACATACTGGGGTTGTGCCCCTTAAGGTGATGGAAGACATTCTTCCGAGGGCAGTGTCGGCTTTATGGTGAAAAAGGACCTCGTTAGCAGCATTGTGGAGATCAGCAGTGATTTGTCTCGGGTAGCATACGTAATACTGAGACTCACCAAGAGGACCTTCAGGTGATTCAGGTGTACCTATGCCCCGACTTCGAGAAGCACTGACGAGGCAGTTGAGACTGTGTACGAGGACGTGGTGAAAGCATTACAATGTACTGCCAAGACTCGCTACAATGTTGTGATGCGGGACTTCAATGCCAAAACGGGAGTACAAGAACGCCGTGAAACGAAAATCGGACCCTTTGGTGTGGGGTGTAGAAATGACCGGGGGCGTATGCTTATCAACTTTCTCGAGGCTCAGGGGCTCTTCTTGATGAACTCATTCTTTAAGAAGAAGCCCCATAGAAGGTGGACTTGGCGAAGCCTCGACAAGGTCACAAGGAACGAGATAGACTTCATCATGTCGGACAAGAGGTGTATATATAAAGATGTCTCAGTGATCAACAGGTTTAATACCGGAAGTGATCACCAATTCGTCCGAGCATCTCTGAATTTAGACTTCCGCGCCGAAAGGGCCTGGCTGATGAAGCCTACTCTCCGAACTACTGCGCTCCAAATAGCTTTGTGTGCCAAGAAGTTTCAATTGTAGTTTCAAAATCGTTTCGATCTGCTGGAAACCACTGGCATCGATCACGATAAGGCCGACACTGTAGTCAGAACGCTACAAGTCTCCCGTAGATTTCTGTCCGGAAAAAGCAAAAATAGGTGTTCCAAGCTTTCACCCGAGACTCTCGAGCTCATGAAAATCAGACGGCAAACGCCATGTATGCATACGTCTTCGTCAGACCAGAGAGGTTTAAACATCAAAATCCGAAAGCTGATACGGTGCGACCTCAGACATTATAACACCAACATCGTCGAGGCACCCCGTCTGACCAAATTGAAAACAGCGGGTGGCAAAACCGTTACCTGGTGGTTCAAGATTCTCGAAGAAGTTAAGAGCTTCTACAGAGACCTATATGCATCACAGAAAAAAAAACGATGGGATCTAGCGAATGTGACCACAGAGCCCCACTTACGCGCCACTGTACCGAAGAGGAAGACATTCCGGATATTGACCAGGGCGAGGTCAAGGCGGCTCACAAACAACTAAAAACCAATAAATTCCCCGGAGAGGACGGAGTTACGACTGAGCTTCTTAAAGTTGGCGGGACTCCAGTTCTGAAAGAGCTGACGAGTCTCTTTAATTCCGTCCTCCAACAGGCACCACCACTTAAAGTGTGGAGCGAAGTGCGGTGGCTCTGTTTTTAAAAAAGATGACAAGACCTTGCTGAAGAATTACAGACCCGTCTCACTCCTTAGCCATGTTTACAAGTTGTTCTCTAGAGTAGTCGCAAACCGCTTCGCCGGAAAACTCGGCGAGTTTTACTCGACGAGTACTACCTAAATGTATATAAGTTGATATAAGTATAAGGTAATAAGTGCCTTAATTAAGCTTTAAGTGCCATGACTCTTTCCCGGGATCTGTCCTTGAGACTTGGATGCGAAGGCCGTTGTGTATTCGTTTAAATAGCGCACAAAGTTGCTCAAGAAGTGGAATTGCACCTGAACTAACCTAAAAGACGCAAGATAACACCCAAACCCGTAGGCGAGGCCACGGTGATAGCCTACATCTACCCTGATACATCTTTCTAATGTGTTACCCGGGGCGGCGCCTAACACTAGACGGGTAAGTAGGTACGGTGTGAGTTTTAGACGGTATGGACTGTGGTTTGGATCTGGCTTAACGTCCGGTGGGATTTCTACTAATATAAAAGGGCATCACACGGAATGTTATAGGTATTGCTCTGTCATTTGCCATGATTGTAGAAACCTAGTTATTTGTTCTGCTATCATTCCGCTACATACTACAATACGAATCTAAACGAGTACCACTCTTACTGAAACTAGTCAAAGATCACTTTCGTGGCATAAACTCACCTTCGTGGGTAAAACGCCACGAAGGATGTGACACGAAGGTAACGAAAATATATCTTTTTTTCAAATTCCGACAAAGTTTGGCCGTTACGGTTTAAATCAAATAGTACATAAATATCTCAATTTATTTGCGGTTTTGATGAATTGACTCTGACTTCAATAGCTATTATACAATGTACAAAAAGTCACCCACGAAAAGTACTCGAATTAAGTGTCAAATGTTGAAATTAGCCGATATTTTTTTTTCTCATGGAGCCAGGAGATGCACGTCGCACTCCTGCGATGAAATTCAACCAATAACGTTCAGTTAAGTTGAGTTTTGTTATTGGGACGGTCGTTTTGATCAACAGTCAACCGTTTACTACGCAAATCTAAAGTACCTACATTCGTGAGACCGACGTATATTGTGTTTTAAGTTCTAAATAATAGTTACAAGATTTTTTTTGTAATACTGTGTGTGTAGTGTATGTTATTACGGTGAATTTAGTGTATGTAACTTCAAAATCTATGGAAATTTGGTGAAGCAGTAACCTAATGTTTAACTGAATCGGGAAGTGTGACACGAGTAGAATGCGAAAAATGACCCCGATTTTGACCTTTCGTGTTGATTTTTGGTATGAATATTTACTTCTATTTCAACAAATTTCATGTATTTTATAGCTTAATAGCTGTTTTATGCACCGATTTAAAACATTTCTTTCTAACTCATACGGTTTAGAAAATATAAGCGTGTGACCATCAAATTTAAGCAACGAGTAGAAATAGCCAAGTATTACAGCATCAAATGTAAGCTCTGAATGTTTACGTAATATGGTGCTCAGCAGAAATGAATGCCTCACGGTAGGAACTTTACATAGGGCGTATAATTCGGTAGTGGGAAAACGAATGGGTTTGCGCGTCAACACCTTCAATACCGCTCGTTGTGCCCGTTCTAAGGGCAACATTAGCGATTTAGCAGCACCACCCCAAACTGTTATACAATATGATATTATAGAGTTTGCCAGCGCAAAGTATGCCATTTTTAAGGTTGGCAAGCAAGCTGCGGTTCTTAAATTTTTGAGGACAAATATTAATTTGCGAACTCTCATTCTTAAAGCTTCAATTTGTGCTTCCCATGTTAACGTACTATCGACACAAACACCGAGATACTTAATCGAATCAGCACGTACAATACTGGAGCAGTCACAGTCTTCGGTAGTCGGTAGTGAGCATTTGTGTACTGGTAAGTTATAGGAAGACTGTGGTTGCGAGCTAATCCTAGGTGAGAATGTTATAAATTTGGTTTTCTCTAAATTAAGGGTGAGCAGATTTTCTGTTAGCCAGCTCATGGAAATTTTAATAGCCAATACGGCATTAGTGCGTGCTTCCTCCCAAGTCTCACCATTAACCAGGATCACCGTATCGTCCGCATAAGTAATAATATCTGCTCTAGGCAGAGACAGCTTGCAAAAGGTGTTTATATAAATCAGGAACAATGTAGGCCCAAGAACACTGCCCTGTGGAACACCGTAGCTTAAATACTCCACTCCACTTGTGTTGTTTCCAATAATAACACTTTGACTACGATTTGTTAGGTAACTTTTAAAAATTTTCAGTGGATGTCCTCTAATACCAATTTGTTCTAGTTTTTTTAGCAAGAGTGAAACAGAGACAGTGTCGAAAGCTTTAGAAAGATCAAGGAAGATACCTATTGTTTTCAAATTGTTGTTGATATTTTTTGCTATTGTAGTGGTTAATGTTAATACAGCATCCTCGGTGCTTTTATTTCGTCTAAATCCAAATTGGTTATTGGCTATGATATTATGTGAATCAAGATAGTTAAGAAGTCTTTTGTTTATATTTTTTTCCAATATTTTAGATATAATGAAACACGGTAGTAGTTTTAGAAACAGACTAAATTTTATTCAGTTATACCACAGATAGAAAATACAGTAGTTCAAACTAAGTGGCAGCACTTGCACCACTTTTATTATTTAGTTACCTATTAAGATCTATGGTTACACTAATACAATACCACCACTTAACTAAATAATTCAGACTCATACTGAAAAAAGAAAAAACAAACAATACAATTTATAAGTCTATTACTTGTGTAATGCTACAACACCCATCTTATTCATAAAATGATAATGTTTATTCTTAGATAAACTTTTGGTCAATAGGTCAGCTGGCATTTCAGAACTCCTTAAATACTCCAATTTAATAAATTTACTATACACAGCTTCCCGTATAAAATGAAATTTGACATCTATATGTTTACTACGTCTATGATATACAGAGTTCTCAGTAAGTTTTAAAGCACTTTGGCTGTCGCTATACATTAGAACAGGCACACAAATTTGTCTATTAATTAATTCAAATAATAAGTTTTTTAAGAAAATTGCCTCTTTACTAGCTTCACATACAGCCATGTATTCGGCCTCCGTGCTTGACAAGGCTACGGTCTGTTGCTTTCTACTTTCATGAGATACTAAACAGCCAGAGAAAATAAAACAATATCCTGTAAAGGATCTTCTATCTATGTTGTCAGATGCCCAATCAGCATCAGCAAAACCAATTAAATCTAAATTATTTTTAACATATTTTAAACCATATGACTTTGTACAATTTAAATACTTCAAAACTCTTTTAGCATGTTTCCAATGTGTTTCTGTATTGCAGTTATTGAACTGACTCAAATAACTTATGCAATAAGAGATGTCAGGCCTAGTCAAAACTGAAAGATACATCAAGCTTCCTATCAGCTGTTGATAAGGGAATTTACTACTTACATTTTCTCCCTTTTCCAATTTCAAATTAATTTCCATAGGAGTTTCTATATTCTTACAGTTTTCCAGACCAAATTTATATAATAATTTATCAATAAACCTCTCTTGACTAATACAAATAGAATCTTTTTGAATCTTTATATCCATACCTAGACACTGTCTTAACTGACCTAGATCTTTTAGTTTAAATCTTTTACTTAATTGACACTTTAAATATTCTACTTCTTCATTACAGTTAGAAAATAGGAAAAAATCGTCAACAAACAGAGCCACAAATATTTTAACATTTTCAGATGATTTTACAAACAAACAATGTTCATACAATGACTTTTTATAGCCCAACTGTTGTAAACAATCATCAACCTGCTTATACCAGGCTCTGGCAGACTGCTTTAGCCCGTATATGGCCTTTTTTAATCTTAAAACTTTATTCTGATTCATATCACACTTGAAATTCTGAGGTAACATCATATAAACAGTTTCATCTAAGTGGCCATTTAAAAAGGCTGTAGTAACATCTAAGTGGGTTATGTTAAGATCCAATTTAACACTTAATGCAAATAACAGTTTTAGAGTGGAATATTTAAGCACTGGTGAAAAAGTTTCTTTATAATCTATCCCTTCTCTTTGTGTGAAACCTTTTGCAACTAATCTTGCCCTATATCGCACTGTGTTATCAACATTATATTTCTTTTTATACACCCATCTACAATGCACTACTTTGGCATTACTTGGTTTGTTCACTATCTCCCAAGCTTCGTTTTCTTCAAAGGATTTTAACTCTTCCTTCATAGCTTTACACCACTGTTCTCGCTCAGGTCCACTCATTACTTCTTCATAGGTTAAATTGTTCTCATCCGAGCACTCACCAATTTTACATATATTACTAAGTCCAAACCTTTCCGGTGGTCTTCTGTTTCTCTTCCCAATGTTAGCAGACTCTAGTTCTAGATTTTCAGCTTCATCACGCAGTGACTGGCTATCACAGAATTCTTCTGAACTAGTAGAACTAGTGGTTAAATCCGGTGTGTATGTATCATCACCCTGTTCAGTGGGTAAGTTATCTCCTTCTGAAATCAAAATGGTATCTTGTTCTTCTCCGTCAACATCAATAATTGGTTCAGTGTCCTTAGTGTCTTCCACCACTGCTTGTATTATATCAGAGTTTATCTTCTCCATAATAGAAACATCTCTGCTGGTGGTAATACTCCTTGTCTTTGGGTTATACAGTCTATAGCCCTTTGTATTCTCGGCATAACCAATCATGATATATTCTTCGGCCTTTTTGTCCCATTTGGCTCTTTTCTCTTTGGGAATGTGGACCATTGCACGACTTCCAAATATCCGAACGTGGCTGAGATCTGGTTTTTTATTATTCCACAGCTCATAAGGTGTTTTTTGTAAACCAGAAGCTAGCGTTCTATTCCTCAAATAGACAGCAGTATTGACTGCTTCTGCCCAAAATCTTTTATCAAGATCTGCTTCAAACAAAAGACATCGAGCTCTCTCCACAACTGTTCTATTCAGCCGTTCACAAAGACCATTTTGCTGTGGTGTGTACGGGTTCGTTGTTTGGTGCACTATTCCATTTTTCTTTAAATAGTCATCAAATTCCACAGAACAAAACTCACCACCATTATCTGTTCTTAAAACTTTAAATTTCTTTCCTGTTTGTGTTTCAACAAGAACTTTATACTCCTTGAAATACTTTAAAGTCTGATTTTTGGCCTTAAGGAAATAGGCAAAAGCCATTCTACTATAATCGTCGACAAAAAGCAAAAAATATCTCGCCTGACCCAGAGAGACCTTTTCCATCGGTCCACAAAGGTCTGCATGGACAATTTCAAGTACATTTTCACACCTTTTACCTTTGTGTGAAAAAGGTAGTCTCGCCTGCTTACCTTCACAACATGTGATGCAGTTAGATTTGTCGATTTCTGCTTTATCATTGTACGATATTCCTTCTACCACGCCATTCCTCATAGCATTCAGGTCCTTGCTATTAATGTGTCCTAGTCTACGGTGCCAAATCTCACTTGTTATTGTTGTAGCTGAGCACGCTACCAAACTTCCTAACTTTACATTCAATTTGTACACTCCATTCAATAAATTTGCTTTTCCAATCAGTACATTCTGTCTATTGCGTATATAGCAAACATCTTCTTCGAAACTAACTTTGTTCCCATTTCGAATAAGCTGACTTACTGATAACAAATTTGTTGATAGGTTAGGAACACACAAAACATCCTTGACTGTAATGTCGAACTCTGAATTGTCAACTATGGTTCTAATCACTGTATTTCCTGAGCATATAACTGGCACTGTTTCCTTGTTTGCAACTACTATGTCCTTTACTTTGTGTCCGAGTGTGACATTTTGTAAACAACTCTTATCTGTGATCATGTGCGAGCTTGCCCCTGAATCTATGTACCAATCAGATTTTTGAAAAGTACTGTTCATAAATATTGCACTAAAAGCATAGTTTTCACTTTTATTTTGAATATTATTCGGGCATTTATTCATGTAGTGACCGAGTTGTTTACATTTGTAGCAACGTATCGTTTTGACATCTCTCGATGACGTCACTTTTGTCTTTTGTGTATTCGCAATGTTGGTCTTCTTGCTACGGTGCTGCCAACCTTTCGACAAGAAAGCGTTTTTCGTTCCGTTGGTATCAACTTCCGAACTCATGTCTAATAATTTCGACTTGATAACGTCCGTACTGATGACCATGCCAGAATGTTCTATGGCCATTATCATAGGTCCGAATCTTTCTGTCAACCCCGCCAATAGCAGTGAACCAACCCACTCTTCAGTGATCTGGAAACCGGTACCTTTCAGTTTCTGTGCTGTATCCACCATTTGAGTGACGTATGTTCCCATCGATTCGCAATCTTCCAATCGAATAGAAATTAACTGACGAAGTAAGCTGATGCGACGCGTAAAACCAGAGTCGTCATACAGAGACTTCAAGCGTTCCCACACACCTTGTACTGTTTGCTCATTTTTGATGTGAACATAAATAGTTGAATCAATTGTCATCACGAGTCTCGCCTTTGCTTTTTTTTCATCAATGGTAATTGTATCAGACGATTCTTGTTTATGAATATCCACACCTTCTAGCATTAGAAAATTTTCTGCTGCAAACGCCCATTCGTCATAATTTTCGCGTCCTTTTAGCTTTGGTACATTCACTATGTAGCTTCCCGCACCCGCCATTTTTTTTTTTACACGCACGCCACAAATAGTCAGAATTTAGTCCACAAATAACGATTTCCTACGTGATTTTATATTTTAAAATCAAACTGCACACTGATAGTACACGAAAAGTAAATAATCTGACATAAAACTTGTATTTATCGCGAATTATGTGCTGGGCATCATAACCTAATGAAACACGGTAGTAGTTTTAGAAACAGACTAAATTTTATTCAGTTATACCACAGATAGAAAATACAGTAGTTCAAACTAAGTGGCAGCACTTGCACCACTTTTATTATTTAGTTACCTATTAAGATCTATGGTTACACTAATACAATAAGATAAAGTACTCAATATAGAAATAGGCCTGTAGTTATTGACACTGTCTCTCTTTCCGCTCTTATATATCGGATGTACTAAAGATCTTTTAAAAGCAGATGGAAAAACACCAGTGGTCATAGTAAGGTTGAACACATGACAAATGACGGGTGCTAGGATTTGCCGAGCTGCTAAAATAAGACCAGCAGATATGCCATCCCAACCCACAGCACTACTAGATTTCAGACTCAGGATAATATGTTCAATCTCCTCTTCGTCGGTAGTGAAAACTCCCATGGAGTTTAGTGGGGGAATTGTAATTTCACTATTATAGTCTCCTTTTCCGGGGGTTGGTGTTGTTACCGAGATTTTAGATGCTAGATTTTTGCCAATATTAGCAAAAAAGTTATTAACGATCTCCACGGAATCAAAAGGGTTGCTTGAGAGCAAAAGTAGTTCATCTGCAGAAGATTTTTTCTTTTGGATATTGGAGACATTTTTAATTAAGTTCCAAGTAGCTTTAGGATTTTTGCGATGTTTCTGAAATTCGTTGTGTTCGTACTGCTTTTTTAGTTTTTCAATTAAATTGTTGCAGAAATTTCTATAACGGAGGTATGTAACTTTTTGAATAGGACTACAAAATGGGACTTTAGTCTTACGATATAAATTATCCCTATTCCGTATACATTTTAGAACGCCCGGTGTAACCCACGGCTTTAAGGTCCGTTTCCTGCTAGGTATAATTGATTTAAGTGTATTTTCTTTGACTATAGATGCGACCGTATTGACCAGCATCGTAGCAGCTTTATCGGCATCATTGCAATCGAGAATCTGTGAGAAATCAGTTTTTTCAAGAGCCTGCACGCAAGCAGCTGTGTCTAGTCTACGAGTCCAAGCAGCTGCCACAGTAGTCTTGCACCCCAGGTCACACGAAACTATCATAGGTGCATGGTCTGTTATGAAGGAGTCCAGTACTAAAGTGACGGTAGGTTTGGGACATTTAATGATGGCGTGATCGATACATCTCTTTTTCCGAGTAGGGAAAAGATGGCCTGGTAGCATACCATGTGATGCAACCATGTCGAGATAGAAGTCCGAGTCTTTGTCACTGTTCCCAGGTAATATACTTATATTAATGTCACCAATTAAGACTATCGTTTTGAACGTTCTTAGGTTGTGCAGGACAGTGTCCAAGCTGTATATGAAATTTTCTGACTTGTCATGTGATGGTGAGCGATATACAGCCACAAGTGCAATATCGTTATGCACCTTAACTATGACACAGTTCGCATCTGTAATCACTGGATTCTCAACGGCAAAATTGATGCCTCGTCCCACGTATACGACAACACCCGCATTCTGGTTGTCATAATCCGACTGGTAAGTTTCAAAACCTGGTATTGAAGGTAAATAGGGACATTAAGGTAACCAACATTCCGTCAAAACAATAATATGAAAGTGTATTTTTATTCGATGTAGCAGAAGTTGAAGTTCACTGAAATTGGAAATGTTACCAACGCTGCGTATGTTGACATGAAAAATATTGAAGCCATTTATGTATTTAATGTATGAATCACATTGTTCAGGAGTACAGTTATAGGAATCTGAAACCGTTAGCCGTTCGATCTCACCTGCAATCATACCGTTGTCATCCATTATAAATACCAATATTAAACACTTTACCAATAATATGATTTCTCAGAACAGCAGTTACTGAACATTGATGATAATTTATGTTGGGGAATGGAAATAATAATTTGCAGATAAAAATAGTAATTTCAATAGAACATTTCATGCATAAGGAGTCTTTTTGTGTATGACAGTGTGAAGATAGTATTGTTTTGTCGAGAGAATAATAATTGGAAACATGAAATGTGTGTATTTGGGTGGGTGGGTGTGTTTGGGTAGGTGTGTGAGTTTTTAGCCTATGAATGATTGACATTTTAACTATAAGATAAACATAACAACAATCCAGTCACTTATTCGGAAAACTCGACTCATTTTTTATCAGAATATGTGGGGCTCCTTGTTTTTCACGAAGATATATTTTGCCATTAGTTACCCAGCAGTATCGATATTGGTTAGCGTTTGCGAAGTCTCTGGCAAGGAAGAAGAGTCTTTTCATTTTCGGGGTAAGATTTTCCGATATAAAAATAGGTTTGTCATCACACATCCAATTACAAAATTAGGATCTGGCTATCCTGTGAGCCTTACTGACGTGTTTGTTTCACCGTATTATGTGCTTACCGCGATCACGAAACTCCCAATCTGCCATCGTATCGCAGCCTCCCGGAGGGCGAACTCAATGTCAGAATCAGAACATCTACATCTCGTCCAATATTATGCCTGAGATGAGACCACAGACCTTACAGTATCGATCCGCACATTTAACACCTTACAGAGGAAAGTCAATTCGTCTAAGCCAAGAATGACAATCAAAGGTATATCTGTCAGTTTGTTCGATATTCCTCTCATTCCATTCGACTTATTTATTCGCATTACAAATTTATTAGCATAGCAAAGCTCTCTTACTGTCGTATTTAGTATTTAGATAGACCTATCTCTTGTCCCAAATAACTTGCCAAGAAACGATAAGCGTGCCATACCTGTCTGTTAGTTAGACATAAAAGTATAATCGTAAAACAAAAACAAAAATAGATATATACGGTCGAATTGAAAAACCTAATTTTTTTGAAAGCGGTAAACAATAATGCCGATTCCCTTTTCATTCAAACCCAGTGATATTCTTGACACTCTCTTATCAGTAATAACGGTTCGTACTTAGTACCGATATCACAGGTAACCCCATTGAACACAGGTAGTGTCATAAACTTCAAGAAAAATAAATAAACAAAGGTTCAAAAAAGTGCGTCATTGTTCAAAACAATGTCTGATAACACTGTTTTAACAAAAGTGTTAGGCGAGGGGAAGACATTGTAGGAATACCGCAACCTGCATTCTATTCAAGGGTGCACAGCATTGCACAGTCGAGTGACGTTCTTTGGCGAGTGTAGACGTGTTTTATGTAGCTGTTAATATTCAAGTGAAGTGTTTTAATGATTAAAAACATATTTTACGTAACCGTGTCCGTTCTATTTTGCTGGTACGCCTTTAAAATTTGCACGCCAAATGATTTTTACAAACTTTATTTCTAAACATATTCGTTATTTTGCAAAATATTTTTTTTAAACTGTATATATGTACAATGTAAATATATTAAGTAAAGCATATTGCGCCCGTGGTCGGTATTTAAAAAGCTTATATTATTGGATAAGTATTCAGAGAGGGATTGATTTAGTCTATCTCTGAACCAAAATTTCTCTGAATCGATTCATTGAATCGGACGTGAATGCCTGAAAGACAGATATTATTCATATTCTAGTTAAAAAACTAAAAAGTTCCCTTACTGTATCAGGTCTACATAATTTACGGCTTACGGAGTTGGAAAAATTCAAAGCTTAACGGCTGTTTCTAACAGCGAAGTAAAAGAGGACCTTAAAGTAAAAGTCTAGGTACTGTACCCCGAGCAGAGCCCAGATATCAACACACACTCACAAAATGTTCAATTTGCCTTAAGAGGGCTAACATATTTCGCGCCACATATTGCTCAGAAACCATACTTTTCATTGCATTTAAAGTCATTAAATATTTATCGTACAAACATGGTATTCACTAACATACTTAGTAAATTTAGCTCTCTAAACGTTTATTAAAACATATTTTACCTAACAACGGATTACATATGGTAATTATCAATGAAAGTGAAACAGGTTTTTCAAATCATACGATTTGCATAGTTTTCGATGCTTAAATTCATGTCAAATTACTGATAATTTTAATAAACAAGGGATACGAAGCAATTGCAAAGGGGGTTGGCTATCTGTTTGTAGAATAACCTGATATCAGGTAGGTTCCTTTTTTTAGAGAAAAATGACTGTAAAGTTTGCTCAAATAGTGAGAAATTTCACCAAAATAAAGTTGTCTTTTCACCAGCTTCTGTAGTTTAAATCATTATGATAATTATGTAATATTATGTCAGAACTTCTCCTTTGACAATAAAAATATTTTTTTTTATGTAACTAGATGCAGACTTTTTTTACAAAGTATTTTGTGAACCCCTATAAATGCAGATACGCGAACAAATACGATTTAGTACCGCCGAGAGGCTCTCAGAGAGTGGTCATGTCGCTCGATGTTCCATTTTTGAATACGAAAAAATGAACAAAAATAGTCTAATTCTAGCGTGACCAAACAATCTTAGTACTTTGTGACGTATAATATAATATATATAAATATTTATGGTCGATATACAACGTGAACTTTTGTATAGTGCAAAGCTCAGACACCCCGACTAGAGTTTCGCTTCGAAATACTGTATAAAAAAAAATTAAATGAAAATAACGAAAACTGACCAAGTTATAAGCTTTTACAGTTGCACTATTTTCTTCACGAACAGCGTAGGTGTAGGTATTATACGCAAGGCAGGTAGTCACTATTCGTGTGGTATTGATAATAACACACCATTTTCATAAGTGGTAATTATGGAACACCTGTGAGGAACCAGACCAGGATTGGGACGGCTATAAAGCCGCTAAAGCAAAATACAAGTAGCGACTGAGATACAAAAGTACCAAGTCTTGGAGAAACCTCTGATAGAGTCAGACTAATACTAGCCAAACAAGGGACAGAACTGTCCGCATCTATAAAGAAACCTGACGGCGCGGCGGCCTGACCCACACATGAAAAGAATTATTTATACTATTGATTGATGGCACTTGGTGGAACCTTTCGGCATTTTCAAAGGCAAATTAACATTATATAATGACCACTAAATCACTTAATTACTCGGAAACAATAAATTAATCTATATATATAAAAATCAATGCCACTTTTCGTTGTAATTTTATAACTCAAGAACGGGCTCACCTATACAAACCAAATGTTTAGACTTTGTTCGGACTATTTAGTATACAGACACGGTTTATGTGAAGTTTGCATAAAATAAGTCGAGCGGTTCTTTATTTATCACGCAAACGAAGTTGCGCGGGTCAGCTAGTAACATATAAATTACCACTACATCATTCTACTACCGTTAACTATCATGAAAAGAAGCCGAGAGTATTTTGATACAAACGCACTTCCCAGAATGCCAATTGCTGCAGACACTCATGTGGCTGGTGGAAAACGTATCCACAGAAGAAGTCCAGTGGGAGCTCGCAAGACCTGTTCTAATCTATTCTGTCAACTTACAAAAAACTGAATGGGTAATTAACAGCTTCAAGTCCTTCAAATCTACAGGACGGGATGAAGTCTTCCCTGCAGTGATAAAATGGGGGAGGACACAAGTTGATATTGTCAGTTACATAGTATCTATACGCCAGACAATGAATGGGACTGTGACCCAGACTGTGGAGAGAGGTCTAAGTGATCTTTATACCAAAACCCGGTAAAGGGATTATGTTTGTGATTCAGACCTCTGGTTATACAGACCGATAAGCCCTTCGTCTTTCCTGCTAAAAACTCTGGAAAGATTGTGTGACAGACTGAGACAAAGGAGGGACGGCCCTTCAAATTAAGCCACTGCATTCCAACCAACGCGCATAATGCCCCCGGCAAGTCTACAGACTCAGCACTACAAAATAAAATAAATAAATAAAATAAAATAAAATAAAATAAAATTTATTCCCTTTGAAATTTAAAAAAAAAATATTTAGGTTTGTCAAAATTTTTGTGACTCTACCGGGGGTTCGGAAATACTACAGACTGAGAAGAACACCCCAAGAAACTCAGTCCGGTACATGCAGTGGTACACAAAATAGAAGAGGTCATCCAGAATCAATCAATCAATGTGCCTCGGCACTTTCATAAACATAGAGGGAGCTTTCGACAAAAGAAGCATAACCACGGCACTGGCAAAACACCGAGTATACACGGTAGTCAGTGAATGGATAGATAACATGCTAAACAAACTCATTTTAAAGCTACTGACAAGCAGAAACCAGTGCGCAGCCATGGCCAAAGGTTGTCCACAAGGGGGCGTGGTCTCACCACTGCTAAAGAACCTTGTTGTAGACAACCTAATAACCAATCAATCAATTAATTTAACCTAGAACAGTCCCTATATACATGGATGTGGAACAAGCCATAGCTGATGGTAAAATTAAATTATGGAGAAAAACGGATCTGTTTACAAAGCATGACTGGTATTTTAAAATCCATTATTATTTTTTAAAATCCAAGGCCAACTTCAAATCAAGTGAGAAGCTGCGTTTATTTTATTTTCTAGTGATCTTGTGTATATAATAAATATTTTTAATGAATTGTATTAAAATTACTTTCAGTCAAGCCAACATTTATCGATTTGCGGTGTAGACTGAACACTAATTTGCCCATAAGCACAGTAAATATTTCGCAAGACGACGAGTTCTGGACTACGAGGATGGAACCTAAATTGTTAAATTTTTACGACTAATGTCTGTTGCCCAAAATGATTGAGCCCAGAAAGAGCCGATAAAATAAAATAAAATAAAATTTATTACCTTTGAAATTTTAAAAAAAATAGGATTGTCAACATTTTTTCGGAAATGCTACAAACTGAGAAGAACACCCCAAGAAACTCAGTTCGGTCCCTCCCAAAATTCATCATAATAGGTATCTAATAATCGATCAATGCCGATACGGAATGGCTTTTTCTTGGCGGTGTGCATTGTTATGCACATACCTCTTAATAAATATTTGGTTGTTGTAAATGAAAAACACCTACTATCAATTAAGATTAGATTTAGATCCCATAGCTCAAAAGCTTATAGCTTAGTTTGGGCTAGATGATGTTGTGTGAGAATATCCAACAATATTTATTGATTATTTATTAAAAATATTTTAACGTTCCTGCCAGCACTGAATCTGCAGTAGGCAGCAAAACAATTATACCATGCTAAGCGCCTGCGCATTGCTACGTTAATATTATTGTTTTTAACTATGATTATTGTCAAATTTAAATATTTATAGTGTAAAATAGAATATTGTCCATTACTTTCTACAATTTTCGTATATTTAGATACTTTAAAAATAAACTTGTGGACCGTTTTCATGTATGTGTGTATTATATACTATACTATCTTCACGCGAAATCCCTTGCGGGGTAGGCAGAAAGAACCGAGCGCCACACGGTACGCTCCATACACACCTCACTTGCTTCTTCAACTTTCATTTTTCTTTTCATGCATGCACGTCTATTATTAGTATTTCTAATTGCAATATTGATATTAGTTAGGTAAATAAATGTCAACTTTATTAATTTTATGATGTCAGTGTCTATCACTACTTAATATCAATCAATTTGCAATAAAATAATCAATAATTATTAACTAATATTACTAACATAAAAATTAAATTAAAAGATTGAACGCTTAGACTAAGAATATGACACCGGTAATACATCAAGGAAAACAAAAGTATCAAACTTGTTATTAGCAACAATTGGCACTATACGGCTATGTGCGCCGCGCCGGCTGATTTCTTACGATCGTAAAGAAATTTGAAAACCGAATTTACGCTCTTAATACTGTTTAAAATATCGTACATTATTGTCACAGGTGAGATACTTCACGGTGCCTCCAGAACCGAGCGACTTCGAAGTCCACGTGGACGCCCAGATCGTGTCAACTGTCGCTAAAGAGTTCGACCTCAACTCGTTCGAAGCTATGGAGACTGAGGCTCTCAATGAGCTCGCCTGTCATGATACTTGCTTTAAAGGCATTAAGGTACGGTATAAAACAGTTTATTAATTGTCAAATAGTGTGGGATTTTGTTCCTATACCTCCTGGGAACTTATTCGAGGATTAAAAGATTGTCTCTGAGAAATTTCAGACGGTTATCAATTTCTGTACCAAATTTCAGAACGAATACAGCTAGAAAGAGTATCTAACAAACATTCATACATGCTACGTTTTGCGTGTATAATATTGGTAGGGATTATCTTATGCTACTAATATATTATAAATGCGAAATATCTGAGTGTGGGTGTATGGATGTATGTTACTCTTTCACGCTCTTCGGCTGAACGTATCTGATAGTTCAGGGGTATACACACAGCCTGCATGGGAAGTGGGACCGGCAATAAAACTTTACGCGGGCAAAGCTGCAGGAAGGAACTAGTTACGTAAAAGGACGAAATAAATACGGCAGATGCCATCATTCAACATTATATTTTCATGATTTCTCATTTTAATTTTTGAACTGAAAAGAAAACTCATTTCATTAAAAATGAGTCCTTTCAGTTCACCGGATTGTTAACCGGCCCAAAGACTCAACAACTGCCATGTCATATAGACATACCATATAAGTAATTAATTTCTTTTTCTTTTGTAATTACAGATACCAAGCACAGGCCCCGTAAGTGCAGCATTATTAACCAAACACATGGAAGTCGACACAGAGGATTCCAATTTACGACCAAAATACGTTAACATTCAGCCCGAATCTAAACGTAGCAAAGGACTAGAAGGAAACTCAACACTAAACAAAATAAAGAAACGGAAACTGAAAAAACACAAAAGGAGGAAACGCAGCCGCAGCCGTTGTGAAGAAGAGGTTAAAGAAGCAGCCAAATTGGCTAATATTTTGAAAAATCTTACTCTTGCGACATCAACGGGAAGAAGTGCTGTTTACCATTTCAATAGAAAATTCTCTAACATGTTAAAACCTTAACATAGTAAAGATTACAAGAGTAACTAGTACCTAGGTAAGTTATCTTCGAGCAAACGCTCCCAGCGCGTTTTGCAGGTGTGCTTTCGAACTGGGCACGCACACTTTAATCAAACATAGTAGAGTACAGTTCTACTGCCTGCTGTCTTTTTTTATACCATTAAAGTGGCAGACAAGTTTTGGCCCACGCGATAGATGTGGCCACCGTAGCCTATGAAAGTTTGAATCACCGCAGGCGCTACACACGCGCTACCGACCCTGCAAGAACCTTCTTAGTCCCTTTTGAAGGACAAGTGTGGTCAAGGTGTGAGTTCCCACCGATACATACACACAGCGCTGTGTGCGTTTGTTATTAGAAGATAGCTTACTTATTGACTTTTTGATCATAATTTATGTATAGGTATAGTAATAATAATAATAACCTGGCAACCCCACACAAGAGCAGTGGTATATTTTGTTATCATAGAAACAAATAATTATTTTTAAGTGTTATATTTGGATTATCTTACATTTTATAAAATAGTTGATGTATATAAACCTGCAGATAATGAAAAATATAAAAGGAATATGTTTTTATCAATCGACAAAAGCGAAGAAAAATTTTATACAGAAGAATGACATGACACAATGACATGTCATGTCAAGCAAAATGTAAAATACAATATAAAATATACCGATAATGCTTACAAGAGCCAGGAGGCGTTTAGCACAATTAACATCACCGGACTCGTCGCCTAGCTCCGCCTCGCAGCACGTGGAAACCATATCGTCGGAACCGATTGCTGCTGAGGCGTCGAGCTCAGCATCAAGCGACGAGTACTTCTCTCCGCCGACGTCGCCAACACCAACACGTCGGCAGGGGAGGACCCGGCCACCGACCTGCTTGGGACCCCGAGGCCCACCGGCCTCGAATAGGGCCCCCGCTACCGGTGGTAATGTGCACCGCATGCGATGGACTTCATCTATGAACGAAAACGTCATGCGGGCATATTTTGCGGCTACAGAGGGAGGAACTAACCTCACTGCGTACCGTGTTCGTTTGCTGCCTTTGTTTCAGGCTCTTGAACCAACTATCAGCGTGTCGGCACAGCGGCTGTCGGATCAAGTGCGGGTCATACAACGTAATCGTATGTTGGATGATGCCGTGCTTGAGAGGCTTCGCTCAGAGTTGCAGTGTAGCCTCATCATCCCTACTTCGTCTCAAACTACTGAAATACAGATCCACGCAACGCAACCTGACGTACGTATTGACGAAATAGTGGATGATGTTGCTACAACAGTAAGTACTCAATACAATGATGAACTAAGGAGTGTTTTGGAGCGAACGATTCTAGAGTATAGGTTTTGCGATCCCATGTGTCGCCCACGTATACCGCGTTTGCCTACGCACAAAAAAAACATGGCTCTAGTGAGCACCCTGGACTCGGTTCTACCAAGTTATTTTAATACTTGTGTAGATATTAGTGATGCGCACTCAATTCTGTATTGCGCGGCTGTAACAGTATGTCGGGTAGCTGGTGTCAAATTTCCTAAATTTGAGCCAGCTACTAGACCTCAGTCTGTTCCAGTCTGGCAGTGCAGAATTGAGCGTCGTATCACCGAGACTAGGGTGCTCATTGGTAAGCTATGCTGCTTCAGGGGGGGTAATACCCGACCCAGAGTGATGCGTTTTGTGACTCGTGCATTTGCGGGGACAGATATTAGTCCCCGCGAATACTCTGTATGGGTCACGGAACGCATTGACTACCTGAAGCAGAAAATTTGTGCGTGGGCAAACCGTATACGGCGATACAAAAAGAGAGTGGATAGATATACTCAGAATCGTTCGTTCCAAAAAGATGAGAGGTGTGTATATAGAAGATGGGAGCAATCCGATTCAAGTGTGACTAGTGTGTGCCTACCTGATGCCGAAACCACAAGCACATTTTGGCGAGGTATTTGGTCGGCACCTATTAGTCATACAGAGTGTGATTGGATGCGGAATGTCGAGCAGTCATGCGAGTCTATTGAATCCATGGCACCAGTCATAATAACACCCGATGACATTGCCAGTGCAGTTCGTTCGTTGCCCAATTGGAAATCAACTGGGCCGGACGGACTGCACAATTTTTGGCTCAAATGGTTCCATAGCTCGCATGATTGTTTGGCATCTTGCTTTCAATCATCAGTTGAGTCTGGATCGCTTCCATCTTTTATGACTTCGGGTATTACACACCTCCTCTATAAATCCGGTAGTACCACGGACCCGAAAAATTATAGACCGATAACTTGTTTGCCTACGGTCTATAAGCTTCTGACATCTGTTTTGAGAGTTAAATTATCATCTCATTTAGAAAATAATTCTATATTGTCCAACTCTCAAAATGGATGTAGAAGCGGGTCACGTGGTACTAAAGAACTCCTTATTCTTGACATGGCCATTAATCAGCAGGTTCGTCGGAACCGGAGAAATTTGGAGACATGCTGGATTGATTACAAGAAAGCCTACGACTCCGTGCCACATACATGGCTGTTGAGGGTGCTAGAGTTGTACAAAGTTGATACAACTCTTCGCACCTTCTTGAAGGCATGTATGGGGCAATGGAGAACGGCTCTTGTTTATCCAGGATGTCGTCAGATTCTTGGGGATGGTGAACCTGTCAAGATTGAGAGGGGTATATTTCAGGGTGATAGTCTGAGTCCCTTATGGTTTTGTCTAGCACTGAATCCCCTCAGTACTTTACTGGAGGATTCAGGGCTAGGCTATCAGTTTCGGAGAGGAGGTCAAGTTGTTTCCCACCTTCTGTACATGGATGACTTGAAATTATTTGCCTGCACCGATTCCCACTTGATAGAGTTACTTAAGATCACTGAAACCTTTAGTAATTCTATCAAAATGGAATTTGGTGTAGATAAATGTGCAGTCATGCATGTAAAGAAGGGACGGATTGTGGAATCTGAAAGAGTAGAACTTTCAGATTTCACAAAACTTAAATCCCTCTCTGCGACTGAAACCTACAAATATCTTGGTATGTCGCAGGCATTAGGTATTGTTGAGGCAGGCATGAAACAAACGTTGATGGATCGTTTCTTCGGCCGCCTGAAAAAAGTACTGAGAAGTCTTTTATCAGGTGGTAACAAGGTACGCGCCATCAACGGTTGGGCCATGCCTGTCTTAGGATATTCCTTCGGCATACTGAGATGGACTCAGACTGAATTAGACACCCTGGATAGAAAAGTCCGTTCGTTGTTGACCGCAAACCGAATGCATCATCCACGTTCGTCTGTAATGAGGTTGTATATCCCACGGAAATGTGGCGGTCGTGGTTTTTTAAATATCAAGACGTTACACAACCGTGAGATATACAACCTTAGGGAATATTTCCTACATGTGGACGTGGGTATGCATCGAGATGTGGTAGCAATAGACAGCGGACTGACCCCTCTTTCTCTTGCCAAAGAGAACTGGCACAAACCAGCAATACTGTCTACTAATGATCGCAAGGAGATATGGCAGAGCAAAGAGCTGCATGGACGGTTTTATCGGGCCTTACATGGGCCCGATGTAGATTTACTAGCATCTATATCTTGGCTACGTTTTGGTGATCTGTTTGGAGAAACCGAAGGTTTTGTCTGTGCAATTACTGACGAAGTTGTCATGACGAATAACTATCGGAAATATATTTTGAGAGATGGTACGGTTGACATATGTCGGGCATGCCACCTACCGGGTGAATCTCTCAGACATATTATTTCTGGTTGTCCTCGTCTTGCCAACGGTGAGTATTTGCATAGACACAACCAAGTGGCCAGGATTGTCCATCAGCAACTTGCACTAAAATATAAACTTGTTGATTCAGAGGTACCTTATTACAGGTATGTGCCCGACCCAGTTCTAGAAAATGGCCGTGTCACATTGTATTGGGATCGATCTATTATCACTGACAGGACTATTGTGGCCAATAAGCCTGATATAGTGGTAATAGATCGATCAGAGCGCCTCGCAATAATCGTTGACATTACCGTCCCACATGACGAAAATCTCGTGAAAGCAGAAAAGGAAAAACAAATAAAATATTTGGATTTGGCTCACGAGATTGTCGATATGTGGGATGTGGACTCGGCGGTTATTGTTCCGATAGTCGTATCAGCACATGGTCTGATTGCCAAGAGCCTCGATCAACATCTGAAGAGGCTCGGGTTGGGTAGTTGGGTCAAGAGCCAGATGCAAAAGGCAGTTCTCCTCCTTTATTCCATCTAGTCCTACCAGTAGTTCGAGAGTCGAACTGTTTGGATGTTTTTATTCCAAATTGTTATACTGACGGATCGAACTATTTGGAAATGCGAATTTTATTCCAAATAGAACTATTGTGAATATAATTGTACAGTCATCTTGAAATGCATTCGTGTCTGGCATGACAAAAAAAATTGCGTGTACTTAGTGTACACACGTAAGAAGTGAAACTTCTTCATAAACTTAATTTTCACCTCACCTTAAATTAAGTCAAAAAGTACAAAAGTCCAAAAGTCCAAAAGTCCAAAAGTCCAAAAGTCCAATAGTCCAAAAGTCCAAAAGTCCAAAAGTCCAAAAGTCCAAAAGTCCAAAAGTCCAAAAGTCCAAAAGTCCAAAAGTCCAAAAGTCCAAAAGTCCAAAAGTCCAAAAGTCCAAAAGTCCAAAAGTCCAAAAGTCCAAAAGTCCAAAAGTCCAAAAGTCCAAAAGTCCAAAAGTCCAAAAGTCCAAAAGTCCAAAAGTCCAAAAGTCCAAAAGTCCAAAAGTCCAAAAGTCCAAAAGTCCAAAAGTCCAAAAGTCCAAAAGTCCAAAAGTCCAAAAGTCCAAAAGTCCAAAAGTCCAAAAGTCCAAAAGTCCAAAAGTCCAAAAGTCCAAAAGTCCAAAAGTCCAAAAGTCCAAAAGGCAAAAGTCCAAAAGTCCAAAAGTCCCAAAGTCCCAAAGTCCCAAAGTTCCAAAGTTCCAAAGTCCCAAAGACCCAAAGTACCAAGGTCCCATCCAAAAGTCCAAAAGTCCAAAAGTCCCAAAGTCCCAAAGTCCCAAAGTTCCAAAGTTCCAAAGTCCCAAAGACCCAAAGTACCAAGGTCCCATCCAAAAGTCCAAAAGTCCAAAACTTCAAAAGTTCAAAAGTCCCAGTCTCAAAGTTCCAAAGACCCAAAGTACCAATGTCCCATCCAAAAGTCCAAAAGTCCAAAAACCCTTAAATGACATGCTATCCCTGGATAAAGTACTCTTAATTCGAATCCACCGTGGTGGGGAACAGAACAAAGATGGCGCGTAACCAAAAATCGTGACGTGACGTGACGTGACGCAAATTTTTTTCCAACGCCGATAAAGAAGTTTCACTTCAAAAATGTGTTTACTGGTATCATACATGAATAAGTTTTGGATGAAAGATAGTAATTTTATCGATACCTGGTGTGTTTTTGGTGAAACTCACCGCACAAACAACTTTATAGAAGGTTGGCATGTAAAAATTAACAATGAATGTAGAAGGAAGAAGGCCACTTTATTAAAAATATTAAAAGTTTTTAAAGATGATGCCGCTTTGTACAGTGTTTTGAGAAAACAAGTTGAAAATGGCGTGGCCCCATTTAAAAACAGAACAGGAGAGAGCATACTGAGGGATCAACATATTCAAAACACCCAAATGATGCTTATAAATGGTGACATATCTGTAGGACATGGTTTAGAAATTTTCAGGTAAAATTTCAAATACCACCTCTTTCGCCTTAGATTCATCTATGTCCTACAGATATCACCATTTATAAGCATCATTTGGGTGTTATATGCTTTTTTGTGTTCACTTGTAAAATTTTCATTTTGTATTTTATTAAAAAAAAAATTTCTTTTTGTTTCACTGTACATCAGAGTCAGTAGTTCTATTTGGAATAAAATTCGCGTTTCCAAATAGTTCGATCCGTCAGTATAACAATTTGGAATAAAAACATCCAAACAGTTCGACTCTCGAACTACTGGTAGGACTAGATGGAATAAAGGGTTCTCCTAGACACGGCACGTATTGTGAGGAGGTTCCTGTCTCTGCAGCCCTAACCACCGGTAGCTTGGTCCCTGTACCCGATGCCGGTGGGACACTATTTTTTTATATTTTTAAATATATTTTCTTTTTTATAAAATGTATTTAAAAATTTAATTTAATAAGTATAACTATGTAAATAAAGGGAATAATAATAAAATTAATGCCTCTTGCATCAATTTTATACAACTCCAGTACCCTCAAAAGCCATGTATGCGGCACGGAGTCAAAAGCTTTCTTGTAGTCTATCCAGCATGTCGCCAGATTCTTGCGGTTACGGCGTGTCTGTTGGCTAATGGCCATATCAATTATTAGGAGCTCTTTAGTGCCACGTGACCCACTTCTGCATCCATTCTGAGAGGTGGACAGGATAGAATTGTCAATCAAATGCGACGATATTTTCTCTCTCAGAATAGATGTAAGAAGTTTGTAGATGGTAGGAAGACATGTAATTGGTCTATAATTCTTAGGGTCTGTGGCACTATTTGTAGCACTGGTATTCATCACATCATCGTTACCGTTATTTAATTGTACAATAGGAGTTGAAATTTGTGTCTCAGGTAGCGATGACGTTGATGACGGACCGAGACTGCTACACACGTCCGAACATAGCCTCTCAAGTACGGTAGAATCCAACAGATGACATCGTTGAATTGCCCGCACTTGATCCGATAGACGCTGTGCTGACACGTTGACTGATGGCTCAAGTTCCTGAAACAGAGGCAGCATTCTCACACGATACGCGGTGAGGTTAATTCCCCCCTCTGTAGCCATGAAAACTGCCCGCATGACGTTCTCATTCAATGAATTGGACCATCGCATGCGGTGCACATCACCACCGGAGGCGGGGGCCCTATTCGAAGCCGGTGGGCCTCGGGGTCCCAAGCGAGACGGTGGCCGGCCTCTTCCCGGCCGACGTACGGGTGTTGGCGACGTCGGTGGAGAGAAATACTCATCACTCGATGTTGAGCTCGACGCCTCTACGATTCCCGTTGGCGCTGGAACACATTCAAGGGGAAGAGAGGCGGAGCTGAGTGATGAGTCCGGAGGTGTTAGGCGTGTTGCAACTCTATGTGCCTTCATTAAGGCATGTATGGGGCAATGGAAGACAGTCTTGTGCTATCCGGGATGTCGACAGATTTGTGGGAATAGCGTGCCTATAAGGATTGAGCGGGGTATATTCCAGGGGGACAGTCTCAGTCCATTATGGTTTTGCCTAGCATTGAATCCTTTAAGTACTATCTTGGAGAATTCAGGGCTAGGCTATCGGTTGCGAAGGGATGGCCAAGTTATATCCCACCTCCTTTACATGGATGACTTGAAGCTATTTACATCCAACAAACTGCAACTGTCGGAATTACTAAAGATAACAGAAGTTTTTAGTAATTCTATCAGGATGGAGTTTGGTGTTGACAAATGTGCGGTCATGCATGTAAACAGAGGCGAGATAATAGAATCTGAAGGAATAGAACTTTCAGATTCTACAAGACTTGGATGTCTTTCCGCAACCGAATCATATAAATACCTGGGTATGTCGCAGGCGTTAGGCATCTGTGAAGTTGGCATGAAACAATCGTTAAAGGAGCGTTTCTTTGGCCGCTTGAAAAAAGTACTAAAAAGTCTTTTATCAGGTGGTAACAAGGTGCGCGCCTATAACGATTGGGTCATGCCAGTTTTGATGTATTCCTTTGGCATACTCAGGTGGACTCAGACAGAACTTGAAGCCCTGGATAGGAAAGTCCGTACGTTACTCACCACATACCGAATGCATCATCCGCGTTCATCAGTGATGAGGTTGTACATACCGCGGAAGTGTGGGGGTCGTGGTTTACTTAATGCCAAGACCCTCCATAACCGTGAGGTGTGCAACCTCAGGGAATATTTCCTTAACGCTGACGCGGATGTGCATCGTGATGTGGTTATGGTTGACAACGGACTTACCCCTCTTGCTCTGGCTAAAGAGAATTGGCATAAACCTGTGATACAGAGTCTTAATGATCGTAAGGATATATGGATGAGTAAAGAGTTGCATGGTCGTTTTTATCGGGCCCTGCATGGGTCAGATATAGATTTAACATCTTCTGTGTCCTGGCTACGATTCGGTGACCTCTTTGGAGAAACTGAAGGTTTTGTTTTTGCAATTACTGATGAAGTGGTGATGACTAATAATTACCGAAAGTATATCCTAAAGGATGGTACGGTTGACATTTGTCGGGCGTGTCGCCGTCCCGGAGAATCCCTTAGGCATATTATTACAGGTTGTTCTAGTCTTGCCAATAGTGAGTATTTGCATAGACACAACCAAGTAGCTAGGATTATCCATAAACAACTTGCTTTAAAGTATAACCTTATTGAATCAGAGGTACCGTATTATAGATATGTGCCTGACCCAGTTCTCGAAAGTGACCATATCACGTTGTACTGGGACCGATCTATTATCACTGATAGGACTATTATTGCAAATAGACCTGACATAGTGATAATAGATCGGCTAGAACGCCTTGCAATAATAGTTGATATCACTGTTCCACATGACGACAATCTCGTGAAGGCTGAGATAGATAAACAAGCTAAGTATTTGGACTTAGTCCACGAGATGGTGGACATGTGGAGTATTGATTCAGCTATTATTGTACCGATAGTTATCTCTGTGCATGGACTAATAGCCAAAAGCCTCGACCAACACCTTAAGAGGCTGCCCACCGCAGTTGGGTCAAGGGCTTGATGCAAAAGGCAGTTCTTCTGAGCACGGCACGTATTGTGAGGAAGTTCCTGTCTCTGAAGTCCTGACCACCGGTAGCTTGGTCCCCGTACCCGATACCGGTGGGACACTATTTTTTATATTTTTAAATGTACCTCTTTTTAGGGTTTCGTAGCCAAATGGCAAAAACGGAACCCTTATAGATTCGTCATGTCTGTCTGTCTGTCTGTCCGTCCGTGTGTCACAGCCACTTTTCTCCGAAACTATAAGGCCTATGCTATTGAAACTTGGTAACTAGATGTATTCTGTGAACCGCATTAAGATTCTTATATAACACTAGAAAAAAAGCAGTAAATTTTGGGGGTCCTCATACTCAGAACTGAAACTCAATTTTTTTTTTTTCATCATACCCATACGTGTGTGGTATCTATAGATAGGTCTTCTAAAATGCTGTTGAGATTTCTAACATAATTTTTTTCTAAAGTGAATAGTTTGCGCAAGAGGGACTTCCAAAGTGAAAAAATGAGTGTCCCCCCCCTCTAACTTCTAAACTAAGTGAGTGATAATACTAAAAAAAAATTAAGATGTACATTGCCATAAAAACTACCAACGAAAATTGGTTTGAACGAGATAGAGCTGGTAGTTTTTTTTTAATACGTCATAAACCGCAATTATACCCCTGCGAACGTGTTAAAACATCAATCAAAGTTACGACGAACTACATAATAAGAACTTTTAGTTACTTGCTGCTACGAAACCCTTCATGGGCGAGTCCAAATCGCACTTGGCCGGTTTTTTTATATGTATATTTAAAAATGTAATTTATAAGTTATCTATTTAAATAAAGAGAAATAATAATAATAATAACTGGCAACCCCACCAACGAACAAGAGAGTACATTTTCTATCAAAGAATAAAAAAATATATATTTTACAGAATACTACTATATTTTTATATTATTAAGTGCCACATTATATAAAATATTTGAAAAAGCGAAACCGACAATAAAAATGATAATAGAAATTATATACTGGTTGAATTTATAGTCGTTTTGGAACGGAAAGGTTTAGGCCCAGTTTCGATAACAGAACCGATCGGCACTGTCAATTTGAAAATCAACAATAAAAAATTACGAAAATGTCAAAATCTACATCGTTTGCCAAAATCAAAACGAGAACACCTGGTTATTCCTTTAAATTTCACGAAATACGTTTACTACGATTTTCTACTACAATTTTTCATTCAATGTCTAACGATCCAATCAGTGAGTAGAGTCACCGCGCCGGGAAAATTCGACCAATCACAACGCATGAACGCATCGGTCCACGTGGACTCGTTGCCAAGTAACGTCGGTAGGTACTCGACTAGTTACGTCTTGTAGGTAGGTACCTAAATACGCTCGGCCGACCGCGCCGCCGACCGGCGACCGCGGCGCGCGCGCAGTTCGACTATAACTCGCGCGCAGTATTGTCGTCGCGATCGACTTTTATTTGTGGTCGGAAATAAAACGATTAGTTTACACTCGAGAGTACGAATCTCGTGATGAATTACGCAGTGCGATAGTGGACGCCTTTGAAATAGTGAAAAGTGACAGAGACACATTGAATAAACTAAAAGACAATAGCCTAAAACGTGCCCGTTTGTGTATCGAACGTTCTGGACTCCATTTTGAGCAGTTGCTAAGGTACAGGGAAGTGTAAATAAACTGTGAATAGGTAGGTCTAGGTATTTAAGTTGATTATTTTGTAAATAGCTCCAATTTTTTAAATACGCCGGAAATACTCCCTATTTGTTCGTGTTTATTTTCATTATTATTACATAAACCTTATTAATTCACCGTAAAATAGAACAATATTAAAGTATTTCCGACGGTCCTTAGCCCGCGTAAAGTATGAAGGAGAAATTGGAGTCCTTTATTATTATCTAAGTACCTATTATTATCGAAACGATGCATTCGGCCAATGAACTGATCACATGGAGACACGCGCCGCGGCGTAGTAGGTACCTATGGGTTTCGGAGTTTCATTCATTGAAAAGTTCAATGAATAATCGAAGCGCTACTAATGTTTCAACTCGAACGAGTGATAAAGATTACATAGAAGTCATTTTTTTATTATAACCTGCACAGCTGTTTTGACACTCCGAAATGGTTCCATTATTGATTCCGAGTAACCCCCTCTCGGGTCCAGAACGACTATAAATTCAACCAGTATAAATCAATAAATATGAAGAAGAAATTTTCAGACCAAAATGACATGACAAACGTCATGTCAAACAAGAATATCATGTAAAAATATGGAAAAAATGTACTAAAATGCTTACAAGATCGAGAGCCAGGAACACTGTTGCACAAACAACATCACCGGACTCGTCGCACAGCTCCGCCTCGCAGTACAAGGAACAGATTGTTGCTGAGGCGTCGAGCTCCAGCAGCAGCGACGAGTATTTCTCCCCACCGACGTCGCCACTACCTGTACGTCGGCAGGGGAGAGGCCGGCCGCCAGCCAGCTTGGGACCCCGAGGCACACCGGCCTCGAATAGGGCCCCCGCTGCCGGTGGTAATGTGCACCGCATGCGATGGACTTCTACAATGAATGAAAATGTCATGCGGGCACATTTTGCGGCTACAGAGGGAGGAATTAACCTCACTGCGTACCGTGTTCGTTTGCTACCTTTGTTTCAGGCTCTTGAACCAACGGTGAACGTGTCGGCACAGCGGCTATCGGATCAGGTGCGGATCATCCAGCGTAGTCATATGTTGGACGATACCGTGCTTGAGAGGATTCGCTCAGAAGTACAATCTAACATTATCATCCCTACTTCGTCTCAATCTAGTATGCCTAGTGAAACAAATAATATCAACGATTCACAATCTTTAGTACCCATTGACGAAGAAGTGGATGATATGGTTACGGTAAGTACACAGTATAATGATGAATTGAGGAGTGTTTTGGAACGAACGATTCAGGAATATAGATTTTGTGATCTCATAAGTCGTCCACGTATACCTCGCTTGCCTACGCATAAAAAGAACTTGGCGCTAGTGGGTACCCTGGACTCAATTCTACCAAGCTATTTTGATACTTGTGTAGATATAAGTGATGCACATTCAATTCTGTATTGCGCGGCTATAACAATGTGTCGAGTGGCTGGCGTAAAATTTCCAAAATTTGAGCCGGCCACTGGACCCAAGTCTATTCCAGTCTGGCAATGCAGAATTGAGCGTCGCATCGCTGAGACCAGGGTACTCATTGGTAAACTAAGCTGCTTTAGGACAGGGAACACCCGTCCCAGAGTAATGCGTTTTGTGACTCGTGCATTCGCGGGGACCGATATCAGTCCTCGCGAATACTCAGAGCGGGTCACAGAACGTATTGACTTCCTAAAGCAGAAAATTTATGCGTGGGCAAGTCGCATACGGAGGTACAAGAAGAGAGTGGATCGCTATATTCAGAATCGCTCGTTCCAAAAGGATGAGAGATGGGTGTATAGAAGATGGGAGCAACCCGATTCGAATGTGACTAATAGGTGCCTACCAGATGCTGAAACCACAAGTACATTCTGGCGAGGCATTTGGTCGGTACCTGTTGGTCATACAGAGTGTGAGTGGATACGGGATGTCGAACAGTCATGTGAGTCGATACAGACTATGGAACCAGTTCTAATAACATCTAGTGACATTGCCAGTGCGGTTCGTTCGTTGCCCAATTGGAAATCAACTGGGCCGGACGGACTGCACAATTTTTGGCTGAAATGGTTTCATAGCTCACATGCTTGTTTGGCATCCTGTTTTCAGTCATCACTTGAGTCCGGGTCGCTTCCATCTTTTATGACTTCTGGTATTACACACCTCCTCTACAAATCCGGTAGTACTACGGACCCTAAAAATTATAGACCGATAACTTGTTTACCAACGGTCTATAAGCTTCTCACATCTATTTTGAGAGTTAAACTAGCAACACACATTGAAAATAATTCTTTAATGTCCAACTCTCAAAATGGATGTAGAAGCGGGTCACGTGGTACTAAAAAACTCCTTATTCTTGACATGGCTATTAATCAGCAGGTTCGTCGTAACCGGAAAAACCTGGCGACATGCTGGATTGATTACAAGAAGGCCTATGATTCAGTGCCACATACATGGCTGTTGAGGGTGCTGGAGTTGTATAAAGTTGATGCAACTCTTAGCACCTTCTTGAAGACATGTATGGGGCAATGGACAACGGCTCTTGATTATCCAGGATCTCATCAGGTTCCTGGGAATGGCGAGCCTGTCAGGATCAAGAGGGGTATATTTCAGGGTGACAGTCTGAGTCCCTTATGGTTTTGCTTGGCGCTGAATCCTCTCAGTACCTTACTGGAGGGTTCAAGGCTAGGCTATCAGTTCAGGAGAGGAGGTCAAGTTGTTTCCCACCTTCTTTACATGGATGACTTGAAATTATTTGCCTCCACCGATTCCCACTTGATAGAGTTACTAAAAGTCGCAGAAGCTTTCAGTAATTCTATCAAAATGGAATTTGGTGTAGATAAATGCGCTGTCATGCATGTAAAGAAGGGACGAATTGTGGAATCTGAAAGAGTACATCTTTCAGATTTCACAAAACTTAAATCCATCTCCGCGACTGAAACTTATAAGTATCTGGGTATGTCGCAGGCATTAGGTATTACAGAGATTGGCATGAAACAAACGTTGGTGGACCGTTTCTTTGGCCGCCTGAAAAAAGTACTGAAAAGTCTTTTATCGGGCGGTAACAAGGTGCGGGCTATCAACGGTTGGGCCATGCCAATCTTAATCTATTCCTTCGGCATACTTAGATGGACTCAGACTGAATTAGACGCCCTGGATAGGAAAGTCCGTTCTCTGTTGACCATAAACCGAATGCATCACCCACGTTCGTCTGTAATGAGGTTGTATATCCCACGAAAGTGTGGAGGTCGTGGCTTTTTAAATGCCAAGACCTTACACAATCGTGAGGTATACAACCTTAGGGAATATTTCCTTCATGCTGACGTGAGTATGCATCGGGATGTGGTAGCAATAGATAATGGACTGACCCCTCTTGCTCTTGCCAAAAAGAACTGGCGCAAACCAGTAATAATGACTACTAATGATCGCAAGGAGATATGGTGGGGCAAAGAGCTGCATGGACGATTTTATCGGGCCTTACACGGGCCCGATGTAGATCTACTAACATCTGTATCTTGGCTACGTTTCGGTGATTTGTTTGGAGAAACTGAAGGTTTTGTCTGTGCAATTACAGACGAAGTTGTCATGACGAATAACTATCGGAAATATATTTTGAGAGATGGTACGGTTGACATATGTCGGGCATGTCACTTACCGGGTGAATCTCTCAGACATATTATTTCTGGTTGTCCTCGTCTTGCCAATGGCGACTATTTGCATAGACACAACCAAGTAGCCAGGATAGTCCATCAACAACTTGCACTAAACTATAAACTTGTAGATTCAGAGGTACCATATTACAGGTATGTGCCCGACCCAGTTCTAGAAAATGGTCGTGTCACGTTATACTGGGATCGGTCTATTATCACTGACAGGACTATTGTAGCCAATAAGCCTGATATAGTGGTAATAGATCGATCAGAGCGCCTCGCAATAATCGTTGATATTACAGTTCCACATGACGAGAATCTCGTGAAAGCAGAAAAAGATAAACAATTAAAATATTTGGACTTGGCTCACGAGGTTGTCGACATGTGGGATGTAGATTCAGCGATTATTGTTCCGATAGTCGTATCAGCACACGGTCTGATCGCCAAGAGCCTCGATCAACATCTTAAGAGGCTCTCGTTAGGCAGTTGGGTCAAGGGCTTGATGCAAAAGGCGGTTTTGCTGAGCACGGCGCGCATTGTGAGGAGATTCCTGTCTCTGGAGCCCTGACCACCGGTAGCTTGGTCCCTGTACCCGATGCCGGTGGGGAACTATTTTTTTATATTTTTAAATGTATTTTTCATATGTATATTTAAAAATGTAAATTTATATGTTGTTTATATTTAATAAAGAGGAATAATAATAAATTTGTTTATTCATTTTGTACACAAATTGTTTTACAATGTCTTATCAATATCTTATCAATCTATAATTACTAGTTTCTTATATAATCAGCTTATGATATCATATTAATCTCTATGGAATTAAAGTTTCTTACTTATTTCAAATTATTGACTATGCACTTAGTTGTAGCGTCTTACCTGATCTAGGTTTTTGCATAAAAACCTGTGTTTCAGGTTATTGCTACGTCTTTACTCTAATAATAAATGGACTATAAGTAATAATGGTACGTGATCTGTCAAATAACAAAAATCAATCTAAAACTTATTGTAACACTTCTAATAGCTTTTCCGTGTCATTATAATTTAGTTTTCCTAAGTATTCTGATATTAAAATTTTACATTTTCTGTGGTTTAAGCGATATATATTTAGAATTCTATTAATTCTGTTATATAAATACGGTCCTAAGAATACATAGAATCTTTTTACAAACGCATGCCTAGTTTGTGACTTTATACAAACCAAATCTTGTCGTCTCTTGTCCAGTGGAGTGACTGGTATGGGTAGCTTTGCGTGCTGGAGGAGTATAGTGTGCAACACAAACAGCTGACGCACTGTTAGTACCTTACATGCTCTGTATAGCTCCTGTGTGGGAGACCGAAAAGGACGACAGGTGGCAACCTTAAGGATGGCTCTCTGTGAACGTTCCAGTGGGAGCATAGCGGAACCAGCGGCTCCGCCCCAGGATGTTATGCAATAAGTCACAATTGATTGACATAGTGCTAAGTAAACTTGCTTAATTATCCTAAAATCCGCTATGTATCTTAAATTTTTAAATATAAACATTAATTTTCGTACTCTAGTACATAGCAATTTAATATGCTCGTGAAAATTCAAATTTGTGTCAATCGTGACACCTAGGTATTTGATATGATTACTATGTATCAAAGTAGGACAGAGACATGCAGTGTCATCGGTTTTACATTTGTGTACATAAATATCTGGGTTAGTAGACGATTTATTAGTATTTCTGATTTTGAACAGTAGGTACTTTGTTTTCTCTGCATTTAATGATAGTACATTATGTTGAAGCCATTTTCTGACGTAGTTAAATCCGTTTTGGGCATGGTTAAATAGGTACTTCTTCTTGTGTTTTTGCTGAAAATAAGAGTGCTGTGTTATCAGCATATGAAATTATTTTTCCATTTTGCAAAGTTGTCCTACAAAGATCGTTAATGTACACTAAAAATAGCGTTCCTCCTAGGACACTTCCCTGTGGGATTCCGTACTCATTATTTTTTATTTCAGTGCTTCTATAATTGCCTATTTTTACGCTTTGTTGACCATTACTGAGGTAATCGGTAATTAGTTTTAGTTGAGTTCCTCTTATTCCTAGTGCCTCCAGCTTCCTTAATAGTATCGAACAAGAAATAGTGTCATACGCCTTAGCTAGATCCAGGAAGATCCCTATGGTATGCATACTCTGATCCAAATTTGTTGTCACATAATCTGTCAGATCAAATACAGCTTGACTGGTTGATCTGTTCTGCCTAAATCCAAATTGGCTTTCTGAGAGTAATGAATTATTCTCTAGGTAATTCACTAACCTGTTGTTTATAATTTTTTCCAGAATTTTGGAAAGGCCTGTTAAGATGGATATCGGTCTGTAATTATTGACAGCGGTTTTATCGCCAGATTTAAATACCGGGGTGACCACAGCTCTTTTTAGTGATTTTGGAAATATCCCCAGGGTTAAACATAATTGATATATATGGGTTAAGGGGCTTGCCAGTTGTTGTTTAACCTTTTTAATATTTTATTCGAGATATTATCCCATCCAGTAGCGCACATATCTTTCATTCCAGTTATTATTCTAATAATTTCCTCTTCGTAAGACAAAAGACTTTAATGCCTGACTTGGGTATAAGGTGGGAGTCAAATTTGGGGAATTATGTCCACAGTTTATAGTTTTATCTGCCATGTTTTTGCCTATATTTGCAAAATAATTGTTAATTTTGTTAATTGCCTGATTTGGACATACTTCCATTGATAGTAATTCGTTCGCTGTATCAGAGGGTTTCGTTACATACGTGTTGGTTTTTATAAATTTCCAAAGCAATTTAGTACTATTTCCTGCTTTTTGGAGTTCCTTCCTTTGATATTGTAATTTTAACTTTTTTAAAAACTTGTTGCAAAAGTTCCTGTACCTTTTATATGTTACAGCCAGTGTGTCATTATTAGGTTCGTCTTTTACTTTTAAGTGAAGTCTATCTCTATGACGTATACAGCGCACGAGGCCAGGAGTAATCCACGGCTTAATGTTACTGCTCGTTCGCTCTAACTTTGCCGCTCGGCTCCATACTAAAGTCGAATTTTTAATTAGACGAAGTAAATTGACAGCAACTAATGTCACTTCTTCATACAATGTTGCGTATTTTCTATGTCGAAGTGACATTAGCTACTGTCAATTTACTTCGTCTAATTAACAATTCGGGTATACGCCGCTACGCCAGCGGCAAAGTTAGAGCGAACGGGTAGTATTATACTTGGTAGGCAATATTTTACTAGATGTGTTTTCTATTATTGCTGTTTGCAATGATTGTATGAAGTAGTCTAATGCTATATTTGGATCATTTGTTGCGTAAACGGGGTCAAAGTTTATACTGTGTATGCTATTTTCGAGACTGGACATTTTTACTCTAGTAACATTACGTGTAGAGGGGTTTCTCTGCAATTGCATTTGAATTGATAATAGTATAGTTCGATGATCTGTCAGCAAAGAGTTAGTTACGAATGTTTTTGTGGGAAACTTAGTTTTTACAAAGAAATGATCCATACATGATCCTTTTTTGAATGTTTGAAAATAATGAGTAGGTAACATTCCATGATATGAACAAATGTTAAGGTATTTGTGCGCGTGGGTACCGCTTTCATTTGGGACTATGTTTATGTTTATATCCCCTACAAGAACAATGTTTTTATATGATGATAGTTCTTTCAATATAGTGTCAAGCGATTCCAAAAAAGTGTCTTTGTCCTGAGAGGGTGGTCGATATACAGCAATAATGACAGTATCCGGTTTTATTTTATATATCAAGCAATACTGCACTCTTGTAATGATGGTTCTTCCATGACTATATTTAAATTATTTTTAACAAAAACTACTAATCCGTCGTTTTGATTTATGAAATTACTTGAAACATGTGTAGCGTATCCCTCCATGAAGGGTAAATTGTCTCTGTGGTTTTCTAGCCAACATTCTGTAAGAACAATTAAATCACAATTTATGCCCAAATCATGCAATAACTGCTCAAAACCCGTCATATTTTTATTTATACTCCTAATATTTTGGGTTAGTACTGTTAGTGTTTTCCCACCTTTGAATATAATATTTTTACAATCCTCCACATTACAAATATTTGTGTCTGACACGGAAAAGCTGTCAAGTTCAGTGATTAACTGATTTGATGTCATTATTAATTATTAAAATAAAAGTGAGCTTACAATTAAAGTGGTCGGTGACGCTCCTAGGCGCCCTCATAATCGATTGAGTTGATGTAACTGACTTCTGCAAATTTACGAGCTGGGCAGTTTTCGTCACCTGTTCGATGGTCACATTTACGGTTAACCTTTTTGCACGTCGCACATGTAGGAGGTGAAGATACATTGGTGCATTCCTTCTGGGAGTGACCACCTATATAATTGCAGCTTGGAAGGTCTTTCTTACCAGATTTATGGCTAAGTTTCGTTTGTTCTAAAAAGGTCTCTCGTGCGTAGTTCGGCATCTTATCAGCTATATTCTGTTCGTAAATGCAATGAAACACGTCTTTTTCAGTCAGCGCTACGGGGACTCCAATAACCACTATTCTCGGCCGGCGTTTTGATGGTTCTTCTACTGTAAGGCCAGAGGATGCCAGTACGGTTGAATTTTTCAACTTCTCAATATCTCCTTTACTGTCAGTGCTTATTAAAACTCCCCCATTTCTCACCTTCCTGAGCCCACGAACATGCAATTTAAGGTCCTCTGGGGATATAATTTTTTGTACGAGAGCCTTGGTGTCGTCACTAGATTTTGTCTTATCACTAGGATAGATAGCAACTGCGCTTAGATTGGCTGGGCGGACAAAGCTATCGGCTCTTTTTTGAACTATGTTAGCGTAAGAAAATTCAACCGGCTTTATTTTATTTTCTATAGTGGTCTTAAATTCTTCCAGAGTATCCCCAATATTTTTTTGCTCTTGTAGGTTTTGAATGGTCTCATGTGCCTGGATGGCTTTTTGTTTAAGCGATTGATATAATACCGCCATCTGAGCAGCTCCGCTAGTGACTTTTCGACACAGATTAGTGACATTCAACTTCTGTTCTGAGTTCATTTTACCATCCCTTACTATGGCGCAAACTTCGTCTAGTATGTTCTCAATGGAACCCATCCATTTCTGAATTTCAGACGTTGGATAGATCTCACGAGGTAATACATTCGCCGTGTCCATTGCCGGTTTAGGAGTGGTCGGCTGGGAAGGTTGGGATGGCGTTGGGGGTGGACTTCTTCGCATCAGTTGGCTGCGGCTAAACGGGCTGGAACCCGCGTTAGCCATTACTATTTATGAAACTGGTCTAAATTTAGATCATTTTACTTTGATGCAATAACTTTACTTGACACACTTTCAATCACGACACACTTCTATTTTTGTTATTTCTGCACTTTATATTTTATGCGACACTTTCACAATGTACAAATTGATGTTACATAGTTATCACAGACACGTCCGTTCGGGCGAGCGATTCGCTCGCTTTCATCATTCATTTCATTAAATAGTAACCCGATTAAAATTATAATAAAATTGACTTAATATTTTATGAAGGACAATGCGTTGAAGCAAAAATCTGCATTGAAATAAATTAGGTACAATTGTCTTAATATGACCATTATCATTTTATATCATACATATCCAAAGAGGAAATATATTCCTCTTTATATATATTTTATTTTATTACCTTTTTTTTTTATATTTTCGTTATGGTTTACTTTATGATATGTAAAAATATAGCTCTCCAAACTTTCCGAGATTACGTGGCACCCGTAATTAAACACAAATATTTTAAGATGTTAATTTTCTACTGAATATTTTTAGAATCATTGAATATCATAATAAACTTAAAGATCTATGAGACAGTGAGCGGTCAGGCGTTCAAGCGGTCAGTTTGGCGTTATTTGTGTTGTCAGTTATGTGTTACATATATATATATGTACGCCTGACCGCTACCTGTCTGATAGATCCCTTAGCATTAAGTGAATCGTTTGATTTGTGTACGTATTTAATGTTTAAATAAATACAATATTCTTGTAAATAAATAGTTTAATTTGTAATTTAATAGTGTTAAATGGAGAAAGTGCGTGTTTGAACACACAATATGAAAATTAAAGAAGCGAAAATGTATGCCGAAGTCGTAGCAAGCAGAAGACGTTGGCCTAAAGGAAAGAAAAATCTTTCTTTCTGTGAAAACTCATCTAGAGACTGCGGCCCAATCTCACAGTAGGTATGTAAGACTTCTAAAAGTGGTTCTCAAATTAGCAGCCCTGTGATGTGCCTCTTCAAGCTCAGGTCATTCCAAGTTCTTATAGTTCGACAGCGAAACGATCAACCCCCTAGAGCACCAACCGAGCCAGACCCAGGGGAGATGCGATTGAAAAATGTGTCAGAATCAGAACATCTACATCTCGTCCAATATATGCCTGAGATGAGACCACAGACCTTACAGTATCGATCCGCACATTTAACACCTTATAGAGGAAAGTCAATTCGTCTAAGCCAAGAATGACAATCAAAGGTATATCTGTCAGTTTGTTCGATATTCCTCTCATTCCATTCGACTTATTTATTCGCATTACAAATTTATTAGCATAGCAAAGCACTCTTACTGTCGTATCTAGTATTTAGATAGACCTATCTCTTGTCCCAAACAACTTGCCAAGAAACGGTAAGCGTGCCATACCTGTCTGTTAGTTAGACATAAAAGTATAATCGTAAAACAAAAACAAAAATAGATATATACGGTCGAATTGAAAAACCTAATTTTTTTGAAAGTGGTAAACAATAATGCCGATTCCCTTTTCATTCAAACCCAGTGATATTCTTGACACTCTCTTATCAGTAATAACGGTTCGTACTTAGTACCGATATCACAGGTAAGCCCATTGAACACAGGTAGTGTCATAAACTTCAAGAAAAATAAATAAACAAAGGTTCAAAAAAGTGCGTCATTGTTCAAAACAATGTCTGATAACATTGTTTTAACAAAAGTGTTAGGCGAGGGGAAGACATTGTAGGAATACCGCAACCTGCATTCTATTCAAGGGTGCACAGCATTGCACAGTCGAGTGACGTTCTTTGGCGAGTGTAGACGTGTTTTATGTAGCGTTTAATATTCGAATGAAGTGTTTTAATGATTAAAAACATATTTTACATAGCCGTGTCCGTTCTATTTTGCTGGTAAGCCTTTAAAATTTGCACGCCAAATGATTTTTACAAACTTTATTTTTATACATATTCGTTACTTTGCTAAAAAATAATTTAAACTGTATATATGTACAATGTAAATATATTAAGTAAAGCATATTGCGCCCGTGGTCGGTATTTAAAAAACTTATATTATTGGATAAGTATTCAGAGAGGAATTGATTTAGTCTATCTCTGGACCAAAATTTCTCTGAATCGATTCATTGAATCGGGCGTGAATGCCTGAAAGACAGATATTATTCAGATTCTAGTTAAAAAACTGAAAAGTTCCCTTACTGTATCAGGTCTATATAATTTACGGCTTACGGTGTTGGAAAAATTCAAAGCTTAACGGCTGTTTCTAACAGCGAAGTAAAAGAGGACCTTAAAGTAAAAGTCTAGGTACTGTACCCCGAGCAGAGCCCAGATATCAACACACACTCACAAAATGTTCAATTTGCCCTAGTACTGTTTAAAATATCGTACATTATTGTCACAGGTGAGATACTTCACGGTGCCTCCAGAACCGAGCGACTTCGAAGTCCACGTGGACGCCCAGATCGTGTCAACTGTCGCTAAAGACTTCGACCTCAACTCGTTCGAAGCTATGGAGACTGAGGCTCTCAATGAGCTCGCCTGCCATGATACTGGCTTTGAAGGCATTAAGGTACGGTATAAAACTGTTTATTAATTGACAAATAGTGTGGGATTTTGTTCCTGTACCTCCTGGGAACTTATTCGAGGATTAAAAGATTGTCTCTGAGAAATTTCAGACGGTATCTATTTCTGTACCAAATTTCAGAACGAATACAGCGAGAAAGAGTATCTAACAAACATTCATACATGCTACGTTTTGCGTGTATAATGGACTGTATAATGGAATGGACATTTTATCACGCAAAAAAGCTACCATGGGAAGTGGGACCGGCAATAAAACTTTACGCGAGCAAAGCCGCAGGAAGGAACTAGTTACGTAAAAGGACGAAAAAATACGGCACATGCCGTCATTCAACATTATATTTTCATGATTTCTCATTTTGATTTTTGAACTGAAAAGAAAACTCATTTCATTAAAAATGAGCCCTTTCAGTTCACCGGATTGGAAACCGGCCCAAAGACTCAACCACTGCCATGTCATATTAGACATACCATATAAGCAGTGGCGGCTGGTGGGTCCTCGATCTGGTGGTGCACTTTACCTGCTTTCTTGTTTAAAATTTAGGTAGTAAGCGTTAATTTTATACCAATCAAGTTTATTTTGAAAAGTTTTGTATAGTTTTAAGTACTTAGGTACTTAGTTATTGTTTATGCTCATTTTCACACACTCCACACACTTTGCACGCAATATAGAATTGAACTAACAACAAAATAAAACAAAACAACTTACAATTTAAAAATCAAAACAATCAATACATATTTAACGCGTCACAGATGCAGCGAAACAATACCGGGAGAATTCAAATTTCGTCATCAACAAAACATCGAGGACTCTCGGTAATCTTCGGATTGCCCGAGCGCGTGCGGCGCACGAAAAGCGACTCATTGCCCGGTACATTTTCTATGAACGATGTTTTGTCTCACGCGCCAGGCGTATTAGCTCGTATCTAGTACAAGTTGTATGAGCAGCCCTCGTGCACTCGGGAAAGCGCACGCCGATTTTTGGTTACAGGGAATCTAGGCTTTAGTAATGTAGCAAAGAGCTTAAATTGTTTCGTCATAATTAGACATGTTATTAGTTTTGAGTTTTTATATGTTTAAAGAAAAAGTGGTAGGTAAATAGGTACCTAATTGTAAGTAATTTATTAATACATTTTGTTATTTTAAATCCTCTGAGCGGTGTGGTTGTGGTGGTTCACTGCACGAGCGCACTTAAGGTACAGCCGCCACTGCATATAAGTAATTAATTTCTTTTTCTTTTGTTACGGATACCAAGCACAGGCCCCGTAAGTGCAGCATTATTAACCAAACACATGGAAGTCGACACAGAGGATTCCAATTTACGACCAAAATACGTTAACATTCAGCCCGAATCTAAACGTAGCAAAGGACTAGAAGGAAACTCAACACTAAACAAAATAAAGAAACGGAAACTGAAAAAACACAAAAGGAGGAAACGCAGCCGCAGCCGTTGTGTAGAAGAGGTTAAAGAAGCAGCCAAATTGGCTAATATTTTGGAAAATCTTACTCTTGCGACATCAACGGGAAGAAGTGATGTTTACCATTTCAATAGAAAATTCTCTAACATGTTAAAACCTTAACATAGTAAAGATAACAAGAGTAACTTAGTACCTAGGTAAGTTATCTTCGAGCAAACGCTCCAAGCGCGTTTTGCAGGTGTGCTTTCGAACTGGGCACGCACACTTTGACCAAACATAGTAGTGTACAGTGTTCTACTGCCTGCTGTCTTTTTTTATACCATTAAAGTGGCAGACAAGTTTTGGCCCACGCGATAGATGTGGCCACAGTAGCCTATAAAAGTTTGAATCACCGCAGGTGCTACACACGCGCTACCGACCCTGCAAGAGCCTTCTTTTCTTAGTCCCTTTTGAAGGACAAGTGTGGTCAAGGTGTGAGTTCCCACCGATACATACACACAGCGCTGTGTGCGTTTGTTATTAGAAGATAGCTTACTTATTGACTTTTTGATCATAATTTATGTATAGATTACACACAGTAGGTAATAGACCCAGGGGAGATCGATTGAAAAATGTTTAATAAAGATGTTAGTTACATCTATAGGATCGTAAACACCATCGACGCTAGCTCGAAGTTCAGATTTCACCTCATTAGTGCTCTTACAGAAACTGCAGAGGTTTTTCCCGCAGTGAGCTACAGCTAAGGCTCTTTAATTGCTACTGAGGGTTTTGACACCATTTGAACTTAGATTTAAACACTCTCCTATTGACACACAGGGTTCTGTGTTGCGACGGGTAAGCGTACAAATTGTCGCCACCCCAATACATCCCGAGGGTGGGGACACCCTCAACACTTTCGCTAAAAGATCCATTGCGTAGAGAAGGAAATCTTGAAATGATGCGATGCTGAAGATTAGCCAGTATGTCCGTAATTAGGGTTTTAAACGATGAAAACTCTGATGCTAACCCTCCCACAGAAGTTGTTGCCTGCGATTTTGGTAATTCTGCTTCAAATTCTGCCATTCGTTTGCTAAAGAACTCCTTCAAACTTGCTAGTGAATTTTGCACTGAATCTACCATATTGTCAAACCTTGAAGATGCTTTGTGGTAACAAAGGAAATTACTACACTGGCAGGTAATGTACTGTTTTTAATTAGATATAATCATTAAAGACTTTAGAACTTGTATTTAGACAATTTTATTTAAATTACTAGCTGTTACCCGCGACTTCGTCCGCGTGGAAATTATGTTATAAGCAAAGTTTGAACCGTATTTTATTTGAGCCTCTAGCTAGGATAAGTCGTAACCAAAATGTGGGAACAAATTTAGGACATCCTCCAACTTACCCGGGGAGTTATGCGCTAGATGGATTTTTTTAACGTGAGGAAAATCCCACATGAATGTACTATGACTCCCACTGACTAAAAACCACACGTATCCTACCTAACAGCCTACGATTGGGAGCCCCGGGTAAGCCCTCTAAAGGATACCCTAGGACTGCGCTAGATGGATAGGAAGAGACCTCATGGTTTTAGTGCGTCCAAGGCCGGTATGACGTACCTGTTTATTAATTAGCCCCTTTAATAATTATAAGAGTAAGTAGTACGGTGAAGCGCGAATACAAAACGTTTGTTAGATTAGGGCCACAGACTGAAAACTTTACGCATAATCGGAAGAGTTGAGACGATAACACTAACGCTAACGGTAGCCAGTAAATGGCAGTCGTTAAACCAAGTTGAAGACCTTATAGATTTAATAATTTTCAAAAGTAGGCAGGACTAACGCCTGTCCATTTCAACACGGCAATGCGGCTCACCACCTATTACGTTACGTGTTACAAATTAAAAAAAGGTAAACATATAATATGCCTCGATACCCCTTTGGGGATAATGGCGTGACCGTATGCATGTACTTATTATGTTTAAGGTGATTTAATTTATGTACCCATGTCACTGTAGCCAAAGCTCAACATTTTTCAGTAAAGTTGTTTTAAGAATGTTCATTATAAACAACGTTTGTGTGGCGTGTTGGCTTAATCATAAAAGAGCTTAATGGTTAAGGCTATTGTAAAATAATTCAATTTCAATTAAATGAATTGCTTTAGAATAGACTTAATCTTTAAGCTCTTTTTGATTAAGCAAACATGGCAGTTTCACACGCTGCTTGATGAGTCTGATGAAGAAATACCTCTCCTTTCATAGATCTTATGTGACGTAAACGAAGTTGCGAGGGTTAGCTAGTCTATACATATAGTAAAACTGTTGAGGGTCGAGAGTCTACTGAAGCCGAAAATGAAATTACATTTTTCATGTGTGTCTGTCTGTCTGTATTCCGAATAAGTATCACGCCGAAGTTACTGAATGGATTTGAATAAAACTTAGTACAATCAGAGCTTATAATCCGAGGAAGGTTCTAGGATACTTTTGATCTCGATATTTTGCGCGGTTCCTTTGGGAGAAGGGATGAAAGACAAAACGGTTTTTTAGTTGTTACTTCTTAATGCGTTTTCGGATTCCAAAACTTTTTTTTTTAGTGTTATAAAGGGAATACTGTAAGGAATGTTTCACACAAGTTTCCATGTTAAAGGTTTTCTAGTTCAGGAATTAGAGACATCCCAACTTTCGCAAAACCTAGAATTCAAGGATCCCTTTGAATGTGTGGGTAAATCTAAACTGGCGTGTTGGCTTAATGATAAAAGAGCTTAATGATTAAGGCTATTGTAAATTGTAAAGATCCTACCTCTAGATTGCTATTCAAATAAAAGATTAATTAAAATTATTCAGTAATTTCTGTATTTTGCAAAAATATACAAGCAAGATTTTCATTGTTCTCTGCCGAGCTCCTAAAAAATTTGGCGTAATAATAATTGTTGTCTGAGTGTAAAACCTATCTCCTACTAATATTCCTGCTACGTTTTAGTTAAATCAATCCAACGGTTTAAACATTTCATTGCTCTCTGCTTAGCCCCTAGGATATGTGGCGTGATAATATATAGCCTATTTTAAGACCACACCCCTAAGTAATATTTGTGCAAAATTTGAACCAAATCTGTTCAGTACTTTTCGAGATCCTTCCGGACAAAGCAAAACAAACAGACAAACAGACAAAAAAAAATCTAACTATATTTTCAGCTTCGGTATCTTATGTAGAACACCCAGCGAGTATTTTTTTGTTATTATTTCCAATGTACAGTTTTGGCTTTTCTATCATTTTATTATATGTAGGTATAGATAACTGGGAGCTTATAATTTTATATGTTTACACCACAACTAACCCCGAGTTTTTTTGAAAAAATGACAATCATTAAGCCAAATCTTTGTTTTGCAGTTGAAAATTTTCAACTGCGTGTCGCGGCGACCGGCGCCTGTCAATTTCAACACGGCAATAGGCTTACCACCTACACGTGGGACATAAAACTATAAGGTGCAATGTGGGCGTATACTATGCCTCTGCCTACCCCTTCGGGGATAAACGCGTGACTATATGTATTTATGTTATACACTAAATAATACATTGCATTATAAATTGGAAGGTTTATGTTCACTAGAAGTACCTTAGAATTATGATGATCGGTCAGTCAGTGAGTGAGCGACTACGAATTTTTAAGCAACTTTGACTAGTTAACTTATAATTCTTAAACTACCGGTTCAAACTGAACGAAATTTCAAATATACCGAACCGAGCTTACTTTGTAACTGAAAATTTTAACTTCTAACTTAATCCACACTAAAGTTATAGGGGGTCGAAAATGGCCTGAGTGGGTTCAAGAAAAGATAGTATGGCCGTGCCGCCCGCCCGCCGTGGTTTGGCTCGACTTGGTGAGGGCACTGCCATGCCCTCAGACCGTCCAGGGGGTGCGTGAGTTTCTCACGTCACGCTGCCGTCATGGGCCTGCTTCTGTAAGGACGGTGTGCGACCCTCTCACCGTCCTCAGACCCCCGGTCATGGAGGCCGATAGTCCTCGGCGAAGACACGTCGGCTGGCGGCGCCCAGGCCGCCGACTGCGGAACTCGGGTGGGAGATTTCTCTCCCGTACCCGGCCCGCCGCCTCCCTCACGAGCATGACCTGCTCGCAGAAAGCGGCGCAAGTTAGCAGTGGGATTATAATCATTTTCAATTTAACTACGTCTCTAACTAGCGATTCAAATTACTTGTTAGGTAGGTACCAAATTTTAGTGTTCTGGCAATTAACAAACATTATTTAGCGATAACTCTTATCAAATACATGTAGCATGTTTATAGGTAGTCAGTTCAATGGAGTCATAATTTCATTGCAATGACGTGGACTAATAGTAGATTTACTACCTATAGCTAGAGATGGGTAACGACCCGGGTTAAAACCCACCGGTGGGTTAAAACCCAGTTATCACCCGTTTCAATCCACCCACTGGGTGGTTTGGCCGGGTGAAAACAAAATATTGCCGATAAAACTTGCAACGCGCTGCGATCGGTTTGCGGGGTGGTAGGTAGAGATGGGTAACGACCCGGGTTAAAAGTCACAAGTGGGTGGGGATTGAAACGGGTGATAACTGGGTTTTAACCCAGTTACCACCCGTTTCAATCCACTCACTGGGTGGCTTGGCCGGGTGAAAACAAAATATTGCCGATAAAACTTGAAGCGCGCTGCGACCGGTTTGCGGGGTGGCAAAACTGTGCCGGAGGAGGGGGGGGGGGGGGGGGTTTGATCCGCGCCCCGCCCGTGCTCAAACTCACGCTCTCTCTTTACTCTCTGGTGTACTTCGCTACGCCAGTTAGAGTTACGACTCTGCATTATTATTGTGATCTGATCCAGTTTTTACCAGAATGACCTTGGCTTGAACACCTTGAATACGATTTGCTTTTTTTTCTTTTTTTTTCTATATTAAGCACGCCAAATTGACGTCGCCACCAGCCTGATGGAAAGCCGCGGCGCATCTAGCGATTGGGGCCACTTTAGACAGTGGTCCTCAAGTTGGCGGCACTGTGATGTGCCTCTTCAAGCTCCTCTTAAAGAACCCGGGATTGTAAGATAAGGGAAAAACGTGCGGGCAGGTGGTTCCAAGTTTTTACAGTTCGACAGAGGAACGATCTTTTGAAATGCTCAGTTCCGGCGACGATTCTCTCCACTGTGTATGAGTGGCATCTCTGCCCGGCACGCGTTGTTCGGGATTATTTCGGGTTGCTTATGAAATTTGATTCTGTCGACCCGGCTCTTGCCAGCTCAGGTAAGTTATTCGCTGTGGCTGGCCCTCTCGAAAAGATAGGCCCCGACAATTCGACGGAGGTAGGGAGGCACTCCATGATAAATATGTGCCTCCCTAATGCAGCTTCAGGGCAAGATGTTGAATGCGTTGGCGATGTCAAGAGACACTGCCATCAGCACTTCGCCCTGTGATATCGCTTCCTCCGCCAGTCCTCTAATGCGCATGATCGCGTCCACGGTGGAGCGCCCCTGACGGAAACGTACTAACTGGTTATCCGCCAGATCTGGCCCCATGCGTGTGAGGTGCCCGACGAGGCGCTGTGCAATAATACGCTCAATGAGCTAGCACACCTCGTCGAGCTACACGACCGGCCGGTACTCAGATGGAAAGTCAGCCCCCCCCCCCGCCTTTCGGATCAGAACCAGTCTCCCTGTCTTCCAGACCTTGGAAAACTGGCCTTTTTCAAGGCATGCGCTAAAGAGTCCTATAAGCCACCCAAGTTCCTCGAAAGCCAGTACCTAGGCTCGGCCTGGAATGCCGTTGGGACCAGGGGGGCAGTGTTCCTGCGGGATTTAAGCCGCAGTACAGCCGCCCCTAACTGACCCTCCGTGACTTCAGGTACATCGTTCTCACTGTTATCCGCGCCGGGCGCTTGAGATCCTCCGCCCTTGATGGGAACAAGGAACCCAGGACCCTCCAGCTGGAGACTCTGGGTCAGTGAGGGTGCCTTAGGGCCTAGTTTGCCTCTTAACATAAGGTACGGGCGCCCCTATGGATTCCGCTCCAGGGTCTCCGGCAATCTTTTGGACCGCTTAATGGCTGCTTAAGGGGCCCACTTGACAACCCTGTGCCCCTCATAGAGCTCCATCTCTTGAGCTGCTGCATTGTCTGGGCGGCGACGCCTCCGGCGGAACCTGGTGTGGCGTACTGATGGCGCGCGGTAATGCACGCTGCACGCAGCTGTGCGATTTCCGGCATCCACCAATATACCTAGTCTTAGTGGGGTGGCTCTTCTGAACCACCCCACTAAGGCATCATCATCGGCAGGCTTGTTTGCAGTCGAATCCAGGCCCTTGTGCCCAACGCGCTTCCGGGGGATTCGCGATAACCAGCGGTAGGTTAGGTGGAGGGGAGGCGTCGAAAGGGATATATCGGTGGTCTGATGACGACTCATTCTTCTTCACTACACGCTATCCAACACTACTATGGACACAGCGGGCGAGATCAGGGGTCGCAAACGATACGTCTACGACTGAACTAAGCTCCCGCCGCGTCCAGGTTGCGATTGCGACATTCCTCCGTTTTAGGATTACTAGGCCACGTGTAGTGACTAGTGACCCAGTCCTCCAGTTTATGGACCACTGCGCGATGCTCTGGTACAGATGATTCTGAGCAGCAGAGAAGTGGTTCAGGTTCACCTGCAGGATGCGGATATGGGTGTTCATTAATGGACGTCCATCTATGTACCCTTTTTTTTTTTCTTTTTTTAACGTGAGGGAAAATCCTCAAAGGATGTTATGCCGGAGTCTTACCGACTAAAAAACCTCACGTAACGTCCAACAGCCATTGGTTGGAAGCCCCCGGTAAGCCCTCGGAAGGATGTCCCGGGACTCCTAACAGACCTACGGCCGCTACTGCGGCCTCGCCCAGGGGGTGTTTCGGGTGCTATCCCGCGTCTTTGGGGGGTTTCGGGTGTGATCCCGCTCCTAAGGGGGGGGGGGGGCGTGCGTGGGTTGCTCACGTCACGCTGCCGTCATGGGCCTGCTTCTGTAACGACGGTGAGCGACCCTCTCACCGTCCTCAGACCCCCGGTCATGGAGGCCGATAGTCCTCGGCGAAGACACGTCGGCGGCGCCCAGGCCGCCGACTGCGGAACTCGGGTGGGAGAGCTCTCTCCCGCACCCGCCCCGCCGCCTCCTTCACGAGCATGACCTGCTCGCAGAAAGAGGCGGCGCAGTCCCACTTACTCCTAGTCTCGAGCAAGAGAGTGTCCACTCCTAGACCCACTACGAGGACTTGGCGCTGTTGCGCCCACGCCGTGCACTCCACCAGCGTGTGGAGCGCCGTGTCATCGCTCTGGTCCTCGCAGTGCTGACACTCGGCCGTGGTTTCCCGTTGTTTTCGCCACAGATACCTGCCGAAGCTACCGTGCCCGGCAAGCATCTGTGTCAACCGGTAGGAGAGAGCACCGTGTCTTCTCTCCAGCCACTCGTCCATGACCGGTTTGACGGCCGCGATTGTGGCGAATCCCCCCTTTGGTTGCTCAAGTCGCACCTTCCATGTCTCGACGGTTTCCTGGTGGAGCAGGGACCGCTGGGCCTCGACTTCTCGAGCCGCAGGCCTTTGGCCCCGCTCCAGCGCCTCCTTGCGCCATCTGAACAGTGACGCAAGGGCTCTCGCTTCCAGGTCCCATGGAGGGACGATCTGTTTTGCCGCTGATACATCAGATGTGAAGAATGTAGCTGCGTTAGCTGTCCGGCACTGTCCAGCGGGGGCACATCTACCAGCGGCCCCGATGCCCTCCCCTTGGTTCTGTAGAGGTTGGCTTTCCGACCCGTACCCGCAGTGGTAGCGTCGATTTATTGAATAAACTGCCAACTAATTAGTTCTGTTTTTTAAATATATATATCTGTTTTAAGGGTAAGTAGTTTATTTTTGCCTTGCTAGACTACTAAACACTATTTCCCACTTCTTACTAGTTTACGAAACCTATTATCACCCTCCCACTTCTTACTAGTTTACGAAACTTATTATCACCCTGCAAAATGGGTGATTATGGGTTTTAATTGGGTTAAAACCCAAATCACCCAGTTTTAACCCAAATGGGTAGATTGGGTTATAACCCGCTACCCATCTCTACCTATAGCTAAAGTATCTAGTCGATACTATACTAATATTATAAAGAGGAAAGTTTTGATTGTTTGTTTCTATGCATCGAATATGCTCCGAAACTACTGGACCGATTTGAAAAATTCTTTAACTGTTGGGAAGCTACGCTCTTTGCGGTGAACATAGTCTAAATTTTATTCCCGTATTTCCACGGGAACGGGAATTACGCGGGTGAATATAACTATGTAAATAAAACTATGTCAACCTTTATGTCGATATCTAGGATGTGAAGATCCCTGGGACATCCTTCCGAGGGCTTACCCGGGGCTCCCAACCATAGGCTGTTGGGAGTAACGTGAGGTTTTTTAGTCAGTAGGAGTCCGGCATAACATCCATGAGGATTTTCACTCACGTAAACAAAATAAAAAAAATAATGTGAAGATCGCGGCTCCGTCTGTGTTGAATTCTGTTGCCGCTCCCGCATCTCATGATACATAGTTATCCCCCAAGGGGTAGGCAGAGGCATATATTAAATGCCCACATTTCACATTTTAGATTTTTGTCCCACCTAATAAGTGGTGAGCCGTCCATTGCCGTGTTGATATGGACAGGGGCAGGTTGTGATTGCCCGCTGTTGAAATTTTTCTAGCCGCCCGTAAAGGCCTTCAACTTGGCTTAAGGACTGTCATTTAACTGGCAACAAGTACCAACGGCTTAACGTGCCTTCCGAGGCACGGAAACGCTCGCAAATAAATGTCACAAAGTGGTCATAGGAATCACTAGGGAATGCATTCCCGACTTGAGATTGTAATTTCAAGATCCCGCGGGATTAGAAATCTCAATCCTACGAGATCCCGGTATTTTCTGGATCTGGATTCTGGCGGGATCGGGTACCGAATTTCACGCAGGCGAAGCCGCGATCATCATCTAGAATTCTATATTTTATTGCGGTACTAGATGATTCTTGCGGTTTCGCCCGCGTCGATTCGGTTCCCGTTCCCGCTTGCCATGGGAACAAATTCCCGTCACGAAAAGTAGCCTATGTGTTATTCCAGACTTTAATCTACCCCGGTAATAAAAACAATCAGTCCGATTGGTTCATCTACATACTATTATCATACATAGAAACACCCAGACTCGCGAGACAAACATTTATGGATCTCACAAATGTTTGTCTCCGGAGGGAATCGAACCCACGACCTCGTGATCCGCAGTCGCACATTTCGACATCTAGACCAACGAGGCAGTCAAAAAAAATTATTAGCCATAGCCACCAATAAATGTTGCTTACTGCAGTGATCGTTTACAGAACACTGAGTCTGCGGTGCCACGAGCGCTTCATGACATAGCTATTAAATTAAGTATTTAGTCTGTGCCCATCATGAGAATTAATTCCGGGGATAAAAACCCTGTGTGGTATTTGTTCCAGATCTGCGGGCCTAAAAAGACAACACTGTATATTTCCTAATATTCATATTACATAATTTGAAAAAAGAAACATAGGTAGGTACAGCTTGGCAAAAAAGAGAAGAAAATAATGGAGGAGCCACTGTGATGTGCTGTTCATACAGCAACCTGTTAAAAAGAACCACCAATCAGTAGCCAGTTGCCAACAACCGTCAATAAATCCCACCAATCAAATTGTACAACGTCATTGACTGACAGACAATGTGACGTTATTGGCAGCTTTTTGACAATGTAGCCAGCCTGCAAAATATTAGTTCCGTTTCTAGACTTTTATGCCAAGCTGTACAATTCATAATCATCAATACAAAACAAACAAACCATGCAAATCATTCTATGTTTTCATAATATAAAACATAAGTAGCTACAATGTTGCCTTTTTAGGCCCTCGTTTCCTCTAACTTTTAGCTACCCGTTTAGCCGTTAGAGCGTGAAAAAGAAATAAACATGAGTGGGTTGCAGCCCATCTGACCTCCGAGCAGTGTGACCAATTGTGGCAGATTTCTGCCATTTTGGCAGATTTTGGTCCTAAATTTTGTCTGTGGCAGATCATGCTGACGATTTACTAAAATGGCAGATTTCGGCAGATTTAAAATATTATAAGAAAATTCACATAACCTAATCTGAATTTTCAATGAATTCATTGTTTTTAAGTAAATACACATCAGGTTTCTTATGAAATTAGATTACTTACACATTATTTCATCAAACTGGAAACTTCTGTTTCATGGCCAAATATACAGGGATTTACCGCTTATTCTGTTTTTAAACAAATGCATCATATGATTATGAACTGTAATATAGTTCATATTCTTATCTTCTTTATTGATTTGGTTTCCAATCAATTTTCGATTTTATTTCATTATTTTTCCTTTCTTACCTATATGACGTTAAAGATGTTGCGAGGCTCAGCTCGTTGTTGCATATATTTTTTTATTAAAAAGTTATTTTTTCCGAATTTCATCGAGTGCAGCAGAGCGAGCGCGCCTACTGGCTGTGGGGGAGTGGGAGTTGGGTGAATGGCTTCATGCTTTACCTTCAAGTCATATTGGCACACGATTAGATAACAGTACTTTTCGCATTGCTGCTTGTTTACGCCTCGGTACATCCTGCATCGCTCCACATCGTTGTCACCGCGGTGAAACAGTCGACCGCCTAGGTCACCACGGTCTATCCTGCTACAAAAGTGCTGGTCGGTTTTCGCGACATGCTAGCATAAATGACATCATCCGTCGCGCCCGTTCTCTCGCCGGCATGCCAGTAATTCTTGAACCCAAGGGCTTGGCTCGAGACGATGGGAAGAGGCCCGACGGAATGTCATTGGTGCCTTGGAAGATGGGAAAACCGCTTGTGTGGGATGCTACATGTGTGGATACCCTTGCGCCTTCCCATGTTCCAGGCACTGCTAGCTGCGCGGGAGCTGCTGCCACGTCTGCGGAGACCATCAAACGGCGAAAATACAAAAATTTGTCGGATTTATTTACTTGAGCCATTTAGGGTCGAGACTCTTGGACCGTGGGGTCCTAGTGCAAAGCTCATTTACAGAGCTATATGTAAACTTTTGGTCGACAATTCTCGGGACCAAAATGCTGGTGTTTACTTAGGCCAGAGGCTCTCCATTACTATACAACGTGGCAACGCCGCCATTATTTTGGGCACGGTTGTGGTTGACAGCGATGTGGAAGACTTTTATGATGCATAATCTTATTCCGTATTGCCATTTTCTTTTAAATTGATGTTACTCTTGTAAACATGTTATAAATTGTAGTATATTAGTGTATAGTAACTTTAAGTTATTTATATTAAAAGTCCTATTTTTCCGTTAGTATATTTTTGGCAGTTTTGGCTATAAGTGTGGCAGATTTTGGCAGATTTTTTGCCCAGTCTGTGGCAGATTCGCCATTTTTGATATGGTCACACTGCCTCCGAGGAGAGTCCTCTTTTCCGGGGCAGTCCCCTAACTGGGTTGCTGTGACTCGTTCTCTTCCTTCCTGTTGTCAATCCGGCGACTCGGTTTTTGGGGCGAGACGAAACACCGCGGTGGAGTATTAGGGTAGGACGGCCCATCTCCATCAGGGATAAAAGTCCTACACAAAGCGTCCTGTTGCTCCCTAGCTCCCGGTATGAAATCATGACACAAATGAACAACGGCGCTCGACTTTTGTCGACTCCTCTCCCTTTGGAGTCGACCTCGTATCGTACATAGATTTCTACAGAAAAAAGCTTCTGTCAGCTAAACCATTTTCGCTGGATAGATAGATACAGGTGGTATACAGAACTTCAGATAGGTACGTACTGCTCGTTCGCTCTAACTTTGCCGATCGGCTTCATACTATAGTCGAATTTTAAATTTACAGCAACTAATGTCACTTCTTCATACAATGTTGCTTATTTTCTATGACGAAGTGACACTAGCTACTGTCAATTTACTTCGTCTAATTAACAATTCGGGTATACGCCTCTACGCCAGCGGCAAAGTTAGAGCGAACGGGTAGTGGGTGTTTGAATTTTACAGCCTACTAGCACAGTATAAAGAGATAAAGAGATAAAGAGATATGATCCGTAGGCTGTGGTACTAGTTACTGAGTAGAGTAGTACTAGAATCTATAGTTCTATACTAGAAAAGATTTGATAGTTTATTTGTTTGTTTGTTTGCATCGAATAGGCTCCGAAACTACTGAACCGATTTGAAAAATTCTTTCACTGTTGGGAAGCTACACTCTTCGCGGTGGACATAGGCTATATTTTATTCCCGTATTCCCGCGGGAACGGGAACTACGCGGGTCAAATATAATAATATAGGTAAGTAGGTACCTACTAATATTAAATAGAATAGAGGAAAGATTTGATGGTTTATTTGTTTGTTTGTTTGCATCGAATAGGCTCCGAAACTACTGAACCAATTTGAAAAGTTCTTTCACTGTTGGGAAGCTACACTCTTCGCGGTGGACATAGGCTACCTATATTTTATTCCCGTATTCCCCCGGGAACGGGAGCTACGCGGGCAAATCCGCGTGACGTCCTCTAGTCCATACTTTTTTTTTTTTTTTTTTACGTGAGGGAAAATCCTCATGGATGTTATGCCGGACTCCTACCTACTAAAAAACCTCACGTAACGCCCAACAGCCTATGGTTGAGAGCCCCGGGTAAGCCCTCGGAAGGATGTCCCAGGACTCCCAACAGACCTACAGCCGCCACAGCGGCCTCGCCAGGGGGAGGTTCGGGTGCTAGCCGCGTCTTTGGGGGGGTTTCGGGTGTGATCCCGCTTCTAAGGGGGGGGCGTGCGTGAGTTTCTCACGTCACGCTGCCGTCATGGGTCTGCTTCTGTAAGGACGGTGAGCGACCCTCTCACAGTCCACAGACCCCCGGTCATGGAGGCCGATAGTCCTCGGCGAAGACGCGTCGGCGGCGCCCAGGCCGCCGACTGCGGAACTCGGGTGGGAGAGTTGTCTCCCGTACCCGCCCCGCCGCCTCTTTCACGAGCATGATCTGCTCGCAGAAAGAGGCGGCGCAGTCCCACTTATTTATTTATTTATTAGACTAGAGGTTGAACACAATACAAATTTATTGTATTCAACCTCTAGTCTGTAGTGTCTATACTAATATTATAAAGAGGAAAGATTTGTTTTTTTGTTTGTTTGTTTGTAACGAATAGGCTCCGGAACTACTGGACCGATTTGAAAAATTCTTTCACTGTTGGGAAGCTACACTCTTTGCGATTAACATAGGCTATATTTTATTTTCGTATTCCCACGGGAACGGGAACTACGCGAGTGAAACCGCGTGACGTCCGCTAGTTTATTATAAAGAGAGAGAGTTTGTGAGGTTTTGAGTTTGTGACGTTTTGTAAGGAGTAGGTACTTAATCTCTAGCTAGATCTTCTGAACCGATTTTCAAAATTATTTCACCGATAGAATTGTGGAGTGTTATAGTTTAATCATCACGAATAGGAGCTGAGCAGCAATGAAAAATGTAACACAAACGAAGTTGTGAGGGTCGGCTAGTAGGTAGGTATATTATATTACCTGTGGTAGGTAGTAGGTAGGTACTCGATGAGAAATTGACCACTGTCACTATGAGTAATACAACTCTGCATGCCACTCGGAGATAAAGGCGTGATTATATGCATATCATATCATAGTAAGATATAAGACATTACTTAACTATCTTTGTGAATCCTCTTGATAAATAAATCACCTATTAATGATAATGATTGATCTTTTAATGTTATCGATTTAAAGTGCTTTATGTAAACACATTTGATTTATTTTTGTAAAATTAGTTACCTAGATACGAGTAGGTACCTACCTATAGGTAGGTACCTATATAATCACGCCTTTATCTCCGTATAACTGTTCTAGTTAAAGGACTGGAATTTTAACTTGACCAATATTATTTTATACTTAGACTAGCTGTTCAGCGCAACTTCGTTTACCTTATAACCTAAATACCGACTGCAACGCCATCTGCCGGACTGATTTGTGAATCTAAGCCATCCAGGGCGCCACCCAAACGCATACAAAAAATCTCTGTCCACCCATTTAGGAGGAGTTTGGGACACACCTACACACGTGTAGTAGTAGAATTATATAATTCTTATCCTGTGGAAATACACCAGCCATGCGCATTACAAACCGGCCAAGTGCGAGTCGGACTTACGCACTCTCTTTTCTGATATCTGTGGTTCCGTACCAGGGCCTGATTTAGGGTTCCGCGCGCCCTAGGCTAGCTTTGAATATGCGCCCCCAGCTGCAACTAATTCAAGTCCTACCTACAAAAGAGACTACGTAAGCTGATCCTACGTTCCTAATCGTTATTCTTTGTTAATTTGAAAATAAAATAAATCCCGATCCTGAGACTTCTTATGAAGTTATGACTTGATGCATCAGCCAGTAAAAGCGAGATAAAAATACCATCAAAGTACCTAACAGTACCTCGGTACATCCAGTTTCCGATAAATCGAACCAATGAATCTTAGTGAAATTCCTTCATAACTCAGGAAGTGACCTGATGAATGCAAAATTTATAGCTAAGAATGGCTCGAAAGCCGAGGTGCTGGGGATGGCCCCGGCACATTGGCTTTCGAGCATAGAAAACCGCAAAATTGGCTCATCCGTTGGGCTGCTACGATGACACAGACAGACACACACATACATGGATACACAGGTCAAACTTAAAACACTTCTCGTTTTTCGGCGGGGTTAATTAAATCGTCAGTAATATTGGTGCGATGGTGCCTTTCCAGCCACTCCTCCATGACCGGTTTCACCGTCTCACTTCGTGTGAGACGGTAGGTACTGCCGTCTCACACTTTTTTTTATACCACCTAAGTGGCAGATAAGCATACGGCCCACCAAATGTACCGGTGGTCATGCACAAGGAGGCAAAGTCCTGTCGCGAAGAGGTTCCACACCACCTGCAATCATGGGATCGTTGACCACTTCATGGCTCGCCTCTGCACCGAGTCAAACGGAAGAATTCTGATATTCTGGTGCCCCCGCCCAACAGTGGCAGCTGTACTCCATGTGCGGCCGCACTTGCGACTTAAACAGAAGCAGTGTTTGCGCCGCATTAAGTACCGCGCGCCGCGCCCTGTTGAGCACACCGAGCGGCTTGGACGCCAGCTTGGCCTTATTCTCCAAATCACTTCGGAACTGAACGTCACTGGAGATCAACACCAATCATACCTATACTGTCAGAGATGGAGAGAGTTGTGCTCTGAAATTGTGGCGCCACAGTAAATTGGATTTTCTTTGCGGTGAATACACACCCTTGTGTCTTATTAGGGTTGAATTGAACAAGATTTTGTTTTCCCCAATCGGACACTATTGCGAGTTGTCTCGATTTCAAACACAAGTTGTTCTGTTCACAGCTTTCTTCCACTGCAGCCCGAGAGATACCGGAGCGGCCCGTGTAACAAGTGTCGCCCGTACTGTCGTCCGCATTACAATAAATAATAAATAAAATAAATAAATATTCACGGACATTTCACACAACGCTATCTGATCCCAAAGTAAGCTAGGAATAACCTGCTTGTGTTATGGGTATCAGACCACGGATATTAATACTTATATACTTTTAAATACATACATATTATACATAGAAACACCCAGACTCTTGAGACAAACATTTATGGGTCACACAAATATTTGTCTCCGGTGGGAATCGAACCCACGACCTCCAGCGCCGCAGGCGGTATCACTACCAACTGCGCCACAGAGGCAATGAATGCCGTCAATAGACAACATGTCATTAATATGCAGCAGAAACAGAGTGGGGAAAAACACTGAGCCTTGTGGTACTTGAGCGTTTATGGCCATGCATTCAAAACATATGCTTCTACCGGCCAAAAAGCTGGACACCCATTCACTTTGGTTCCTGGGTGCCTTGAACGCTACACGGGTGGAGCTGTCGTATTTACTACCACGCTGCCAGGGAGATGGGCGCAGGAATTTAATTTTAACGCACGTATTTGTATTTTCACTAAATTATTAAATATTATTATGTAGATACTTTGGTGTAACAAAATGTTAACTAACAATTTTAAACATGTTGTTAGGAGTTGTTACAATCTGTTAAAAATTGCTAGATGTTTTGGTCACAGCCTTGCGCTGAGCCCAACGCAAGGCGCCCCCTTGATCCTGGCGCCCTAAGCTTCAGCTTAGTTAGCTTATGGGTAAATCAGGCCCTGTTCCGTACCAAAAAAACGGCATCAATAAATCACGTTTGTTGTAGGTATTTTTTTTTTATATACCACCAAGGTGGCAGACAAGCATACGGCCCACCAGATGTACCGGTGGTCACCGCTGTCTATGGACGTTTGCAACACTGGAGGGCTACACTCGCGACCCTGTAAAAACCTTCTTATTCTTTATTTAGGTAGGTATTGTATATGAGCCTTAAATTTTATTATTTTTCTGTATTTGGTATTTGTTTGTTGTTATAGCGTCAACAGAATGATGTACATAGATATAGGTATAATACCTACTTAATCTGTGAATTTTTTTTAGCTATCTAGCTAGGTATCAAGGTTAACGAGATACAGCCTTGTGAGTTGTGACAGACGGACAGATGGACAGGCGGAGTCTCCTTAATAGGGTCAAGTTATTATCCTTTGCGTAAGAAACTTTAAAAAGCTGCTTTACTTATGTTGAATTACCAACAGTGGCAAAAAAAAATTGCAAGTGCAGATTATAATTTTCTTTCAAAATAATTTATTGTTTTACGTGTTACCTAGCTACTGGTTTCTAAAACGACAAATTTTACAATTAAGTGCCTGTGTATTATTATCATACGTAATAAAATGTATTTACTTAATTACTTATGTAAAGTATGTCTGTCCTATATTTAACAAACGAAACTGAAAATTATTTACAACAAATGTAGAATGTCCACGACATGCTTAATCCACGTTAAATAAGCACTTGCTATCCTTTTCTAACTAATGAATAAGGATATTTCGCTCTCTTTCCGATGCCATGGGCAGTAGTGATTGGAGGTGATCGAATTCTTTACGTCACTACTAAGAATGAACTCGGAAACATCACCTGAATGCTGTAAAAAAATAAACGGAAAATGTAAAGTATCCTAATACAGATCACCTTGAATTGATTCATATAAAAATCTTTGTAAATAGTAATAGTAAATTTTATTTTATTCTAGATACACTTACTATTCGTAATTTCCCGCTAGTTGAATCATTGGTTTCGTGCAGTGTGTTCAATTCCTATTTGCTAGTATTCCTCCAATGACGGCTTTCCATCTGTCTGCGTAAATTTATGTACGTACGTCAAAGTCTTATTTGACCTCCCTTTCGCACTTATAGAAAATTACGCTTGGTAATATTCATCTATCTCACTCCGATATTTCGTAATAAAGTTACGTTTTCTTGCTATCTCTTCTACACTACTTGATTGCGCTGTAGAAAGAATGAGATGGTGAATGTAAACCGGTCGAAGTAATAATAGAGAATTCGCTAAATTTTGACGTTATTCGTGGCCAATCCTTTGCAAACGGAGGTGGTTGTGTGAATCAAAAAAATGAAATCGTTTCTAGTTGTTGTCAGTTTACTGGCATTTTCATCAATAAATTGTGAAGTGTTTTTCGAGGAGAAATTCCTTGATGGTAAGTTAAGCTTTATATATTTTGGATCTTGACTATTTCAAGTGGGGAAGCCGGCACTTACGCCGCGTGTGCGATCGATTTTTATCTATCGAACTCGTAACCGGTATTTTGGGGCGATTTCAGCTAATATTAATGGTATACTTCTCATTTCAGATGCATGGGAAAATGAATGGATTTACAGTGAACATCCCGGCAAAGAGTTTGGCAAATTCAAGTTGACCGCTGGAAAGTTCTACAATGACCCCACCGAAGATAAAGGTAATTGAACGTCGCCCATAAAATTATCCATACATAAATTAAAACTATTTAAAACATGAGAAAATAATAACCACCTATTTGATACTACACTGCAAAGTTCATTGAACCTAATTCTTGTACATATTATTACGTGTTAATTAATGAAACCGGCGTAACAACTAATCGCATTAGGTACTACGTGGTTCTTAATTCAAACTAGTGTACTAAAACTCCTCAGGTCTACAAACCTCTGAGGATGCAAGGTTCTACGCCCTCTCCCGCAAATTCAAGCCCTTCAGCAATGAGGGCAAACCCTTAGTTATCCAGTTCACGGTCAAACATGAACAGGATATTGACTGCGGAGGTGGCTATGTCAAGATCTTTGACTGCAAGCTGGACCAGAAAGACATGCACGGAGAGAGTCCCTATGAAATCATGTTCGGTCCTGACATCTGCGGCCCAGGTACCAAGAAAGTAAGAATTTTTTTTTATACAAATGTTGCCTCGATCTCCTTGGTGGAACATTCCTTTTTCAAATCTATTATGTTGTAAATACTTTTTTTAATAAGACTTAACCTATCATAAGTTGCTCCATCCCATTAGACCTAATTCACCCCACCCTATGTGTGTATAGGTATCGGCTTAAAATCGGCCCCTTGAAAATGAGTCCTCTGATGGGCTGATAACTGGTCTTACTACAAATAATAGATAGGTATATTATGTTAGTAACAACTCATTAGAACAACTGATAACCATTGCTACTCAGAACTGAACCAATATTTGGTTTTAATAACTTCTATTAATAAAACTAAAGTGATCTCAAGGAACCATTTCAAACTTATTGAATTGACTAAGTTTTGAAGATATTTTTTTTGATAAAAACTCAAATGTGCAATTGACACTCTGTTTGATGTCTGATATTGTAGTAATTTATTTACCTACAATTTAAATTTTTTATTGATCTGACTAGATCATACGGAACTCCTTATGATCTAGTTTGATCAATGAAAGTTTGAAATCGAATAGCTTCAGTTTCGCTAGCATTACGTCTAGCAATCTTGTACAAAACAAGTGATTTTCAATGAACCCAAATTTTAAATTATTTTTGTAAAACTGTGTCCGAATGAAATCGAATTTATACATTTCTTATCAGCTAATTAGCTATCCTCACTAAAGGATGCACTTGACATGACCACAATTATACACAACCCAAGCTGTCTATTGATTGCTAATAAGAATAAAATAAAAAAAAACAAATTTACTAAGAAAAAAATAAGGTTCATATCAATTTTTATTCAAATGTTGTATGAGTCAGAGGTTTCCCAAAGGATGATTATCAATATTGATAACTTTTATAGAAGGCTTTACAAGTAGTAGAGGAATTCATACTTTATGTACATTACATACTATCCCCCTTATTCATAATCGTTTATTATACCTATTTTAGTTAAAACACACTTTAAGTCTATTGCTGTCTCTAACCATACTCTGTCATTGGTTAGAGACAGCAATAGACTTAAAGTGTGTTTTAACTAAAATAGGTTTAATAAACGATTATGAATATGGGGGTTAGTGTAACTGGGTGCACTAGTAGCTTTAAACATATACCTACATAATTATACCAAAATACATAATGATATGGCTGTCATTGCCAGATCCTTGTCTAAATTACACATGCAAACACAATTGAATGTCAAATTAATATTTAAATATTCAATAAGTGCTAAAAATAATGGTAGACAAGATAAAACTGATAATATACAGGGCTTAATTAACAATGTGCCAAGCCAATTAAATAAAAAAAAAATTGTTGCCTTTTTTACACAGCTGTAACTGGCTGGAGAGTATGAAACCAGGTGTTGTGAATTTAAATAAAAAAAAATAACACTTAACTCATTATTTAAATTTAGAACATATATGTGTAATCAGCTGGTGTACTGTACATGTTGTAATAATTATTCAATACCTATTTGTGTTAATAATGTGGCTTCATCATGGCAATGTGTAAATACAGTATATTTCCATTAAACCTGATAAAACATGATAGAATTAAAACCTAATATAATATGTACATACATATTTCTATTTAAAAAAAATCATATGCTTATCAATTTCTTCCAAGGACTGCACGTCATGCCTACGATATTATGCACTGAAAACCGTTGATAAAATTGTTAGTAGCTCAGATATGTAAGGCACCCTAAGTTCCGTTCAAAAAGTTAAATTGTCTATTCTTCTGTCAGAATAATCATGAGTATTCACGAGTAATTAGTTCAGTGGACTTTTACTATCTGTTAACAATCACCACAAAAAGTAAACTGCTCGCACAAAAATCTTACAGCTTAAACTATTATTTATTGACAATAGCTTATTGTATAATGATACCTGTAATAAAATTGCGTATGTTAAATCATAAATAAAAAATAAAATGAAAGATCCGGCTCGAAGGACCATGAAGGTTAAGCTAGCATGAAGTCTTTTTTTTTTTAACGTGAGGGAAAATTCCTAATAAACCTCATGTAACGCCCAACAGCCTATGGTTGGGAGCCCCCGGGTAAGCCCTCGGAAGGATGTCCCAGGACTCCCAACAGACTCGCTAGCATGAAGTCTAGCAAACTTGTACTTGCACATCGAAAATGATTTTTAACGTACATGAATTTGAATTTATTTTTGTAAAAATGTAACCAAATGAAACAGAATTTCTACATTTCTTATCGGCTACGGTACTAGAACTCGTTTTTAACTGCCGTAGTTAACGAGTTAAAATGTAGTGATAACAAATTCACTATTATCTGCCAATCACCATAGTAAACTTATTTTTAGTACGATAACGTATCGTTGTACAGTCAGCGTCAATATTATAGGTACAGTTTAAAATTTTCCCAGCAATTATAAAAATATTTTAAAATACCTCATTACACCTGTACAATATCATTGGCAATGTCGTTTATATGCATGGCAATAAATGAAATACATAATTAAGTACACACGCCAAAGGTAACAAACAATGACCTACAATGAGAATCCAACTTTGAAACATTTTCCCTCTGGGTAAAGATAAAAAAACCCGTGTCAAATTGCAGCGAATAACATACAGCGTGAAATATTTTTTTTTTAAGATTTGGAACAGATTTTAGCTGCCAGTTTCATGCTTCACATACTAGAAGTTGAGGTTATAAATTTTTTTTTTGGTAGGTGAATATGATACAATCGTAAATATGTAATAGGCCCGTTTTGACATCTGTCATCGCGTCGATTCTCATTGGTGAAGTCCCGAATCCAGCAATGAGATGCTCGCCACTGAACTGAATCTGCCAATGAGAGGAGAGTGACGCGATGCCAAAATCGTTCAGTCGCAATATGTCCAATTCGCAAAATGTCCAGCGCGCTCAAATTGTCCAATTCTCACAACGTCCAATTCGCAAATTGTCCAATTCTCACAATGTCCAATTCGCAAATTGTCCAATTCTCACTTCGTCCAATTCTCACAATGTTCAATTCGCAATTGGTCCAGATCGTAAAATGGAGTTGTGCTTTAATACGGGAGACGTTATTGACAACCTTCTGCGAGGCGAGATTCAGCTCGAAGTAAAAATGTCCTTTTCTCGAAAATGTTTTTAATTTTCTTAGGGATGATCTTAGAACTACGTCAGTTCTCTATTTATAAACAATTAAAAAATAAATAGATCTGTAGGATTTGAAGGTCCCAACTCTCGTACAATACACTCAGGATGCAATTAAATCATATCGGTTTTGCGTCAATACATTTTTGTACTAAATAACAACAAAAATGAAATATTTAACAGCAAACGAAGGATGTTGCGTATTTTCCGTCTGACTGATTTCACGCAAACCCATTGTTTATATTGAACAACTAAAGCGTATAGCTTGCCTAATTGGTACATTTGTCAGTTACTATGTCGAAATAAGTATCTACTTAGTCACTGAATCATTAATTTTGAATTTAATTATTGACATAGTTCTACGTGGAAAACTTTTTGAGCGGGATTCGAACCTGCATCGAAACACAATCTGGGGGAATCGATTTAGACCCCTAAGTCATCGAGGCACTCTTGGAAGTTGGAACTCATGAGCCAAGATTGTCTCTTTTTAAAACAAGTTAGCAGCGCATTGGTTCGATCTTGAATCTGCTTTTGCCACCAACCATGGTGAAGTCTGCTTGAGCTTCAATTCTCTTCCTAATAGGTCCTCCACATTCACGCGTGAATTTCGCCGAGAACTTTTATTGGATCTGCATTCGTAGAACAGGGCGAGAACTTGCAAATCATGTCCACATTTATGTTTCTCGTGCTATTCTCGCGTTCTAACTAGATTCTCGTGTGAATTTGGAGCGCCCATTATAAATGGCCTCATTTCAGAAAGGGTGGTTTCATTGAACCACTGATATACTGTCTTTAACCGAACGCGGGTAAGAAACCGTATGACAATGAAACCGCCTTAAGCTCATTTTGTACAATAACCAGTAGGTACTTAACAAACGAATACATACTGCCTAGAAACTTAGCTATCGCTACATTAAAATATTTCAAAACATTTCAGTGGCTTGACAACATTTGTACCGGTTTTTAATACCACTTTTAATACCCGTCACGAGTTTTGAACACGACGTAACTTTATTACGCTATTTTTACTATTGTCACTTAATTTATAATTAAATGTTATACAATATGTCGAGAAATGTCTGCAGAACAGTAAAGTTATAATATTGGAAAGTATATTTAAGCCGGTGAGCAGATTAGAGCGAATACAGGAAATGGAACGAATATGCAGGGGGACATACTCGTAAATCAATCAAATCAGCATATTGCTGTTCATTGCTCGACGCAGCCATCTCTCAATTTTAAGCAAAACTCTGTCCTGGGCATTCCAGTGACTTTTACCAGTCGCTGATCCATCTAGACTACGTTCCACAATACTTTTCTTCGGTCTCCTCTCGCGGATTAGGCGGACCAAAATTATCACTCGAATAAAAAGAACCCAATATAGGATCTCCAGAACTCGTATTAGCCAAACTAACTGGTCAACCTGCAGACCACACCAATATACCACCAACATATAATCGGCAGTAGAAGAAGCTGGGTGCAGCAGGCACAGATTAAGATCGTAGACTCCTAAACCGAGACAAGCTTACAACCAGGAATCTAAAGAGGCTCTCCAACTCTTCATAAATACCTTTTCTATAAGATGTACATCCTTTTGTTTTCCTTCCTGGTTTCCCGATTTTGAAAGTTGGGAAGTGGGAGTTTATTTCTAAATTCCTCAATTTATTTTCTAATTCATTTCAATGCGTTTTCTAAGACATTCTAACTACTCCTGGGACTTTACTGAATTCTGTGTATATTTTTTTGTCTTGGTCACAATTCTTGATCCTGGTTTCCAGGAGTTACATTGATGGGAGAGCGGGTGGGAATAATAATATACTCCAAATATGAGCGATATATTAGTGAAATAATATCAAAAAATAAATAGTCTCGCTTGGGTAACCAGTTCTAACAGACGCTAATAAATTGTGCGGATATGATGTTGTATGTATTCAGAAGTCAACGTAACAATGTGAGGCAGAGCAACGACCTCACAGTTGACATGAATCACGCTAATGCTTATACAAACGAGAAAGTGTTGTCTTTACGTCATAGAGACTAGTTTGGCCTTTTAAAACTTGTCTAATAAGTCTAGCTATAATAGTTCGCAGAGATGTCTGGACAAGTTTATCGTATAAAATTGCTTACTCCTCTATCAACGCCTACTCGAAATCCTTACACGTAGAAACGAATATTGTTAAGGTACGCATCCCTTGTCATGTAAGAGCCCTCTAAAAAGGGGTCTTAAAAATCCCACCCCTAAGGGCGCTCCCTTAGGGGTGGGATTTTTAAGACCCTTAAAAAGTAGGATCAAAATCACGCAGTTGAAGCTGCGGTCGTCCTCAAGTCCTTAAATATTTCGACGCCCGCATTGACGAAACATCTCGATATTCTTATTCTGTAGAATAAACTTCTAACTCGTTATCAACAGTATTCCCCCTATAATCAGAGTTTAATATTATAATTTCTACTATGTTATAATCCTGTCTGGGTGTAGAAAGATATTAAACTTCCAGTACAATATCTACTTCACACTGTTGCTAAGCCTTGAAGGACACTTGTACATGTTTTCTAATTCGATTTAATCTCAAACGAATCAATTACATTGAAAACCAACATTAAAACCCGGTCTCCGTAACTAATGTCACCTTTGGATACAGAAATCTTATTACCATTCTTTACACTTAAAAACAACACACTTCAATCCCATAAAAAAAATGCTCAAAAATATTCCTACTTATATTTAACTAGTGGACGTCACCCGCGTTACTCCCGTTCCCGTGGGAATATCGGAATAAAATATAGCCTATGTTCATCGGGAAGAATGTAGCTTCCCAACAGTGAAAGAATTTTTCAAATCAATCCAGTAGTTTCGGAGCCTAGTTGATGCAAACAACCAAACAATCAAATCTTTTCTCTTTATAATATTAGTATAGACATCCCCCATATTCATAATCGTTTATTAAACCTATTTTAGTTAAAACACATTTTAAGTCTATTGCTGTCTCTAACCATACTCTGTCATTTGTTAGAGACAGCAATAGACTTAAAGTGTGTTTTAACTAAAATAGGTTTAATAAACGATTATGAATATGGGGGAGTATAGAAAACTCCTTATTTACAAAATAAAATATTGCATTTTTGTATACCTTGTCACAGGTACATGTAATCTTCAGCTACAAGGGCAAGAACCATTTGATCAAGAAAGACATCCGCTGCAAGGATGATGTATACACCCACCTATACACCCTGGTCGTGAAGCCGGACAACACTTATGAGGTGCTCATCGACAATGAGAAGGTGGAGTCTGGAGAACTCGAGGCTGATTGGGACTTCCTACCTCCTAAGAAAATTAAGGTATGTATTGCTTTTTTGCTCATTTTTCTACTAAAGTATAAGTGCTAAAGTAAATCTGGCAATCTCTTCCAATTTTAGATGTTTTTTTTTTTTTCATATATCTTGCTGAAATGACGCATTGAAAACTATATGGCATTAAAGACCACTACTATAGCCCACAAGCCTAATAATAGATAGTGAACCTTGAGTTGGCGAGAACTTTTTATATTTAATTATAGACCTGTTGCCTTTGCCTCCAAAATTCGACAGTAGTTCATTTTAAAATGAGCTTTTGCATTTCTTTTCCATAATAAACTTTAACTGTGTAAATTTTCAAGTTAATACGCTGTCATAATTTGCTTAAAAAGGTGTACAAAGTATTCCCCTCAAAAAGGTACAAAGAATTCGCCTCTAAAAAGAGGTACAAAGAATTCGCCTCTAAAAGGTGTACAAAGAATTTGCCTTTAAAAGGGGGGTATAAAATATTCCCCTGAAATATTTAACTTTATAGATGGGTCTTGTAGTATCTTAACAGAAAATAAAAATAATCATATTCTATAGGACCCCGAAGCCAAGAAGCCCGAAGACTGGGACGACAGGGCCACAATCCCCGACCCAGAAGACACAAAGCCCGAGGACTGGGACAAACCTGAGCACATTCCTGACCCAGATGCCGCCAAGCCTGAGGACTGGGACGATGAGATGGACGGTGAATGGGAGCCTCCTATGATTGACAACCCTGACTACAAGGGTGTCTGGGCGCCTAAACAGGTAATTTATGAAGATTTTGGAATATTTTTTGTCGCATTACAATCAATATGGCGGCGCACGTACTAGCTGACCGTGTAGCATTTAAAAAATTGTGTGGCTTTTAAAAAGTGTAAATTTCTCGAAATTGTTGGCCCTGTAGCCTCAGAGCTTGTAAATGAATAGATCAATTTTCTCTATTAGCCCCTCTCTATAAAATAGAGTACAGAGGGGCTTATGTCGAGACTGTCTGTAGTCTGTGACTCTGTTGCATTAAACAACGTCACTAACTAGGTCACGTGGATCATCTGTTCAAAGTTTGAAATAAAACAAAAATGACAACGTCGATCGAATTGAACTTTCACAATAAATGACTCTGTTGCATTAAACTACGTCACTAGGTCACGTGGATCATCTGTTCAAAGTTTGAAATAAAACAAAAATGACAACGTCGATCGGATTGAATTTTCACTTTTACAATAAAAGTGTTAGAGGGGCAGTCTGGTGAGAAAGATCTCACGACTTTCTTGTTTTTGTTTTGATCGAGTTAACAGTAGGTATCCTATGCAAAAATATGCCAATGTGTCACATATTGGCATACGTACATCAGACATTCATACATTTAATGTAATGAAAACTAACAAGTCATGCGCGTTTATTTGCACGGCGTTTAAGAAGTGCACTGACCTATGGGTACTCTTAAAATAGCTCATATAAGTCGTTAAACTCAAGTACCTATCCATATTATGTGAATGGTTGACCCTGAAAAGAAATCTGACGGTATTGGAATCGGATTTTATTCACTGGAGCAAAAATTCCGGAGATTTCGTTGTCATCACACCATATTATGTAACAAAAATATAAATGGGGAACAATCAGTTTATATAGGTAAGGAGGCGTTCAAGTATTACGTAACGCAATTTAGGAGGTGTCATGTAAAACGTTACGGTTTGTTACAGGGCAAGAGAGTGTATTATAGGATACAGAAAAAAGTTTCGTTGTATTCTCTCTCTCTGGTTCTCATAGTTCTAAAATCTTCGAAAATTGCATAACCTTTGACCATTATAAGTCTAAAAAATACATTGCAATTAATTTACAGATCGACAACCCAGCATACAAAGGCCCATGGGTGCACCCAGAGATCGACAACCCAGAATATACCTCAGACGCCACCCTATACAAACGGGACGAACTCTGCACACTTGGCTTAGACTTATGGCAGGTCAAGTCCGGCACAATCTTTGACAATTTCTTCTTTGGAGACGACCTTGAGGAGGCTAAAGAACGTGGGGAGGGTATTAAGAAGAGGTTAGAAGGTGAAAAGAAAATGAAGAGTGAACAAGATGAGGTGGAGAGAGAGAAAGAGAAGGCAGAGAAGCCCGATGATGAGGAAGATGATGAGGATTTGGATGATGAAGTTGGAGAGGGTGCGCCTGTGGTAAGTAACTTGGTTTATTTATATTTTCTTTTATTTTTAGGGTATTCACACAGTACCATATAGCCGAAATTGATTAATGATAAACATACCTACATATTTCTAAATACATACATGATCTAGATTCTAGATAAACCCACACACCCAGATACAGACTATATCAATCAATGTGATTAATTGAAAATGTAAGATTAGTCTAAGCTAAGTAGTGATCTAAGCCAACATTTTGACATATTGTACATAGACCAACAAACACCAGTAGGTACAAATATTTGCTAATCCAACAATATTTCCCTCAAATGTGATTCAAAGCCTAGACGATTTGACAAACCTATTTTTTTTTAAATTTCAAAGGGCATAAATTTTATTTTATTTTAGACGATTTAAAAAAAAATACTTAGCTAATTTTCTTAAGGGACCATCCATAAATTACGTGACACGTGTTTGGCAAAAGTTGGGAGGGGTAATTAAAAATTGAATATGTGCCACATACTTTATGGATGGACCCTAATTTATCTGCTTTTTTTTATTGATATTAATATTTTATATATTTGTCTACAGGAGGACCACGATGAGCTGTAAACAGTGTCAGTGTGTGCGTAAAGACAATAAGTACCGTACGGTATGTGTGCTAGTGTGAGTGAGCGGTTTCTGCGCAGGAGTATTTCCAAAAAAACTTAGGAAAATGTTAAGTTTAGTCTACTGCCACTCTTAGAGACCGTTTGAGAATCACTATACATACATATAATCACGCCTTTATACCCGAAGGGGTAGACTGAGGCATGATATAGGCTAACATTTCATCATTTGTGATACTTAGGTGATGAGCCTGTTGTATAAAATCTATACTTTCATTGTCAAACTAATATTATAAATGTGTTGTTTTTTTGTTCATTTTTTCGCTTGACAAGTAACCATGAATTTTAAAATGGATGATTTCAGATTAGGGAGTGAAATTTTGTCTGAAATTTTCAATACCATATTAAATATCTAGTCTAAGGAATGTATTAAGTGATCTTTAAATATCTCTAAGGGAGGTATTATTGTCCTAATAGTGTGTTATGTTCTATTCTTCATCTTAGCATAACCCTTGGTTATAAGCCCTATCTGGGTGTGAACCCTGGGGTGCTTTACTGACTGCTACAAAGCAGCTGTGATTTTTATTTTCAGTATGTTTGGGACCTCATACCCTAAAGGGGTCATATCTATATATATATGTGTAATAATTACAGGCTGTAAAATTTTATTCACTATTTTGATATCAGCTTGCGGCTCGAAATATTTTCCTAATTCTCCTATTTATTTTTTAACCGACTGTGACGAAAAGGGTATTCGTGTTTAACATCATCAGGCCCAATTTTGATGATTCTTTCATCAATCGGTACATCTCAGTCGGGGTATTTGGAATTTTAAATTAATATAATCTTTTTAGTCTCAACAATATCTGATTTTGTGTATAAAGATGATGTAACGCTCAGTTTTATTGTGTTATATGTTACACGGCACTGTGTGTCGCAGAGTGCAGCGGTTTGTTATACAATATTAGTTGCTTTGCTACAGAATGAACTATTGTTGTAGAATAAACCTGCGAGTGATTGTTTCTCATTATGTTGTGAAACGAGTCTGATTAAAATTAATATATTAAATTATTTTTTTGTTTTATTGAAGAAAATTATTCCTGTGTCGATATGCCAGAATGTTTAAATGAGATGATAAGGCCTACATGTTCCAAGGGCTTACCCGGGGCTCCCAACTGTAGGCTATTAGGTAGGATACGTGTGGTATATAGTCTGTAGGAGTCCAGCATAACATCCCTGTAAGATGTTCCTCTCGTTAAAAAAAGGCCTACGTGTCATTATGTCAAGAGCCAAAAAATAAATAAATATTCACGGACATCTCACACAACGCTATCTGATCCCAAAGTAAGCTAGGTATAACCTGCTTGTGTTATGGGTATCAGACCACGGATATTAATACTTATATACTTTTAAATACATACATATTATACATAGAAACACCCAGACTCTTGAGACAAACATTTATGGGTCACACAAATATTTGTCTCCGGTGGGAATCGAACCCACGACCTCCAGCGCCGCAGGCGGTATCACTACCGACTGCACCACAGAGGCAGTCATTCAAAAAGTATCCTTTATTCAATTTCAAGTGCCATGAAGTCCTGTGGATCAAAGTGCAGTTCTCTACATTATTTATTATGCCTGGGTATGCCACCGTCAGAATAGCTGGTTGCCTGTGAGAAACGCGCCATATCCCAGTAGTTCCCATGAAGTCCTGTGGGTCGAAGTGCAGTTCTCTACATTTTTATGCCTGGGTATGCCACCGTCAGAATGGCTGGTTGCTTGTGACAAACGCGCCATATCCCAGTAGTTTCCATGAAGTCCTGTGGGGCCAAAATGCAGTTCTCTACATTATTTATTATGCCTGGGTATGCCACCGTCAGAATAGCTGGTTGCCTGTGAGAAACGCGCCATATCCCAGTAGTTCCAATGTCGAGTTCCATGATTGAACTATTGGGACAAAAAGTCCCATGGAACTACTGGACTTTGACAGACAGGAATGGAAAGACAGTTAAATTCCTGAGAAAAATAGTCTCAATAAATCGTAAAGTAGGTTTTTTTTTGTTTAACGTGAGGGAATATCCTCATGGATGTTATGCCGGACTTCTACCGACTAAAAAACCTCACGTCACGCCCAACAGCCTGTGGTTGGGAGCCCCGGGGAAGCCCTCGGAAGGATGTACCAGGACTCCCAACAGACCCACGGCCACCACTGCGGCCTCGCCCAGGGGGTGGTTCGGGTGCTATCCCGCGTCTTTGTGGGGTTTTGGGTGTGATCCCGCTTCTAAGGGGGGCGTGCGTGAATTGCTCACGTCACCGCCCTCTCACCGTCCTCAGGCCCCCTTGTAAAGTAGGTATATTCAAAAATTGCTACCAATTTGCTTCGTGTCTTCAGTAATTGCCCTTTGTCCACTAAAATCCATTAATCGCTACATACATTCTGAGCAATAGGAAATCTTTTTTTGACCAGCCATCCAAACATTTAAAATGCTGGTCGCCTTCGTGTTTAGCGTGAATTTACACCCTCCGGGGCAGAATGTAGAAAACGCAAAATGAACATACCTAATTGCTTCATTCACCAATTTAAGTTTGTACATCAGGTTAAAAGATACAGTTTTTGTGCGTAGACAAATACTATAGTCACGCCTTTATTCCCGAAGGGGTAAGCAGAGGATTAGTATACGCCCACATTTCTCCCTATAGTTTTATGTCGCATGCAATAGGAGATGAGCCTAATGTCGTGATGAAATGGACAGGCTCATGTCCTGACAACCTGCAGTTGAAATTTTCAACTTGGCTTAATGATTGTTACTGACAACCGGGTTTCATTTCGAATTTGCCTTCTCTACGCAATAGATCTTTTTGCGAAAGTGTTCCCTTAGTCGCCTCTTACGACACCATCGTGATGAATTGGGGTGGCGACATGCCGTACTCGGGCTCTTTCACGTCACACGGGGGCTGTGCGTAATGTGTTGTGTGTAGATGCGCCTGATAATTTAGAATGGCAATGATTTGTGTTACTATAGCGTTATGCTTAAATCATGCAGGCGCTATAATATTAAAATATTTTATTTGTTTTTCTTAACACAAGACGCAAGTTGGGAAGGTACTGAAGAAAATAATGAAACAAGAAACTCATAAAAAAATACAATAATTTTAATTTTATCGAATGGACACTTAGGCTAACTTACATACACTATGCCTCTGCATGGAGTTGATGTTTACAATGCGATCTCATTACGTAAATAAAAGCTGGTGTTAAGGAATATTATGTCAAATTGTTCAAGAAAATAGCATGGAATGAAAGGTACTATCACAGATAGCATAATATCAAACTCTACCATCACATAACTAAAAGGCCGATAAGTGACAATTTCCCATAATACTTATACCTACTTATATATTTTTATGATTACATTTTGGTAACGATTTGCTCTTCAAGGAGACTGAGTTTTTAAGCACCCGAGATTTATGTATGATGAATTGATGAGACTCATGAGTAGTTAAGTAGTTCATACTTTCAGCCTCAGTTTCAGTTATCTTTGTAATCAAAAGGCTCCCCCACATAAGCGCGTTTTTATCGGCCGATATACCAGACTAGGCGATACCTATTTTTAGTACTTTTTGTATTTGGACGCCGGGTTTTGAAGACACTTTTGCGATATTAACGACGCGTAGAACTTTTGTATTGGGAGTTTGGGACGAATGTGAACTAGCACAACGTTCGCGTAGGTATAGGCATGTTGAAGGAACGTGGCAGGGGCTGATAAGAGATATATGCTCTATAAGCAGTGTGAAAGAATTCGAAGAAGAATTATCGGACGATAAAAACGCAGTTGTCTGCAAAAAATCGGGCCCGAGCGAGACGTACCTACCTAGCTATGCATAGACCATACACACATATACATATGTTCACGCCTTTATCCCCGAAGGGGTAGGCAGAGGCATATTATATGCCCACATTTCACCTTTGTATAATTTGTCCCACGTAATAGGTGGTGAGCCGTATTGTTGTGTTTAAATGGACAGGCGCAGGTTGTGACTTTGTGACTGCCTGCTGTTGAAATAAAGCCTTCAACTTAGCTTAACGACTGCCATTTTACTGGCAACCGGGACCAACGGCTTGACGTGCCTTCTGAAGCACGGAAACGCTCAAATAAATGTCACAAAGTGATCACACGGATGGTCACCCATCCATGGACCGGCCATAGTGAAAGTTGCTTACTGCAGTGATCGTTTACAGAACAAAATTATAATTTATTCGTAACCCAAAAACACTCAGCCTTTTACAATATATTTTTATGATTTTTTGCTGGCATATATTCTATAATGCTAGTATGTAGTTTATTAACTTTATATAATTGGATATCAAGTCTTCAAGAGGTTCAGGTTTAGGGGGATTTGGGGGGTTAGGTGGAGGGCTAGGTGGATCTGTCTTCGTAGTCACTCCCTCCGATTCCACAATTTTGGTTTCACTTATTTCAGTTATAGTTTTTTTTGTTTCACTGGTAGATGATGACGACGACGGCTTCTCGTAGATAACTGTTCAGAAACATTTGTGCCATTTATTATAAGATACATAACATCTCTCTGGAAACTTCCATTCGTAGCCGTATCTATATTTATTTATCTATATAAAATAACCTCTCCTTTGCTGAATTTGTTTAAATGCCATCTATTAGCTATTTTCGAATCGTTGAAGGGATAATTCGCCCTACAAAAACGGCAAAAACGGCTTACCCAATTCGAGCACTGAAATATCAAAAGAAAACATTCATTATTAAACATACAGAGTAGATAGAATATATTCACGTATACAGCTTGTGGAGTTTCGGAGATTGCGTACTGCTCGTTCGCTCTGACTTTGCCGCTCGGCTCCATACTAAAGTCGAATTTTTAATTAGACGAAGTAAATTGACAGCAACTAATGTCACTTCTTCATACAATGTTGCTTATTTTCTATGACGAAGTGACATTAGCTACTGTCAATTTACTTCGTCTAATTAACAATTCAGGTATACGCCTCTACGCCAGCGGCAAAGTTAGAGCGAACGGGTTATATACTTTTAAACCTATGTGACCAGTAACTAGAGGTCTTGGGGTTCGTATACCGGGTCGGAACAAATATTAATCCAATCCGTTTAAGGACGATCATGCGTATCCACGTTCGAGACTGGAACACCATTTTTTTATTAGAGAACAATACCCTCCAATTGCATTGAGGATTATGAATTGGAGTAAGGCTTACCTACGTCTGCTCATGGACTGCAGTATCGGCATCAGTCATCATTAGAGATTTTAACATTAAGTATCACAATAATTAGGTACCTACTTAATTTGGCGTTGGGTATGAATCTCATGAACAATAAAATCAACCAAATAACAATGTAAAATGTACAAAACGCATATTACGGTAGAAGGTACTACCGCTACGGTATATCGCGTCTGTCTGTGGGAGGTTGATAGTACCTACGTGATATGATACTTAAATCAAATGAAAATATCATTACCAGGTTTTTTTTTATTTTTCTACGTGTCGAAATCCTCAAGAATATCATGCCGCACTCCTGTCCGGTTAAAACCACACGGTACCCTAGCATCTGCCTTTCGCTGGGAGTCCTGGTGCGCACTCGGAAGCCAGACGTAAAGACTTTTGATATGGAACTTTTTAGGAAGCCACTATCTTCCTACAGCCAGTTACAGATTATGTGAGGACGCGGTGGTAGCCAAAGTCTCTCGGGAATTCTAGGACACCCTTTCGAGAGCTTATCTGGGGCTCCCGACCGTAGGCACTGGTCTGGCACCATGATTTTAGTCGGTAAGAGTCCGGCATACTCTCTCGCTCGAGACCATAGTGCGAGCTATGATCTCCAGCGGGAGTAAGTAAAGAAAGAAAGAAAGAAAGAAAATAATTTTTATTTTAGATCACAGCGCACATAGACCATACAACAGTAACCTTTTTAAAAAATAATAATAAAAACAGAGAAAAACAAACATAGATATAAAAATAACATGTACATAACCGTCCTTACAGAAGCAGGCCCATGACGGCAGCGTGACGTAAGGAATTCACGCACGCCCCCCCCCTTAGAAGCGGGATCACACCCGAAACCCCTCAAAGACGCGGAATGACACACACACAGTGGCGGCCGTCGGTCTGTTGGGAGTCCTGGGACATCCTTCCGAGGGCTTACCCGGGGCTCCCAACCATAGGCTGTTGGGCGTAAGTGGGACTGCGCCGCCTCTTTCTGCGAGCAGATCATGTGAGTGAAAGAGGCGGCGGGGCGGGAACGGGAGAGAACTCTTCCACCCGAGTTCCGCAGTTGTATTTGCCCAGGCCAAGACTATCGGCCTCCGTGACCGGGGACCTGAGAACGGTGAGGAGGGGTTGCTCACCGTCCTTACAGAAGCAGGCCCATGACGGCAGCGTGACGTAAGGAATTCACGCACGCACCCCCCCCCCCTCCCCCCCCCCCCTTAGAAGCGGGATCACACCCGAAACCCCCCAAAGACGCGGAATGACACACACACAGTGGCGGCCGTCGGTCTGTTGGGAGTCCTGGGACATCCTTCCGAGGGCTTACCCGGGGCTCCCAACCATAGGCTGTTGGGCGTTACGTGAGCTTTTTCAGTCGGTAGGAGTCCGGCATAGCATACATGAGGATTTTCCCTCACGTTAAAAAAAAAGAAGAAGAGTCCGGCATAGCATCCATCAAGGATTTCCACAGGTAAAAACAAGGCAGTTACAGGAAATAACAGATAATCGGTTGCAGTAGTACTTACGTTGCTTACTCAGCGTTTTCATAGCAGGCGTGGTAGTAGCTGGAGTAGTCGGTGTGGAAGCAGTGGTGGGGGTAGTCGGGGTAGGGGGTGTAGCTGGCGTTGGAGGGGTCAACATCTTCAGGAACTCGCATGGTCTTGGTACCGCCGATACTGAAAAATACGATAGTAATATGCTTCAGAACGAAACCATAGCGCTACTTCGATCAGCAGTATTTGATCGAAGTAGTGCTAGTGTCGTATAGCGAAGAGAAATATCAATTTAAATTAGCGTTAAATGATGAATGACTCATTCCGAATATGGTAGATTTTGAAAAATGATATAGGAAGGTATTTGTTTGTATACACTACACAGTGTCATTTGCAAAATATCAGCAACCAGCTGGGAACAAATAGCTAACATAATAAATAATAATAAACTACTTTTGTTCTACTGATAATGCTTACCTTCATTGTGGGCACTCAGGATTAAAATCTGGAAATAAGATGCATATATTTTGAGATTAACACACTAAAATGGTAAAGGATTCGAAATTGACTTGGGGAAACAATATTTCAAATCATGAAACACTCTAATAAATATTTATACAGTGGGTTTAATGAAGCAAATTTTAAAAGAGCCTTCGATTATCTCAATCATTTAGATACTATCAGTTGGCCAACTAGCAGTAAGAACTAAGAGATAATGGGCAAAGGCTAGTAAATTTCTGTAGAATAATATCCCCAACTATTTTGCGTGGAAAGGAAAACTGCCAAGTATGTAGTTATTCATTTAAATGGGAAACTACTGGTGTTCCTCAGGGAAGTATGTTGGGTCATTGCTCTTGATTGTCCATGGCTGCCTATGTTTTTTCTTGAGCTTGAATATTTTTATTTTCCATTTGTTCAATTGTTTGCGAACCGTATTGTTGGTACAGATTATTCTCGCAAGAATGTTTTGGTAGATCTCGAGATAATTCATTGTATTCCGACACGGTGATGACAGTACAGCCTAGCTGCCTATTCAAATGTCAAAATTTTGAATATTAAGTGCATTGAAATCTTATATCTGGCAGAGCTACTTCCAAATAAAGAAATATGTAAATGATAAAATAAAAAACCTACGCAAAATGATCCCAACTGTTAAATGCCATGTTACAATAGTTACAAACCAGCTTTTTGCACACTTATTAGTGGATACTTAGTAACAATAGGCACCAAAAATAAATATTACCTATTATATTATATATTATTAAATAGTATTACCTATTTTTTACTTACAATCGGGACTTAGGTACATCATGGTCTTGGGTTGACGTTAAATGGACGTAAAGATTGTTACTATGTTCTAGAGCAGGATTCGAACCTGTGCTGTGTCTTCTCGCGTACCGTGCGACGGTGTATAGACATATAAGGTTGAAGAATTGGTCGGTTCCGAGTAAGGTCTCGATGGCTGTGCGGTAAAGCGTTTTGTACGATATGCGAGATGACGGAGGTTCCAATCCTGCTGGAAACCGTAAATTTACACATTTTATTTATTAACACGCTTTTATTATGTCGACCTGTATGTAACTAACTATGTAATGGAATCTAAGGTGACTAATTTAACCATCTTCCAAGGATCGTAATGTCATGAAAATTGGCAGCTGTAGGGATGTAGTTCTGACGACAATACAATAATATGGTACTGACGAACTGATCTGATGATGGAGTCGGAAGATATAAACTGGAACTTCATGATGGAACATCGGATCATAGCTGTGTTTGGATTTGTTAGAAAAGTCTTGTTGAACTTTGACCACGATTAGGTTTCAAGGTTATAAAGCGTGTTTTTCTAGTCTTTTTTAAACTATTAATTTATTATGATAGTTAGAACATATATTATTATGGTGGCTTATCAAAAAATTTCTAAGATTTTAACCGTTCAAAAACGTTTGTATGTTTTAGTCACCTTGTCATTTTAGTTATTTTTTTATAAGTGCCTACAGATACATATTTAAGTCACGGCTTTATTCCTAAAGGTGTAGACAGAGCTCTTGTTTGTTAACGTTTAGTCCCACGACGTAATAGGTAGTGAGCCTAATTGCCGTGTTGTAATATCAAATGATCAAACCACCAAACTATAGGTATAGGAGCAATATGCTCGCGTCGCATGTCGAGGACCATTCTGGGATAAACTTCCGAAAAGCGCATAGGTACCGCCGATCAATCTGAAGTTTTGTGTAATGACGTATTTTGACTTCCTAATCACGAATATCATTACGAAAATTGGCGCAAACGCCATTTTGAATAAGAAAAACGGAGAAGAACCTCTTTTCGTTCGGTGTGCATGATCGCGCCTTTCCCCAAAAAGGGTGTGTGTCAAAATACGTCATTACAAAAATTTCAGATTGATCGGCGAGTTTTTGCAGAACTTTTTCAGTCGGAAAAAAAATTTTCGGCGGCGTACTCCCGCCAGCTTAAACCACACAGTGACCTAAAATTGCATGGAGTCCCGGATATTCTTAAGCCCGCGGAAAGGTGTCCCAGGATCCCCGGTATACTTTGGCTACCACAGGGCCTTGTTTGGAGGTTCGACCGAGCGAGCGTTAGGGGATACAGCTGAAGCTGAAACACGGGTTTGCAAGCCGCCTTTTGATATTGCTGTTTTCGTGAAGAACGTAGAGTTTACTAACCCCACATTCTTGTGGGTCGTATGTTTGTCTGCTACGTTAGGTACTACATAAAGTAGTATAACAAAAAACATGAAACGACATCGTTAATATTGAATTGATAGTATTTGATAATATTTACAATAAGCTAGCTTGTTGTTTACAGGTTACAACACAAATACTGAATAGTTTAGAATAAAATATTTCAATCTCACCAAGATGGCTGCCGCAGAACAAGAACACACAGATGTACGCATGTTGTCTGTTTGTCGAACTTAGACTAACATACTGAATTTTTTTGTAAATTCTCTATGTATATACGTCCTCAGAACAACGCCATAGACACGGTGTATTACACGCTTATTAAAACAAGCCTCTGAAATGTGGCAAATAATAAAATTCATAGATTTTTTTTGTAAAGGCATTGTGGCGAGACGAATAAGGAGATAAAGTAACGCGTATTATAGGAGTCATAGTAGGTATCGTCTTCCGTGATGTCGGTTCACGGTTAATTATCCCTTTATATACTACTAAGATGGTAAATACGTACTTAATCCACCTGATTGACAGTTAGTCATCGGCGTCATCGCGGTCTAAGGAAGTTTGCAACAACAAAGGTAGACTCTTGACGTTGACAGCCCTATAAATAATTCCCTAACTAAAGGGTCATTTAGGTATAGTCCAATCCTGCCCGATCTGGCAATAAACATGTCATGTTTTGACAATCGTTTGTCTAAGACAGATGAGTAGAAAAATATAGTATGACAAATCATTGAATTTTTTACTATCCTGAGTAGGTATTTTAAGGCGAAGTGCAATTGTGTCTCCAGCGATTCGGAGGGGGTGAAGCAGACGCAAGATGTTCGGGACGCTCCGTGTGTCGGAAACGTTTTCGCGCGTCAACCCGTTCACTGCACAATTGAAATCATTGACAGAAGTATGAGATCACACTTTTTTTTTTCGCTCTGTTTAGATAAACCTCTTAGATTTTATACTCATGAGCAACTACGTAATTGATTTTGATGCAATTTTTATCACTAACATGTAATGAAATACATTTTTAACCGACTTCCAAAAAGGGAGGAGGTTCTCAATTCGACTGTTTTTTTTTATGTTTGTTACCGGCAAATCGCTTGAAGGAGTTAACCGATTTTGAAAATTCTTTTTTTGTTTGAAAGCTGGTGCTTTCCATGTGGTCCCATACACAGGAAGTCAAAATCGGATGCTGGGATCCTGGAGAAATCGAAGAAATCCCTCAAATCGAGGGAATTCCTTAACTATTTACAGGAGTTACCTTTTGTTTGGGCTTGATTAATTTGTGTTGGCGAGAACAATACCCCTAGACAAATATATTTTCAGTCTACCCGTCACTAAAAATAATGAAAAAAAAATTTTAACAAAAAAAACCTTCAAACAAAAACTAAAAAATGATAAATAAAATTAACTTAGCACAAAGTAATAGGTAAGTATATTTAGATTTATCAGATATTATTGAATGTAATACTGAAGTCGGTGCCAATATTTCTATGAGATAATAATAATCACTGATAAATCTAATTATACTCACCTATTACTTTGTGCTAAGTTAATTTTATTTATCATTTTTAGTTTTGTTTGAAGTCGGTTTTTCATAATAATAGTCCAGTCAAAATATACATTCCAGTTTGCATTAATTCCCAACAAGCTGGTTTTTTGTGCCTAGCGATTGCAGTGGTGCATGAGATGACAGATAGACGGACGGCAAAGTCTCAGTAATAGGGTCGCGTTATTACAGATTATTTATACTGTTGGTTGATGGCACTTGGTGGAACCTGCAGCGCATATTGAATACCCACCACTTGTACTGTTCCACAGCATTTATTTACTCTACACCGCTTTCGCCTCTTCGCATTTTCAAAAAGCAAAATGTCATCAAGTTACTCTCTCCTCGTCTCATTTTATCCTTTGGATACGGAACTGTAAAAAACGGCCAAGTTGAAGTTGGACTGGCACACTGATGAGGATTTCGTTACAAAAAAAACGCCAAAAGATTACGTTGTATGGGGATAACCTTATTCATTCTTTATCTAGTACTAGCGGACGTCACGCGGTTTCAGAGAATTTTTCAAATCGGTCAAGTAGTTCCGGAGCCTATCGTTACAAACAAACAAACAAAAAAAACAAATCTTTCCTATTCAAACACATCTTTGAAATGTATAACTGCGTAGTTCATGAGATACAGATGGACAAACGGACTTCGAAGTCTCAGTAATAGGGTCCCGTTTGGGTACCAAACCAAAGAATATACAAAAACGAATATTCCTATACGCATATATTATGTATAGGTATGCAAGGGTGTAAAGGAATAAATTTCGATACTAGTTATTTAGACTAGACAAGGCTTTAGTCCTGTCCAAACTATTACCATTACCCAAATTAAACATTTTACGTTTCATTTCGCATAGCTCTTGCCCGCAGCTTCAGCTGTGTAGAATTCTGTCCACGTTCCCACCTACCATTGGACCATATCCAGGGATAAAATAGCCTTTATGCTATTTTCTAAATTATATATAATATATCCAGGAATATATTGCAGTCTGGAAAAGCATAAAGTAATTATAATAGGCCACCAATTACAGCCAGATCTGCTCAACCGTTGGAACGTGATTTTGTCACAAACATCTTCACAGACTTTCATATATCATAATTAAATAATTCGTAAATTATATATTAATTATTCGTATAGCATCAGGCACTTCTGAATATTTTGCTTTTCCGTGCTTCTGAGCCGTTGGTCCCGGTTTTCAGTAACACATATTCACAAAATCATCTTCTAGCGCTTAACATATAGGTACCACTATCCATTGAACATTGTATTACTGTTTTACATTATAGCTTAAAAACAAAGTTAGGGTTTTATTGACTGTATCGGGTTGTAAGCTGTTTATTTTCAGTTCACTGTTGGTTAAAACTCAAACTCATACTTACAACTTTCAAATTCAATACCTATCTATATCAACTACGACTTACTAGTAGTAAAGTAAGACTACCAGAATATCAACAATACGCAATACATGCATTGAAAACTGTAACTTTGGATAGTAGAATACCAATTTTTTGAGTTTTAATTTATTATAGACTCAATTAAGGTTTATACCTACTGTTATATTGTAAACTAGCTGAGCCCGCAACTTCGTTTACGTCACATAAGGTGTATGAAAGGAAAGGTATTTCTTCATCAGAGTCATCAAGCAGCGTCTGAAACTGCCCTGTTTGCTTAATCATAAAAGAGCTTAATGATTAAGTCTATTTTAAAACAATTCAGTCCACGCCTTCGGCGCGGACTGAATTGTTTAAAAATAGTCTTAATCATTAAGCTTTTTTATGATTAAGCCAACACGCCAGTTTTGAAACCCCTACAATTAAAATTTTCAAAATATCTAATTCTTAAAAGTGTTATAACTCTTTTATTTCTAAACCGATTTACATAAAACAAACGCTAAATGTTAACTGGAGCAAACTTCAACACAATAAAAAAAACCGCATTGCAATCGGTTGAGCGGTTGCTGAGATTAGCGTGCACAACCGTACAGACAAACAGATATACAGACATACAGACATACAGACATACAGACAAACAGACAAAAATTCTAAAAATCATTGTTTTGGGTTCTATTGCGTTCATAAAGCCCCCCTATAATATTTTTTCTTATTTATCTTCCATGTACAGACAGCGACCTGTTACGATTTTATTATATGTATTGATTGATGATATTGATTTAGGAGAATTGGCCCACTGATTCATCAGTCATTAGTATTATACTCGTAATAACATTGATTTTACTTAAATATTAATATAAATAATGTACATGTTATAAGCTCGGTCAGGGCGTCACATACGTGAGCGCATTTATAGGTGAATCTTCTGGACTTATCTATTATGTGGCATCAGGCGAACTTTGTTTTGGAAAGTATGAAAACGTTACTATAACTTATATAATACACCAAAGAAATTTACCCAAACAGATGCGATATTTTTACGCTCTTGAGCTTAAGCCTTGAATACTTCCTTTTTTGTTTTTTTTATTACCCATTTTCGTTACTACGGCAGCGAATTACGTCAGCGGGCGCGACAAAGTTGTATACGGGTGTCCTCAACGAAGCCTGTCGGCTGACTCACAGAGTACATTTGTATATTATGAGATAGAGACGTCACTCGATTAAGTGACGACACCAGCGGTGCCAAGCAGCTATTACAAGAAACTTTCTGACTACGTGGCCATGAACTAAAAATCGAGTGTAACAAATATATTTAAATAAACTTGAATCTTTTAGAAAAAATAGTTTTAAGATCGTAAAAAATAATAATAAACTACCATGGGCAGAAAAGTAGTCTTACTTATATGACCCTATGTAACGAAACCATACTTCGATTTAAAAAAAGGCACAGCGCCATCTAGTTGTGAATTTTTAACTAAAATATTAGGTTTTTTAATATTGCGTACAGCGCCAACTACCACGTGTTTCTGGAAACTCTTACGTTATAATGAAACGAAATTAAATATCATGACAAGTCTCAATGTAACTGCAACGTTGAGAACCTACGTAAGTTGGTTACATTATAATTCAATGCTCAGTTCTAAGTGATAACACCATGGGCTGACTGAGCGGGCGCTGTGAGGTGGCTGATAGCGGCAAAATGCACTCCCGCTCAACAAAACGTTTTTTTATATTCAAACAATATGTTTTTAATGAATAAATAACAGCATAGCGCCTCGAGGTAACTTATTAGGGACATGGAAATAAAAAAAATTGTGTGGTACCTTATATAACTACTGAATAAAATTGGTTATCGTCAAGGCGGTCACGGGTAAATTTACAGATTCGAGGCAACTTTGGGATAAAATTCTATCGAGCCGAATTTACTCAATCGTGTTTTGGAGAGCTGACAACCCTAGTCAATATACTTAATAATAATTATCCATTTAAAAAATTGTGAAATCCTTGGTAACACCATTGCAAAATTGGTTCGAAAAATGTCAAAATATGTATTTTGAGTCCCACTTCACCTTAAATGAAAATAACTATCATAAAAAAGTTATTTGGTGTCGAAATGATGGTAAGAACACTGTATGACTCCTGGATACTGGAATATAATCAGGGTGAATACTCAATTGCAAGTAACTATGGATATACTTATAGGGTCAAAAGTGTTTGTTTACATTTTTGCGCAAAGCTATTGAAATACAGTATACCATTTGTGTTTTTAATAGACTCTTGCAGGATCGGCGGCACGAGTGTAGGTACTAACAGTTTTGCGAGTTTTGTAAAAGTCCACAGGCCATGGTGACCTCTAAGATCAGGCAGGCCATGTTTGCCTACCAGTTTGGCTACTACGATGGTAGACAAACATGGTAGTAAAATAAAAAAGTATAACCGAAAAAAATGTGAAAAAAGAAAATGTTTCCTCGTGGGAGAAATCCTCGTCATCAATCATCATGATTTCGGATGCCGCAACGAATCGTGTAGCACACAGAACCAAATTAAGAATGTGAAAAACTGCTATCATAGTCAAATGCTAATAAAATGGGCTTGGCTTATTACAGGAAGGTCAATCTCTTCCCGTCCAGCCCGATTTTGTGAAAATTGGAAGAGGCCCAAGTGTCATCACTTGGTAAATCATGACATGCTGATTTTTGAATGTCTAGACTATAACATTTTTTTTTCTCGCTCGCGAGTTTACCGAGGTGACTTGTATCTGTGTTTTATTTGGAAAAATATTAGAGAAATGTCGAAGTTTAACGTAGAAGTGGCTTTAAGTGACTTGGCAAAGAAGTTGGCAGCGCTGACAATAAAAGTTACTGCTCAAAATTCGTTGATCGAGGCTCAAAACAACAAAATTGATGAACAACAGAAGACAATTAAAAAGTACTCATCGGTTATAATGGAGCAGAAAAATATATTGGAAGTTCTTTGCATAAAGATCGATGGGTTGGTTGAGTTGAAGACTGATGTGAGTGAGAAAGGAATACGAAATATCGGGAGTGAAAGTGAGAAGGAGACAGAAGTGGTTGCGAGCAAAGGATCCTACATGACCGAACGAGCGCAACGGGCAGCGGAACGCGCTCGAGGACGGGAGGCGGCGGCCCCAACTCATGAGCGGCAGCGGAAAGAGGAAGTCGCCGTTCATAGTGAATTGTTGACGAGTGATCCTTCGCTGGGGGAATGGCGAGTTGTGACAAAAAAAACCAGTTCCAAGAAGACTCAGCATTTACACTCGATCAAAAGAGGCGGGAATATACAAATTGATGCATTTCAAGCAGTTGAAAAAAAGAAATACTTGCATGTTTGGTCTCTGCATCCCGAAACCACTGAGAACGCTTTAATTGAGCACGTGGAAAATGTTTGTGGTTCTAAAGACATCACTGTGCATAAAATTACTCCAAAAACAAAGAGGGACTATTCTTCATTTAGGATCGGGGTTCCTGAATCATTTTATGATAAAGTTAATAATGGGGATAGTTGGCCAGTGAATGCCCAGTTCAGCGAATGGATCTGGTTTCGCAACTCATCAAGAAATACCGGTAACCAATAGAAAGTATTTAAGGGTATATTATCAAAATGTGCGTGGACTTCGTACGAAGACAAAGTCAATTTATGCTAGCTTTTTAGCCTCAAAGAACGACTTATTCGCATTAACGAAAACTGGCCTGAATAATTCAATACACGATGGAGAACTAATACCACCTGGTTATAAAGTACTGAGGTGTGATAGAATGGACGGACGCAAACAGGGAGGAGCGTTGTTAGCTTCATCACCTCGATACAATCTCACGCGTGTACCCGCTGGCGGCCATGACTTGGACACCGCCGCGTTCGAGTTAGTTTGTGCAACTGTCGAACTAAATAGTCATATTTTATTTTTTTGTTGCGTAGTGTATATTCCTCCTTCAACTAATTCTAACGAATATATGCATTTATTTCACATTTTAGAGGATGTTTGTGTTAAATATGATAAAGTGTTAGTGTTGGGTGACTTCAATTTACCCTCAGCAACTGTAGAAACACGAAGTTATATGGAATATGTGATTGCTTACTGCGGATTTCGGCAGGTAAACAACATTTTGAATAGTAACAATAGACTTTTAGATTTAGTTTTGACAACTTTTACGACGAGTGACCGTGAGGTTGAACTAGGGGAGGCTCCACTGGTTGCTATTGACGAGCAGCACCCTCCACTGGAATGTAGTATAACCTTGGTCGGGTCGAAGGGGGTAGTGGGTACAACACATCTCCGAAAATTTGAAGATAAACCTGATTATCCGAAATGGAATTTTTATAAAGCGGATTTTTTTAATTTATATAACATATTTCAAAATTTAGACTGGGAATTATTATACACTTGTAAAAATTTAGATGAGGCCATGGCATGTTTTTATAATTTAATTTATGAGGCTTTTGCGGAATGTGTGCCAATAAAAATACAAAAGGGAGATAAGTCTAGGTATAAATATCCCGAGTGGTACCTACACTGCGGACCTAATAAAAGATATCAAATCCAAGGCGAAATGTCATAAGCAGAATAAATCAACCGGATTAAAAAGTGATTACGAAGTGTTCTCTCACTACCGTTCGGTAGTGAAGGCTAAGATTGCATTCTATTATGAAGAGTATCAAAGTAGGTTACAGTATAATTTTAAAAAAGAGCCAAAATCATTCTGGGATTTTGTAAGGTGTAGACAAGCTAAAAGAAATAAACCTCAGTTAACTAAAAACGGAGTGGCTATTAGTGAGGAAGATAGTGCGGAATATTTTGCTTCATATTTTCAGTCTGTATATAGTGCGGAGCGGCCAGCGCTCGACCCGTTAGCCGCTGAGCGAGCGGCGGGAGGCGCTTCGTGCCCGGCGCGCGTGCATGTAGGCGAGCTGAGGCCGCGCGACGTGCGCGAAGCGCTTCGCCGCCTCAAGCCTAAGCGATCGGTGGGATACAATTGCCGGCAATACACAAATGTACATAGAAAATCATTTAACATATTTCACGCAAATGTTCGCAGCATTAACAAAAACTTCGATGAGCTGAGAATAATCATCTCATCAACACATATGCACTTCGATATCATACTACTTACGGAATGCTGGCTTGATAAAGTAACTAACCTACCTATCCTGGACGGATATACGGCTCACCAAACGGAATTTAATCTAAACCAAAATGACGGCGTGGTTATGTACACCAAAACACTATTACGTTGTAAAATCCGTAAACCGCTATTTAGGGATGGGACCTGTCTTGTTTGCGAAATGGACAACAGCATAAGTGTTGTAGCAGTTTATAGGTCGCCCTCTTTATCGTCAAAAGAAAACTATGAAAATTTCACAACTAGTTTAAGTGATGTCTACGCTTCTTTAAAATGTCGTACTAATGTCCTAGTTGGCGACATAAATATTGATATCAGCCCGACAAGCGTACATCCCTATTTCGAGGATTATTTAACATTTAATGCCTCTTTCGGTTATTTCCCTACACACAAGTACCTTACAAGAAAAGGCAAAACATGTCTCGATCACTTTTTTTGAAATCCGAACTACCATCCACAACTTTGGTGTTAGACTCTCATACAACAGACCACTTACCAATTATCTTATGTATCGACGCACCAATACCTCTAATGCAAGACCACACTAAAACACGGACGGATTACGCAAAAGTAAAATTAGAATTAGAAAACACAAATTTTTCACATATTCTCAATATGTCTGATGCAAACGATGCAGCTGAATCGCTGGTGACTATAGTTTCGCGAGTCATAGACAATCACACACAGGTCTCAAATATATCCAGAAAAAATAGGCTTCTAAAGCCATGGATGTCACCAGGCTTGCTTAGATGTATTAGGAATAGGAATAGGCTTCACTTGAAGACAAAAAAGGATCCAGGAAATATGACACTGAAGCTAACCTACAACCGTTATCGGAACTTTTGTAACAGCCTTTTACACAAACTAAAAATCTCCTACAACAAAAGTCAAATAGAAAAAGCTGGTACAGACACCAAAGCATTATGGAATGTCATTAAAGATATAACCAATACTCGCCGAAACAAGCAAGATTCCCAAGAACTGTTGTCAGTCGCCGCCGATCCAGTTGCGTCCGTCAATTGCATCAATAAATTCTTTGGAACTATTGGTAGGGATTTGGCAGAAAAAATAAAAATAACATCAGATGATTTATCAATAAACCAACAAAATTCCAACTACATTCCACCTACGCACTCCTCGCTATTAAGCAGTCCCTCTAGTTCGCTGGTACTATTAGAAACAAGTGACACTGAAGTGGAAGAGATCATAAAGCAAATGCGCACTGGTTGTGCCACAGGATGGGATAATATCTCCTCACATATACTCCAACAATGTCACCATATACTGACACCAACCATCACACACATTTGTAATCTTGCTATCAATACTGGAGTATTTCCCAACGCATTCAAAAAGTCCGTCATCCATCCAATCTACAAGAGCGGTGACAGAGACTGTGTCAACAATTATCGCCCTATATCAGTCTTGTCCTCCTTGTCAAAAATTCTAGAAAGGATTTTGAATCGGGCACTAAAGTCATTTCTTGATAAGTACAAAATCATAGCGACTAATCAATATGGTTTTCAAACAGGAATTTCAACAGAAGACGCCATAATGGACCTAACTAATGAAATAGTTGAAAATTTAGATTGCAAAAACAGGTGCCTATGCATATTTCTTGATTTGACAAAAGCATTTGACACAGTCTCTGTACCCATTCTACTAGAAAAACTTGAAAAATCGGGAATACGTGGTAAAGCATACGAGATCTTCCAAGATTATCTTGCAAACAGAACGCAACGAATTAAACTGGATAGGTACATAAGTGAAGAGGATACAGTTCGTTACGGTATCCCACAAGGCAGTATATTGGGTCCTACTCTCTTTCAAGTGTACATAAATGATCTCTGTAAAATGCAGCTGCCCCACACCAATATCTTCACTTATTCAGATGATACTGCAATTTTTGTTAGGGGACCTAATTGGCAAATTGTCAAAGATAGAGCAGAGTTTTCACTACATAAAATAATGAAATGGATGTCTAGCAATCTTTTAACCCTAAATCTCTCAAAAACCAAATACACCACCTACTCAATAAGTAAAGTAAATGATGCTCCTGGTGACTTCTCACAGAAAGTCCACAACTGTGAGTCTGACCACGCATGTAAATGTACTGCACTGACTCGATGCGATCATATGAAGTACTTAGGAGTGTTGATTGATAATCGCCTCAAATGGGATAAACAGATAGGTGTAGTGACAACCCGAGTACGTCGGCTTATTCACACCTTTAAATCGTTAAGAGATGCCGTACC